>CM053027.1:188709781-189913917 GCA_028564925.1 Lithobates sylvaticus | reverse complement strand
AGGTAATAACAAAACACATAAATCGTATATACAACTAGTAAATGTGCAAGCTAAAAGGAGACCTGAAGAAAAGCTTTAAGTCAGTTTCATATTCTATATACAGTATATGTATGTACACATTCTTTGTTTTACAAAAAACACATTTAATAAATGACAAAGCATTCTCAAAGCACTATGATTTAGCTAAAAGGTAAAGTACAGCAAACTGTATTCCTTTTCTGGCTGGCCAAATCTGTTTAGATTGACTTATTGATCTCTGCAAACAACTATTTTCTATCACCTTATGGCAAACAGGGACTGATTTATGCACTGCCAGCAAAACCTGGGGCCTATGTTATAGTGCACTGAATACTTAAAGTGGAACTATGGGGAAACCTTTTTTTTCTTTTACAAAGGTTTATTAGCATGTAATCCAACATATCAGGTCAGAATTTAGATGGTTACATTGATCAATGGGCAAACAAAAGGCAAAACAAAAGATGTACAATAATAGAAAGGAGACAAGAGCAGTAGGAATATGCAGGAATCAAATATAGTGTCCCATGGAGCAAAGCAAAAAAAAAAATAGAAGTCGAGAAATAGCTTTCCGAGATGTCCTAGGGATCATAGGATGTCTGCAAATGTATTTATGTATGTATGTAGAACCTGCATAACCAAACAAAATTTTGCGAGCAAGAATCTCCCTATCGGGGAGGATGTAACATAACAATTAAAACTAAACAGAATTAATGCAAGGGTCTGTCAGGAGTCCAGAAACTCATTGACCTTTTAGGCCGGGTTCACGCTGGTACAACACGACAGTCGTACCACTTTGGATCCGACTTTGCCCTGCGACTTGAAGTCCAACATGCGTCCAACTTCAATGAACAGGGATCCGTCTTTGATCCCTGACAATAACAGGCACTGTGTCTGGTATGAATCTTTAGGGGGAACCCAACACACAATGTAAAAAAAAAAAAAACGGCATGGGTCCCCCACGAAATCCATACCAGACCCTTATCCGAGCACACAGCAAGGCAGGTCAGGAAAGGGGGTGGGAATGAGCGAGCGCCCCCCTCCTGAACAGTACCAGGCCGCATGCCCTCAACATGGGGGGGTGGGTGCTTTGGGGCAGGAGGGCCCTGCTCCACCCACCCCAAAGCACCTTGTCCGAATGTTGATGAGGACAAGGGCCTCTTCCCGACAACCCTGGCCGTTGGTTGTCAGGATCTGCGGGCAGGGGGCTTATCGGAATATGGAAGCTCCCTTTAACAAGGGGGCTCCTAGATTCCAGCACCCCCACCCTATGTGAATGAGTATGGGATACCCCTAACCATTTATCTAAAAAAAAGTAAAAAATAAAATACATTACACATGTTTTTAAAGTAATTTATTAAGGCAGCTGCGTGTCTCTTCCCCCCCATGTTGAGGGCATGTGACCTGGTACGGTTCAGGAGGGCGCTCGCTCGTTCCCACCCCCTTTCCTGACCTGCCGAGCTGTGTGCTCAGATAAGGGTATGGTATGGATTTTGGGGGGCCCCAACACCGTTTTTTGGCGTAGGGGTTTCCCTGAAAATCCATACCAGACCAAAGGGTATGCTCTTGGAGGGGGAACCCATGCTGTTTTTTATTTGGCATGGAGTTCCCCTTCAAGATCCTCAGAGCACAAGTCGCATGCCAAAGTCAGGCCAGTTAAGACAGCAATCCGACTTCAGTGATAATCAATGGGCTGAAGTAGGATCAAAGTCGGACCAAAGTAGTGCAGGGAGCATTTTCAAAGTCGGACCGACTTGTGTCCGAAACATTGATTTTCACACATCATGCGACATGAGCTCCCAATGTCGGAGCGTTTGTCATACCAGTATGAACCCGGCCTTATACACACACACACACTAATTACAAGCAAACAGATCACAGGTGAGGATGGTTACTGTGACAGACCTAGCCGGGACACAGGCTTTTTGAGAGGACTACATGCAAGCCTCTTGCCAACTGATTACGGGCCCTGGCATTTGGGGGAACAGCGCTCTTTTTGGGCTGCAAGCCTGGGACCCCTGAGCTGGTGTTACTTGGATTCAGGTCCATGCTGGCCCCCAATACACATAGAATCTGTATGTGTATTTGGCATATTAGCAAGAGATGCTAGTGTCATGAACTCAAAATGTTAATTGAGTTAGCTGATCCCATTGTCCTCTGCACAATGCAGGAGACGGTCCGTCTGTTACTGGTGGTCTCCTGCTATTGTGATGAGATGTCTTGTGGTGGTAATTATGATAATTTATAATCAACTGTGTTTATCTCGGTGACAAGAAGTCTGGCCTGTAGTGAAATCCTGAGTCACATCGGCTGCTTAAAGGGATTAGCTAATTAGTTTATGTTAAGTTGTTACAAGTGTATTGTTAGAATAATATGAGCAGGAGGGGGGATCTCCTCTTCTACTGTATATAAATGTCATCTTTGTAATAAATCTTCAGTCCATGTTGGCACCAAGCAAGTGTTGTCTCGTTTGGTGCTTGGGAGCGGTTGGAATATCTTATACCTATATCCAGACTGAGAGGAAGTGATATATGACGAACGCACACAAGAGGAGTGTAGGGACGTTCCGTCACATTGTTGGCAAGCAGTGGGATCATACTTCCTGCAGTCTGGGACATCCAAACCTCCACCTGGATCCAAGGTCCGGATAGCAGAAGAGGAGGAGAGGTACAGATACCAGCCGCCATGGAAGAGGAATTCAGGAGGAGGTTGCGAGAGATGCAGCTACAGCACAGAGGACCAGTATCAGAGCAGGTCCTGCTGGGATGGTTTGATTCTATTCGCTGCGAACTCTGGAAGGAAGCGCTAGCCCGGGAGCGGCGTCACCAGGGAAAAGTTCTCCCCTCCATCCAGGAAAGGTACTGGTCGCAGTATGGATTGCGGGTGCTGTTTTTGGGAGAAAAACCGCACAAGGAGCAGACAGCTGAATTAAGCAGGCTGGTCTGGGCAGAGATGAAGCTGGATGAGAGTTACAGAGCCCTCCGGTGGCATGTATCCCAAGCATGCCCTTGGATAGCAGATGACAGCCCAACGGAAGGCTTAAGCTACGGCGGCCTGGGACTGTTGTATGTGAAGCTGACAGGGGACTCTAACTTTGGGAGTGATTTGGAGTGGCGGTTGGATGAAATCATGGATTTCAGAAAAGGGCTACTGAACATCTCGGAAGTGCACTGGGCACTGGAAGATTTGGAGTTTCTGGCCGATCAGGAATGGGAGCTGGAGATCGCCTACAGATGTCTGCTAGACTCTGCTCAGTGCCAGGGCTGGGCTCCCTTTGCCTGGGACTATCAAGAAATACCAGTGGACAACTCTGGTCTGGCTGAAGAGTCGGCAATGTGGCAGAGTAACAGTGTGCTTTGCCAACCTGCCCCTGCAGCTATGGACGCGGAGGTCTTATGGCGGATGCAGCAAGTGCTGACTGACCTTGATGATCCTGTTTCTGCATGGGATGATCTTGGATGGAGGAATGTGCTTGTCCAGCAGCATGCCAGGGAATCGGCAGTGGAAAATCTGGAGATTTCCATCCCCAAAGCTGAAGTGCTGACAACAGGGCAGAGCTCTGCTAACCTCTGCCCAGCACTGATGGCATCTTCTAGGTCCCACGGACAGGAGATGGTGAACCTCTATCCCCAGACATCAGTTGTAGAGACAGGGGATTTAATAGACTTTTCTGCTGAGGAAAAACAGCCTGATGAGCCTCCAGCAGAAGAGCTGGTATTAGGGCCAAACTTCACTGTGCTCTGCCCAGCACCAACGCCAGTATCCATTGAGTTGCAAGGAACTTCCCCAGCTGAAGCTCTGGTCACTGAACAGAGGGTCCAAGACCTCTGTCCCACACCTGTGGCAGTTCTGGAGGCCCAGGGTGAGGAGGTGGTGGTCACTCCCGAGCAGCAGCTCAGGACCCAAGGAGAGAATGCAATCTGCACTTCACATCTGCAGCTTGATCTGGTGTCAGTGGATGGGCCTGTGGTCTCCACTAACAGAAAACCAGCAGAAGTGCTGGCAACCGGGCAGAGTGCTACCAACCTCTGCCCAGCACCGGTAACAGCTGCGGAGTTCCAGGGAGCTGGGGCAGTCGGCCTCTCTCCCCAACAGTTAGCTGGAGCAGATGATGTAGGGAAGCTCCTACGCCCAGCTGAACTGCTGGCAACGGAACAGAGCGCTGCTGGCCTCTGCCCTCAACTGACACAGGACAGATTTCCTGTAAAGGTGGATGGGAATTCAGTCTCCACCTGTATACCCTAGGGATGCTGGGCAGTAGGCCCATATGCCCAACAGCATGACAGACTGAGCTCAGTCACCCTGTCTTCTCTCCAGCGGCTGAAAAGACTCCAGGGAGAAGGGCCAGTCCAGGCCTCTCCCCAGCGGCAGATATGTTCTTTGAGAGAGGCAGAGGTTGGCTGGGTGAGTGCTCTGTTTGAAACAATTTGTTTGGGGTACTGTGTGGGTACAGGCATTAGAGGACTGGAACTATGGACTAACTTCGGAGTCAACCCGTCTGGGGTCTCCTCCTGTGTTAGTCTCCTGCCGAAAGGGGAGAAATGTGACAGACCTAGCCGGGACACAGGCTTTTTGAGAGGACTACATGCAAGCCTCTTGCCAACTGATTACGGGCCCTGGCATTTGGGGGAACAGCGCTCTTTTTGGCTGCAAGCCTGGGACCCCTGAGCTGGTGTTACTTGGATTCAGGTCCATGCTGGCCCCCAATACACATAGAATCTGTATGTGTATTTGGCATATTAGCAAGAGATGCTAGTGTCATGAACTCAAAATGTTAATTGAGTTAGCTGATCCCATTGTCCTCTGCACAATGCAGGAGACGGTCCGTCTGTTACTGGTGGTCTCCTGCTATTGTGATGAGATGTCTTGTGGTGGTAATTATGATAATTTATAATCAACTGTGTTTATCTCGGTGACAAGAAGTCTGGCCTGTAGTGAAATCCTGAGTCACATCGGCTGCTTAAAGGGATTAGCTAATTAGTTTATGTTAAGTTGTTACAAGTGTATTGTTAGAATAATATGAGCAGGAGGGGGGATCTCCTCTTCTACTGTATATAAATGTCATCTTTGTAATAAATCTTCAGTCCATGTTGGCACCAAGCAAGTGTTGTCTCGTTTGGTGCTTGGGAGCGGTTGGAATATCTTATACCTATATCCAGACTGAGAGGAAGTGATATATGACGAACGCACACAAGAGGAGTGTAGGGACGTTCCGTCACAGTTACCTTTAATAGCCTTTTAAACCCCTTTGTGTGAACTTGTGTGCATGTTATCAGGCCAAAATCCCCACGGTATGTAAACACAGGGTCATTTGGGTAGTTTCTGTTGTGATTATGATTTAAAAAGAGTAGACACAGTTGATTGATAATAAATGGCTTCAGCCAAACACTAACCATGAGTGAAAGAAAAGTTTTTGTGTTATCATTCATATTCTCAGAAAAATGGCCAAGAAATCATAAATTTTGCCAGAGTATGTAAACTTGAGAACAACTGCAAACTGCAAAATCTTACGTTGGTGTATACATAGGTAGCGCCCACCCCATTTAGGTGGGTGCTTAATGTGTTTCTGTAGGTAGTGATAGGTAAATTTGGCCAGGGCCTGGTACTTTTTCTAGGCCTGGTTGTTTGTTTGGGAGGTGGGAGTGCTAGAATAGAGGGGGGTGTGTCCACCTACACTCTGGCTCAAGGAAGTCCCCTCATCCTTTCAGTGTAAATGTTCTGGAAGGGAGGCAGGATTTGGGAGTGGCAGGCAGCTTATGTGGAGAGCTCCAATCATTGAATTGTATTGGCAGGGGCAGGACTTGCATATAAGCTGGGGGTCACATGCTTCCGGGAAGGAGAGATTCCAAAACGTAGAGCATGGAGCAGGCTTGAAGACCTGGAGGTTCAGAGACCCCAGTGCTAGATATCAGGAGCGGGCTTGAAGGCCTGGGGGTTCAGAGACCCCAGTGCTGGATAGCGCAAGCAGAAGTCGCCATGTATTCCAGAGGAGAAACCGGGTGTCCCAGTTGGGGAATGCGCCGAACCATGAGGAGGTAGTAGGAGGGAGTGGACGGAGAAAACTGGGAATTGACCTTCCGTGGGAGACATGGACTGTCAAATGGGAGTGAGCAAAGGGAGTGCAACCCAGAGATGCTTATCCGTAAACTTGCTATGTGTCTAAGGACCTAGTGAGGGACACTTTCCAGAACTGACATGGGCTGATTACAAGAGTCAAGGAATTAGGCGGTGAGGCCTGGGACTTTGGAATCTATACCCACAGCGTTATTCAGAGTGATGCTGGTCGGTTCATAAAAGGAGAGTACACAGAATCAGACGCAGGAACCAGGAACCCTATAGAGGTATCTCATATGTTCTATCTAGTTGTTCCAATTACACTGTCTGGTGTTTTTGAAACTTTGCATGGGAAGGAAGAACGGGGCTTATTAACATAAAGGTAATGAACAACTTTGCAGCTCCCAAGGGAGTAGTGCGCTACAAGTAAAATATGTTTAGGGATTGGAACAGGCAAGACCCGAAAGAAGTACAGCAATTTTGTTAGATAAGACATACGGATAGCAGTTATCCTACCGAACCAGGACAATGGTAAATGGGTACAGGAGGACAGCATATCAGACAATCTTTTAAACAAGGGTGGGAAATTGATACAATCCCCCATATGTTGAGGTAAGGCGAATTCCCAGATAGGGCAAAGAGGAGTACCACGTAATAATGTGACCTGACACAACCTAATCATAGCAGTGGCAAAGACAAAAAAAGAAGGAAAGGATGTGTCAGGGCTCCACTTGCGACGTACGGTCGAATCGGCGCGCGCGCGCATGCGCACACGCGCCGCTGATTCGTCCGGGCGTCGAAACGAGGGTACGCGCCGTCGTACTCCTCAGGCGCGCGCGCGTGCGCAGCGAGCGCGGGCACGTGCGTCGCGGGCGCACACGTGACGCGTTAGCGCTGTTTGGCGCCAGTTGGCCTTTAAAAGAATGACAGCTGCACATGTCAAGTGCTGTTCGTCTGCAGTTTGCCCCTTGTTTAACCTGCCTCTGTTGTGTACTCCTGTTTACCTGATCCGGCTTCCACTTGACTCTGCTGCCTTCTCCACTCCTGATTCCGGCCTGTTGACTCTGCTTTGGACTGATACCTGAACGCTGATCTCCTGCCTGTCTGACCTCTCCATTGCCTGTGCCCACTTACCTGCCTGCCAAGTGTATCCAGACCCGGCCTGCCTGACGACCCCTCTGCCTGCTCCCCGCATGCTGCATACTTCCAGAGTTGCTGACGCCATCTCGGGGTCACCCTACATCCGGACCCTGCTCCGCTACCTGCCAGTCTCTGCTGCTTCAACATCCAGGAGATCGCTACTGATCAGCTACGTCTCCCACAGCATCCATTCCAGGCACTCCTACCCCGCTGTGCTCACGGGACCACTGTCTCCACTCCAGTGGGCCCTGAACCAGAGCCGTAAGAGAGGCCCTCTCCCAGCGAAGTCAGGCTCACCACTCAGGTACCTAACAGTACGAACAGCCATGACTGAGCCTGCGGGAGAAGCCTCTGCCATGAAGGAGTTCTGCTCACACCTGGCAGCCCTCACTCAGGCGGTGCAATCCCTGCAAGAAGGGTATACCAGACTGGAAGGTCGAGTGCAGCAACTTGCTGACCCCAATGTTGCGGCTCCTACATCTCCGCAACCTTCTGCAACACCTGCTACTCCTCCTGCGGTGGTGATGCTGCCTCCTGAACCCAGAGTACCTGTTCCTGATCGCTTCTCCGGAGATCGTTCCAAATTCCGTGTCTTCCGCAACGCCTGCCAGTTATACTTTGCTCTTCAACCCAGAACCTTCTCCCTAGAGGCCACCAAAGTGGGGTTCGTAATCTCCCTGCTGCAGGGCGAACCTCAGATTTGGGCTCATCGCCTGCTGGAGGGAAATAGCATGCTGACGCAGTCTCTCTCGTCTTTCCTGGAAGCCATGGCGCAACTCTACGAGGACCCCCAGCTAACCACCACAGCCGAGTCTGCTCTATCTGCGCTCCAGCAAGGCCGCAGAACGGCCGAGGACTATGTGACAGACTTTAGACGATGGAGCGCAGACACCCAGTGGAATGACTCGGCTTTAAGGCATCAGTTCCGCATGGGCCTCTCCGAAGGCCTAAAGGATGAACTTGCCCGAGTGGGCACCCCAGACACTTTGGAGGGCCTGATAACTTTGAGCATACAAATTGACCGTCGGCTCCGGGAACGCAGAGTCGAGAGATCCGCTCAAGTCCACCGTCCGGCTTGGATGACCGCAAGGGCTCCATTACCGGCTGGCCGTTACATGCCCGCTCAGCCAATGGCCCCTGCCCATCCTCTTCCCGATGCCGGCGAGCCGATGCAGCTTGGTCTCATGCGACCCACTCTGTCTCTGGAGGAACGTGCCCGACGCCGTCAACTAAATTTGTGCCTGTACTGTGGTGGGCCCGGACACTTTGTGAACAGTTGCCCGAGCAAGCTGCGTAAGTGCCTTTCGTCTGTGTCAATCAACTCTGCTCACTTACCAGTCCATGCCACCCACATCTCTCTACCCCTGTCTTTTCAGTTCCTGGGAAGGACGATTCGCACCAACGCCATCCTTGATTCAGGAGCCTGCAGCTGTTTCATCGATACCACCTTTGCCAGCCGGCACGACATTCCTCTTCAGAGGAAGGCCCGCGGACTATCCGTCTTCCTGGCTGACGGTTCCCGCATTAAATCGGGCCAAGTTATCCAGGAGACCCAACCTCTGTTCACTATCTCTTCTCTCCACCACCAGGAACTGTTAACCTTGGACGTAATCTCGTCCCCCCTGTTCCCAGTGATCCTGGGCATCCCCTGGTTGCAGGCACACGATCCGACCATCTGCTGGTCCACAGGGGAGGTCAAGTTCCAGTCCCCCTACTGCCTGGAACATTGCTTACACGAAGCTCCGGTACAACCCGCTACGCTTCTTTGTCTGGACTCTGATACTGACCTGATCCAAGCGGTACCGGAACCATACCATGAATTCTTAGACGTCTTTAGTAAACGGGGAGCGGACACCCTACCCCCACACCGCACCTATGATTGTCCCATAGAACTTTTGCCGGGGGCCGAGATTCCGTTCGGGCGTATCTTCCCCCTTTCCGAGAAGGAACAAGAGGCCCTGAAGGCCTACATTTCGGAGAACCTAAAGAAGGGGTTTATACGTCACTCCACCTCACCCGCAGGGGCCGGCATATTCTTTGTAACCAAGAAAGACCAGTCACTCCGACCCTGTGTGGACTACCGGGAGCTAAATAAAGTTACAATTAAAAATCGCTATCCCTTACCCTTAATACCGGAACTGTTTCAAAAACTAAGAGCGGCCACCATATTCTCCAAACTGGACTTAAGAGGGGCCTATAACCTGGTTCGCATCCGATCAGGTGATGAATGGAAGACTGCATTTCGTACCCGTTTTGGGCATTACGAATACTTAGTTATGCCCTTCGGCCTTTGTAATGCCCCGGCTACTTTCCAGCACCTCATAAATGAGGTCTTCAGGGACTTCCTGGACATTTTTGTCATTGTATACTTGGATGACATCCTAATCTTCTCCAGAACGCTTGAGCAGCATCGGGGGCATGTGGGCCGAGTCTTACTCCGTCTTCGTCAGCACGGATTGTACGCGAAAGCAGAGAAGTGCACCTTCGAGCAGCAGAGCATCCAATTCTTGGGTCTTCAGATCTCCCCAGCAGGCATCGAGATGGACCCGCAGAAGGTAACGGCTGTGCTGGACTGGCCGCCACCCTCTGACAAGAAGGGTGTGCAGCGTTTTGTCGGATTTGCTAATTTTTACAGAAAGTTCATCAAGGGGTTCTCGGCCATCATCTCACCAATCACACAGCTAACAAGGCAGAATGTACGGTTTCATTGGGGTCCAGAGGCCCAGGAGGCGTTTGTGAAACTCAAGGAGCGATTCACATCCGCTCCCATCCTCAGTCACCCTGACCCATCTCTCCCATACATCCTGGAAGTGGATGCCTCTGAGGTAGCAGTGGGGGCCGTGGTCTCCCAACGCCAGGGCAATAAGGACCTAATGCACCCTGTGGGCTTCTTTTCCCGGAAACTTTCACCCGCAGAAAGGAACTACGATGTAGGTGACCGAGAACTGCTAGCCATAAAATCAGCGCTGGAGGAATGGAGGTACTTGCTGGAGGGAGCAGTCCACCCTGTACTAATTTACACGGACCACAAGAATCTTGAGTACTTAAGGACGGCAAAACGTCTAAAACCACGACAAGCCCGCTGGGCCCTCTTCTTTTCACGTTTCAGCTTCCACATTACCTACCGGCCTGGATCTAAAAATGTAAAGCCAGATGCGCTTTCACGCATGTTCGACTGCCCTAAAGACTCCACACCTCCTGATACCATCCTCCCTGCAAGCAACTTCCTTCTACTACAGCCGGATTTACTGTCCCAGATCAGGGAGGCCTCCCTGAACCCGCTCCTTCCCCCAGGACTTTCACTAAATCGTAGAGAGGGGCTTCTCTGGAAGGACAGCCAGGTGTTTGTTCCCGAACCCATCCGGGTTAAAGTATTGGCCCTCCTCCACGATCACCCACTAGCAGGACACTTTGGGGCCCGAAAGACTCTTGACTTGGTGCAGCGCACCTTCTGGTGGCCTGGTCTGAAGGAATTCTGCTCCAAGTATGTCAGTTCATGCCCAGTGTGCTCCCGAAGCAAGACTACTAGGGGCCGGGCCTGGGGCCTACTCAAGCCTCTACCTGCACCTGATCGACCCTGGCGTATGATAACGATGGACTTTATAGTCGAGCTGCCCCCCTCTGAAGATCACACGGCCATCTTTGTAGTCGTTGACCGACTCTCAAAGATGGCCCACTTCCTACCCCTAAGGGGAACCCCATCTGCAGCAGAGACGGCCCGTGTTTTTATCCGAGAGATCGTTAGGTTACACGGGGTACCCAAGAATATAGTCTCGGACAGGGGAGTCCAGTTCACCTCGCGGTTTTGGAGGGCACTGTGTGATAGTCTAAAGATTGAGCTGGCCCTATCCTCAGCTTACCACCCTCAAACTAATGGGCAGACTGAGCGCACAAACCAGACCCTCGAACAATATATTAGGTGTTTCACTTCATTTGTGCAAGATGATTGGGTTTCTCTGCTGCCCTTAGCAGAATTCGCGTACAACAACGCCAGCCACTCGACCACGGGACAGTCCCCGTTTTTCGCCAATTATGGGTTCCATTTAACATTTCTACCAGATTTTCTTACAGAGTCCTCAGTTCCAGCGGTCCAGGACGCAGTGACCTTCCTAAGCCGCAACAACCAAATCCTCCAGGAAGCCATAACCAAGGCCCAGGCGGACAGTAAGAAAGCCTTTGACCAAAAGAGGAGGGGAGAGTTGAATCTGCAAATCGGGGATCAGGTATGGCTTTCCTCTTCTAATTTAAAGTTAACCTGTCCCTCTAAGAAGTTGGCACCCAAGTTCCTGGGCCCTTTTCCTGTAAAGAGGAGGATTAATGAGGTGTCCTATGAACTGTCCCTGCCAGACACCATGAAGATACATCCTGTGTTTCATGTCTCTCTATTGAAACCCTCGGTACCCGATCCCTTCCCCAATAGGGAGTCCGGGCCTCCTGAACCTGTCCTAGTGGATGGAAACGAGGAGTACGAGGTAGAAGTTGTTCTAGACTGTAGAAGGCGACAAGGGCAAAGACAGTTTCTAATCAAATGGAAGGGCTTCGGCCCAGAAAGCAATTCTTGGGAACCTGAGGACAATATACATGCTGGAAGACTAATTCGTGCTTTTTTCATTTCACACCCTGAGAAGGATGACCAACTGGGCACCCGGAGGTTGCCCCTTGTGGGGGGGCAATGTCAGGGCTCCACTTGCGACGTACGGTCGAATCGGCGCGCGCGCGCATGCGCACACGCGCCGCTGATTCGTCCGGGCGTCGAAACGAGGGTACGCGCCGTCGTACTCCTCAGGCGCGCGCGCGCGCGTGCGCAGCGAGCGCGGGCACGTGCGTCGCGGGCGCACACGTGACGCGTTAGCGCTGTTTGGCGCCAGTTGGCCTTTAAAAGAATGACAGCTGCACATGTCAAGTGCTGTTCGTCTGCAGTTTGCCCCTTGTTTAACCTGCCTCTGTTGTGTACTCCTGTTTACCTGATCCGGCTTCCACTTGACTCTGCTGCCTTCTCCACTCCTGATTCCGGCCTGTTGACTCTGCTTTGGACTGATACCTGAACGCTGATCTCCTGCCTGTCTGACCTCTCCATTGCCTGTGCCCACTTACCTGCCTGCCAAGTGTATCCAGACCCGGCCTGCCTGACGACCCCTCTGCCTGCTCCCCGCATGCTGCATACTTCCAGAGTTGCTGACGCCATCTCGGGGTCACCCTACATCCGGACCCTGCTCCGCTACCTGCCAGTCTCTGCTGCTTCAACATCCAGGAGATCGCTACTGATCAGCTACGTCTCCCACAGCATCCATTCCAGGCACTCCTACCCCGCTGTGCTCACGGGACCACTGTCTCCACTCCAGTGGGCCCTGAACCAGAGCCGTAAGAGAGGCCCTCTCCCAGCGAAGTCAGGCTCACCACTCAGGTACCTAACAGGATGGGACTTTATATGAGGAATGTCACTGAATAAATACCTAGTTGTTAGAAAAGTTTTAAATGTTTATTGTGTGACTATTTGGAAAACAATCCTGAGACTGGTTTTTAATCCCACCTATGAGCACTTTGTATTAATTGTTATGTATGTTTTTACTAACTCCACCGTAAGAATTCAGGATGATTGCAGTATAACCATATATGGTAACACTAAGATTGTAAAGGAAAGCGCAGTCTTCACATAATAAAGGTATATGTGGAATTTCACCCAGATAAGTGAAACTGTGATTTCCTCAGCCAATAGGAAAATAAGGGCTGGGTTATGAAGGTTTTAGGTAACAAGAGATGTGTCTTTTGTTCATCCCTTGCCGAACTTTTGATGTGTAAGGAAGGGGATCCTAATGTGTTAACATATTAGAAATACATTTTTTACTTCTTAATACATCTCGAGTTGACTGATCACAAGCTGAGGATATTCCTAACATTTGTGGTCCTTTCGAGCCGGGAGCAACTTTTTATTTGGGATTTATGAGCCCTCTTCATCTTCGGTGAGTAGTTAGTGAAAGAAAATCACTGACATTTAAAAGTCCCCCCACTCAACGTTAGTGGTTAAAGAGGGGCAGGGGGCCTTATCACCCGAATACACTGTCTGTTTCCGAACTTGCTGATCTAGTCCTCCTGGTGTTTTGAGAGGTAAGAGATTTTAATTATTCTTAATTCTTTCTAAGAGTCTTTTTCTTCTCTTTCTGTTTGATTCTGGTTTAAATGTGTTGTAATTGCCGACATTGGTATTGATCGTATAATAGCTTGATAATCCAGTGTTCGTAGACAGAGACATTTAGGGACGTTGTCTAAGGTAAAAAATTACGTTGCCTGCTGTCCGGACAGATAAAAAAAGATTTGAGGTATACCAGTGTCAGAGATTCACATTAAGCGCTATTTAGTTAAGTGATCTAAAAAGATCACAAAGCTAACTTTTTTCTGTGTGTTATTTTCTCCTGTCTCATGTTTAACCATTCTGTTGATGTTACCAGCTCATTTTATAATAATACTGCAGAGGTACGTTTTAATTATTTTTTAATTTTCCCGATAGTGTGGGGAGTGTTGATGTTTATACTTTTCTGGTATTCCTTTTATTACCGTGAGCGGAGGGTCACGATCCCAGTGTTTTATAGGTTAATGAGAGACTCAACTAACGCCGAAAATGGGGAATAGTCTCTGTAAAGGAATTTCTTGTGCTTGTTTATGTTGTTGTTGTGTCCCTAATGTGCCGTTAGAAGGTGATAAGAAATGTATGCATAGCAATGACCCCAAGTCCGTTCAGTATTGTGCTAAGTGGGAGAGGAAGTTTGGATTTAATGGTAAATTAACTGTGAAAGGGTGTCAGGAGTTGGTGGATAAGCTTAAGTTGTTAGGACCCAAAGATAAAAAAAGGTATGGGTTAGAAATGGCAGAGAACTGGCTTCAGCAAGCTAGAATTAGGGTAGAAGGAAAGAGAACAAAGGAGAAGTGCCAAGCCCAACTGCCCCTAGTGGACAAAGAGGATGATCTCATCTGTTATACCCAGAGACCACCTCCTTACAATGGTCCTCTCCCTCAGGTACAAACAACTGCCCAGAGTACCACCTTCCCTGTGACATCCACCCCTGTCAGGGGAACCGTCTCTGAACAAAACCCCAATTCCACTTCCTCAACCTCTCCAGACAGCAGTACAGCCTTGGAGATGAACAGATCGATCCTTGAAACTTTAACTGACGCCATAACCCAGGCACTAGGTGCCACAGCAGGAGCCAAGAGACTAAGTAAACCTCCTATTAGGTATGGGGTAGATGATGGTGAGGAATACCCCTTGATAGAAGTCCCGAATCCTAGAGGAGGACAGAATGATGCACTGGGCCAGCCATATCCCTTGACTATGACTGTTTTTCGACCATGGACCGACAGTGACATACAAAAGGCTACAGAACACATAAAACATCCAAAATTAGGTCGAGTTGAATTCACTGAAAACATAGAGGGATTACGGAACAGTTATAAGTTGAATGGGGTGGAGGTGGAGAGGGCCCTCAGAAGAGTACTAGGATCAGATTGGGCTTCGGTAAAGGGGGACTGGGACCCCTGCGCCCTAGCAGAGGGGATCCATTGCCTCCAGATAGCCTAGACTTAGGAAACAGGTTGACTGCCTTACTGAACAGATGCCAGCTTAGATGGGTACAACGGACTGATTGGCAAAAAATAAATATGACAGTACAGGAGGACAAGGAGAGTGTCAGTGACTACCTAAATAAACTACGAGAGAATTTTAAAGTGTTCTCCGGGCTCCCCGAAGCTGAGGATGTGAATAGTGCATATCAGCAACAGCTAAAGATAGCTTTTGTAAATGGATTGAAACAGGATCATAAGGATTACATTGTTAAAAATATGGTTACTTATCGAACTGCATCAGTTATAGATGTTTTACAATATGCTAAGCATTCTGAGAAATATTTGAAAATAAAGGCAAAAAAGAATGTGAAAGTAAAGGTTTTTGTGCAAGGTGATGAAGGGGATGAGGATGCAGAAGAGTACACTGCGGAGGCAGAACCAGAGGAATTGCATAGAGGGAGAGGCACAGGTGGTTTTAGAGGAAGGAACAGGTTTAGAGGAAAAGGAAGGGGTAGAGGACAATGGAGGAATAAAGAATGGGTGGAAAGAAGGGAATGTTGGGATTGTGGGAAGCAGGGGCATTTGGCCAGGGATTGCCCTGAGGGGCCAGGTCCTCACAAATCAAGTTGACTAGAAACAGTATGTGTGAGCCATTTGGAAACGATAGGGTACGCTGAAAACTTACCACAGGTGGAGTTAATGGTTGAGAGACAATGTGTACAGTTTTTGGTAGACTCTGGGGCCTCTAGGACCTTAATTCACCCTGCAGATGTGCCTCATATTGATAAATCCACTAAATCTATTTTGGTACAAGGAGTAAGTGGAAAACTGGTGAGAGAATCACTGTCTGAGTATGTCACTATTGAGGAGCCAGAGACGGGGGTCAAGATCACCACCACAGTGATCTTGTCTACTGTCTGCCCTGTGAATCTCTTGGGTAGAGACCTAATGTCAGCCATGCGCATGTCAGTCAGTGCACAAAATAATGGGTTTGCAGTCCGGGTAGGACAGGGACCCATTAACCCAATAGAAGAAACACACTATTATTACTCCTTAGATGTGTATATGAAAGACAAGGAGACAGTTGAGATTGTGGACAAAATGATTAATTATGCTGAAACCGTGATGGAAGGTAGGACAGTGGATTTACAGACACCAAATAGGGCTCACTGCACAATGTATTTTAAGAGAACACCAGGGCCTGATAGGTATTATGCCTCCAGACTTTTCTCAAAGAAGGAAGTTACCCTGCAATTAACCAATGTTTACTGGAGTGTTGAGGGATTTTGTGCATCGGCATGTTGTATACCTCCTGAGGAGCAGGTTCTGTTTAGGGAAATCAACCCACATCTATCCTTGGCTAAACCCAAAAACAGAGATTGTAAGGATGTGGGAGAGTTTGTGAAGAAATGCCAAGACTTAAGAGATTGGACACCTGTGGGCCTACCTGAACTATACAAAAGTAAATCGACAGGTTATTTCTGTCACAAACCCTTGGGACACGAAATCATTACAACACCCTCGGCACACATGTGGGCTGCAGGAACTGAATGATACTTGAGACAAAAAGGTCACCTATTAGATGGGCTCCCAGAGACACTGTGGACTAGAGGTCCAGCGGATGTGGGACTCATGAAAGGAGTCCAACCAGTAACCATCACTCCAAAATCACACCATAGACCCCACCTAAGACAATGCCCCCTTAAGAAGGAAGCAGAGGAGGGCATAGCCCCTGTAGTAGATGAACTTTTAAAAACTGGTGTGATCATTCTATGTCCTGACAGCCCTTGCAATACCCCCCTTTTCCCTGTTAAGAAGTCCCCGCCCTCTACAGGTTGGAGATTGGTACAAGATCTCCAAGCTGTCAATCAGGCAGTTATACCAAGAGCTCCTGTGGTACCTGATCCACACTCATTACTGAATGATCTAGATCCAGGGAATTAATTTTTTTCTGTGATTGACATCAGTAATGCCTTCTTTAGTATACCGGTGCATCCCGACCATCAATTTTGGTTTGCCTTCACATACCGGGGAAAAAGGTACACCTTCACCAGATTGCCCCAGGGCTATTGTGAGTCCCCTACCATCTTTTCACAAGCAATGTCCTCAAACTTGGCTCAGTTTGTACCCCCAGGGGGAAGCCAGCTCCTCCTCTATGTAGACGACATTTTAGTGGCGTCTCCTTCAGAGGAGGTTTGTAGGGCTGACACAATGGCTCTGTTGTATTTCCTCCATGACCAAGGGCACAAGGTAAATAGAAATAAACTCCAGTTGTGGCAACAGCAGGTCAAATATTTGGGGTATAATATCTCAAAAGAAAGTCGGCACCTGGATGAGGAGAGAATTCGAACACTCCTCCAGTTGCCGAAACCAAAGACAAAGAAACAAATGATGTCCTTTCTGGGTATGACAAACTTTTGTAGAGCCTGGATTCCCGGGTATTCTATGCTGACAGCCCCGATGGTTCAGGCAATACATGGGAGCCCTATGGCGCCCCAGGATGCTATAAAATGGACTGAGGAAATGGAGACAGCCTTTACGGACCTAAAACAAGTCCTTTCTAGTTCATCGGTGTTAGCCTTACCCAACTATGACAAACCATTTGAACAAACAGTAGACTCGAGGGAAGGTCACATGACATCAGTACTTACGCAGACACATGGAGGGCACCAGAGGCCGATTGCTTACTACTCTACAAAATTAGACAGTGTAACTAGAGCACTTCCACCCTGTGTACAGGCAGTGGTAGCTGCAGCTGAAGCAGTCAAGGCCTCAGCATCTATAGTGCTATATCACCCCCTGACACTTAAGGTGCCGCATGCAGTGTCTGTTATCCTTTTACAACAAAAGATATCACATTTGAGTCCAGCACGGCACCTTTCCTGTATGACAATACTCTTGGCACAACCTCACTTAACAATACAGAGGTGTACTACTTTAAACCCATCCACACTACTACCACTCCCTACTGATGGTTATAAACATGACTGTTCTGCTGCCATCGCTGAAAAGGTACTGCCACAAAGCGATTTGAAAGATGTACCGTTAGCTGACCCTGACATGACACTTTTTGTTGATGGTTCTAGTAGGAAAAATCCGGATGGCACAAATGCAACTGGATATGCAGTAGTGACACAGGATGACATTTTGGAAGTTAGGCCACTACCAAAACATTATTCAGCACAAGTAGCAGAACTTGTAGCACTGACAAGAGCATGCATACTATCAGAAGGAAAATCTGTAACCATATACACCGACAGTCAATATGCCTTTTCAACAGTACATGTTTTTGCACAACAATGGAAAAACAGGGGGATGGTCACCTCCAGTGGTAAACCAATTGCACACATGGATTTACACACAAAATATACGGACCCCATCTCAAAGGGAAACAAAAGGGCAGATGAAGCGGCCAAAATAGCGGCACAAGAAACACATCAAATAATGACAGAACAGGAAATTATAGAGGTAGATCACACAGTCCTTACTGATATGCAGCAGAATGCACCCCCCGGGGAAAAACAATATTGGAAAACAAAGGGTTGCACAATAATAAATAATATTTACACATCACCTGAAGGGAAACCGGTATTGCCGAAGTCCTTATTTAGGTATGCAGCAGTTTTGACACATGGAGTAACACATGTGTCAAACAGGGGGATGACTGAGATGTTAAATAAAGTATGTACAGCTTATGGCTTCACAAACTACTCAAAAACTTTTTGCTCTCAATGTATTATATGTGCAAGACACAATGCTCAGGGAGGCATAAGACCACGGAAAGGGAAGTTCCCCACACCACAATATCCATTCCAACACATTTGCATGGATTTTATTGAATTAGACAAATGTGAAAGGAAGAAATATTGTTTGGTAATTATAGACGCCCTGTCTAAATGGGTAGAAATTTTCCCGACAGGAAGTGCGGACGCACAGACTGTAGCTAAAGCATTACTAAGAGATATTATCCCTAGATTTGGAATCCCTGAAAAAATCTACAGCGATAATGGACCCCATTTTGTAAATAAAACTATACAACATTTGAGAGAAGTGATGGGTATTCAAGTAAAAAAACATTGTGCCTATCACCCCCAATCAGCTGGATTGGTGGAGAGACACAATGGAATCCTAAAAAATAAGTTGAAAAAAGCTATGGAAGAAACTGGTAAAAGTTGGATGTACTGCTTACCATTGGCAGTGACTAGTATGCATATTACACCAACAAAAGAGGGGTTGAGCCCATTTGAAATAATATATGGAAGGCCATATAGAATACCTTTATTACCAAATGAAACACCAGCTGAAGAATCTGAACGTACTCTATCAGAATATATGTCTAACCTGTTGAAACAAAAACAAATTAATGAAGTCTGTTCTATTCCAGAAGGTCCAATTCAAGGAGAAGAGAAAATCCATATTGGAGACTGGGTCCTGGTAAAAGTAATAAAGAAAAAACATTGGCACTCACCTAAAGCCCCATACACACGGTCGGACAATCCGCGGACCAGGTCGGTCGGATCCTGTCCGTCGTACTTTGTCCGATGTTGGTGTTGCGTACACACGGTCGGACTACGTTGTCGGAATATCCGGTCTGCAAGAACGTTGTGACGTAAGTCGTCGTCCACGAGATTAGAAAAGGGAAGTTCAGCACCACGTCAGGCACCCGTTGGGCTCCTTCTGCTGATCCCGTGTTTATCGAGAGTTAGTCGAAGTTTGGTGACTTAAGATTTGCGCTTCTCAGTTTGCTGACTCAGATCGTTACTGCTCTTCAGTTTGTGCTTGTCGTGCGTATCTGTTTATTAGTGCGTGTAGTCAGTTCGCATTTGCTGGTCATTGCGGCCTATATCTTGATATAGGACGCTTTGATTTGCACTGCTTATTGTCTGCTCGTTTCTGGTATTCATTTCGTTCTTTCAGGCCTTGCTGTTTATCGGTGCTTTCTGTTTGTCCGTTCTGACCAGCCGACCTTTTGTGACCTTGTGAGCGATGTTTCCCGTGCGTACTCGTCGCCGAGTTCGTGCTGTACACGGAATTGGTGTCGGGCTTTTAGCTTTGAGCCAAGACCCGTCCATGAACAGAGTGACGAGGAGTATGTGGACCAAGAATTGGTTGCTTCAGCGTGACCAATTCTCGCACATGCCTTTGCTTCGTGAGATCCGGGAGAATAATCCTGATGATTTCAGGAATTTTCTCAGGATGACGGACCCCGATTTTCACCGTCTTTTGGCTTTGCTGACCCCCTTTATCAGCCGGCAGGATACCTGCATGAGACAAGCCATTACTCCGGAGCAGAGGCTTGTTGCCACGTTGAGGTACTTGGCGACAGGGAGAAGTATTCAGGATTTGAAGTTCTCTTCAGGTATCTCTCCCCAGGCCCTGGGAATCATTATTCCAGAGACCTGTTCTGCCATCATCCAGGTCCTGCAGGAGGACTATATTAAGGTAACATTTATACTTTACTATTCCCTTCTATGTATGCTCTGTTTGCTAATGTCTTCTATTTTTGACCTCCTTCCCTAATTACCATGATTGCAATATGCTCTAATATGCTGTGCCCCTTTTCTCCTTCATGCATTTTTCCCTTCACTTACCTCCCCAGCATGCTCTTCTGCCCCAATAGACACCTATGGCCTAGTCACTTAAGCAATGTCTTTTGTCTGCTGCATAGTATTGTTTGCCCCCAAACACCCCCTAAAATATGCACAAATGTTTGCTGCGTGGTTTACTTCATGTAGAGCCCCCTTTTTTTTTTTTTTTTTTGGTGGGGGGGGGGGGCAAACTCATTAGGAACCCCCTCCCCCAACTGCTCTGTCAGATGGTACCAATCCTTTATTTGCTGGCTTTCCCAAGGTCAATACACACTATATACCTACCTCTTTATAGTGGGCATCTTTAGGGATGAATTCAGCAAAGCATGTAGTGCAAGGGGCTGCCTCCCTACTTTCCATTTCCTATTTTTTTTGTGTTCTTTCCCTCCTATTAGCTTGCTTGGTAATTTCATAATGTCACAATGTGCTTTCCTTTTTTTGGGGGGGGGGGGGGGGGTTTGAAATGTTATTTTATCTTTCCTGGGGGCTGCCAATAGTGTTAAGTAAGGAGGGTCTGGCCAAACTAGCACACATTATTGAGCCATTTGCCAATCAATGAAGTGCAGAGGGTTACCTGTCCACCACCCCCCCCCCCAAAACCCTAGTTATTGCCAATGACCCATCAGAAGTGGGGGGATTGATGGGGGGTGAGTAATCTGTGAAGGGAGCCTCTACTTTTCTGTGCAAATACTTTCCAGCCTCCAATTTTAAACAATGCTCTTGTTCCAAGATGTTGATTGTCTAATCTGCTTGCAATGTTTCTGTGCAAAGTGACTAATTATTTTTTCTTGTTTCACTCCACAGTTCCCTTCCACGCCACAGGAATGGCAGACTGTGGCCTCCCACTTTGCCAGCCGTTGGGACTTTCCTAACTGCGGAGGGGCAATTGATGGGAAACACGTCCGCATCGTCCCACCGCCCAACTCGGGGTCCTACTATTATAATTATAAAGGGTTTAATAGTGTAGTGATGTTGGCGGTGGTGTCGGCAACATACGAGTTTATGTATGTGGACGTGGGGATGAACGGCCGGATCTCGGATGGTGGTGCCATTACGCACACGGAGTTCTACTGGCGTCTCCAAAGTGGCAGTCTGTGCTTGCCACCTCCAGAGGAGAATGCAGAAGGACTCCCCTTCGTCTTTGTCGCAGATGAAGCGTTTGCGTTGACTCCCCATGTGATGAGGCCGTTCCCGATGAGGACCCTCACCCCAGACCAGAGGGTCTTCAACTACAGGCTGTCCAGAGCCAGAAGAGTGGTGGAGAACACTTTTGGCATCCTGGCCAGCCGCTTCCGCCTGTTCTTGACGGCATTTAACTTGGCGGAATACAAACTGAACCACATAGTTCTTGCCTGTTGCATATTGCACAACTTCCTCAAAAGACATAATAGGAACTATGTGGTGCCCGTTGGCCCAGATGTGGAGGGCCCTCCAAATGCGGACCTCACAGCCCTTCAAGTGGCACGTCCAGGCTTGCCCCCTCTAAATGCCCGCGCGGTCCGCGAGCAATATATGGAGTACTTTGTGGGTAGGGGGGCCATTGCTCTGCCTGACGATGTGTGAGAGGCATTTTTTAATAAATCTGATATTTCAACCAACCTATGATTTCTTGTCATTTCAGTATTCTTTTTAGCTTATTTTACCTTGAAATTTTCAGTGGGAATGCACTTTCTGGGCAAAAGGAGGTAACAGTCTCTTCTTCCCAAAAAGATTATTCTCATGTTGTGTGTTTGCTACCTAATCTTTGGTCTAGAGAAGGTTTGTACTGCATAACTGACACCCAAAATACTCCTTTTCATCACCAGGTCTGACATGTGTGTATTCTCAAAAATGCTGTGCTCCGTGTTTTCGTACAAAGCACTGTGGGTGTCATTTACATAAGTCAAATCCGCTATGCTCTACAAGTGCAGTGAAAAAGTTCCCTGGGAAAGAAAATTGCAGTGCAAAGTGGACTTGCCTTTAGTAAATAACACCCATTGCCCCCCATATCCTTTACATTTGACATACATAATGCATTGTGTTTTTTAAATAAGGAAGCCACACATTTATAAAAATAAAAAAGTTTACTTGGAAAACATTCACAAGTGCGTTTACAATCTTCACGCCCAAACTGACAACATCTTGGTTATTTACAACATTGTTTACAAACATTCCGCAATTGGTAAAACCAGGCATGGAGCAAAACAGAACCTATGAACTAGGAAAGTTCAACTTTGTAAAGTGAAGACAAGATCAGACATGACTATATGTTCAAAGTGTGTTTGATCTTGCCTTCATCACATGGGGGGGTCACCCCTGGAAAGTGGAAATTTAGAACATGCACACAATTTGGGTCTGAAAATGGTCATTAGATGGTCAAACACATGCCTAGAAGCTTCAAAAGTGCCATTTTCCATCATGGGGATGAATGGACGTTTTTTGGGGGTGCAACCCCTTCACCACAACCACTTTCGTAGTTCGTAAAGTGGTTGCACCCCCAAAAAAACGTTGGCATTCATCCACCATGATGGGAGCTAGCACATGTGGCCACAATGTGTGCATGTTCCAAATTTCACACAGTTCTTAAGTTGCAAATGTGTTCAGAAGCTGGCACAAATGTGTGTTAATTACTTGGTGCGTTTTCATATTTTTCCTAAAACATCAATGATGTTCTTCAATTTTTGTTGAACATCATTGATGTTTTGCTTTATGTAATCTAGATCTCTATTGCAGACCATTATCTCCCCGATGAGTACGTGGGCACTCTCTGTGGTAAAGTGCGATTTTTCTTCCACAACATCCACGTCACCTAAAAACCACAAACAAAAAAAAATCGGGTGTTGGAAATGAGGCAGGCATACATTGATTAGCTTACCAGTAGCTGTGTTCTCCCACACTCACCTGTTGTGGTGACAATTTCTCCAAGTTCGATGATCTCTCCTTCCTCCTCCTCCTCCTCCTCTGCTTCTGCTCTTTCACCTTTTTTGGGAGGTGTTGGTTTTGGGGTTTCCTCAGACGGCCCAAGTTTTCGCTCCCCTATGAGAATGGACAAAAGGAAGATTTAAAAACACAATCTACTGAGGGCAGAAATAGGAAATGACAAACATTGCTTGAAAGTGACGGACACTATTTTTGTTTGGCCAGTTACAAATGCCAACTACATGAATGTAGTCACTTAGTAAAGGTGCTAAACTTACTAGCTTTTTGGTAGAAGTTTGTGTGATGGAGACCCCCCTCTAGTATCCACTGGAGCACATGTGTGGAAAAGCATAATAAAAAGGGGGTTTGGGTGTCCCAGCACTAGTGCTCTAGAGTCCATATGGGTAAACAGCTACTGGGTGACCTCTCCTTTACTTTGAATAAATTGGCTTTACATTCTTGATGACATTTCTAGTGAGAACAAACTTCCTTTCCCCAAAAAAAAACACCAAACATCGTATTATAAGTGGCCGAACGATCGAGGTTGTGTACGATCGAATGGACACACACGATCATGACAGTGGCAGAAAGATCGAGGCTGAGTACGATCGAATGCACAGACGAACCTGAAAGTGGCCATTTTGGAATGCACAACTGTAAAAATCAAACCACATGGAGCAGTATGCAAGCAAGAACTAAAACACAAAACACAACTACTTACTTTTTTGAAGAATTCGCTTGATCTTTCTGTATTGATCGGCCTCCCTCAGTTTCAGGTCTGACCAGCGTTTCCTGAGTTGCTCCTTGGATCGTTGTACCCCAAAATGATTGTACAGCCTTCTCACAACTTTAGACATGATCTTGGCCTTGCGGACATTGGGGTTGAGGTAAGGCCCATACTTCCCATCATAGTCGCTCCTCTTTAATATGTCCACCATCTCCAACATTTCTCCAAATGACATATTGGAGGCCTTGAATTTCAGGCTCCGGGATCGGTACGTTTCTGCCTCCGGACTTTCCTCGTCCTCCTCCTCGTTGGTGGGATATTTCGGGCGCACCTGCTGTGTCCCCGCCATGTGCTCTCCCCACTGCGCCGTAAAGAGAAGGGGTGGGGAATAGACGAGAAAGATGGTCAGGGGCGGGCAGAGTTTGACGCATGCGCACTGTATATAAAACGTCACACGCCTGTGTCGTAGCCACGATCTGGGAGACGAGGGGAGAGAAAACTCACGCACGAGACGATCGCTACAAACGAAGGTACAATTTGACGTTGGTACATAACTAGCCTAGACTGATTCGAACTTGAGGCTTCTTTATGGAGAAGATTAGGAGAGTTTAGCCTGACATAATTTATAGTGTTTGGTGTGGTGTTGTGTCTTGCAGAGATTATGAAGGGATTCAACGACATGAGTTTTCTCCCCCTCTTCATTGCCAAATACAGGGAATTTCCCATTTTATGGCAGGGTAAACACCCCCATTACAGCAACAAACCAAAGAGGCACGCAGCCCTGGAGGAACTTGTGGAATTTGTCAAGCCAAGGTTCCCTACGGCAACTGTTGATGATATAAGAAAGAAAATTGGCAGCCTGAGGAGTGCGTATATCAGGGAGCGCAAGAAGGTCCGGAAGTCGGAAGAAACTGCAACTGCAGCAGATGAGGTCTATGCCCCCAAGCTCTGGTACTATGAGAGTCTCCATTTTCTCAAAGACCAGGCTGATGTCACGGAGCCACTCTCGACTCCTCCTTCCACGCTTCCTTGCGCGCAGGCCACCCCTGATGAGGCTTCCGAGGAGCAACCTGGGCCTTCCAGTCTGGAAGAGGTGGAGGAGCCCAGCTTGTTCCAGGTATAGTAGTTTTGTTACCATTTATGGGAATAATGAATGATGTTCACTTAATTCAGGATCCCCAATTGCTTAGTTCCTAACGTGTTTGACATATCAACAGACAGTGGTGTTGGAGACATTTGGGGCCAGAATCTAAACTGCAGGGCTGAGAATTGTATGGTTTTCTATTTGTAAACATTTTGCACCAGTCACTAGATGTGAATTGTGTGTGTTTGATGAACAAATAACTGAAACTATGTCCCTTTTTCATACACAGGAAGACCTCAGCCAGGAGGTGGCTGTGGAAGGTGGCAGGCAGGAGGAGGCAGGGGTTAGTGGCAGCCACGAGGTGGGTAGTGGCAGCCAAGAGGGGGCTAGGCCTCGGAGCCTGACTGACACCCAAATCCCTCCCCTCCGCCTTCCGTACAAAAGGGCGAGAAGGGGGGGTTATGCGGCAGAGTCAGCGCTCCGGATGATCAGAGAGGCTTCAGACTCCCTACATGCCACACCCGCCGACGAGGAGACCTTTGGCTCGGTGGTTGTCACTAAAATGATGGGTATGGAGGTGAGGCAACGCAACATGTGTGAGGGGCTCATCCTCCATGTCCTAAATAAGGGTAGGGCTGGGGAGATGACCCCACTCACACATGTTTGCCATAGTTACCATGCTCCGCCTCCTCCTCCTCCTCCTTCTGCCACCCCACCAGCACGACAGCCACAGCGTGGAAGGAAGCGTGGAAGGAAGACCTGAGAGTGACGACCTGGATTCAGTCTGGTCTGAGAGAAGATGGAGCCTCTTGTAGTACCAGAGCCTGGGGACCTAGATGGCATCTGCTGCAGTTCCGGATGCTTTGGACTTCAGGACCAGATTGCACTCCCCTTAATATACGTACTCCTCAGGCCCCCAATTTTCTACGCTTTAAAAATGATGGTTGCCGTGGGGGTCCAAGGCTTTGCAAATTCCCCAAGTTTCACCATGGCTGCGTTCCTCTTTGGTTTGTTGCTGAGACCTAAATAAATGTTTTTGGGATTTGAAATAATCATTGACTATTGTGTTTTACTTTTCTACAATGACAGTTTTTCTTTGAGTAGGCAGGTACATTTCACTAATCCTAAAGTAGAATTAACAAGGGGCACCAACAACCAACAAACTCCTAGTAAATTTAAGCAAGAAATACAAATGTTAATAATGTGGTTTTGCTAAGTTGAGACACACAACCCCCCTCCAAAAAAATAAAATAAAATCTCCTTCAAATATGTATTCAGAAAAAAAAAAAAAAAAAAAGACAAATCATGGTAAAAATATAACAAAGATTCTTTTACGATCTGAGTAAAAATAAACATGTAGTGTATAAATGCTGAAAAGTAATAAAGAACTAAGTTTGTGAGAAGTGCGGGTGAATAGGAGCAGCTAAAACATGTCATTCTTGTTGCATTGTAAAGAAAAAGAGAATGCGCTGCATTAAAGACATTTTAACATTGCAGCGTGACGAATGTGCTGTGTCGATTAGGAAAGGTAGTTTTACCTGACCGAGCGCTTCCGTCACAGAATTTCTTCTGAGCATGCGTAGCACTTTGTCCGTCGGACAACCGTACACACGATCGGATTTGGTGTGATCGGACCGTGTTGTCGGCAAATCTTTCCAGCAGGAGATAAGACTTTGTCCGTCGGACAAACCGACGTACACTGTCCGATGGTGCATACACACGGTCTGATTTTTCAACAACATTGTCCGATCGGACAGAATCCATGAAAAAGTCCGACCGTGTTTGGGGCTTTAGTGGGAGGGACCATATCAAGTTCTTCTCACCACTCCCACAGCTATAAGGATAGCAGAGAGGTCTACCTGGATTCACCAGTCCCATTGTAAAAAGGTTTTACAGGTAGAGTAGGGCCAGTTGGCTGCAGAGATCCAGAAAATCCGATTACAAAGGGAGGTTTCGCACAAGGCGGGCTCGTCTCAAACCTGTGAAGTCTCCCCTACCCTATCCGCTGGAACCTCTGTAGTTGGTTAGAATGAAAGGGACAGTAATTATCCTTGGGATACTGGTGAGTCTAGGGAAGGCATCCATAAGAGGGGGTAGACGGTATGGAAGAGTAGAGGAACCTTTGAATTGGGAAAGAACAGGAAAAGCATTGAATTTAACCTTTATAGAAGGAATAACTAGTACTATACTGGTAGACTTCTGTCAGATCGCAGATTGTGGGGATACAACTGGGGCTAGAGGACTTCTATGGGCAGATAAATATATTTGCTGGCTCTGGGAAAAGGTAGGATGTCAAGCATGGAATCAGGCCCTGTGGACCACAGCACATCAAGATTGGGGGTATAATCAACCATGGGCTGAAAAGAGTGGAATAAAGGCAAGACTCAAAATTACAAAAGCGGCTAACTCCCCCTGCACAAATAGTAAAAACTGTAATCAACTATTAATAACATTAAAGGAGCCGAGGAAGGAAGATCAGCGGTTGTATTCTATGGGAGCATGGGTGTCAGGAACTGATCCTTCAGGCAAATTTTTCCTCGAGGTATTACCACCCAATAAAACCAAACAACAGGAAAAGGTAGACCTAGAAGGGAAAGAAGAAGGCCATACTAAAATAGAAGTTCTGAGTGAAACCATAAGATTTACTAACCTAACAATAGAAGATGCCATAGCTTTAGAGACGGGTTATCAAGAAAATAATGAGTGGTTAGAATGGTTGAGGTACACGGTTAAAACTCTAAAAAAAGAAAACTGTTTAGTTTGTGCCAGTGCAAGACAACATTTAGCAACAGTTCCTTTTCCTCTAGATCACAAAACAGATCCAAAAGGTTTAAAATGTATGTTGCAATTATATAATAAGAGCTATAAACCTGAAACCAATTCTACCTGTCACACATTGAGTTTGTTGTTTCCCCCAGTGGAGAGACCTCAGATACCTCCAGCGGTCACTGCATATCCGGGCAATTTTACTTGTTTTGCACTCCCAGGGAACCATAGCGGGGTAGATCTTGGGTCATTACCTGATGACTACTGTGTGGAGAGGATTAACATAGACAACGGTGACTGGGTTGAACATGACATTCAGAGAGCTGACATCTGGTGGATGTGTGGGGATAAGAAACTACGAGCTAGACTACCTGCCAATGCCCAAGGGGATTGTGCTATGGTCCAGCTGGCTATGCCCCTGAGGATCCTGTCAGAACACCCGTGGACTAAGAGTCACAAACGGTATCGGAGGGACACCTCTCCCATGGGGTCATTTGACTCTCAGGTCTACATAGATGAGATTGGGGTTCCTCGCGGGGTGCCGGATGGGTTTAAGGCCAGGAATCAGATGACAGCTGGGTTTGAGTCTCTTTTCTGGTGGGTAACTATAAATAAAAATGTTGACTGGATTAACTATATATATTATAACCAACAACGATTTGTAAATTACACTAGGGATGCTGTGAAGGGCCTAGCTGAACAGTTGGCCCCCACATCTCTAATGGCATGGCAGAACCGAATGGCTTTAGATATGGTCTTAGCTGAAAGAGGAGGGGTATGCAAAATGTTTGGCAGCATGTGTTGCACCTTTATCCCTAATAATACAGCTCCTGGAGGGACCGTGACCAGAGCCTTGGAAGGACTGACTGCTCTATCGAATGAATTAGCGGAAAACTCAGGTATTACTGATCCATTCACAACCTGGCTTGAAGGATGGTTCGGTAAATGGACTGGACTTATTACATCATGTTTGATTTCAATCACTGTGGCTTTAGCTGTTTTGGTCACTTGTGGATGCTGCTGTATTCCCTGTATTCGAGGACTTTCACAAAAACTGATTGAAACTGCCGTCTCCAGAACGATGTATCAAACCCTTCCTACCTCTGATGAGACCTATGTGGACATTGAAGCTCAACTTAATGACATACAGTCTGAAAGTGTATAACACAGGGACTATTATTGAAATGTGTTGAGATAAAATAGTCACACAAAGAGGAGGGAATGTTAGAAAAGTTTTAAATGTTTATTGTGTGACTATTTGGAAAACAATCCTGAGACTGGTTTTTAATCCCACCTATGAGCACTTTGTATTAATTGTTATGTATGTTTTTACTAACTCCACCGTAAGAATTCAGGATGATTGCAGTATAACCATATATGGTAACACTAAGATTGTAAAGGAAAGCGCAGTCTTCACATAATAAAGGTATATGTGGAATTTCACCCAGATAAGTGAAACTGTGATTTCCTCAGCCAATAGGAAAATAGGGGCTGGGTTATGAAGGTTTTAGGTAACAAGAGATGTGTCTTTTGTTCATCCCTTGCCGAACTTTTGATGTGTAAGGAAGGGGATCCTAATGTGTTAACATATTAGAAATAAATTTTTTACTTCTTAATACATCTCGAGTTGACTGATCACAAGCTGAGGATATTCCTAACACTAGTTTATATTAATCATTAAATTGTTTATTTATTCCAAATCAAGTTGAAAAGTATCAATAATCTTTGGTAAAATACATGATATACTGTAAATAAGGATGAGCTCCGGTGTGTTCGCATAGGGCACGTGCAGAGCCTGCCAGGAAGTCGGCACTGCGCTGCGCTAATCACAGGCAGTGAGACATTTTCCCGATGTGCCGCTGCAGAGATCGGGAAATGTCTCACTGCCTGTGATTAGCATATCGCAGTGCCGACATCCTGGCGGGGCTCTGCACGTGCCCTATGCGAACATGCCAGAGCTCATCCTTAACTGTAAATAACAGTTCACTTGTATACACATACAATTATTATACAAAGTAAAATACAACATGATTAGCAGTACGATTTCATAGATCATTCATCCATTAGTAATAAAAACATAAGCAATTGCTCTTAGTGAGCCAAACTTGTCTGGGCATCAGTTCAAAGTGTACTCGTCACTTATCAGAAGTAAAATGCTCTGAAATTAAATCAATAACATATCTATAAATATAGGATACCCTTTAAAAGGAGAACCATCTCTCAAAAAAAAGAGGTCTATAACTTACAAAATGGTCTAATAGCGATGTCCAACCTATATCCAAGGGAAGACGGGGGGACAGGGATGATGATCTCCCCTGGGGCTGAGGTGAGGAATCCCATCCAAACCGGGGACAGCAGCCAGGTGAAGACTAGGCGGTGTGTGCTTGACAATCCACACTGCTCTGCAAGGATATGTAAATGAAACCATGTGAATTGAATGAACTATTGATGAGGTAAACATATACCAGTGACTGAATGGAGGTGATATATGGTGTGTGATTGCTGCAGTGAACTGAAGTGTGCTAACTGAAGGGACAGCTACCAAGAAAGATGTGTGTGCATGTACCCACCAAAAATAAATCCAAATCCAAACCCAACACATGATAAATTCATAATGATAATGAAATATGAGTGATACTAAAATGGACCTAAAAAATGTGTTGTGTGTATGATATAAATGGGCCTCTGTTACCTTGTGTGTATGATTCTGTGGGTATGAGCATGCCTGGGATCCCTCTCGTGTGAATGGCCCCTGTGGAATGGTCAGCTGGCCAGCCCGAGCCACTTTTATCCCCAGTTAGGGGCGGGTCCCCACCAACGCCATGATAACCCCGGCGATGCGGCGGGAAATGGCGACAAGCTTTGGCTTCATCAATTGATAGTGATACAATCCCGCATATGTTGAGGTAAGGCAAATTCCCAGATAGGGCAAAGAGGAGTACCACTGAAAGGGATAGGCAGCTTTCAAATCTGTTAATACTGGATGAGAAAGTTGACTGGCAGAGCTTTATATTTGGAAGGGTTGACACGAACCCCCCGAAATAGAGGCAAAAGTGTCTAGCAGAGATAGTAGGTTTGGTAAAGAGATTCTGGGGGAGGTTAGAGTTAATAAGATATCATCTGCAAATAAGGATATTTTATGGAACAAGCCCGCTACATCAATACCCTTTACATCAGGATGGGGACAAACCGCCTCCGCCAATGGCTCTAGAGCTAAAACAAAAAGAAGTGGTGATAGCGGGCACCCTTGACAAGTACCCCTCCCAATATTCAGAAGAGGTGATTCACATCCATAGTATTTAATTTTAGCCTGAAGGGAGTCATATAGGACTGTCATCCATCGCAAGAATGAGGAACCAAATCCATAATGATGAAGTAGAGACATAAGATAAGGCCATGATAAATTATCAAAGGCCTTATTCACATCAAGAGACCAAAGCATTGATTCTAACGAGCAGCTATGGGCTTTATGTAACTGCAATATTCGCGGGTGGCGTCCCCGCCTGCCTCTGTGGTACAAAACCTTTTTGATCTTTCTTAAAGCGGCGTTCCACCCAGAAAATGAACTACCGCTTATCCGGTTCTTGCCCCTCCGTTGTCACATTTGGCACCTTTCAGAGGGAGGGGGAGCAGATACCTGTCTAATATAGATATTTTCTCCCATTTCCGGTGAAAGATGGCCGCAGTAACTGCGGCAATCTACGTCACGTCTGGCCCCTCTTCCGCCCCCCCACTGTCTTCTGGAAGACACACAGGTCCTAGAAGACAGCAGGGACCAGTCAGAATCCCTAGCGCGACTCGCTCATACTTAAGATGCCTGTGCCTCCACCTGAAGCCGATGGACAGGCCGGTTTCGCGTGAGGACATTGCGGGCTCCCTGGACAGGTAAGTGTCCTTATTTTAAATGTCAGCAGCTACAGTATTTGTAGCTGCTGACTTAAAAAAAAAAAATTTGCAGGCGGAACTCCGCTTTAATTAAGCAGGGAAGAAAAGAGTTTAAACGGTTAGTCAAAATATTGGTCAGGATTTTCATGTCTATATTAACCGGTTCCCGACCGGCTCACACAGATATTCTGTGGCACAATGGTTCTCCAGGGCGAAACCCCATATGGGTACTTTCTTCCTTTAAGAGCCGGCACGCACTCCCGATGCGTGTGGCTGGCGGGCGCGATCGCGTGCACGAGAGCCAGCACGGGGATTTGTGTGTGTAAACACACAAATCCCTGTTCTGTCAGGGGAGAGGAGACATATCGTTTGTTCCTACTAAGTAGGAACTACGATATGTCTCCTCCCCCATTTAGTCACATCCCCCTTCAGTTAGAATATGCTGAGGGAACACACATTTAACCCCTTGATTGACCCCTAGTGTTAACCCCTTCCCTATCAGTGACATTTACACAGTAATCAGTGCATAGTTATAGCAATGATCGCTGTATAAATGTCAATGGTTTCAAAAATGTGTCAAAAATGTCCGATCTGTCTATTGCAATGTCACAGTACCACTAAAAATCCCAGATCACCGCCACTACTAGTAAAAAATAAATAAAATGCCATAAAAATGCCATAAATCTTTCCCATAGTTTGTAGATGCTAAAACTTTTGCGCAAACCAATCATATTGGTTTAATCCACTTATTGCGATTTTTTTACCAATAATATGTAGAAGAATATATTGGCCTAAACTGATGAAGAAATTTTTTTACATTTTTGGAGATATTTATTATAGCAAAAAGTAAAAAAAAATATATTTTTTTTTTCAAAATTTACGCTCTTTTTTTGATTATAGCGCAAAAAATAAAAACCGCAGAGGTGATCCAATACCACCAAAAGAAAGCTCTATTTGTGGGGAAAAAAAGGACATCAATTTAGTTTGGGTACAGCATTGCATGACCGCGCAATTGTCAGTTAAAGCGACGCAGTGCCAAATTGTAAAAAGTGCTCTGGTCAGGAAGGGGGTAAAATCTTCTAGGGCTGAAGTGGTTAATAAGGGAAATGGGCCTAAAATTAGCCCAAGAGGAGTGATCACGTTCAGGTTTAGGGAGCATCACAATATTACCGGCCAAAAGATCTGATGTAAAAGTCTGGCCATCTTTAACGGAATTATACATTGCTGTCAGATGTGGGGCTATAACGTCAGCTAGCTTCCTATAATGAAGTGCTGTATAACCGTCCATTCCAGGTCGCTTACCCACTTTCAAGTCTTTAATACATTGGAGGACTTCCAAAACTTGAATGTCCCGATCCATAAAGGCCACATGAGCCTCAGTCAGTGTGGGGAGCGAGATACGACTATGAAAACTATCAGTGTCCTGACTGCCCGACTGACCAGGGCCAGAATAAAGTTTAGTAAGATGGTAAGGGAACTCCTCCAAAACCCGCACTGGGTTACCAGTGAGTATATTGTCGAGTACGCAAGGTGATAGGGGTGAATTTAGGAGTAAAAGTACGAAGCCTGTTGGCCAACATCTGATTCGGCCTATTCGCTTTAGAGTACAATTTCTGGCGGGACCAACGTAAGATGTGCTCAGCTCCATCCGTGAGGTCCAATTCTGAGCGTGCTTGACCCAAGAGTTTATGATTAGCAGGAGTGAGGGATTGTTTAAACGCCGTAGAGAGAACCTCCAGACGGGCATCTAAATCTCATCTTAGACATCGTTCCTGTTTACGCTTTGAAGCCAACTGTATAATGTGGCCCCTGAGAACTACCTTGTATGAAACCAAACCTACATTAGTGCTGAAATAGTCCGCAGAGGCTCTCAGAATATCAGCCTGAACCTCTTTGAGGGATAAAAGTGAGTCATTCATTACCCAGGGGGAGTGCTTGGCACCAGATGTGGATTGTCACTTGCCACCGTCACCTGCCCCCTGATGTGGATTGTCACTTGCCATGTTACCTGCCACCATTTGCAGATTGTCATTTGCCATTGCAGCCTGGCACCAGATGTGGATGATCGCCTGCCACTATTTGCAGATTGTCACTTGCCATGTCAGCCAGTGCCACCAAATGTGCATTGTCACTGCATTGGTGGCAGGCTGGCAGCAATGGTCCATTTATTTCTGAGTGAGGGCAGGAGAGCGGTGATGTGGGGCGGGCAGTGAGAGATGATATCATCACAATGCTGTGGGGAGCCCTAGGTCACCTGATGCCCCGTACACATTCAGACGGAAAAAGTCCGATCGGATTATGTTGTCAGAAAAAGTTTGAGAGCAGGACAACAAAATCCGATCAGACTTTTTCCGATCGTGTGTATAGAATTCCAATGCACAAAGTGCCATGCATGCTCAGAATAAATTTGGGGATGAAAGCTATTGGCTACTGGCCCCTTCATAGTCCCATCGTACGTTTTGTATGTCCCCTCATTCGGAAAGATCGGATTTTCCAACAACTTTGTGCGACCGTGTGTATGCAAGACAAGTTTCGGCCAAATCCGTCAGAAAAAATCTGACGGATTTTGTGGTTGGAATGTCTGACCGTCTGCATGGGGCTTGATTGGGAGATTTCCCCCACTATTACTTTTTCTGGGGCGATCCAAAATTTGGGCTTTTCTTTTACGTTCATTTTCAATGATAATGATAAACAGGACAAATAGAGAGGATGAATCTCCTTAACGGGGCACAGATAGCAATATAAACTGACAGGTGTTCTAATCCCTCTACACTCTATCCAAAGTAAAAAAAAAAACAGTTTTGCCTTTATTTATACTATAAAGTTCACCAACTTTTCACACAAAGAACCTCGCATTATGGACAGTAATAGTTTCCCCTACTTTTCTATTCGCCATTTCTAGGTTTACTGGCACAAACTGGCAGATTTGCAAACTGTCTCTTTTAGCAACTTCTCCTCCATGCCTGGTATGCCTTGAGGTGCTATGTCATCTTATTTTATTAGTGCAACACCAGTAATGGATTGGGTGAGGGGGGATAGAAGACAGTTCACCCAGTGCAGGGTAAGTAAATGTTTGGGAATTTATAAATGATGGAAGGTTGTAATGGGTGGCTGAGGTGTGTTCTTTTGCATACACATTTCATAGTAAAAAGTGTCCCTCTTAATCATCTATTAAAATTGGGAGGTATGAACCCATAGCGATAGGTGTTGCTGGTGTACATATACTAAAAATTCAGCATTGTAACAACCATAGGGCAACTGCTAATACTAAGAGGAATTGTGAATTACTAAAGTAGTATTTAGTGAAATATTTTTATATAATAAATGTTCGATAAACAATATGAAATTTCATGGATAGTTCCATGAGCTAAAAGAATTTAGATAACCCCTGACCTATAGCATCAGGAATTATAAGTCTAGAAAGCTAAGACACTGAAGCTGTTGAGCACGCACATTCATCATCACTTCTAGCACACACTCAGACAAGCCCGTCCTTCTGGGAACACAAACAGTAACACGAGGTGACGTCGCTCCGCCCTATGTGTTTCGTAAGAGAATTACGTTGTCCAGGGACGCTCAAATATACAGTCACTAATAATAAAAAAACTGTGTGACCAGATATAGCTAACATAAAAATATACTTGTGAAAAGCAAAAAATAAAAAATGTATTATCACTTTTGGAAAAACAAATGTAATGAAAAAAACGTAAGTGAATACAAATCATGTGAAAAAAAGGAGGAGGGTTAAGTCCATATAAGGATCTTGATATTTATATGCAAATTCAGCTGATTGGCATCACTGAAACATCAATGGGAACACGGTAGGAGAAGATAATTGCAGAGATATCCACCACTGACTAAGTGAAGGCTTACCGGAATAAGTAGACTTAAAGGGGCATATACCTCTTAAGTCATGTAGGCTTGTGGTGATAGTCACTGTTTACGCGAGGATGTGACATCTACGATCGCTATCCCGGGTCAAGACCATACACTTTTCATCAGCAGGTTCCCAATGTAATGTACAGATGGATTTCTCATAGAAGGAAAGAGGACTGGAGCATATCCCCGTATTCACACGGTGCGACCAAAAAATTAAGAAAGGTTGTGATATCGTTGATAAAAGATTTATTTAAAAAATTTGTAAAATCAAGAACACTCACATTTCAAATGGAGATATGAGGGATATATTTGTCAGGATCTCTATCTGGTATGTTTCGTCTACACAGACGTCATCTGAGGTGTGAGCTTGCCACCATCACTGTGCTTATATAGAGAATGTGGCCCCCAAAATGAAGTATGCACCAACCAGATGTTCACCTGTGTTAATTGCGTCACTTCTGGTATGTAAAATGGCATTGGCCTGTGTGGTTCAGGCCTCATTGTAAGGACTAAATATGATTTGTGCTTATTGGATGAACATGCCACGAGATTGGTTAAATTGACTAACACTTATCAAGCCTCACTCTGAAACGTTCATTTACCAATGAGCGGGGGGAATTGAAGCATACAGATCGCGCCTCACTTTGAAGCGACGACTGTCACTCTAGAAAGCATGCTATCCAGTGAGCAGAGCGGGAATGAGGTACGCGGACCAGACCTCACTCTGAAACAGCTAGCGTCCAACGTCATATCACCGCTTCATACACAGGAAACGAATGCGGGTCAAACCTCGCTATAAAACATGGAGACCCGTGCCTAACACATTGGCGGCAGCCACATGATCAACGGTGAATATCATCTCAGTGACACTATGAAACAATAGAAACAGGAAGTCATGTTACACTCATAGCTGAGACAAAACTACCTGTACATAATAAAAATGTATAAAAATTGTTATTTAAAGATCTCAAATCGGAAGGATATGAGGGTGATAATCCAAATTGGGGACACATATTTAACACAGAATTACATTATAGAACCAGTTTCACTGATAAGTGATAAAGAGAATATTTAAAAGCATTAAATAATAATAACCTAGTACTTCCTAATGACCAACATATGGATATATTTAATGGAAAGAACCATATAGAATTATTAATGTACCATCTACTAATCAAAAACAAAAAAATAGCAGAAACTAAAAAATAGCAGTACCAGGACAAAGAGGAAGAAAAAAGGAGAAAGGAAACATTCTCCTTCAATTTCCCCTTATACAGCCAATATATGACGTCATGCTCTGTTAATAAAGGCGTTAATGTCCCACTCCACATTCAAACCGAGTGGGGAGTGGGACTGCAACTCATAAATCTGAAAGTTTCAAGTCGAGAGACCCCCCTCTGGTAATAGCCCCCCCTCCATCGGGGGATATACCCAGTCGTGCCCGCAGGCACCCACGGGCTTACCCCGATCACCCGGGCAACAGCAGACAATTCCAGGCACAACTTTACAGTTTAAGCAGGAATTTGGAGTAAAAGTTCAGACTGTCCAGCAACAGCAGATCGCTGGACATATTTGTAATCCATGGGTCGCCACCATGGTTGCCACGGGTAACTGCACATGGTAAACAGTTCCTGAATTGCAGGATTAGTGTCAGGAACCATGAATCAGACAGAGACAGAAAATGCACTAAAAATCACCCATTTAATAAAGTGGTAAAAATGGTACAAATAGTAAATGTATTCAAAACATAGCCAGGGTTCGGTAACCAAATCGGGTAGTCAGAACAAGCCAGGTAATCAGGGAGCCAGAGATCAGCGTAGTCAGAGCAGCAGACAGGATCAGGAACCAGAAGGGACGTCAGCCATGCAAGTCTTCAACAGTAACACAGCAGAGAGTCTCTAGATATGTTGACCAAGGCACAGGAGATCTAATCCATACAGCTTAAATAGCCAGCAGGGCTTGTTAATGAGCAGGATATGATCACCAGGTGAGACAGCTGAGCAACCTGAGCTCTGAGAAGAGAGGGCTGAGCCCAGCCCTGACAATTAGCACTAGTAGTAGGCAGGGCATAAAAGTAATTTTCCCAAAGTTTATTTCTTCACTGATGGTGAAACAAAACACGGTTCCCCGTCTCAATAAATCTTGGTTGCTAGGGGCAATGGCTCGCAGGTTAACTGTGACAGGTGATCCTGGGCGAGCCCCCAAATGTAGCCGTAGGGGTTGCTGAATGTTGTGGTTCACCTGTTACCCTGCCCAGCCCGACATCCATCTTACAGTCACTCAGTAACACAGACCAGTCCATAGTTTTGTTTTGTTTTATTTTGTTTCATTGAGGGGATTAAACTTGGATGGGTATTAGGGAATCATGGGATGCCCAGAATTGTAGAACAATCAATTGTGAATTTTAGAACAATCAAGTGGGACAACTATGTATACTCCCTCTACATACACCTCAATCTTCTCTCCAGCACGAAAACTTGCTGCACACCATTCCTCCTCCAGCACTTCTCTTGCTGCAGACTGTTTCTCCACCAGAACTACCCTTGCTGCAGACTGTTACTCCTCCGGACTAGCTAGCACCACATGGGTAGGCCTGACACTGCTTCAGCCAGGCCTCAATGAACTGCCTTTTGGGGGCAGGGACTTCGGGCCCCTGTGGTGTAGAATAGTTCAGATGCTAGCTGTCCTCTATTCAGCTAACACTCCCAGATAGCTCTCTTCAGGTCCTGGACGGACGGCCTGGCTGAAATTACCTCTTTCCACTATCCTTACCACAGTCCTCACTTCTGGTTCTGCACCCATCTCCAACTGCAATCTCCCAGTTCTCTCAGGCATGCCTCCCCAGTCCTCCCGACTATGCTCACTCACCAGCCCTCCTGGCTGCGACCAGTAGTCCTCCCTGGAGATTCTTAGAAGTGTTCTCTCCCACTGTCCTTTGCTTGCTCTCTCATTTGCTTCTCCTTCCAGAATCTCAACACTCCTCCTGGATGCACCCGAGCTCCCCGTGGGCCTTGACAGCCTCCACACCTCTCTCACTCCAGCTCTTCCACCCGACTACTCCTCCCCAGCTGGGCTGACCCCAGGTATTTACGGAGGCCTGTCCCCTACCAATCCAAGTTGGGGATTGGTAAAAGCTCCTTAAGTTACCCCAGGCAGCTCCACCTCTCTTACCCACCTCTCCTTCCAGCACTTTCTAGAAGGAAAGGGGAGTTGACAGTGAAATGACGCTGCCTATGAGTCACCAGCTGCTACCCTGAGCCACTCCCAGCCCAGAATGAAAACAAACAGGCCTAGCAACCAGCTATGCCTGTCTAAATGTATCTACTCTGACAGAAAATCTTCACTCTAGCACCTCACTTAACTAGAGGCTGCTACAGTGATAAAACACCTTTGGGGTGAATTAGAGCGGAGACTGCAAGCCAGGCCTTCATGTCCACATCAGTGCCTAACCACACAAATGCGCTTATGGAAGAATGGTCAAACATTCCCATAGACACACTCCTAAACCTTGTGGACAGCCTTCCCAGAAGAATGGAAGCTGTTATAGCTGCAAAGAGTGGGCCATCTCAATATTGAACTCTATGGACTAAGACTGGGATGCCATTAAAGTTCATGTAAAGACAAGTGTCCCAATACTTTTGGTAATATAGTGTATTTTTTTTACCCTTGACTGTATAGGCAATTTTCATGAAAAGGTAAACTTAGCCTTTAAATGTCTCTGTCCTGATTATAATGAAGAAACACAATATTTACAAAGCCATTATACTGTACATTCCCTTGTATGCTAATGCTAATGAAGGTATTACCCGTTTTATAGAGACTCTGCCACTTTGACTATTCTGGAGAAAAAACCCCTTCCTCCCCTACTTATGCTCTGCCACCACAGAGTCCCTTTATACTACCATAAATGCCTGAAACAGTCATAGTGTGTATTACATTATGGTTCTAGCAGTAGGATCCCCCTCCGTATGAAACAACAGAGGACCTAAATGCTGCACTTACCCTGTATAGGCTGGGAAATGCCCAACCGAGTTTAGCAAATATAAGATATGCAACTCACAAATGAATTTTCTGTACTTACAGTTGCTGTTTCAGACCTGAAAGACAAACCACAGTTATGCTTTAATTAAAGTAAACCTGTCACAGATCTGAAAAACTCGAATTTTCTTATACATTTTTTCATCATTTTGAACTGTTCGGGTTTGTGACAAGTTTGCTTTAAGTAAGTAATTAAAACCAATAAACAGTTTACTTTGTACACATGGTAATTTTCTTTTCTTTTTAGGTGTCCCTTATGAAGTTATATTGCTGTCAATACCAAACATAATGATACAAACTATGTAGAAGAAATGTCACACTACTTCAAAGTAAATTCTGAACATCTATAAATGTTGTCTGCTGGGATGCAACCGATCCAGGCTATGGGAAGCTTATCTGATAAACACTAGAGTGTGCCTGTTAGGTGAAGAAGAGACTTTTCTAGCCTCAGATCAGAAGCTGTCTTCTTGTGCTGAACATGTATGAATAATGTTCGGCATATGACAGTTGACAGCCCACTCAGACACAACAATTCTACTATATCTCTAACTCTACAATCTAAGGTACTTCAGTGCCTTAAAAGAGTAATAATGGGGGCTGTTAAGGTGCCTATTGACATCAGATAAGTGAGCAGAAACAATTCTGACATTTACTCAACTATGGAAACATTTTAGGACGAAATGTGAATCATGCCAGACATCAAAAAGCAACCAATGTCCACATAAATGTTGATTAACCAGACCAGATTATTTCTGTTGTTATTCTGAGAGTTTCATATTTTCATGTAAATTCTGGCTGGTGATGGATCCAAGAACTGCATGGCCCCCGGCCTCTCATCCAACCCGCCACCAACAAAGCTTTGGAACTAGTGAGAGACCCATTTTTGGAGCTGCATCTATTTGCAAACAAATTACAGACACGGACTCACACCTGCAGCCCTAGGAATTACTTGTGCTGTTCTAGACATATCCTAATGTAGCGCCAGCTCCTGACGAGCATGCGCAATGTGTTTTTTTCAAAGTTAATATTCCTGAAACCACAGTTGGGTTTTAGGGCTAATTATGCCAAATTATGGTTTCAGTACCAGTCTAGCTGGAGTTCTCCTTGGCCGTAATTGTCGCTGTCACCACCGGCAGGTATGAGAATGCAATTTGGCTGGGCGTATTGGGTACCATTCATTCTCGGAACCAACCCAGTGGGAGTGTCATCCTGCTGTGCCATCTGGGAGGTGGTATTTAAGGTACTGAAATCACGTGCTTCTGGGTTCCGGTCCAGAAGATATTTTCTGTCTGTTTGGTCCTGGTCCTCCTGACCAGCCCTCATGGCCCTCCTGGCCTGGGGTGCGGATCCATGCAATTCTGAGTCTCGGGGCTGGATAGCCTGAGGCGAAACAACTGCAGGGACAGGCCCGAATGGATATTGGGGCCCAGTGATTTAAGAGTGGTTCGGTTCCGTCTCATCTAGGGGAGGCCCAGCAACTGGAGAAGCATCCAGGGGAGGACTCTTCGGGAGAAGGTCATGCACAAGGCTGGCTTCTCTGAAGGAGCCTGGAGGCTCAGTTGAAGGACACTAAATGGATCTACACTCATACGGTAACGACAGACCGGCTGCGAGATACTGGTACTGCATGATAGCTCTCTAAATTTGTCTAAGTCCCTCAGTTACCTTCAAGTCTGTGGCAGAGACTTTGCTCAAGTGTTCTACATTCAAGTCTGTGGCAGAGACTTTGCTTTACCTAACACCCTGCCGGCTGCTAGGCCTAGTGAGAGGAGGTCTATCCGATGGTTGTGAGTATCCAGCTGTGAAACGGTAATTCTCTGGATTTCTATAGTGAGAGACTTCCTATTCTTGCAGTTCCAAAGTACCTGAACTTTCATCCTAACCCTCTACCCTACATTTAAGAGACTGTTTTATCTTTTGAATAAATAACCCAAAAAAGGAAGATAAAGTGTCAGTTTCTACATTTCTTTGGGCCATCTACCACAGGAAACCCTAGACGGAGACAAGGTCAAAAAGGTAACGGTAAGCCCAATAAAACCAGCAGCTCCTTCGGGGGTCAGTGCTACACTGACATAGCCCAGTTTCTATTCTACCCCCCCCCCCCCCAGGGTGCTTGTTATTATGTTTAAACCCTGTAACTGTGTCCACTATTACATCCAATTATTGCCAGTGTACACATTCTCTCACATGGTGGCTCCCTTTGCGCCTACTCCTTCCAATAATTCGACCACACCAAAGAGTCCCCTTTTTCCTTGAACTCAATCTCCTAGACATATTGCTGCAATGCTTAGTTCATTTACATCTTCTCATTATCCTGAGCACCAACATTTTTAAAGGGCCCCAACATAGCCGGCATTTTGCAGGCATAAACCTGAGAGTTCTCAAGTGGCACAGTTGTTCACTCTTGTTTGGCCACTTGGGATGTTTCTTCTCATACTGAGATCTACTGTTAATGCCCTTGGGTGTCACAATGCAACAGTGTAAGCTGGAGTCCAGATCTTTTTCTAAAAGATTTGAGGGATCAGTTTTACCTCTAACCTTGTGTTCATGCTGATTGACTTAAAGTGCCAATACAGCCTGTTACATTTCTACAATTTTTAACCTGTCAATATAGTCTGTTTATCTTTTTATAAAGCTTTGAGTCTTATTCCTGTGTGCCTGCTGAGGTTAACAGAAAAGTATATTGGTGGTGTCAGTGAGGGTGAGGCCTCACACGGGCTGGACCAAGAGCAGAGGACCCAAATTACAAGCGATTCTTGGGGGGGTAGCTCTACATGTAGAATACACAGTTACGGATTGCTACCAGAGTACGCCAGTTCCAGTTGGGTGGTTCTTTGTATCATTGGTCCTTGGTCCTTGGATTCACCTGCATTGCCAAAACTACCCCAGACTTTACTGGGAAGGAAGCTGGCTATGAAGATAATCATAAGCTGCTGTTTGTGTTCTGAACTGTTCACTGCAAGTTACAGTTACTCCTTGTCTGATTATCCAGTCAATTACCTGTTCCGTTAAACATTCATATCTATGGATGAAAATCATCAGGCCTTTAAAATGCAGTATAGGCACACACCGCTGCATATAAATACCAGCTTTGTTCATCCACAGAGATAAATACAGCTTGTCATTCATGCTGTAATGCTTAACCGGCTGCTAAGAAAATGTAATTCAATGGGCTGCACCTGTGACATGCAGCTTGATGGCCATGTCCCACAAGTGATTCTATGAGTTCACTCACCCTTTCATTTGGCTTGCCTCCCAGTGTAACATGGCCCTAACGCTTCTTTAAATAACCCCTCAATGCTTTTAGTAGGAAAATATTTCATGTATTAAAAATAGTAGTCATGTTTAAGTATAAATCAAGGAAGGTTTTCAGTATTGTGAGTAGATAATGTACATAAGTTCACGAAACCACAGATTCTCAAAATGGTATTTACTCTTTCTAACACTGCCAAACCATCCAGGAGTTTTGTGATGTCTTGCAACTCAGCCTGTGGGAATAAAATGAAACTTGTATAATTAATGTCACCTTTAATGACATCATTACATCACATAATCTTTCAGAATGAAATTGGGCAACCCTAGGCTCTTTTATTAGGCTCTTCATTCGCCTAAGCGATTTCTTTTTTGTGAGGAGGTCTAGTTGCTATGGAAACCATTGACTTCAACAAGAGAATAGATTTGTACTGCCATAACAGACATCCGCTGTATTACCTCTTCTCATGTGAAGCTCCCTTCTCAGCAGAGCGAGCAGAGGAAATGCACATTTTTTTTAGATAATTGAATTTACGTATGAACAGGGTGCAACTCGTGTCACAGTAGAATCAACACTAAAAGCGTATTGCTCCCGTTTCTCTCTCCGTCAGTAGATTTGGGCTACAGACACATACAGTAGTCTGTGATACAAATACATTCTGTACAGGGAGATATTTGGACCTGAGAGCTATGAATATGCTGTTAAAGTGGTAGTAAACTCACGGGAGTGACATCATCACGCCCCTGGCCACTCATGTAGCCGGAGGCCGTGAACCCGGAAGGAAGACCAGGGGAAGATGTCAGCCCTCTCAGCAGTGAAATTTATCAGCAGTGAGCTCTCCACCATCATACCATCTTCCTGCCAGCCGGGAGAGCCCACAGAGCGGCTAAGACAGCATACCTTCTACTGACCAGTGTGATGGATGCCCCACAGAGCGTTTACCAACAGATGTACCCTTCCTTGTTTACCTAGATGCCCTATCTTTTCTCCTTTACTGTATGTCATTGGGATGAACAACAATATACACTGGTCAGCATACTTTAGGGTCGATATCTACATGCCAATCCAAAGACGGATCCTTGTTAGTCGGTATATATCAGAAGCCTGAGCCGTTGTTTATTCCCCTGGGTGTTTACACCAACAAGCCTGTCAGACTCACTTGGTATAAGCCTAGTTGGGTCAAAATTATCCGGTAAGCCTCTCTCCATATGGTGGTGGATATCTGCAGACAAGTCACACAGTCACTTCATTTATTTGAGCACTTATGGTCTTTGTCACTGAGTATATATCAATTGATTCATATTAATAATTATCATTATTAGTTTGTTTGTTGGAGTCATACCAATCTTTGTTATTTTCCAAAATATTGCCTATGCAGTCAAGGGCCCCTAGTAGATATTAAGAAGAATACTGTGTAGTTTTGTAAAATGTTTATTAATGTTATTGTCATGTAGGCCATTTGGGTCCCCCCAGTAGTCTGGCTGAAAAAATTCCAGTTAGCAGTCTCACTGCAATGCTGGAGCGTCCAGCGGTTTTCATGTCCTAGTAACATGGCAGGACATAACATTAACTGGGAATTTTTCAGCCAGCCTTCTGGTGGACCTAAAATGGCCTACAAATTAATGAACATTTTACAAAGCTGCACATCTACTGGAGGCCCCTTGAATGCAGAAGCTATTTGCTGTAAAAGGGCAACTGCCTTTTCTTAAGGTGAGCAGGTAATTCACCCAAAGGTGGCAGTGATGGTTATTGGATCACTTATTATAAATTATTTAGTGGCACGAATTGGAGCAGTTCTTTTTGTGAAGAGGAGATTCCAGCTCACATCATAATATTATTTCATTTTGAACTTTATTATTTTATTTTTTTATTAATGTGTGATTCACAGTATATATATAAGGTTTTGATATTTACAGCAATAGGCTGACTAACAGATCAATAGTTTTTGGGCATCAAAGGTGGCAGGTATTTTAAAAAAATTGGATCACTAGACACATAGCAGCGCACAAGTACTTTACACACATAACAGAATTCTGTTCAATCGAGAAAAAATGTCCATCCTGCTCTTGTTAATATCTTGTCAATATGGTGGAAAATTAACATCAATTTGACTCCACTAACCATTAGGAAATCGCACAAACGTTCTGAAAATGAACATTTTTAAACAAAATTTTACTGGTGTATTGCCAGCTTTAGACAAACTGCACAACTGTGCAGCAAGCAGCAAGGTGGATGTGAAACTATGAAGACAGAGGATGGTAGTACAAAGTTTGTCTGACTAATTATCTATTTTTTGTGACTTTTCTGTGAACTTTTCCTTTAAGTGGTTGTAAACCTCAGACATGAAATGTGAACAAAGCATATCCCTCTAAAGTGTGTTCTTGTCTCAATTAGGAGACATTTAATTTCTGTCTGCTGCTTTGTTCCTCTGTTATTTGCTAACTTTTGACAAGTTTTCCTAAGACCAAAAGAAAAAAAGTGATGGGTTGGGATTTCCAGCACACAGCCTGTGATTGACAGCTTCAGTTCTTTTCCGTGTGATGTGTCTAGGGGGGTGTGGCTCTTCCCTCCAATCAGCTGTCAGAGCTCTCCTTACTGAGCTCTGCAGTGTGTCATATCAGCTCTCCGCCCCCTGTTTTCTGACATCTCAGAGAAGCTTTATAAAATTCTGGATTTTCAACGAATGTAGACAAGAGAAGACTGTGGAAAATAGAAATATGCAGAAATCTTATTGCATATTTAAAAAGGGACAAATACCCAAAGACACCCACAAGGCAATTTTTAGGATTCAACACATTGGGAAGGCCCAACATGGTAGAGTGAAAAGATCCCACTTCTTCCCAAAATCGATTAAAACCACCGGGCAGGACCAGAAACAATGTAGGAAATCAGCCACTTGACCGCAGCCTCTAAAACATACAGCCGTAGTACAGACCCAATTTAAACAATCTAGCAGGGGGAAGATGGGAATGGTGGAAAACTTTTAGCTGAATAATTCTATCTTTTGAAAAGATAACAGAGGTCTTAAAAGTATCACAAAACTCAGTCCAGTCTGAGTCAAGAAATTATATGTCTAATGCAGCCCATCTATTCTAAGCAGTGTGGAATCTAGGGTTGCAGTCAGTCATCAATGCCGAATAGTATTCAGAAATAAGTTTAGTTTGATCAGGGCGCCATAGTATTTTTTCCAAAGGAGTAATATGTACATGTATAGCACGTATAGCATGACGTAGTGGTAATTGTAAAATAATTTTTAAAGAGTTTAGCGCCACCCCTGTAGGGGCCACTGGAAAATGACTTTCCCCACAGGTTGTCCTGACCTTACAAGCCTGCCAACACCTCTGACACACTGGGTCCTGACATATTTCAAAGAGAGAATACTCTTGCAAAAGACACCAGAGAAATAGAAAAAATAGAACAATAGAAATGGTAAATTCGTATTTTACTAGATGTTCTTGAGTCAAACAAAGAAAGAAGAATGTACATTTTCCTCAAGTTGTGAACTTTAGAATTAAACAGAATTACAGAGCATATACAATGAAATGGGAATAACAAATCAGGGAGTAATGACCAACTGGGCCTAAGAGAAGCTATGACCCCAGGTATAAGAGGTAGAAGAAAGATTTTTTTGTCAAACAGCTTCCCCTAAACCCTGATGCCATGGGCCAAAAAGAATAGAAGGCACAATATATGACAACCCATTATGTGAAAAGAGCAATAAGCGAAACCTGAATAAGAGTTTAAGATGAGCAGGTTTTATAAAAAGAGTCCTTTTGGGAGGAAGGAGTCCTTGATGTAAGGTATCCAAGATCTTCAGCTAGCTTTGAAGGGGCCCAAGATGTTGCTGTGCAATGGCGACCAGCAACGGTGGAAGTAACAAGCAAGGTGTCTCTCAGGGAAAGCTTTGGGTGTAAAAAGGTAAGTAAAGCTGTCTGCATGCAATGTATCTGAATATATTATTAATGGTGGGCTTCTGCCCACTCACTACTCCTAGAGATATCAAAGCTCTTGGGTAGTGGACATCCAGAACTGGCTCAGATGACCTACAGTCAGATAAGATATATCCGAGCAGTCAACATCCCAGGGATTCAGCGGTGTCTGCATCGGTGTAGATGATAGTGGCCCTGAATAGCCACAATGCTGATGGAAGCCAGGTAGCTGATGGTCTGCCTCCAGGGATAAGCCTCACTCATGGAAAGCACTCCACACCATCCACTGCTGTGGTTTCCGCTCACATCCACCGGAGCAACCTGGTGCCTGCTCTGCAGCTGTAGACCGGGGTCCCAAGAGAGCGAGGCCCTCCCCGGATTGTTCTATTTATCTCCTCCCCCAGAATTCCTGCTCTCACCAGCCAGTTGGAACTTGTAGTTTGCAGCAGCAGCAGCAGGTCCATTAAAATCCCAATCCTTCGGACTACATATTCCATGATACTCTGCTTTCCGTAGTGGTCTCCCTCTCTGCAATCAGGAAATGATGATACAATCCCCATGCTGGGCACTAGAGGGAACAAAGCTCAATGTGATCTTTATTAAGGAATGCCCCATGATAGCAAAATTGGGATAGCCAGCGACAGGTGGTAAATTAAATTCTTCTTTTACCTGAGGGAAGGGCTTCTAACTTCCTTTATAAAGATGGCATAGATATTTAAATCCATAGAATGCACATCTCCCAGGTGATTAGGGACCCGTCTACGATAAATAATATTATGGAGCGTTTCCATAGATGAGGCAATAGCCATTTCTGTAGTTGTACAGGCATTGTCCGACGTTGGGTGGAGCCAGTCATGAACATACACCATTTGGGCTGCCAACATTGCAGTCATCTTTAGCTGTATTATTGTGATTACTGAACCTACATCCCTATTTATTTCTATGGTAAGCTTAAAGGATAACTTCACCAGTGTTTAGGGTGTAATATGTAACATGTTACTAATGCAGGGGCTTCAAATCCACTGATTCCTCACTGTGGCAGCAGACTGGAGATCCACTCTCTGCAACTGCTGTCACAATTTAAAACAATGCAGCTGTGTGCTCCATCCACATAGCCACTTCATTCAGTCACAGATTTGTGAATAAATGAATGGACATCAAGTCCTGTCTGCCACTGTGACAGGTGGCTTGTAGTTCTCAATGAACTATCAGGGCAATCACCAGCACCCTCGCAGTTCACTAACACTTCCTGCAGCTGAATAACTGTTTGTCCATATGCGAGGTACCCGTACTTCTCTTGTGGATCACAGGAGTGCAATAAGTTCTGCACTCCTGTGATCTATTTTCAGCCAAAAGCGGGCTAAAGCCCTCTCTCGGCTGACATCACAGTCCCAGTCCAGGCTCTGAAACGATCCTGATCATATGGTCTGAAGACTCCCAGAAGCCTGGAGTGGCAGCTGGCTCAGCCTCTCATCGAGCCGCTGAGAGGCTGAGTCAGCCACTCGTGCCCCCTCCACAGCTCAGTGCTCCAGTGAGCACTGGAGGGCCAGAGCAGAGAGCAGTGACTGGCGGTCACCGGCTCTCTGCAAGCTGAATACAGAGAGCTGAGCAATCAGAGGTGTTTGATCGCTCAGTTCTCAGAGGCGGCAGGGGACAGCTGCAGCCATCTAGGTAAGTATGATTGTTTATTTTTTTATGATTCCATACTTCTCAGCTTTTAGAAAGGTCTAGTCCTGGAGCACAGGCCACAAATTTGTTTTTGTTAGGGGACTTCATGTAAAGTAAGAACTGTGATGGATCCCAGGTACCCCGCCAGAACTGTGTCTACTGTTCTCCAAACGCACCCTCAGCCGGCCGACTCGCCATAACCAGCTCTTAACCCCCAATCACGAGGCAAACCACAAAGATGTTGAGGGTTAAACATGCAGAGCATAAAACTGTTTTTTAAGTACAAAACATACACTTTTAAACACAGTTAGGGACACTCCCCTTAGCCTTGTTATAAAGGGCGTAGGGGACAAGGAAGAACCAATGGGAACTCAACACTTGTACATTCAAACACATCCCCCGCTGGCAATGTGTCTCCACACCTTTTGTCTACGTGCCATGACATAGCATGATTACACACAGCAACAAGAGGGGGAGCATAGGGAGAAGGGATACAACTTATATAGAGACATAATTACATTATCCCAACGCCATTTTGTCCTCAAGTCTCTCATTCTCTGCTGGGCTATAGTCTGTGGGAAGGAGGCCAGTGACAGTAGGTTCTGTCACATTTCTTCCCTTTTAAAAAATGACTAACCAGGTCCCTGACCCTCAACTGGTCTGGACCTGCGTTAGTCACAAACTCCCACCCCAGGAAAACAGCAAAAGGAACAGTACGACTCTGGCAATGGAGAGCAAAACCGCATATACGGTCTCCCGTGAATAAAAACAGCCGCTGCAGAGCACTCCCGTGATCCAGGGCTGGGTTGCAGGTATTGGGGAGAGGTGAGTAACCCTCTGGCCCGATGCCAGCACTTCAGCTGATAGGGGAAGTAGGCTGGTAGTGCTAAGCCGTTGGGGAGGAAGGGGTACTTGCTTTCCTCCCGGTGTAGTTACCAGCCGATGTTACATAGTTACATAGTAGGTGAGGTTGAAAAAAGTCCATCAAGTCCAACCTATGTGTGTGATTATATGTCAGTATTACATTGTATATCCCTGTATGTTGCGGTCGTTCAGGTGCTTATCTAATAGTTTTTTGAAACTATCAATGCTCCCCGCTGAGACCACCGCCTGTGGAAGGGAATTCCACATTCTTGCCGCTCTTACAATAAAGTGTTCTATGCCAGCATTTAATAGAGAGACTGGCAGTGAACATTTTTTAATTTTATTCTACAAGAATAGCGGTGGGGGGCAGGGCCAGCCAGAGACAGACACAGAGGGGGGTGACAGGCAGGAAAAAGGGGGGATAGGGGAGAGCAGAGGGGACAGTGTATGATGGAGGGCCGCAATTAGACCACGGTGATCAGGTCAGAGCTACCCTAGTTATTGTGGTCTATTTAGAGAGGGCATAGAGGAAGTGGCAAGTTCAGGTTTTTTTTTTTTTTTTTTTACAGTTTAGAGGGGGGCAGATTACAGAGCCCAAGCGCTGTGCTGTGTAATCTGCTTTAAGGGACCAGGATCTGCATATTTTTTTTTTTTTTGGGTTAACAAACACTTTAACACTCTTGTATTGCATTGTAACAGTACTGTTTCCCTTTATATGGTAAAGCTCTGTGCAAGCTTCTGGTGCTACATAAATCCTGTATACTAAGAATGTTCCCAAGTTATGACTTTGAAATCAACCAGAATTTAAAGAGAACGCATGTCAAAGGTTTGATAGGTCAAACATACATATAGCTGTTCTTCATGACTTTTCATGGGAAGTTGTTGATATTTCAGAACTGGCAAAGTAAGCCATAATAATCGGTCTCATTACATATGTCTCATCAAGAGTGAATGGGAAGCGTTGAGCTAAAATATAAAAATCTTAGAAAATTTTGCTCATTTGGGTCTTTGCAATTTGTAAGGTCTTGGGGGTCTTTGAAAATTATATATTGGGGGTTTGGTTGATTTAGAAGTTACCATAGAGCTGTGACCTGCATTCTGCATCCATCCTATTACAAGTCTCTCTTCATAAGATAAGCTACGAGACTCAGCTTTTTGATGAACAATGTTTCATTCTGACCTCTTTCTCAATCACTGCCAATTTAGATAAAAACAATAGAATCCACATTTTAAAAGCTGATTATGTAAGTATATAGTTTAACCTTCTCATATTCAAGCCTGACGTCTAAAATTGGTGTAATTTATTTTATGTAATTTACTCTAGGGCCAGTGCAGTTATTGTGGTATCCACTCTAATTGCTTTTCATTATCTTTATTTTGTATCACATATTATTAAAACAATTTGCAACAAATTGTATACATCAGGGACAGGTTTGGGTAGATATACAACCTTTCCTGACAGTCACTAAGCAATTATCTACTGACAGTAAAGAGGGGAGCATCTCTCTGTTGTGTTTATGGAACCTGTTGACAGATGACGTGAGTAATATATAATATATAACTAATCCCAAAAACAAAAATGTTATATATTGCAGTTTACCATTCTTGAATGCTGTGCATGCATTAGTTTTACTTTTAGGTATTTTTTATTGTTACATAGTTAGGTTGAAAAAAGACACAAGTCCATCTAGTTCAACCAATAAAAGAGAAATCATAAGCATTTACAGTGTAAACTAATATAGTAAATAGTGGCGCTGTGAATTAAAGTAACTCTAAATCATGAATAATCACTAACAAATTAATAATTCATAAAGATGAAATTTGAATAAATGAAAATTATAAATTGTATAAAACGATTTAAATAAATGAATGAGCAAAGTCCACAACTGAACAGTCCATTAAAGGAAAGTGAAAGCTCAGTGTGATTCAACACTGTGTTGTATGAAAAGATTAGCTTCAAAAATCATCCACCACACCACGTGCTAACAATGACTCCGCTCCGCATGACATGGTAACAGCGGACCAACGTGCGTAAACGGTATCTCACCCACCAAAATCGTAACCCTCGGAACGTCACTTCTGGGAATTGCATCCAATGTCACTAATGGTTGCCGTTTCGTCATCACGACTTCCTCTTGTCATTCCTAGGAGGAAGTCATGATGATGAAACGTGTCTGTGGGGCTGTACGGCAACCATTAGTGATGTTGGACACAATACTGGAAGTGACGTTCCAAGGGTTACGATTTTGTGTAGGTAAGATACCTTTTACACACGCTGGTCCGCTGTTACCATGCCATGGCAGTTTTTTGCTACTGCAGTAGATTTGTTACATGCATATATTTATTTGATTCCATGTGAGTGCAATATTTGAAGCTTTTTTAACTTTAATAAATGTTCATCAAATGATACTGCACTATTGGAGCACTTTGTTTCTTTATATGTGGATTTTGCATGATATCTACTTTCATGATTAGATATCGTTGGATGATTTAACCCTGTGTGGGTTGTCACTTATTTGCAGAGCATGAGAGTGCAAGGCAACTTCATCTGGTGAGTGCACACCTAGAAGGGAGCAGAATCATCATTAGCATGCGGTGTGGTAGATGATTTATGAAGCTAATCCTTTCATATAACACAGTGTTGAATCACACTGAGCTTTCGCTTTCCTTTAATGGACTGTTCAGTTGTGGACTTTGCTCATTCATTTATTTAAATAGTTTTATACAATTTATAATTTTCATTTATTCAAATTTCATCTTTATGAATTATTCATTTATGTTATGATTATTACTTGTCACTGGGTGATTTGTTATTCGTGATTTAAAGTCACTTTAATTCACAGCGCCACTATTTACTATATTAGTTTACACGGTAAATGCTTATGATTATCTGTTTAATTTAAGTGGCAGCTCTAAACACAATCTTTGCTCCTGGTAGCAGTGAGTCCACTGTCTACAGGCAGTGTGTAACTATTGGCAAAAAGACCTACCTGGTCAGAGGGCTTACCACGCACTCTCAGAGGTCTGGGGGTGGGCATTTCCACGATAGGCAGGAGCGTGGCTTTTAGCAGTCCAGTCCAGGGCAGGGCTATAAGTGGTCCATAGCGGTGCTCTCAAATGTACAAGGGAGGCACTCTCAGCACTCCCTCTCTGCTCCGAGCCTCCGAACACATACTGGCTACATGGGGCGGGGCAGTGCAGGGTCAGAACGTCAATGGAGCTCCCGGCCCCACTCCTCCCTGCGGACAGAGCCTCCCTCAGTCCAAGCTGATGAGCCCGGGCTGGCGCACCCGGTGGTCAGACGGTGTAACAGCAGGCTCAGGTAGCACACAACAACAGCGCGTGAGTCAGTGCCTGCCGAGTGCGGCAATGTAGCTGAAGCACATTTAACGTTACTACTTCTGCAGTCTGCTCTGATGCTCTGGGGGGGGGGGGGGGGTTTAAGCCCCAACCTTTCGTGTTCTATCTTAGCCACCCTAATTGCACCCTTACATTTCTTATTGCATTCTTGTTAAAGTGTGAATGTTGATGATGATCCCTCAACCTTGTATTTTTTGAAGGCCTTCTCCTTTGATTTTATATGCATTTTTACATTGGAGTTAAGCCATCCAGGACTTTTGTTCGCTCTTTTAAATGTATTACTTCTACAAACTACTAGATGCCCATGCCTGGACTAAATTTATTATAAAGATGATTTCTCAAATAGTGGATATTCATTCCTTAATTCCCTTATCTCATCTTATATACAACTTTAATGTCCCAACTATCATAAAAGGAGTACTCACTGAGGCCAAGATGCCGAGATCGGTTGTCCTTCCGACTCAGCGCACACCACCCCTGAAGGTGGCACAGCGAGTGGTTGGCACCAAGAGGCACAAGCTACCAACCGGACAGCGAGTTGCTTGGAGGTCGAGGAGTAGCTTGTGCAGAGCCGGTAGATAGTGACCCGGGAGGGGTCCAGGAAGCACCAGGTACAGTTCGTCAGGCAGTAAACAAATCCAGAGGCAGGCCGAGGGTCAAACACTGTTTCAAGAGTCCAGGAGCAAATGGTATCAGGAGTGCTGAGGCAGAGGAAAATCCAAAAGCAGGCTGAGGGTCAAACACGGGAGACAGTAGGCAGAGTCCAGGTACAGGCCGAGGGTCAAACACCAGAGATAGCAGAAGTCCGATAAACAAGCCAGGGGTCGGGTATAGGAGAGAGTCAGCGTAGTCAAGAGGCAATCAGGGTCACAACAAGTAATCAGGTTTAGGTGTATACCAGTGTAGCGCTACAAATGTCTCTGTGCAGCAATGGCTGTGGACTGGGAAGATCAACAACCACCAGTTTGCTGTTCAGAATGTTATTATGATAACAATTTTAGGTCGAATGGATGGTGGGCATCAGGTCCTCTAGCTCAATGGGGGCGTGATGCACCTACAAACCAAAAGGACCAATCATGTGGATACACTAACCAGTGGTCCACTTGAGGTGTGGGTATTAGTGAAATTATCACAATACCAATAACTAATTAAAGTAAACAAACTCGTGTGGACTAACAGAAAACGTGTCTCAAGACAAAAGTGTTGAGTGTATAGTGTAATCAAATACATGGAATTGCATAGGCAATAAGTGGATCTATCTTAAGCAAATGATGTTAATAGCAGGGTATATGCAAACTATTAAAATACGAGAGGGCTAGAATGTATTAAGTCACACAACATCAGGGTTCCTGTCAAGGCTGCCGGTTAACCAGTGAACACATGAGGCAGTGAGCAATCAGTGAGCACCGCTAGACACTTATTCAGTGGACAACATATGGTGAAAAAATGGTTCCTTCTGAAAAGCCTCAGTAAACAGTCCTGATCATAGTAGTTGGTGGACAGCCAAAACATCAAAGAATATTTCAGGTAAAATAAACTGTTTCATAAAGTCCATATGGTGATAGTATACAAAATAATTAACCACATGGAGCACCTGGGTGTTTCCAATCAGCCACACTTCCTGTTTCCTGTTTCCTGTTTGTCCCATAATAGTGGGTCAGGGGGAGGTGGGCCAATCGGAAAAAAAATGGAGAAAAAGATGGTTTTATTAACCAATAAGGGCATAGTATGAAGGAACAAAGTCCTCAGCAATAGGGGGACTATGGCGGGAACATTTAACCATAGGGGCGCACCCTTCATATGTAGGTAGAGAAAATTTCTTTCATAAATAGCCAATAGGAAAACAGAAGGTAAACAACCTTACAGTTAAATGAATAAACCAAAGTGAAAATCAACCTGGAAATGGCGTCAGTCAGCAGATACAAACAAAAGCTGTGCTGCGTCAGAGGGAAAGGGACAACACCAACAACGGCCGCGTGGAGCACCGCGGCGGAAGTGATGTACCGGAAGTGACGGCCGGAGCGGAAATGACGCACCGGAAGAACGAAGGCGGACATGACGTCAATGGCTTGGAGTGAAATACATGAAAACCATAGGGAGGGTGATTTAAAGAATGTCCACAAGATGGCAAGGTGGAGACTGAAACTGGAGTCTGGCTAAATGAAAGCGGTATTGATATACAATAGCATTGCATGGATCACAATGCAAGTAACATGGAGTCTGGCTAATTGAGACCGGTACATGTTAAACAATAGGGTCACATAGATCACAATACAAATAACATCTGGCTAAATGAAAGCAGTACATATTATACAATAGAGTTACATGGATCACAATGCAAGTTGCATCAATGGACAAACAATATATGTAAAAAACGATTTATAAATCGCATTACTGATAAGATAATAGATGTTAAAAATGCAATATATCAAAAATGGGCAATTACTAACAAGTCTATAGTATATATCAAAAAAGATGTTATATGCCTAAGCCAATATTCCTGAAAACATCAACACCCACCAAGAATGACGTAAATCCAAAAAAGAAGGGAATATGTCGAATTACTGAAAAATATGGTTAATAAACTGTATTAATCGGATAGAGAGATCATGTAGGAAACATCGGGTGAGATCATGCACGATTGATAAAGGCATTAATGTCCCACTCGACATTTAAGCCGTGTGGAACGTAACATTTAATCTGGTGTATCCAGAACGTTTCGAGTCGGGAAACACCCCTTATGTTCGACTCACCCCTCCAATGAGGGACAAATTTGTCTATAATCTGAAAACGGGACCCTGCTGGGTTACGGTTGTGATCTAAAAGGTAGTGCTTGGAAACACTATGATTAGTGCGTCCAGCTTTAATGGCGGCCAAATGCTCGTTCACTCTAATGGCGAACGTGCGTTTGGTACGACCTATGTATTGTTTACCGCATGGACAGGTGATGAGGTAAACAATAAATTTTGTGTGGCATGTCACAAAACATTCCATCTTATATTCTTTATTTGTGATGTTGGACTTAAAAGTATCGCACTTCCTCCTACAGGTGTTATTAACGCATACGTTGCACTTACGACAAGGGTAAAAACCCTTCATGTCGTGAAAGAAAGAAGGGGGCTTGGGTGGATCTAAAATATTTGGTGCAACTTTACCTCTTAAGGAGGAGGCTCCTCTATAGATAACCCCTGCATGTTCAGGTAGAATGGGCCCTAAAACTTGATCGTTTTTCAGAATGTCCCAATGTTTTTGGAATATACCTTTGATTTGCTTGTGTTGAACCGAGAACCTAGTAAAAAAAGACCACCGAAATTTATCGTCCTTGTTTTTAGAGGATTTCTCTACTAACAAGGACATACGATCAATAGATGCAATTTTGTGAATTTCATCCTCTATAAGGGATGCCTCGTAACCTCGGTCAATAAATCTGTTTTTGAGAATGAGGGCTTGGTCGTGATAATCGGAAAGATGAGAGCAATTTCTACGGATACGCATAAGCTGACTTCGAGGGACAGAGCTGAGCCATGACGGATGATGGCAGCTATCGACCGGAATGTAACCATTCCGGTCGGTAGTTTTAAAAAACGTCTTGGTGGTAATTTGGCCATCAATAACCGTAATTTCCAAGTCGAGGAAATGTATAGACGAGGCACTAGCCTCGTAGGTAAGTTGAATCCCAATGTCATTGGTATTAAGGAGGGTCATAAATTGATTAAGGGATTCGATGGAACCCTTCCATAGGAGGAGGATGTCGTCGATATATCTGGACCACAGCACTAATTGTGGGGGGTCCAGTACATGGACGACATCCTCCTCCCATTTGCCCATAAAGATATTGGCAAGACTGGGGGCGAACTTAGCGCCCATAGCCACCCCCTTTTCTTGCAAATAAAATTTACCGTCGTACCAAAAATAGTTATGTTTCGTAGCATAACGTAAAAGGTCCATTATGAACCTCTTTTGGGTGTTAGGAATAGTTCTAATTCTACCTAAGAAAATTTCGACAGACTGAAGCCCTAAATGGTGCGGGATGCATGTATATAAAGAAGCAACATCCGCAGTCACCAATATAAGGTCGCTAGAGTAACTGACATGTTGTAATTTAGAAATAGTATCCCTAGTATCTTTTAAATATGAGGGTATTGTTTTAACTATGGGTTGAAGGAAAAAATCGATGTATTTCCCTATGCGGGACGTAATGGAGTCCAGACCACTAATAATAGGACGTCCAGGTGGATGGGTGAGATTTTTGTGAACCTTAGGGAGGTAGTACATAATTGGAATTCGAGGGGACACAGGGACCAGATAATGCTTTTCCTTTCTGTCCAAGATGCCCAATTGGACACACCCGTGTCGACAAGATCAATCAAGATTTTCTTGTAGTCAGAGGTAGGGTTCTTGGACAGCAAGGAATATGTCTGAGTGTCTCCGAGAATCTCAAGCATTTCTGTATGGTATGCAGTCTTATCTAGGACTACTATACCACCCCCCTTGTCGGCAGGCCTAATAACAAGGTCTTTACGTTCAATTAAGGACTTTAATCCAATTTTAATATCGGAATTGCTGAAGATCTTTTTGTTAGGTAGATTTTCAAGGTCTTTTAAGACTAGATCTCGAAAGACCTTGACGGAAGGGGCGACTGGGCAAGGTGGATTAAATGTGGAAGGGTTTGCCAACCCAGAATGAACTACTTGGGTGGAAACGTTAGCTAAAGTACTATTTCTAGGGTTGGACAGTATGTATCGTTGTACGTTCAATTTTCGTACGAATTTATGTACGTCAATGAACGTAGAAAATTTGTTTAACCTGGTAGGAGGGACAAATTTCAGGCCTTTATTCAAAACTGCTGATTCGGCCTCATTTAGAACCACTCCACTTAAGTTAAAGATTCCGTTATTGCTTATACTCTCTTTCTTTTTCCTGACGCGCCGCCCCCCTCTGGAGCCGCGCTTGGTTTTAAATTCCGTTCTAGGTCTTCTAGTTCCCTGGGAAAACCCGATGAGTTAGAAGGTCTGGGTAGGTTATAGTTGTACGGGGATCTGTCATAGTAACCGTAATCACGGTCATGGTGGGAATAACTCTGGTTATATCCGGTGCGTGATCTATCATCCCTAAGTGGTGAGAATCTATTGTATGTGTGCAGTGGGGTTCTTTGTGGAGGGTATGCATACTGTTCATCGCGGTATGAGTATTCACGAGCAGGTGAACGGTCAAAACCTTGATGTTCATATATATGGTCCCTTTTATTTTTCCCCCTGCCTCTGTTATTATTATTATTCTTACCTCTAAAGTTGCCATTTTGGTAAGAACCCCCTTGATGAGGAGTAGATGGGGGGGGTAATCTGTTTTGAGGTATCTTATTTGGATGGTAAACCGTGTCATTCTTATTTAATAAAGGTGGGATAATATTGATATGTCTGGAGCTAGAAGCAGAACTGCTTGAAGCCTCCATTGGAGTTGGTTCAGTACCAGAAGTTATGTTAGGCTGATCTCTGGTCTGCCAATTAAAAACATAACCTTCTTTATAATCTATAGTATCCCTACTATACTTTTTCTGCTTTTTAATTTTCTGATCTCTTTCTTCTTTTTCAAGATGGTTTTTTAGGTTTGTAGATAGGGTGCTGTATTCAGTGGTGGTTTTATGTGGGAGGAGTTTCTCTCTAATTTCTTTAATCTCTAAATCTACCGTGACTCTACGTGCACGTTTCTTCTCAACCAAAAACACTAATAGTGCAATGCCGGCCTCATTAAAATAACGAAACCAAGCTTCTGGTTCAGTGTCGCCCTGTTGGGGGTGGACATTCCACCTTAGTCCACGAGGGACCAGACTCCATGTTACTCCATGTTACTTGCATTGTGATCCATGCAATGCTATTGTATATCAATACCGCTTTCATTTAGCCAGACTCCAGTTTCAGTCTCCACCTTGCCATCTTGTGGACATTCTTTAAATCACCCTCCCTATGGTTTTCATGTATTTCACTCCAAGCCATTGACGTCATGTCCGCCTTCGTTCTTCCGGTGCGTCATTTCCGCTCCGGCCGTCACTTCCGGTACATCACTTCCGCCGCGGTGCTCCACGCGGCCGTTGTTGGTGTTGTCCCTTTCCCTCTGACGCAGCACAGCTTTTGTTTGTATCTGCTGACTGACGCCATTTCCAGGTTGATTTTCACTTTGGTTTATTCATTTAACTGTAAGGTTGTTTACCTTCTGTTTTCCTATTGGCTATTTATGAAAGAAATTTTCTCTACCTACATATGAAGGGTGCGCCCCTATGGTTAAATGTTCCCACCATAGTCCCCCTATTGCTGAGGACTTTGTTCCTTCATACTATGCCCTTATTGGTTAATAAAACCATCTTTTTCTCCATTTTTCCGATTGGCCCACCTCCCCCTGACCCACTATTATGGGACAAACAGGAAACAGGAAACAGGAAGTGTGGCTGATTGGAAACACCCAGGTGCTCCATGTGGTTAATTATTTTGTATACTATATATAACGCAGCAGGAGCAAGCTGGAGTACACCCCAGCAGAAGTCTTTTTAGACGAAACGCGTCGGGTCTCCCAGCTTCATAGCCTACTGCGTTTTTTATTTGATTTTATTGGAACAGCTCCATTCAATATAATTTGCTTTTTTGCTGGATGCTTGTTCTTTTTACAATAAAAGCGAACCCTTACATTTGGGTTTTTACACGATGAGGAGTCCCTCTTCTGTTTTTTCTCTCTCTATGCATGGCGAGTCTGACTGTTGAGCATTGATCCAACTATACCGATCTAGTTGTCGTCCATCCGGTCGGTGAGTATCCGTTAAGGACCTCGAGACGTTCCAGTCTATACTCAACAATTTATCCCACACTATTGGCACCTGGAGGTAGCCATACAAGCTGTTTCTGACCTTCCACTTCTGGTGAGTTGGTCCATCACACAGGGTAAGCGCTTATGCTTTTCTTCCTGCTGGTTGCATTGTTGCCCTTTAATGAGAGGATTCAACATTTGAACCATATTACCATTACTGTTTTACTTCACACCATATGGACTTTATGAAACAGTTTATTTTACCTGAAATATTCTTTGATGTTTTGGCTGTCCACCAACTACTATGATCAGGACTGTTTACTGGAACCATTTTTTCACCATATGTTGTCCACTGAATAAGTGTCTAGCGGTGCTCACTGATTGCTCACTGCCTCATGTGTTCACTGGTTAACCGGCAGCCTTGACAAGAACCCTGATGTTGTGTGACTTAATACATTCTAGCCCTCTCGTATTTTAATAGTTTGCATATACCCTGCTATTAACATCATTTGCTTAAGATAGATCCACTTATTGCCTATGCAATTCCATGTATTTGATTACACTATACACTCAACACTTTTGTCTTGAGACACGTTTTCTGTTAGTCCACACGAGTTTGTTTACTTTAATTAGTTATTGGTATTGTGATAATTTCACTAATACCCACACCTCAAGTGGACCACTGGTTAGTGTATCCACATGATTGGTCCTTTTGGTTTGTAGGTGCATCACGCCCCCATTGAGCTAGAGGACCTGATGCCCACCATCCATTCGACCTAAAATTGTTATCATAATAACATTCTGAACAGCAAACTGGTGGTTGTTGATCTTCCCAGTCCACAGCCATTGCTGCACAGAGACATTTGTAGCGCTACACTGGTATACACCTTCACTTTTTTACAATTTTGTCATATTGTAGTGTTGGCAGCTCCTGTTCCACCTATTTTTTGGGCGCTGCTTTTTCTCCCTTCTGTTTTGTTTAAGTAATCAGGTTTACAGGAACAAGTACAGGAATCTCAGGTGAGCTGAAGACGAACCAGCAACCTGATAGGGCAGCAAGGGGTCACGCCATGTGTGCGCTTGTGCGCATGCGCCGCTCAGTGGGGCCGCGAATGTGCGTGCGCCGTATCGCAGTTCCATTGCGCACAATTGTGTGCAAGAGCGCCGTTCCCACGCGCATGCGCGCAGGAGCGCGCAACTGGCGCAGCCTGTTTCCCTGATACCAACGTACTATTTTTTTCACCCTTTCCAACTCTCCCATGCCTTTAGCAGACAGTTTTCCCACTCTGCCCCCCAAATCATACAATCTCACCTAGAAGACATCCTCAGGTATGACTGGAAAGGAAAACCTGCTTCTCAGCTCTACTCCCACCTTCTTCGAGTCTCGTTGCCAGCCCTAGAGGGCCTTAGGGTAATGATGACTGGGACGATATATATGGGACTTTCCATTTCGATCCCTAGTCTCCCTCCGTGACTGACTGATCCAATTTAAAGTGGTGCATCGTGCCTACTTTACACCCTATAGATTAAATAAAATGAATCCCAGCGCTTCTCCAAAGTGCTGGCGTTGACTTTACTCATATCTTCTGGACCTGCCTGGTCATGGTTGGATTCTGGGAAGATGTATTCTCATTGATAAGCTGCAACAGGCCTTTCAGCGAGTGTTGCAGGAGAAGAAGGCCACTGTGGAGGGAGTAGGAAGGCTGGGACGATTGGATGCCCAAGAAAAGGTGTTGCAGCCAGGCGAGTGGGCCTGGTTGAAGGCCACTGTCAAGCTATCATGGGACCAGCCGGGTCCTTATGTGATGGTGGAAGCGGATTCAGCAGAAGAGGATGTTGGGATAGAATTGGTCCCGTAGATCATACCCACTAAAGCCTTACTGAGGGGTGGTGGGCAAATCCCTGTCAGTGTGAGGAACGTCACCAGTCACCCAATTAGTCTGAGGCCTCAGGATGGTGATTGGGAAAGTGAGTGCTGCCATCCCAGTGACAGAGGATGATCTAGTTCAGAAGGGAGAATCTACCCTCAGGATGGGAGGAGAAGATTAGAGTCCAATTAGCCCGATGGGAGAAGATTTTCTCCAAAGATAACTTTGATGTGGGCTGTGCCAGGAGTGCCAAACATCAAATTTGCCTAACTGAAGACAAGCCTTTCCGCTAAAAAGGCCAGGCGAATCCCTTTGAAGAAGTCTGGGGTCATTAAGGAATCCAGGAGCCCTTATGCATCCCTGATTGTGGTAGTGAGAAAGAAGAATGGGTCCATCTGGATGTGTATTGACTACTGAATCTTGAACCGAAGGACTATCCCAGACCAGTACACAACCCCTCGCATAGAAGAGGCCCTGCAATGTCTGTCAGGGGCCAAGTGGTTTACTGTGCTGGATCTAAGGAGCAAATACTACCAGATACCCATGCATCCGGATGACCGAGAAAAAACAGCCTTCATCAGCCCTCTAGGATTTTTCAAATTCGACTGAATGCCACAAGGATTAGCTGGGGCCCCCACCACTTTCCAGAGATTGATGGAGAACACTGTGAGAGATATGAACTTGGTGGTAGTGCTATTCTACCTTGATGATATCATCATGTTTGGCAGAATGCTGGAGGGAGCATGAAGCTCGGTTGGAGAAAGTTTTCCAACGGTTACACACAGAGGGACTGAAGCTGTCGCTAGAAAAATGCCAGTTCTACCAAACCTCAGGTACGTATCTTGGGCATGTAGTTTCAGCAGAGGGGATAGCTACTGACACTTGGAAGTTGGAAGTCGTTACTTCTTGGACTCGCCCAAGCACCGTCACTGAATTGAGGTAGTTTCTGGGGTTCTGCAATTATAGGAGATTCGTGAAGAGATTCTCACAGATTGCTAGACCGTTGATGCCACGGGAGTCCATTCAGGAACAATGGACGGTGAAGTATGAAAGGGCTTTTGAGCAACTGAAGGGGAGCCTTGTGGAAGCACCAGTGCTGGCCTACGTAGACTAGGGATGAGCCAACGTAAGTTCGACTTCAACTTGGGTGTTCGTTTGTTCTAAAACATACCAAACATATGGGCTGTTCGCGGGAAATTTGAGCGCCACGGAACGCCCTATAGTGCACTGCGAGATCGCATTGCTGTATGATGATTAGCCAAAGCATGCACCTGAACTGCATACTTTGGCCAATCACAGCACGCTCTGCTGAGAGAGCCATAATTGGCCAAAGGCAGGGTGCCATTGGCCAATCATAGCTCAGGGGGACTAAGTCCACGCCCCACACTATATAAGGCTGCTTACATAGCGACCGCGTGTAGTGTTGTTGGCGTGGACAGAGAGATTGCTTAAGTTAGATTAAGCAGGCAACTTATTCAGTTATTGGCAATGTATTTAAAATATATATACAGTCAGTCTAGTATATATATATATATATATATATATATACAGGGGTCAAGTCCTGGGGAAAAAAGTGTGGGAACTCCCACCCAAGATCCACTCCCCCACCAAAAAAAAAAAAATGATATGCTCATATGCACGAACACTTCAGAAGTGGTATTTTTCAGCCAATTTTCGTATTGTGTGTATGAAGCTTAACTGTTAGTACATAAAAAAAACAATCCTCAATAAACATAAATACGGTAATTCTCTGAATAATCAGCATTCATTCAATTGTGCTTCCATGCAAATGTGAACATCATGTTCTGATCTTTATTTTCCTTGAACAGAGTTTGGATAACACAGGGTTAAATGGAAAGGTCATAAATTAACTGCACATTATCTGGACAGAATGCTTGGGGACATAGTGATGTGTTCCTGCTTAGGAGATGTATGTTAGCTTGGGGGGCTGCAAACTCTGCAGGGCTCCAACACACACTCGCTGCTATTCCAACCCTTCACATATTTCCACATAAACTTCCCTCCTGGCATTAAACTTTGCCAGGTATTGTGCTCAGCTTACCATCCCAAACTGATGTTCCTCCCTCAGCTCACCTCTCTCCCTGCATGTCCTGTGAGCAGAATAGCTGATCTACCCGTCAGCTAGTTGTGATTGACAGGTAGATCGAAGCGGAAGCTGTCATGGAGCCCCCTACTGGCAATGCCTGAATGGTCAGGTGTGCGGCACTATTGCGAGCTGTGTCGGCAGCTGCTGGTGTAGCACCTGCCACACAGCTCGCATACTTCAAAGTCTTGCAAAACACGGCTGCTAATGGGAACTAAGTTCCTGTTGTGGAAAAAGTACAGGAACTCCGTTCCCTTGCATTCCCGCAGGACTTGAGCCCTGTATATATATATATATATATATATATATACTCTGCATTTAGCATAGACTTTATATTCAGTGTTTACTCTATATTCAGTCAGTGCAGGCAGTGTATTAATATATATATATATATATATATATATATATATACAGTCTAGTATATATACAGGAGCAGGGTCTCAGGAATAGCAGGACAGCTGAAGATCAGTCAGCAAGTTGTTGGAGACAAGACTCCCTTTAAATAAGCCATCTGGCGCCAATTAGGGAATTAGGGCAGTGTGTGGCAAAGACTATGCGCTTGCGCACATCTATGCGCAAAACGTCTCACAGGAATTCCCTGACAGTGTTGCTGAGGCTTTGTTCAGTCAGAGGAAGAGCGGTGGAGAGGGTGGCCAGTTGACCGATGCCTTTAAACAATTTTTTAGTCCTCAGCACCAAGGTCATATTGGTTCAAGCAACCATCGCCAGCGTCTGCATTATATGGTGTATGAATATCTAGGGGCAAGAGCAGACTTGGAGACCTTTCCAACTGAGCATCCACTGGGTTACTGGGTCTTGAGGATGGACCACTGACCAGAACTTGCGCAATATGCAACTGAGCTACTGGCCTGTCCTGCACCCAGAGTGCTTTCTGAATGCACATTCAGTGCTGCTGGAGGGTGCACCTGTCCACAGACTCCGTTGATTAAAAATTAATCAATCTTGGATCAGCAGCTATCAAGCACCTGATACTGATGTAACTGATTGAATTTGCTATGGATCTGGGATCCCTTGAAGACTATGCTGACTATCCTATTCCTCCTCAAACTTGATGATGCTAGCTTTCAACAATAATTTTGGTTTAGGGCACCACCACCACCACCCAAGGCCCAATTTTTCTGCCCCTGTTTAACAATTTATGATATAATACTTCAAAGCAGGGCCCGTTCCTGCACCCAACAAGAGTATCTGTGAGGAGTTACAGTGTTGTGGCACCACCACCACCTCCCAAGGCCCAATTTTTCTACCCATTTAACAGGGGCATGTAATTACAATTTTTGAAATAACAATTAAGCAAGGCTCGTTCCTGCGACCAACAAGAGTATCTGTGAGGGTTTACAGTGTTGTGGCACCACCACCACCAAAGGCCCAATTGTTCTGCCCCTGTTTAACAGGGGCATGTAATTACAATTTTTGATATAATATTTCACAGAAGGGACCGTTCCTGCGCCCAACAAGAGCAGCTGTGAGGGGTTACAGTGTTCTGGCACCACCACCAAAACCAAAGGCCCAATTTTTCTGCCCCTGTTAAATGGGGGCGTGTAATTAAAACTTTCACAGCACGACCCGTTCCTGCGCCCAACAACAGTATCTTGACTTTTGATTTTTCATGTTTGTGTCCCATAGACTTTAATGGTATTCGCACAAATGTTTTGCCTGTTCGCATGTTCTGCTGAGAACCAAACCGGGGGGTGTTCGGCTCATCCCTAACGTAAACCCATCCAAGCCTTATGAGTTGCACGTGGATTCCAGCAAAGATGGCCTTGGGGGAGTGCTATATCAAGAGTCGGAGGGAAGACTCCGTCCGGTAGCTTATGTGAGCTGCAGCCTCACCCCTCCCCCCCCAGAAGAACTATCCTGTACACAAATTGGAGTTCTTGGCCCTCAAGTGGACAATGGTAGATAAGCTGATGAAGACAGATAATAACCTTTAACTTACCAATTAACCACTGCCAAGCTGGATACCACTGGACATCTGTGGCTGGCCACTCTGTCTGAGTTTCGGTTCAGTCTGAAGTACTGACCAGGAGTGGGAAATCGGGACACTGATGTCCTTTCCCAAAGACCCCATACCACAAATGCTGGCCAAAAGAGTTGGGTCCATTTACCTCTGGAGGGAGTATTGGCTGTATGTCAAGGAGTTGAGCATAAGCACAGAGAAGTGGTAAGAGCTGAAGCTGTAGGAGTCACTCCTGCTGGAGTGCCCAAATATTATTGTGATTTGACACACGGTGCGCAGTCAAGAATTGCCTCAACTGACAAGAGAATATATGAGGCGGGACCAACTGGAAGATCCGTTGGTAAAGCATCTGAAGGAATCCCTATCCATTCAAGACCCGCAGATGCTGTGAAACAGCTCCATTGAGGGAGCAAAAGTCTATAGAGAGTGGGAACGAATGCGATTAGAAGATGGAGTCATATACAGGAGAGCCCCTTCTGAAGAGACAGAGGGAGTTTGTCAATTGTTCTTCCCTGAGAAACACCGGTTAAAGGTATTGACCACTCTTCATGTTGATCATGGTCATTGAGGCACAGACAGAACCTTCAAGTTAGTCAGGGACCGATTCTATTGGCCATCTATGAGAGCTGAGGTGGAAAGCTATTGTCGCTCTTGCATCAGGTGCATTCAAAGAAAGACCTTATCCGGCAGCGCAGCCCTAATAGGCCATCTCCAGAGTCAAGGGCCAATGGAGTTGGTGTGCATTGATTTCTTGTGTCTGGAGCCTGACTTGAGTAGACTAAGTAAGGACCTGATTGTGACAGACGATTTTACCTGCTATGCTCAAGCTTTCCTTACTGGGGATCAGAAAACCAGTACTGTAGCAAAAACTCTGGTGTAAAAGTTCTTTATTCACTACGGACTGCCCCAGCGCCTACACTCAGACCAAGGTCGGGACTTTGTGAGCAAGTTAATCAGAAGATTGTACGAATGCTTGAGTATAAAGAAATCCAGAACTACTCCTTACCACCCTCAAGGGGATCTGCAACCTGAACTTTTTAACTGTACCCTGCTTAATATGTTGGGAACCCTCCCCTCAGAGAAGAAACAGCATTTCTGCAGTAGTTCATGCTTATAATAGCACCTTCAATGACTCTATTGGGTACTCCCCTTACAGATTAATGTTCGGGAAGAGAGGCTCATTTACCGGTGGCTTTTGGAACATCGTTGTATCACACCTCCCAGGCCTCCTACCATGTCGATGGAAGAACCTGAAAATGAGAAAGCCAAGGAAGCCTCCACCACCAGAGAACAGAGGAACAAGAAAAACTTTGATCTCAAAGTAAGGGTTCAAGACTTACAACCCGGAGATCAAATGTTGCTACGCAACCTAGGAGTGCCTGGAAAGCATAAACTGGCTGATAGGTGGCGCTCTCAACCCTACTTTGTCTGTAAGCCATTATCTGGGCTCCCTGTGTACCAAATTTGGCCTGAGGGTAAGACTTATCCTCTGAAGACCTGGCACTGAAATCATCTATTACCTATATCCGAGGCTGTTCGAGTACCTCCATCTCCTTGTCTAGAGACTTACAAGTCCCCTACACTGAGGCCTAGGGTCGGGAAAGCCTGCCAACCCATGCTACCTGAAGAAGAGAGTGATGAGGAGAATCTAGCTCTTGATTGGTTATGGATTTCCCCTCTTGAAGACAATCCTGCCACTCAGGGGACACATCCTCTACCACCAGAGGTCGAAGTGTTGGATTTTCACCCGATGAGAGGAAACGAGAACATCAAGATGGAACCTACTGAAATAATTTATGTACCAGGGACACTTAGTCCCCTCATCAACGAAAAACATAGAGAGACACTGTTCTTGAACCAGGGCTTTAACCAGAACATGCACCAGAGCTTGAACCAGAGCATGAATTAGAGTTGGAACCAGACCGTGGATCAGAACCTGACTCAGAACCACTGGAAAATATCTACCCCAGAATGAGACAGAGAATATGCCCCCCGAAAAGACTGAAATATGATACCCTTGGGGAGAAGTCTAATGAACTTATTTCTACCGCTCAGCACCCTAGTCAAGCAGTGAAAGCGGTATTTTGCATACCATTCTCTAATCGTGTGTAAGGGCCAAATGGTGATGGTGGTTGAGCTTAAAGTGGACCTAAACCTCCACAAAAAAAAAGAATTGGGTCCCAGAAAGTTTTAGGCCTTGCTTACACTTGAGGCTGGGGGGCAGTGTGCTTGAGTCACGTTTTTACTGCCCTCAAACTCTCCCTCTTAAGCTGCTAAGGCAGTGGAAGAGGGCTGTACATATGCTCCAGCCAGGCCACAATGATGTCACTCCCGGGCATGCATAGAGTCATATTGTCATGGCACAAAGCAATGCTATAAATGTACACTGAGCTGGGCATGCCCAGCTCAGTGTACACCAATGCTGACAGGCAGCAAAAGGAGTTTAAAACAGAAAAGTCCAACAGGGTCTCTTCTATCATAAAAAAAAAACCTACCTGTCAGGATTTTTTTTAACGTTAAATTCTGCTTTAACAGAAACACTGTAATAAAATGTGAACAATTTTTAAGATAAGTCAGCAGATCCCTGATGAGATACCTAAGTACTAGTGAAGCATCTGATGTAATATATTTGGATTAAGCTATAGGTTTTAATATTGTTCCATTAATACATATGATACTAGTAATAGGGCTGAGGATTATGTGGCATGACTCATTACTCTTAGTCCTTAGCTATAGATGAAGAATATTTAAAAAGTTTGTTGCATATTACAAACAATGCTCGGTAACTTTGATAATTGCTTCCCAGATGACATTGAATGTAAAATGCCCATATTTGCAAATGCTGTCAATCTAAAAATATGTTGAAAAGCAAGCCATCCCCTGCTAAACATTATTTTTCTAAACAATAGTTTGTACAACGTGATTAATATAACATATGTGTCTCATTATTTATCAGTGATGGATCAAAGGCGACACAAATATATTGCACGCATGACAAGATGCCGGCACTTCTATGATCAAATGTGTTTTATAACGTTTGCGGTCAGTAAAAGTACAATAATGTAAGTGTTGTTCTGGGAAACCCCCCCCCCCACACACACACACACGCACACACGCGCACACACACACACGCACGCACACACACCCACGCACACACACACACACACACGCACGCACGCACACACACACATGCACACACACACACGCATGGACCCTTTAGCTGACAGGGGCCGTATAATAAAGCATAAGGACAAATTAGAAAATGAAACAGCTCCTCATGGGATTATGAATAAAATGCAACTAGGAAATTATGAAGTAACTGATCCTATTAAGATGCAAATCTACATTATTGTAATGAAGCCGGGACTCCAAGGTATTATTATAAACAGTCATTTCATTGAATGTTAAAGGAAATGAAAGAAATATGTAACAAGCTGTGTTCACGGCACTGGACCTTGGTCTAGTTAGGTAATTCTGATTGACGTTTGATATGATGTTTTAGTTCAGTGCACTCCAAACTGTGGCTCTTTTCTATGAACAATAAACTTGTTCTTTGGAGAGTTTGGAGACCCCTGGTTTAGTTGAAGGCAGCGGACAAGGTAAGACAAAAATTAGAAAGTGTCAGGCTAAGGTGGACAGTTAGATTTTTTTCATCACAAAGATAAAGAGTGAAAGAGGTCCCGCTTTACTAGGTTTTGTTAGAGTAAACAAAAGAAAGCTTGTAATTAAAAGACTTATGCCGCGTACACACGGTCGGAATTCTCGTCGGAAAAAGCTCTGATGGTTTTCCCGACGGAATTCAGACGGAATTTCGCTCAAACTGTCTTGCCTACATACGGTCACACCAAATTCCGACGGTCAGTAACACAGCGGCATAAAACACGTTCGACAGCACTATAAAAGGGAAGTTTAATGCTTCAGAGCATGCGTCGAATTGTTTACGAGTATGCGTCGGAATTTTGCGTGTCGGAATTGCATACACACGATCGGAAAGTTCGTCAGAAATTCCGACAGAAAAAGACCGATGGGCATACACACGGTCGGAAAATCCTTTGAAAAGCTCCCATCGGACTGTTTCCACTGGAAATTCTGACCGTGTGTCCCCATTAGGCCCCTTTCACACTGGGGCGTTTTTCAGGCGCTACAGCGCTAAAAATAGCGCCTGTACAGCGCCTGAAAAAATCCGGCCCCATTCACTCCAGTGTGAAAGACGGAGGGCTTTCACACTGGAGCGGTGCGCTAGCAGGACGGTCAAAAAAGTCCTGCTAGCAGCATCTTTGGAGCGGTGAAGGAGCGGTGTATTCACCGCTCCTATACCGCTCCTACCCATTGAAATCAATGGGACACCACGGTAATACCTCGGCAATACCCTTTTTCGGCCGCTAGCAGGGGTTAAAACCGCACTGCTAGCGGCCGAATACCGCGGCTAAAACTACGGTAAAGCAGCACTAAATATAGCGCTGCTTTACTGCCGACGCCGCTCCCGCCCCAGTGTGAAAGGGGCCTTACTCTGGTCCCAGGCTAGAAGCTTAGCATTGCTGACTTCCTTCTGCAAATTCTTTTTGACTGTTTTTTTTTCTTCCAATCCCTGGATTTCAGTACTTTCTGAGTAACTGGCCCAGAAGAAGTATGCAGCCAACAAGATTTTTTTTTACGAACATTCTTTTGAAAATCCACAAGTCTACCGATGTATGGCCAGCTTTAGAAACGAATGCCCCGTACACACGATTGGATTTTCTGACAACAAATGTTGGCTAGCAGGTTCTCAAATTATCCAACAACAAACACTTTCCGAGTACACAAGTCCGTCGGACAAAAGTCCACGCATGCTTCGAATCAAGTACGAGCCGGAGATATAACTAGCATTTGTAATGGAGCCAACATCCTTCGAACAAAAATCCACGGTTTTGTTGTCGGAAAGTCCGATCGTGTGTACGGGGGTTTAGAGGTATTGAGGCTATTGAATCAACAGGCCACCAGGTAAATAACAGAGGTCAACAAAAGCAGCCTACATATTTCTATAGATATGTGATGGCTTTAAAGAGGACCAGTCACTGCTGTACATCTGTAGTAATCTGAATATCTTTTCTTAAATTATTGTAATAGTTCAGTCCAACTCTGGGGAAGTACATTATTTTTATTATTTATTTGTTTCCTCTTCCTGCCAAAGCAGACATGTCTAGCTGAGTTTCAGGCCTTAAGGCTATCCTATCTTTTACCTGGTTTAGTGCTGATAACAAATACTCCAAAAATATAGGTCACACGTAACAAAGGTGCTGTCAAGATTAAATGAAAAAAATGAAAGACTTTGTTGATTGACAGATTTACCCTTCTCAGTATGCCAGAGAGAGTGTTAGCTATCAGCCCCTGAGCTCAGATAGGAGGCCAAGCAGCCTCCACGGGGACCTTATAACATGATACTTAAATGATAAAAAAAAAGCAAGTTGTAATTAGCTTCAACAAATATATGAGCTGTAAATATTTGTTAAAAACTCATAGATATATTTAAAATAAAAAGGGTATAGTGTGAAAGTGAATAGATATGCTTTAAAATGTGCCTTGTTCTCCTTTAAAATAATGTTTAAAATATTATAGTCAAAATCCACAATGTGTGCTCAGTCTGGCTTATATAGATGCTATCCTGCTATGTCTCTAACTTATATTATGCCAAACAGACATAATGGTAAATTGAGTGCACAACAGCAATCTCCGACATATACTTTCCAGCGCTCATAGAACAAACACCAGATAACTATCGCTACTTTAGATTCACTGAACTGAATCATTCTGCATACATTGTTTTATAAGCTTTATGGAACTGCATTATTTTCAGATGGAGATAATAAGACCTACTCATTAGTCATGTAGAAAATGAGCCCTCACAATAGAAAAAAAAACTATTACAAACCATAGGAATATTGAGAGTATTGCAACAATAATTTAGAGTAGTTATAAAACTCTGGGTTATATTCAGTCCCAAATATTTTAAGACAATCCAAAATGTGTTGCTAGATATGCAGGATTAAGTCATTTTAATTATCTAGCCTATGTCTTAAAGCGGAGTTCCACCCCAAAGTGTAACTTCCGCTTTAAGTGCTCCTTACCCTCTGGCATGCAACATTTGGCATGTCATTTTTTTAGGGGGGTGGGGGGGGGGGGGTGGGCGGGTACCTTGTTTTGACAGGTACCCAGCTTCCACTTCTTTCAGATGCTCTGAAGCGCAGGCCGGTCTGCTTGCTAGGATAGCAAGGGTGTACTCCTAGATCCCTCAGAGGCGGGCAATCCGGCTCTCCACTTTAGGCAGCAGTCTCTCACTCCTGGTCACAAACAGACCTCCTGCTGTCGGATGTTGAATGCCGTCCAGAGAGGCTGAAAACTGGCCGCGCCAGTCCTTTTATCTCTCCTCCCAGAAGGCAGTGCCGTGCGCTTTGCATTGTCTATCTTGTAGTTCAGGGCTGATCAAGCTAACAGAGTCACTTCCTCCTCCAAACTATATCTCCCACAATACTTTGCTGCATTCCTTCTCAAGGAGTAAGGAAAAAAATCTTATCACAGTCTAGCAGCTACTAGAGGGAGCCAAACTCATTTGAAACAACAACAAACTATTCAACTTTAATAACTATAGTAGCAACCCCTTGGCTACACACTCCCCCCACTTGAACTCTTTGGTCCCCAAAGACATGAAAATTACCAACTTCAGCTTGCTGAAAAGGAAAGAATTAATTATTAATGATTTTTTTCTTTTCACTAACCACAATCCAAATCTAGCAAATACTGACACATGTCTGGGTTTCTTTGGAACCATCTATAAACACCATCAGTTAGTTCAAAATCAGTCTTTGAACAGGCCAGGGCAATTGCCGTGTCCTACCCATTGGTGTCAGAGGTTAGAGCAGAGTCGCCCCCTACCCAATTAACAGGGAGGGGTGTAGCATCAGGAGCTGATCTGCGAATGGTATGAATAAGTTCTTCAGAGCTCTCTCCCAGTGTGTCATAAGTGAGTCTCTTGGGAGGGTGCACATCCCACCCTAAGCGCATCAGCAAACACGTTCCAGCAGTCTGTGTCAAATCTTTTGTTGTCTCATTAGCACTAGTCTGAAAATCCAATTTCGGGGAAAGGTTTTCACTTGCAGTTTCAGAAGCAGGTGAAGGTTCACCAACATCAGTGGCAGTCTCAATAGTTAATGAAGGTTTACCAACATCAGGTAGACATGGGAACTGTCAAAAAATTAGTTTAGTTTCGTCCCGTTTCGTATATAAAAAAATTCGTAATTCGTGTACGAAATTCCGTTCGAATTCGTACGAAATACGAAATTCGGACGAATCGTAATTTTTTTTACGAATCGTTAGTAAAGTTACGAATCGTTACGAATCGCTAACTCGGCTAATGAATTGTTGGTTCTCATAACACAGAGAACAATTCGAATCCAACTACAAATATCGAATTTCAATTTCAAGTTACGAATCGTTACGAATCGTTATGAATAGTTACGAATCGTTAGTAAATCCAACTACCAATATCGAATTTCAACTAATTTGAACGAAATTATTATAGCAGATATAACGAATGAATTCGAATGACAAAGTGTCATTTTTGCAGAAAAAAAAAAGCGTAGGGGTCCCCCCAAATTCAATAACCAGGCCCTTCAGGTCTGGTATGGATATTAAGGGGGACCCCAGCCAAAAAAAAAAAAAAAAAATGGCGTGGGGTCCCCCCCAAATATCCATACCAGACCCTTCAGGTCTGGGATGGATTTTAAGGGGAACCCCGGCCAAAAAAAAAAAAAAAATGGCGTGGGGTCCCCCTCAAAATCCATACCAGACCCTTTATCCGAGCACGCAACCTGGCAGGCCGCAGGAAAGGAGGGGGGGACGAGAGCGCCCCCCCTCCCGCCTGAACCGTACCAGGCCACATGCCCTCAACATTGGGAGGATGCTTTGGGGGTCTGAGACCCCTAAAGCACCATGTCCCCATGTTGATGAGGACAAGGGCCTCTTCCCCACAACCGTGCCCGGTGGTTGTGGGGGTCTGCGGGCGGGGGGCTTATCGGAATCTGGAAGCCACCTTTAACAAGGGGACCCCCAGATCCCGGCCCCCCCCTGTGTGAAATGGTAAGGGGGTACAAAAGTACCCCTACCATTTCACCAAAAAAGGTGACAAAATGGTAAAAATGACAGGAGACGGTCTTTGACAATTCCTTTATTAAAATCTCCTTACTTCTTTCTTCTGGTCTTCCTTTCTTCATCTTCTCCTTCCGTCATCTTCTCCTTCCGTCATCTTCTTCCATCTTCTTCTTCCTTCGATTCACTTCTTCTTCCTCCGGTCTTCTCGTCCTTCTCGTCCGGCGTCGTCCTTCTCGTCCGGCATCGTCGTCTCTTCTCGCAGGCCGCTCCTCGCAATGGGAGGCTCCCGCTCTGTGAGGCTTCGCTCCGCTGACAGGTCTTTTATAACGAAGGCACCTGGTGACCCCGCCCCCCTCTGACGTCATGGGGAAAGCCATAGGGAATTCCACATGACGTCCCCGTGCGTCAGAGGGGGCGGGGTCACCAGGTGCCTTCGTTATAAAAGACCTGTCAGCGGAGCGAAGCCTCACAGAGCGGGAGCCTCCTATTGCGAGGAGCGGCCTGCGAGAAGAGACGACGATGCCGGACGAGAAGGACGACGCCGGACGAGAAGGACGAGAAGACCGGAGCAAGAAGTAGCGAATCGGAGGAAGAAGAAGATGGAAGAAGATGGAAGAAGATGCCGGAAGGAGAAGATGAAGAAACCGAAGGATGAAGAAAGAAGAAAGAAGACTTTAATAAAGGAATTGTCAAACACCGTCTCCTGTCATTTTTACCATTTTTGCCACTTTTTTTTTGGTGAAATGGTAGGGGTACTTTTGTACCCCCTTACCATTTCACACAGGGGGGGGGCCGGGATCTGGGGGTCCCCTTGTTAAAGGGTGCTTCCAGATTCCGATAAGCTCCCCGCCCGCAGACCCCCACAACCACCGGGCACGGTTGTGGGGATGAGGCCCTTGTCCTCATCAACATGGGGACAAGGTGCTTTGGGGGGGACCCCAAAGCACCCTCCCAATGTTGAGGGCATGTGGCCTGGTAAGGTTCAGGCGGGAGGAGGGGCCGCTCTCGTCCCCCCCTCCTTTCCTGCGACCTGCCAGGTTGCGTGCTCGGATAAAGGGTCTGGTATGGATTTTGAGGGGGACCCCACGCCATTTTTTTTGGCCGGGGTTCCCCTTAAAATCCATCCCAGACCTGAAGGGCCTGGTTATTGAATTTGGGGGGACCCCTACGCATTTTTTTATCAATGACTTCAAGAATGACTGTTCTCTGTATTACGGATCCGACAATTCATTTGCCGGCAATAGCCGCGAGTGATTTTAAATAGTTTTTTTTCCCTGCAAAAATGACACTGTGCGGGAACAGTTCTCTATATTAGATATACTGAATCTCGAATCATTCGAAGCATTCGTTATAAACGCTATTATAATTTCTTTCATATTAGTTGAAATTAGATATTTGTTAGTTACAATACAACATTCGAATTGTTCTCTGTATTACGGGAATCGGCAATTAGCCGCGAGTGATTTTAAATGTCTTTTTTTCCTGCAAAAATGACACATTGTACAGAGAGAGTTGTAAGCACGGGAAACATGACCCCTTCTATATACTATATACTCTATAGTATGCCTATGAAGGGGCGCAGGTTTCCCGTGTTTAGAACTCTCTCTGTACAATGTGTCATTTTTGCAGGAAAAAAATACATTTAAAATCACTCGCGGCTAATTGCCGATTCCCGTAATACAGAGAACAATTCGAATACAACAACTAACAAATATCTAATTTCAACTAATATGAAAGAAATTATTATAGCGGATATAACGAATGCTTCGAATGCTTCGAGATTCAGTATATCTAATATAGAGAAATGTTCCTGCACAGTGTCATTTTTGCAGGAAAAAAAACTATTTAAAATCACTTGCGGCTATTGCCGGCAAATGAATTGTTGGATCCGTAATACAGAGAACTGTCATTCATTGAAGTCATTGATAAAAAAATGCGTAGGGGTCCCCCCAAATTCAATAACCAGGCCCTTCAGGTCTGGGATGGATATTAAGGGGGACCCCAGCCAAAAAAAAAAAAAAAATGGCGTAGGGTCCCCCTCAAAATCCATACCAGACCCTTGAGGTCTGGGATGGATTTTAAGGGGAACCCCAGCCAAAAAAAATGGCGTGGGGTCCCCCATAAAATCCATACCAGACCCTTATCCGAGCACGCAACCTGGCAGGCCGCAGGAAAGGAGGGGGGACGAGAGCGGCCCCCCTCCCGCCTGAACGGTACCAGGCCACATGCCCTCAACATTGGGAGGATGCTTTGGGGGTCTGAGACCCCTAAAGCACCTTGTCCCCATGTTGATGAGGACAAGGGCCTCTTCCCCACAACCGTGCCCGGTGGTTGTGGGGGTCTGCGGGCGGGGGGCTTATCGGAATCTGGAAGCCCCCTTTAACAAGGGGACCCCCAGATCCCGGCCCCCCCCTGTGTGAAATGGTACCTACCATTTCACCAAAAAAGGTGACAAAATGGTAAAAATGACAGGAGACGGTCTTTGACAATTCCTTTATTAAAATCTTCTTTCTTCTTTCTTCTGGTCTTCCTTTCTTCATCTTCTCCTTCCGTCATCTTCTCCTTCCGTCATCTTCTTCCATCTTCTTCTTCCTTCGATTTGCTTCTTCTTCCTCCGGTCTTCTCGTCCTTCTCGTCCGGCGTCGTCCTTCTCGTCCGGCATCGTCGTCTCTTCTCGCAGGCCGCTCCTCGCAATGGGAGGCTCCCGCTCTGTGAGGCTTCGCTCCGCTGACAGGTCTTTTATAACGAAGGCACCTGGTGACCCCGCCCCCCTCTGACGTCATGGGGAAAGCCATAGGGAATTCCACATGACGTCCCCGTGCGTCAGAGGGGGCGGGGTCACCAGGTGCCTTCGTTATAAAAGACCTGTCACCCGGAGCGGAGCCTCACAGAGCGGGAGCCTCCCATTGCGAGAAGCGGCCTGCGAGAAGAGACGACGATGCCGGACGAGAAGGATGACGCCGGACGAGAAGGACGAGAAGACCGGAGCAAGAAGAAGCGAATCGGAGGAAGAAGAAGATGGAAGAAGATGGAAGAAGATGCCGGAAGGAGAAGATGAAGAAACCGAAGGATGAAGAAAGAAGAAAGAAGATTTTAATAAAGGAATTGTCAAAGACCGTCTCCTGTCATTTTTACCATTTTTGCCACTTTTTGGGTGAAATGGTAGGGGTACTTTTGTACCCCCTTACCATTTCACACAGGGGGGGGGGCCAGGATCTGGGGGTCCCCTTGTTAAAGGGGGCTTCCAGATTCCGATAAGCCCCCCGCCCGCAGACCCCCACAACCACCGGGCACGGTTGTGGGGATGAGGCCCTTGTCCTCATCAACATGGGGACAAGGTGCTTTGGGGGGGGACCCCAAAGCACCCTCCCAATGTTGAGGGCATGTGGCCTGGTACGGTTCAGGCGGGAGGGGGGGCCGCTCTCGTCCCCCCTCCTTTCCTGCGACCTGCCAGGTTGCGTGCTCGGATAAAGGGTCTGGTATGGATTTTGAGGGGGACCCCACGCCATTTTTTTTTTTTTTTTGGCCGGGGTTCCCCTTAAAATCCATCCCAGACCTGAAGGGTCTGGTATGGATATTTGGGGGGGACCCCACGCCATTTTTTTTTTTTTTTTTTTGGCTGGGGTCCCCCTTAATATCCATAACAGACCTGAAGGGCCTGGTTATTGAATTTGGGGGGACCCCTACGCTTTTTTTTTTTTTTTTATATCAATGAATGACTGTTTTTTAAATAGCTTTTTTTTCTGCAAAAATGACACTTTGTCATTCGAATTCATTCGAATGCATTCGAATTCATTTGTTATATCTGCTATAATAATTTCGTTTGAATTAGTTGAAATTTGATATTGGTAGTTGGATTCGAATAATTTGGAGCTGAAATTCGTAAACGGAATTTTTCCTGCAAAAATGACACTTTGTCATTCGAATTCATTCGAATCCATTCAAATTCATTCGAATTCATTCGAATCATTCGGCGACGAAATTCGTAAACGGAATTTCGTATTCCGTACGGAATTCGTAAAAAAAAAAATTCGTACTACAGATTCGTAAATTCGTACGAATTTCGAAAAATTCGTACGAATTTCGAAAAATTCGTACAAATTACGAATTCGTACGAAACGAATCGCACATGTCTAACATCAGGGATTGGTAACAATCCACTAGAGAAGTCTATCAAGTCCCTAGTCTCTTGTTCAGGGACAACTTCTTCAGCCTTGGGTCTGTCCACCCCCTTACGGATGGAAACTCCTACTTCAGACAAGCAAGCTCCATTTGGGCTGCAATCGTTTGCTTGGAACGTGCTGGTGTTTGGCAGCGATGAGGAGTCCCCACCAGAATCCAGCATGCTCTAACTAGCCATTCCTTGGGCACCTCCTCAACCCAAGACAGCACCGGTTAAAAGGATTGGCCACAAGTACAGCTACCCAGTGGGTGCTTTCCTGTCATAAGGCAATGTCCAATTTCAGGCCAGGATCACCAGGTTGGCCCATTCGCATCGCTATTTTGACACCCATGTATGGGAGAAGCACCGTTTTTTCCCCTACATGCCTGAGATTTGCCTGCCTCCTCCAACTAGAGGAAGAGTGGCCTAAAATCTACAACTGTGCTATTTGGGAGAGACTTTACATTCCTGACCATCTCTGCAGTTTCAGGCAACAAAATGAGTGTATCAAAGCAGAATTCCATTGCCTGTACAAGGAATACAGCATCACCCGACACATTTACATGGACAAGGTGGAGGTCATAAAGCTCAGTCACCTCTACCCTACTGTTCACCATATCATTGGGAGATACCCCACCACCGGGCAACCCATCCACCTGCCTGATCCATACTTTTATGCAGAAACTGCCAGTTCCATTTTGTTCAGTTGTTTTTTGTTAAACTTGCATGTCTGCTGAGTTTTTTTACGCAGCCTGTTTACACTGAAAATTGCCTTATGCCAGGCACTGCCATAGGGGGCATGTACCCAGGGCCGGTACAAGGCAGGGGCAGAAGGGGCGGATGCCCTGGGCGGTACAATTTTCTGGAGGAGGGGGGCGCACTCGCAGGTGTCACTGTACACTTTAACCAGTACCGCTGCCTTTTCCCAGAAAAACTGTCTGCAAGTGTGCTGAGTGCGCTCCTGCACCCGGCACAATAAAACCTGGCTTCACCTCCCTTCCTTATCAGCGTGCTGTGTTTCACTGTTATCTCCCCCTACAGAGGAGCCTTGTTAGTTCCGTCCCGGGGGCATGACGTCACTCACAGCCAGAGGCAGGTGGGAGGAATGCAGGGAGCTGTGTCGGCGCTACAACCTAGAGGAGCCTGACTCTAGCTGGAAGTTGGAACTTGGAAGTGAAACCAAAGCAGTGTGTGACAGTGACACTGTACTACAGACAGTGCTTCTGTATTAAAGTAAGCAGATACTTCTGACTGCATCTGCAGGCTGCAGCAGCAGATAAGTAAATGGCTGGATTGGGGGAGGGGAGGAGGCTGAGCAGAGGTTAATGATCAATGCCATTTAATTTGTGTAATATGCAGCAAGGACATGTCTGCAATGTCCGCTGCCACCGCTGACTTTTTTTTTTTAATAATAACTTGATTTTAGAGGACTCACTGCTCTCCTAATGTAATTGTGTACTGTCTGTGTTGTATATCTGGCTAGGGCATGTGGGGTATCCCACTACTCCTGCTGCGTGTGGAGTGATCGCTGTTGGAGAGAGGGACTGGGACTCCACCACCAAGGCAGCGCGGGAGAACCTGAAGGAGAACAGGTGCAAACGTAATTTATATATACAGTATGGTAAAGTGACAATGCTTTTATGGACCTTAAATCAGCCCCAGTGTGGGCTGCCTGGGAGCGGGGTTGAATGGGAGCTCTTCTCCCAGCGAACGCACCAGAGGAAGAGAGAAGAGAGATCCGGCTGGATCATCAGAGCGAGGAACATAGCTGTAGCAGCTTTCATTTCAATTGCGGAGTGTTTCTACCACTCGCCGTCACATACAGCCCCCACCCGCCTTGTCCGGGGACCTTAATAGACAGGACAACAGTCAAATCCCGGGAGCCGGGGCTGTATGTGACGGCAAGCGGCGGGGACATACGGCAATTTAAATGAAAGCTGTTACAGTGATGTTCCTCGGCGCTCTGATGATCCGGCCAGCAATCCTCTTGCTCTCCTCTCTTGCCCTGCACAGGGAGGCTGCATTGTTGAACACGGGTAGGCTGCATTGGTGGACACGGGTAGGCTGCATTGGTGGACACGGGTAGGCTGCATTGGTGGACACGGGTAGGCTGTATTGTTGGACATGGGTAGGCTGCATTGGTGGACACGGGTAGGCTGCATTGTTGGACACGGGTAGGCTGCATTGTTGGACACTGGTAGGCTGCATTGTTGGACACGGGTAGGCTGCATTGTTGGACATGGGTAGGCTGCATTGTTGGACACGGGTAGGCTGCGTTGTTGGACACGGGTAGGCTGCATTGATGGACACGGGTAGGCTGTATTGTTGGGCAGAGGTGAAGCAGCATTGATGGACACAGCACACAGGACACAGGACAAAACTGAAAACTTTAGTATGTTCACATGGGCCTTAACAGAAAAAACAGTCAACAGGCCTTTCTACAAGCACATTTGTTGCATTATTATTTTAAAGTGCTCCAATTAAAATACATATAATCTTTATGTCAATTTTAAAGGAGATTTGCGTGTTAGCATGTTACGTTGCCAACATGCGACATGCACCTTGTTAAAATTATGTAAAAAGACTCTCGCTCCTCTAGCTCCTCCTAAAAGGGCATTTAACCTTCCCCCTCTAATGCATATGATTTCCTTGGGCTAGCTTTTTCTTATAAAGGGGAACTCCACACTCCATTCTCCCCCTCTAATCCCTTGGATTTCAATGGGCTAACTTTTGCTTTTAAAGGGGAACTTCACACTCCCTTCCTAAATGCTCTTGTCTCCATCCCCTCTAATCCCTTGGATTTCCATTGGCTAACTTTTGCTTTTAAAGGGGGGAACTCCACACTCCACTCCATTCTCAAAAGGCTGTGAGCTGTCTTCACGCATCCAAACCACATCCTTTTTCAGAGCATACAACAGGGCCAGCTAGGGAATGGGTGAGAAGAGCGATCGCCCAACCCCCTCCTGAACCATACAAGGCCACATGCACTCAACATAGCTGGCTGCCTTTGGGGCATGTTGGACTCAGCCCAATACCAACCACAAAGCACCTTGTACCCACTAGTTTAAAGAGGCTTTCCACATTCCTTAAAGCCCTCTTTCTGCAGCCCCCCACAATACCAGCCTAGGGTTGTGTGGAAGAGGCCCTTGTCCCCCTGAATATGGGAATAAGGTGGTTGACTTTTGGGGTGCCCGGGTCCCTCCTGCCCCCAAGCATCCACCCCCTTTCATGGGCTGGCTTGCTGTGTGTTTGGCTAGGGGTTTGTGGGAGGGGCACAATATTTTTTTAGTTTGGGGTGATATTTTTCACATGGGGGTTCTCATTTTAAGCCTTAACAGACCCAAAAGGCCTTGTATGTATTGGGGGGCAGGCTATTTTTTGTTTTGGGTTAAAACCTTGCTGATTTGTAGGTTTTCTCTAAAGCTGTACATCTTTGAAGCAGGTGTGTGTGTATGTATATATTTTGTTATGCCTTTGCAAAACAGATGTGTTGTTTGTAGGTTGAATGAATGAATGAATGAATAATTTGTATAGCGCTACAATGCGAACCGAATCGCCTCAAGGCGCTGTAATTAGTGCTTTGTTGTCAAGCTTCTTAGAAGAGGTGGGTCTTGAGTTTTTTCCTGAAGACCTGATGGTTTTCTTCCATGCGGATGTAGGTTGGTAGTGCATTCCATAGCCGTGGTCCTTGGACAGCGAATCTTCGTTCCCCTTTTGATTTGTAGCGGGACTTGGGGATGAGGAGGAGGTTTTGGTCGGACGATCGAAGACTGCGATTGGGTGTGTAGCGTTTTATTTTCTCGAGAAGGTATTGAGGCGCGTCTCCATGGGTGCATTTGTGGGTGAGGCAGAGGGTCTTGAAAATGACCCGATTCTTTATGGTTAGCCAATGTAGGCTCCTCAGGTTGTTAGTTTCACTTTGATTTAAAGTGGATGTAAACCCAAAAAAAAAATGTTTTGATGTCATGATGTAGAGAATAAGATTTCCTTTCATTTGAGCCCAGCCCTGAGAAATCCTCTTTTATTGTTCAGTTAGAAAGATCTTGACAAAGTGCTGAAATCTTTGTCAAAAACGCCCCCTTGCTGTAAGTGACAGGTGATTTACATATCTCATGCACTAGCCTAAAAGAGGCACATCCTGTGTAATTATAAAAAGTGAGAAATCCACCCCTCCCCCACATAACAAATCCAGTGATCAATGTATCCTCAGAAACACACACTGCACTATAACAATCATCAGATCACTGCATGTTCTACTCTGCCCAGCTCTGACTACATACATTTCCCCTATATTCTTCTTGCTGTTCACTCAAGAATAAATGTATTTTAACTCTGTTCTGTGGATCTGTGCCTCTCTAAAGCCCCATACACACGGTCGGACTTTTTCATGGATTCTGTCCGATCGGACAAGGTTGTTGAAAAATCAGACCGTGTGTATGCACCATCGGACAGTGTTCGTCGGTTTGTCCGACGGACAAAGTCTTATCTCCTGCTGGAAAGATTTGCTGTCAACACGGTCCGATCACACCAAATCCGATCGTGTGTACGGTTGTCCGACGGACAAAGTGCTACGCATGCTCAGAAGAAAAACTGTGACGGAAGCGCTCGGTCAGGTAAAACTACCTTTCCTAATCGACACAGCACATTCGTCACGCTGCAATGTTAAAATGTCTTTAATGCAGCGCATTCTCTTTTTCTTTACAATGCAACAAGAATGACATGTTTTAGCTGCTCCTATTCACCCGCACTTCTCACAAACTTACTTCTTTATTACTTTGCAGCATTTATACACTACATGTTATTTTTACTCAGATCGTAAAATAATCTTTGTTATTTTTTTACCCTTTTTTTTTTTTTTTTTTTTTTTTTTTGGGGAATACATATTTGAAGGAGTTTTTTTTTTTTTTTTTTTTTTTTGGAGGGGGGTTGTGTGTCTCAACTTACCAAAACCACATTATTAACATTTGTATTTCTTGCTTAAATTTACTAGGAGTTTGTTGGTTGTTGGTGCCCCTTGTTAATTCTACTTTAGGATTAGTGAAATGTACCTGCCTACTCAAAGAAAAACTGTCATTGTAGAAAAGTAAAACACAATAGTCAATGATTAGTTCAAATCAAAAAAACCTTTATTTAGGTCACACCAACAAACCAAAGAGGAACGCAGCCATGGTGAAACTTGGGGAATTTGCAAAGCCTTGGCCCCCCACGGCAACCATCATTGTTCAATCGTAGAAAATTGGGGGCCTGAGGAGTACGTATATTAAGGGGAGTGCAATCTGGTCGTGAAGTCCAAAGTATCCGGAACTGCAGCAGATGCCATCTAGGTCCCCAGGCTCTGGTACTACAAGAGGCTCCATCTTCTCTCAGACCAGACTAATGCCAGGTCGTCACTCTCAGGTCTTCCTTCCACGCTTCCTTGCACGCTGTGGCTGTCGTGCTGGTGGGGTGGCAGAAGGAGGAGGAGGAGGAGGAGGAGGCGGAGCATGGTAACTATGGCAAACATGTGTGACTGGGGTCATCTCCCCAGCCCTACCCTTATTTAGGACATGGAGGATGAGCCCCTCACACATGTTGCGTTGCCTCACCTCCATACCCATCATCTTCGTGACAACCACCGAGCCAAAGGTCTCCTCATCGGCGGGTGTGGCATGTAGGGAGGCTGAAGCCTCTCTGATCATGCGCAGCGCTGACTCTGCCGCATAACCCCCCCTTCTCGCCCTTCTGTACGGAAGGCGGAGGAGAGGGATTTGGGAGTCAGTCAGGCTCCGAGGCCTAGCCCCCTCTTGGCTGCCACTACCCACCTCGTGGCTGCCACTAACCCCTGCCTCCTCCTGACTGCCACCTTCCACAGCCACCTCCTGGCTGAGGTCCTCCTGTGTATGAAAAAGGGACATAGTTTCAGTTATTTGTTCATCAAACACACACAATTCTCATCTAGTGACTGGTGCAAAATGTTTACAAATAGAAAACTATACAATTCTCAGCCCTGCAGTTTAGATTCTGGCCCCAAATGTCTCCAACACCACTGTCTGTTGATATGTCAAACACTTTAGGAATTAATCAATTGGGGATCCTGAATTAAGTGAACATCATTCATTATTCCCATAAATGGTAACAAAACTACTATACCTGGAACAAGCTGGGCTCCTCCACCTCTTCCAGACTGGAAGGCCCAGGTTGCTCCTCGGAAGCCTCATCAGGGGTGGGCTGCGCGCAAGGAAGCGTGGAAGGAGGAGTCGAGGTTGGCTCCGTGACATCAGTCTGGTCTTTCAGAAAATGGAGACTCTGATAGTACCAGAGCTTGGGCACATAGACCTCATCTGCTGAAGTTGCAGTTTCCTCAGACTTCACGACCTTCTTGCGCTCCCTGATATACGCACTCCTCAGGCTGCCAATTTTCTTTCTTAGATCATCAACAGTTGTCGCGGGGAACCTTGGCTTGACAAATTCCACAAGTTCCTCCAGGGCTGCGTGCCTCTTTGGTTTGTTGGTGTAATGTGGGTGTTTACCCTGCCATAAAACGGGAAATTCCCTGAATTTGGCAATGAAGAGGGGGAGAAAACTCATGTCGTTGAATCCCTTCATAATCTCTGCAAGACACAACACCACACAAAACCCTATAAATTATGTCACGCTAAACTCTCCTAATCTTCTCCATAAAGAAGCCTCAAGTTCAAATCAGTCTAGGCTAGTTATGTAACAACGTCAAATTGTACCTTCGTTTGTAGCGATCGTCTCGTGCGTGAGTTTTCTCTCCCCTCGTCTCCCAGATCGTGGCTACGACACAGGCGTGTGACGTTTTATATACAGTGCGCATGCGTCAAACTCCGCCCGCCCCTGACGATCTTTCTCGTCTATTCCCCACCCCTTCTCTTTACCGTGCAGTGGGGAGAGCACATGGCGTGGACACAGCAGGTGCGCCCCAAATATCCCACCAACGAGGAGGAGGACGAGGAAAGTCCGGAGGCAGAAACGTCCCGATCCCGGAGCCTGAAATTCAAGGCCTCCAATATGCCATTTGGAGAAATGTTGGAGATGGTGGACATATTAAAGAGGAGCGACTATGATGGGAAGTATGGGCCTTACCTCAACCCCAATGTCCGCAAGGCCAAGATCATGTCTAAAGTTGTGAGAAGGCTGTACAATCAGTTTGGGGTACAACGATCCAAGGAGCAACTGAGGAAACGCTGGTCAGACCTGAAACTGAGGGAGGCCGATCAGTACAGAAAGATCAAGCGAATTCTTCAAAAAAGTAAGTAGTTGGGTTTTGTGTTTGATTTCTTGCTTGCATACTGCTCCATTGTGGTTTGATTTTTACAAAGTTGTACATTCCAAAATGGCCACTTTCAGGTTCGTCTGTGCATTCGATCGTACTCAGCCTCGATCTTTCTGCCACTGTCATGGTCGTGTGTGTGTGTCCATTCGAACGTACGCAACCTCGATCGTTCGGCCACTTATAATACGATGTTTGGTGTTTTTTTTTGGGGAAAGGAAGTTTGTTCTCACTAGAAATGTCATCAAGAATGTAAAGCCAATTTATTCAATGTAAAGGAGAGGTCACCCAGTAGCTGTTTACCCATCTGGACTCTAGAGCACTAGTGCTGGGACACCCAAACCCCCTTTTTATTAGGCTTTTCCACACATGTGCTCCAGTGGATACTAGAGGGGTGTCTCCATCACACAAACTTCTACCAAAAAGCTAGTCAGTTTAGCACCTTTACAAAGTGACTACATTCATGTAGTTGGCATTTGTAACTGGCCAAACTAAAATAGTGTCCGTCAGTTTCAAGCAATGTTTGTCATTTCCTATTTCTGCCCTCAATAGATTGTGTTGCTAAATCTTCCTTTTGTACATTCTCATAGGGGAGCGAAAACTTGGGCCTTCTGAGGAAACCCCCAAACCAACACCTCCCAAAAAAGGGGAAAGAGCAGAAGCAGAGGAGGAGGAGGAGGAAGGAGAGATCATCGAACTTGGAGAAATTGTCACCACAACAGGTGAGTGTGGGAGAACACAGCTACTGGTAAGCTAATCCATGTATGGCTGCCTCATTTCCAACACCCCATTTTTGTTTGTTTGTGGTTTTTAGGTGACGTGGATGTTGTGGAAGAAAAATCGCACTTTACCACAGAGAGTGCCCACGTACTGATCGGAGAGATAATGGTCTGCAATAGAGATCTAGATTACATAAAGCAAAACATCAATGATGTTCAACAAAAATTGAAGAACATCATTGATGTTTTAGGAAAAATATGAAAACGCACCAAGTAATTAACACACATTTGTGCCAGCTTCTGAACACATTTGCAACTTAAAAACTGTGTGAAATTTGGAACATGCACACATTGTGTCCACATGTGCTAGCTCCCATCATGGTGGATGAATGCCAACGTTTTTTTTGGGGGTGCAACCACTTTCCGAACTACGAAAGTGGTTGTGGTGAAGGGGTTGCACCCCCAAAAAACGTCCATTCATCCCCATGATGGAAAATGGCACTTTTGAAGCTTCTAGGCATGTGTTTTACCATCTAATGACCATTTTCAGACCCAAATTGTGTGCATGTTCTAAATTTCCACTTTCTGGGGGTGACCCCCCCATGTGATGAAGGCAAGATCAAACACACTTTGAACATATAGTCATGTCTGATCTTGTCTTCACTTTACAAAGTTGAACTTTCCTAGTTCATAGGTTCTGTTTAGCTCCATGCCTGGTTTTACCAATTGCGGAATGTTTGTAAACAATGTTGTAAATAAGCAAGATGTTGTCAGTTTTGGCGTGAAGATTGTAAACGCACTTGTGAATGTTTTACAAGTAAACTTTTTTATTTTTCTAAATGTGTGGCTTCCTTATTTAAAAAACACAATGCATTATGTATGTAAAATGTAAAGGATATGGGGGGCAATGGGTGTTATTTACTAAAGGCAAATCCACTTTGCACTGCAATTTTCTTTCCCAGGGAACTTTTTCAATGCACTTGTAGAGCATAGCGGATTTGACTTATGTAAATGACACCCACAGTGCTTTGTACGAAAACACGGAGCACAGCATTTTTGAGAATACACACATGTCAGACCTGGTGATGAAAAGGAGTATTTTGGGTGTCAGTTATGCAGGACAAACCTTCTCTAGACCAAAGATTAGGTAGGGAACACACAACATGAGACTAATCTTTTTGGGAAGAAGAGACTGTTACCTCCTTTTGCCAAGAAAGTGCATTCCCACTGTCGAAGGCAAAGGGAAAAAATGTCAAGGTAAAATAAGCTAAAAAGAAGACTGAAATGACAAGAAATCAGAGGTTGGTTAAAATATCAGATTTATTAAAAAATGCCTCTCACACATCGTCAGGCAGAGCAATGGCCCCCCTACCCACAAAGTACTCCATATATTGCTCGCGGACCACGCGGGCATTTAGAGGGGGCAAGCCTGGACGTGCCACTTGAAGGGCTGTGAGGTCCGCATTTGGAGGGCCCTCCACATCTGGGCCAACGGGCACCACATAGTTCCTGTTATGTCTTTTGAGGAAGTTGTGCAATATGCAACAGGCAAGAACTATGTGGTTCAGTTTGTATTCCGCCAAGTTAAATGCCGTCAGGAACAGGCGGAAGCGGCTGGCCAGGATGCCAAAAGTGTTCTCCACCACTCTTCTGGCTCTGGACAGCCTGTAGTTGAAGACCCTCTGGTCCGGGGTGAGGGTCCTCATCGGGAACGGCCTCATCACATGGGGAGTCAACGCAAACGCTTCATCTGCGACAAAGACGAAGGGGAGTCCTTCTGCATTCTCCTCTGGAGGTGGCAAGCACAGACTGCCACTTTGGAGACGCCAGTAGAACTCCGTGTGCGTAATGGCACCACCATCCGAGATCCGGCCGTTCATCCCCACGTCCACATACATAAACTCGTATGTTGCCGACACCACCGCCAACATCACTACACTATTAAACCCTTTATAATTATAATAGTAGGACCCCGAGTTGGGCAGTGGGACGATGCGGACGTGTTTCCCATCAATTGCCCCTCCGCAGTTAGGAAAGTCCCAACGGCTGGCAAAGTGGGAGGCCACAGTCTGCCATTCCTGTGGTGTGGAAGGGAACTGTGGAGTGAAACAAGAAAAAAAAATTAGTCACTTTGCACCTAAACATTGCAAGCAGATTAGACAATCAACATCTTGGAACAAGAGCATTGTATAAAATTGGAGGCAGGAAAGTATTTGCACAGAAAAGTAGAGGCTCCCCTCCACAGATTACTCACCCCCCATCAATCCCCCCACTTCTGATGGGCCATTGGCAATAACTAGGGTTTTGGGGGGGGGGTGGACAGGTAACCCTCTGCACTTCATTGATTGGCAAATGGCTCAATAATGTGTGCTAGTTTGGCCAGACCCTCTGTACTTAACACTATTGGCAGCCCCCAGGAAAGATAAAATAACATTTCAACCCCCCCCCCCCCCAAAAAAAAGGCAGGCACATTGTGACATTATGAAATTACCAAGCAAGCTAATAGGAGGGAAAGAAGACAAAAAAATAGGAAATGGAATGTATGGAGGCAGCCCCTTGCACTACATGCTTTGCTGAATTCATCCCTAAAGATGCCCACTATAAAGAGGTAGGTATATAGTGTGTATGGACCTTGGGAAAGCCAGCAGATAAAGGATTGGTACCATCTGACAGAGCAGTTGGGGGAGGGGGTTCCTAATGAGTTTGCCCCCCCCCCCCACCAAAAAAATACAATTAAAAAGGGGCTCTACATGAAGTAAACCACACAGCAAACATTTGTGCATATTTTAGGGGGTGTTTGGGGGCAAACAATACTATGCAGCAGACAAAAGACATTGCTTAAGTGACTAGGCCATAGGTGTCTATTGGGGCAGAAGAGCATGCTGGTGAGGTAAGTGAAGGGAAAAATGCATGAAGGAGAAAAGGGGCACAGCATATTAGAACATATTGCAATCATGGTAATTAGGGAAGGAGGTCAAAAATAGAAGACATTAGCAAACAGAGCATACATAGAAGGGAATAGTAAAGTATAAATGTTACCTTAATATAGTCCTCCTGCAGGACCTGGATGATGGCAGAACAGGTCTCTGGAATAATGATTCCCAGGGCCTGGGGAGAGATACCTGAAGAGAACTTCAAATCCTGAAGACTTCTCCCTGTCGCCAAGTACCTCAACGTGGCAACAAGCCTCTGCTCCGGAGTAATGGCTTGTCTCATGCAGGTATCCTGCCGGCTGATAAAGGGGGTCAGCAAAGCCAAAAGACGGTGAAAATCGGGGTCCGTCATCCTGAGAAAGTTCCTGAAATCATCAGGATTATTCTCCTGGATCTCACGAAGCAAAGGCATGTGCGAGAATTGGTCACGCTGAAGCAACCAATTCTTGGTCCACATACTCCTCGTCACTCTGTTCATGGACGGGTCTTGGGTCAAAGCTAAAAGCCCGACACCAATTCCGTGTACAGCACGAACTCGGCGACGAGTACGCACGGGAAACATCGCTCACAAGGTCACAAAAGGTCGGCTGGTCAGAACGGACAAACAGAAAGCACCGATAAACAGCAAGGCCTGAAAGAACGAAATGAATACCAGAAACGAGCAGACAATAAGCAGTGCAAATCAAAGCGTCCTATATCAAGATATAGGCCGCAATGACCAACAAATGCGAACTGACTACACGCACTAATAAACAGATACGCACGACAAGCACAAACTGAAGAGCAGTAACGATCTGAGTCAGAAAACTGAGAAGCGCGAATCTTAAGTCACCAAACTTCGACTAACTCGCGATAAACACGGGATCAGCAGAAGGAGCCCAACGGGTGCCTGACGTGGTGCTGAACTACCCTTTTGTAATCTCGTGGACGACGACTTACGTCACGACGTTCTTGCAGACCGGATATTCCGACAACGTAGTCCGACCGTGTGTACGCAACACCAACATCGGACAAAGTACGACGGACAAAATCCGACCGACCTGGTCCGCGGATTGTCCGACCGTGTGTATGGGGCTTTAGGCTAGTGCATAATATGTAAATCACCTGTCACTCACAGCAAGGGGGCGTTTTTGACAAAGTTTTCAGCACTTTGTCAAGCACTTTTACTCAGGCCTCGAGTAAATCTGTGTTGCAAGACTGGGCTCTAATAAAAGGAAATCTTATTCTCTACATTATGACATCATACTTGACATCCACTTTAATTGTATGTGCTGCATTATTTTGCAAAATCTTCCTCAAGATGTTGTGACTAATAAATGTTTAAATCCTTAAGAGACTGTCTGTTTGTGGGTGCAGTCCTTTTAATTCCTGTTAATTTCCTCTGCAAAATGGATAGACCTCAAAACCATATTATTTTAGTGTCTCAAATTAACATACATGTGTTTTTTTTGCTTTCCTTGCTCTTTTCCAAGTCCTGTTTTGTTGACCAATAAAATTTGTAGCAAATTTTTATGTTTTATGTATTTTGTTAATAATTTGTTTTGCAGATGCATGCTCAATCCAAGTAATGCATTCACCCCCCCCCCCCCCCACCCACAAACAACTTCCATCAACAGATTTCCCAGCTGCAGCTTAACTAGGCTAATTGGCATGGCAAAACATAAAAAGGTGTGACTTGTCTAAAAGCTTCTTTCCTGGTGCCTTCATGGTAGCATATGCATGGATTATGCATTAGCTGCCATGGATAGGCACCGGGAAAGGAAAATTACAGAGAGATTCAGTATTCAGTTTTCCATTTTAGCACAGTGATTCTCAGCCTCAGTCCTCAAGTACCCCTGACAGGACATGTTTTGGAAATTCTATATCTTAGCTAAAATAGCTGTCCAAAATACCAAGCCATTGGCTCTGCTTAAAGATGTGCAAGATGAAGGTAAACCTACAAACATGGCCTGTTGGGGGTAATTGAGGACTGGGTTGGGAACCACTGATTTAGAGCACTGAGCTAAAATCTAGCTCAAGACAATCCTATTCTAATTGTGGGCATTTAAGGGGAAACCATGTTAGTGTTAGAACCCCTGCTTGTCTTTTTTAGGTTGGGCTTTGTGTCCTTTTTCTGAAAATTGGCTTCACTTTCTGTCACATAGACAAACAGGAAGTGAGGGTAAAACCGGAAGTGAGGGTACACAGCAAAATGCTAGAGTGCAATTTACCTAATGGGGAAACTATTTAGATTGACCTGTGTGTCCCCAAGGAAAGTCATTGGTAGGGTTTTACCCTCACTTCCTGTTTGGCTATGTGACAGGAAGTGAATAAATTTGAAGGAGAAACTGGCAAAATTTGGGAGGTGTCTTCACCCTATCAGGGGTGCAGACATCCCCAAAAACTTACAAGACTTCTAATCCCTCTGCACTCTATACCCAAGCAAAAATAAGAAAGGATTTCATTTAGTTTAACTTTGCAAAGACACATTCCTAAGTTTGACTGTGATGCATGTCAATGGCCCATTTAGACCTTGTTTAATAGAAAACACCAGTTGCCTTTCACTAGAAACATTTGTTAGTCCAGTCCTGGAAATCTGCATCTGCTTTACTATTAATTTCCATAAAAATTGGGTTCCTGCAACTAGATGCACCAAATGCATCTAGATGCGCGACCGCTGTGTATGTGAGATGCGCAACTGCTGTGTGCGCGGAGGTATGTACCCGTGGCGCATATCTGGTTCCCGGAAGCGGTGGCCAGCACACAGGAATGACATCACGCCCCTTCAGGAAGTTGCTTGTACTGCTGCTAATTTCTTCCCACCACCATGCCCTGCTCACTGTTCTCTGAGGAAGAGATGATCCTTATTTGTAAATTAAGATAATTTTAGATATATTTTTACATGGTGTTTGTGTGGGTCATGTGTGTATGTCTAAATGATTTGGCCTCAAAACACACACCTACTTCCTGTGTACAGATTCACTCCTGGGCCAATGTATATTGCTTCCTGCTTCAGTGTGTGTGTATATATAGCTATATCTATATATATATATATAGATGTAGGTTCTTGTGTCACCAGCAAAGAGAAGTTGGGTAGATTCCACACTCCCAAATCTGGAGGCATAATAATGGTCTAGCACAGGGGTCAGGAACTACAATTCCCATCATGCCTAGTTATGTCTATGAATGTCAGAGTTTTACAATGCCTCATGGGATGTGTATGTCAGCAACAGCTGGAGAGCCATAGTTGAAAGATTCCTGATCACTCAAGCATGTCTTGAAAAAAGGTGTGTTTTTCATGTGCCTTGTATAATGCCCAAGAAATATCATTAGGAAAATACAAGTGGGTCATGGCACAACTACATTCCAAATTTGGCACTTAAGATGGTCATGCACTATGCAATCTGATTGGCTAATCTCTGTACAACTCGATATTTAGGCAAAATAGGTAATAGTAATACATACTTGAACAATTAATTCAAATTATAGGAAATCAAACAGGCTCTTGCACTAAATCTAATTTACTGTATTGCAGTGTATGGTCAACTTTAAAGATCAAGATCTGAACATATTAATTTATAGGGTTTAGAAACACTTCTCTGTTCTTTGTAATGTATTGAAAGATTTGGGTAAAAAAAGAAAAAAAAAATGTCAAAGATATATTAGAAGTGATATGAACGAGATTAGCATCAAAAGGGTTAATTAACTGAGTACACCTACTAATTGCAATTAACAAGACACATCCAATGAGATGAAATTAACCAATTGTATTGGGTGTGCGCTATTATCAATGAGAAAACCGCAGTTACCCTAGCGCCAGTTGCAGTTTACATATGCAGGTATTTATTATCGTTATTTGCACTTCAAATTTGTGCCGGTTCACACGTGCAATTAATTACTTTTCTGGCGCACCAATTAATGTATGAACTGGTGCAGTGCCTTCTTCTTAGTAAATCACCCCCAGTGTGTGTTTAAGTTGCCATAACAACACGTTTTGGGGGCATGTCCCCTTTTATCAAGTCTACAGCACCATTGAGAGCACTTTCTATATAAATTTGCCCGCCCCATTATAACATTAACCCCTTGTGAGCTAATGAAAAGCAGATTTCTTAGATGCTACAGACAAACCATAGTATTGTCAATAAATATAAGTGCTGCTTACAGGTATAGGCTCTATGTGAAAATTGGCAATACATTAAATATATAAAAAAATCAAATAAATACATAGTTCATGTTCCAATATACAGGGGGTCCCCTACTTACAAACATCCGACTTACAAACGACTCCTACTTACAAACGGAGGGAGACAACAGGAAGTGAGAGGAAATCCACCCCTAGGAAGGGAAATTCACTCCTGTAAGAGTTAATTAGGGAAAAAGGTGTCTCCACTGATGCTTTATCACCAGTCCATGTTTCCCTAACAACCCAACATTTTCAAAATCCAATTGTCATTGGGACAGAAAGTGAGGTGAAATCTTCTGAACAGGGGCACAGACAGCAAAACAAATGTTACAGGGGTGATAACATAGAGAAGGATTATCTAAAAAACGTAAAAATAGATTTTTTGGCTGGAGATACACTTAAAAAATGTACCTGTTCCGACTTACAAACAGATTCAACTTAAGAACAAACCTACAGTCCCTATCTTGTTTGTAACCCGGGGACCCCCTGTATATATATATATTGTGACGTATGCGAGGTGAGATACACGATCATAGGTACATTTCACCTCGCATTCGTTACATTGTAAGGGACTAAACCAGAATCCGGCCTGGGTTTTTCAGCCTCTGTGGCAGGCTGGGTTCCGGTCCGGATGTTCTGGTCCACTGGAGTCCACAGTCAGCTGGACTTTAAATAACCAGGAAGAGAGCACAGCAGGGCTCTGGTGTTGAGACTCAGGAAGGAACCTGAGTGAGAGGAGCTCTGCATATTGGACTGAAAAGGTTTGCTTTACCTCATGTTTTGTGGGTGACGGGGACCAGCCCTGCACTGTATAGAGAGGAGATTATTTGTTTAGCTAGCGCCGGACGGCAGGGATTTAATTTACTGTTTTGTTTTATTTTGCAAACCTACTGATAATAAACCTGGCATCCGCCAAACTTTTAAGAAAGTGCTCGGTTGCTGACTGTTATTCAGAAAAGGTGATCCCCACGAGGTAATTCTCCCACAATAAATAAATATATATATATATATATATATATATATATATATATATATATATATATATATATGTGTGTGTGTGTATTTATGTGTATATGTAGAACTTACCCCCGAAGGAGCTGCTGGTTTTATTTGGGCTTACCGTTACCTTACCTGCTTGTAGCTTTGTCTTGGGGATCCCGTGGATGATGGCCCAAAGAATATTGAAAGTGACACTGAATCCTCTTTTGGGTTATTTATTTAGAATAAAGACAGTCTCTCAATAAAAAGGGTAGAGAGTCAGGGGTGAGTTCAGGTACTTGATGTTTGCAGGATGGAGGTACTAACGAATCCAGAGGACAAAACAGCTCCACAAACTGGATCCAGCAACCCCCGGATAGGCCCCTCTCACGTGGCCTAGCAGCCGGTAAGGTGCTTGGTAAAGTCTCCGCCACAGACTTGTAAATTTGAACTTAAGCGTCACTGAAGGGTTTAGATAAATTTAAAGAACTGCCATACAGTACCAGAGTCTCTCTGCTGGTCCGACGATACTGTACGGGTGTTGATCTGGGTTGCGTCCTCCAACTGAGTCTCCAGGCAATCTCCAGAGATTCCCTTGGAAAAAGTCCTCCCCTGGGTCCTCCAGTTTCTGGGCTTCTCTGCAACTGAGACAGCACCGGACCTTCCCTAGATCAATAGGCCCCAAAACACTTCTAGACCAGTTGCGTAGCCTCGGGCCAGCCGGCACAGCAGGGAAGAACCCTGACAATTTCTCTCTCAAACATGACGTCAGTACCTTAAATACCATCGCCCAGAATGCACAGCAAGAGAAAACCCTCCCACTGACCATTTCTGAGCAATAGGTGGTATTCAATGCATCCAGCTGAACTGTGCTTCTACACTCACCGACGGTGACAGCGACACCTATGGTCAAGGAGAAACCAGTGCAAGCCAGCTGAACTGGTACAGAGACCAGAACTTTAGAATAATTAGCCTGAAACCCAACTGTGGTTTCAGGCAACTTAAATAAAAAAAAAAACAATAGCGCCTGCTCGTCAGGAGCCAGCGCTACATATATATATATATATATATATATATATATGAAAAAGTTAATTATGGGGACTCACAAAATCTCCTGAAAGATAATGCCTAACTATAAAAAGATATACAGTAAATACACATCGGTATATTTATAAACACACCATTAGAGTAATAGAATTTTTCCTTAAAGAGGAGTTCCCATTCTAAAAAAAAACTCAGCAGCTACAAATACTGCAACTTTTAATAATCGGACACTTACCTGTCCCAGGGTCCAGCGATGTGGGGGATCGAAGCTCCGCTCGTCTCACCCTCCATTGTAACTGTGGGCATCCGGCTGTGGCTTCCGTGATTGGCCACGCAGTCATCTGGGACCTGTCACGTGTCCCAGATGATTGACAAGAGGGAGGGGGCAGAGTTGAGCCCTTCCTGCACCGAGGGGAAGTGATGTCACCAGCCCAGGCACTGAAGGAGGCAGACTATGAGGGACCCCTAGCAACAGCCATTTAGAGGTAAGTAAAAAAAAAAAAAATTTCCAAATGTTTTTTTTTTGTTTTTTTAGGAACATTCATGCCTTTTTTTTTTTTTTGGATGCAACACCACTTTAAATAACAGCAATAATTTCCAGTTCTTCATTGAGCCCACTGAGAGACATACTCTTCAACGTGAAGATCCAGTATGTCTACCTTTGGCAGAGTTTGAAAAACCTTTCTGCCTCTGAAATATACAAAGGTATCACTACAATACTACACAATATCAAGCCCCCAAATCTTTATTGTGGTGTATGGCAAAGTGACATGGTATGCTATGTTTATTGCTGCCCTGTTCTGTAAACCTATGCAGCTACATGAATCTCGTACGCACAGCGCAGCTCACATAGTATAAGTCACAAGGATGCTTCAGTCCATATACCACAAACTGTGTACTACAGTTAATGATTGCTTGATCTTAAATACCCCTCTGTCCTGATCGGTAAAACGTTTTTGTTCATGTAGAATGAACTTGCAGGCCTTACATTTCTTCCTATTAAACTGGTAAGAGCCCTGGATGTTATAAATGGGGGAATATCTTTAGTACCTGACTGAAGGTGTTTGAATTTATTGGGTGCAATCTTTTTTATGTTGTCAGCTTTCATTCACTGTCGTGGCAGCTCACCTGGCATCCAGGCGGTTTACAATAGATTGAGACAAGTGTATTGGGGTTTGTGCTTCTGCTGCTCGATCCATCCATCTTATCTGGAGTATCTCTCCCCTAGAGGAAGCCAGAGCATATTTTTGGTCTATTGCTGAAATGCCTGTGTGACTTCATTTAAATGTGAGGGCAATACAATCGTTTTTCCTTTTTTAAATAAAATGATTTACCTGCGCTAAGGGCTGCGCTTCCCTTTCTTCCTTTGTTAATTTCCACCAATTGGCTGTTGGCTTTATATAACCTCTTTTATAAAAATATGCAATGTAAATACTCCAACCTTTCATTTCTGAAAAAAAGGACAGTTTGCCCTTGCTAGAAGATGTATCCGTTTCCCCTTTTCATACATAGAATATATATAGTTCTTTGTATCCACTTTATGAAACAAAAAGTTATCCCCCTCAGTTTTATCTTCAGATGAAGAAGAATTCACCTGATCTTCAGGGACATCCTCACTGACTCATTTTATCTAACAAATCAGAAGAAAAATTCCCTTGTGCAGGAACCTGGGCAATGGATCTGGGTGCTGAAACCATTTATTGAAATGTGTCTATTATATTTGTGTTCATTTGTCTTCATCCAAAAAAAAGAATTCAATAGCCCCAGGGGGATCATCTTGAGAGCACTCCTGGCAATCCAGATGATCATGGTCAGGTAAAGAAGACCTCTGGTAGCAAAAGCAAGGTTGATTGCTTACTTTTCTTTTTACATGAGTTCTCTGAATTGCTAAACAATAATTGGGACATCTGTAATAAAAATGGATACATTAATCAAAACTATACCATCTTTTTTTTAGATAAATAGGATACAAAATGTACTCAACACATTTTCACATAAAAAGACCAGTTCATTATTCCTGGATAATTACTGCTGTGCAAAAGCATGAGATTGGCAAAAATCATAAATGTAACAGAGAAATGCTGCATCAACTTTATGATGGGGCATATACACACAACAAAAATATGGTAACATGCATGTACAATGGATAGACTTTATAAAAACATATATCGTTTGTTAATAAAGGAAACTAAAGTCACTTCAAGAAGTAGCACAATGCATGAATAGAATTATTTTTACATTTTTTATATTCAATGAGGTAAAAAACTGGAGGCAGCAATCATCCGCCCTTGTTCAATATCCATCTAAATAAGGCGAAGCAGCAGGTATTATCTTCGTGGAGCCCCATGAGAAGATCAAATATCTTGCAAATGTCATAGGGAAACAATATTCCATCAAAGTGGTCCAGAACTGTGGGTAAGTAAGACTGAGGATCAGACAACTGACCTTGTCGAGATGGTAGGGAATGTAATACATGTAGAAGAGGTTTCATCCAGCTTTATTGAGGATTATTGTGGGTTTAAGATTTGCTATAATTTTGCTTTAAACGCTCTATCAGGTAAGAGAAATAGAAAAAAACGATAGCATATAAGGTTGCTAGGGCCAAAGGAATACAATTTATCATTAGGAATCTTTAAAACTGACTTATAGGTGTTAACATGGATAGTTAACACAGTTGTGGCCAGCCTGGCTTGCCCGAGAACAATCCCCTGCTATGAGTGTGCCCCAAATAGTTGACCCTACTGGGGAGGTCCTTACGAAATCCGTGACTATCATGGACTGTTTTGCCTCCTACTATGAATGGCCATATACCTTGAGGGTGACATATACTTCTGACAAACTTAGCTCTTACCTTTCAGAGGTTGAATTCCCAGTATTGACTTTTGCATATAGAGACTGTTTAGACTCTCCCATTACGTTGAAAGAAGTGCAGGTGCCTATATCTTCTCTTAAATGCGGGAAAATCCAGAGATCTGGAGAGTTTCCGTTGAATTCTGTGAAATGTATGCAGACCACCTAGCACCCTGACTACATGCCATGCCTTATAAACTCGAGAAAATGTCTCATGCAGATAACACCTTATTGTACCTCCCAGGACGCGGATCTCTCCTTTACACTTTGCATTGGAATCCTAGATCTGTTTGGTCACTATTTTGGCATCTGCATCAATTGGGATAAGTCAGTCCTTTTATCCTTTCATGCCTTGGGTCCTGGAGTAGAGACATGCATGCCGTTACAGTGGGTGGAGGAGTTCACCTCCTTGGGGGTCTGGGTAAGGGGCCAACTGGAGGCTTATTTGGATGATTCCATTGTTCCTTTGTTTTCCCAATTTGTACGTAAATGTCAAAACCTGGCGCTCTTTGAATTTGGTAAAAATGGTTTATGTGTCAATTTCTCTATTTCTTCAGGAACACTCTAGCTCCCATACCCAAGGCTTTTTTTGTTAGGCTGGATGATCATTGTTTTTTTATTTGTATGGGCAGGTAAGACTCCTAGAGTGGCGTGGAAAACACTCCAACTGCCCCTTTCTCAAGCGGGATTGGTCCTGCCTAATTTTCAACTTTATTATTGGGTGGCAGTACTTGCATTGGTTTGCTGGTGGTTTAGTCAGCCTACACACAACCCAGTGGTTACTCTAAAGTCAGCCCTTCTGGGATCCTATGCTGCCGTGAGCAACTTGGTTTATCGGGGACCCAAAACCCATTCCTTAGTTACGAGACCCGTGCATACGACAATTAGTGTTTGGGTGCAGGCTAGAGCAGTCTACAGGGAGAATGCTACCTATTCCCCTCACATTTCCTATTGGGGTAACACCTCTTTCAACTTCCAGAACCCCAGGTGTGGGCGACTAAGGGAATTGTGGTCTTAAGGCATGGTATCACAGATGGGACATTTTCCTCCTTTGCAGTTGCAAGAGAAGTTTGGGTTATCGGCTTCCATGTACTGTCGATATTTACAGCTAAGACACGCTGTTCGGGCCCAATTTCCTAAGCCACGTGTCCTGCAATCGGATACGGTGGAGCGCTTGCTAACGTCTAAGGTGCTTGGAAAGCCATTTATCTTTGTGTGCCTGTGGCGTATGCCCTATTTCTATTAGAACCCTTGACAAATGGAAAGGTGAAATTCCTAACCTTACAGATGATGACAGGGAAGACTGTATAGGCCCCTATGTTACTAATATGATTTCTGCTAGAGATTTATACAGTCAAGTTCTTACATAGGGTTTACTATACCCCGCAGAGACCAGCAACCTTTTACCCCTTGGTTAGTCCCCCCTCTGTACATGCTGTTACTCCTCTACTGGCACCTTCTTTCATATGGTGTGCCAATGCCCATCTAACAATATACATATACGCCAGCACACCATGGATCTTCAATTGCAGTCCAAAGCTTTTATTGTAGAGCGATCACATAACAAAAGAACAAGTGCAACATTTCAGAGACAAGCAGGACCCCTTCGTCAGGCATGTGAAGGGGTCCTGCATGGCTCCGAAAGTTGCACTTGTTCTTTTGTGATGTGATCTCTCTACAATAAAAGCTTTCAACTGCAATTGAAGAGCCATGGTGTGCTGGCGAATATGTATATTGTTTTGTGATATCCCATGTCCAGCTGGTAATGCACAAACCTCAACAAGGAAAAAAAAAATTAGGCTTTTACCTCTTCGGACTGAGCCAAATCCTCCTTCATGTGTGTCTCCCATGCTCCCCCCTTACTCTAGCTCACAGGGCAGTGCTGCCAGTCCAGAAAGAAATGGGCAGGACTGGTTGCGGCCAGGTGCTCATTAGCAAGCTACAGGAACTAGCTTGTGAACCAGCAGTGACACTTCTCCCTGCACAACCCCAATCCCTGGATAAACAATATTTCATGGGCAATGGCTGGTGTTAGAGCTTCAATAATCACGGCACCATGCTTGATATGGTGTCAGGGTGATTGAAGCGCCTTAATTCTATTATTACATTGTAGTAATAAATTAAATAGTTAAACTCACCATAATGCAGAATCAGCGGGAGCCCTGAGCGTGTCACTTGCCACTGTTGCCTGTCACCAGATACGGAATGTCACTTGCCACGTCACCTGCCACAAGATGTGGATTGTCACTTGCCACATCCCTTGCCACGTTGCCTGTCAACAGATGCGGAATGTCACTTGCCACGTTGCCTGTCACCAGATGCGGAATGTCACTTGCCGCGCTGCCTGCCACCACTGCATTGGTGAATTTAGCACCCTCCCAGAAGGCCCTTCCCCCACCCGCATCCCCCCTAACCCTCAGAAGTCCTCTTATTATTTTTGTTTTGTTTGTTCCATGGCGGGTGACATCATCTTGTAGTGCCTTCTCTCCATAGATCCTGGGGTTCACCACCTATGGCCATGACCCCCTTCTCTCTCCTCTCTCCCAGTCCCATTTGTTGTCTTGACGATGTCAAATTAAATGATGTTATTTAATGTCCCCCCCTCTCCCTCTCTTTATTCCATTTTTGTTTTCTCTGTGGTGGGCTGGGAAACCCCCCCTTCCCACCCTGGTATTGGGGGGGGGGGCTGGATGCTCCAACGACCACAGAATTCGCTTCACGTCCTTGGAAAGGCAGAAATGAACAGTCCATCCTTCTTCCTATGAAAACCCCCCCCCCCAACTTGTAGGAAATTTCTGAGGCTCCATCAGTTACGTGAACTTTAAGTCAATTTCTCACTGCAGTGATAGATCTGCTGTTCTGCGCACTCAGACTCCTGGGAGGGTCCTAATTTTTCCCAATTACTAGAGCTTTCTCTTCTACATAGGAACCTTGCTATTACATTCTCTGTTTTTTTTTTTTTTTTTTTTTTTTTTTTTTTATTTTTTTTTTTTTTTTTTTTTCTGTGTACGTGTGTATTCATCCCCCCCTTTTCATGTGTTTTCTATCTATTTTTAGATCTCTGCTATTAATAGAGGGCACAGAGGCAGGCCACAAACTCTGTGTTCTTTATATTGCCTTCAAGGCCGAGCACAAATAATTTGTCCCGTCTGTCACCACTCTGCACATTTTAACTGTATAGGAGGGGGGGATATATAGGAGGTGTTGCAGGCTTAAGCACAGCTTTCTTCTCCCGTACTCATAACCCTGTAGCACCTTTAATGTCACTCTGATTTATTATTTAAATTGTCCTCTAAGGGAGGCCCTTTTTTCCAGAAGGCGGATACACTTTTTGCATCAAGGCCACTTAGCACAGAGGCAGGCCTCTGTGCAGTGGTGGGTTCTGAATGAAGGCAGGAGAGCGGTGATGCGGGGCGGGCGGTGAGAGATGATGTCATCTTTCTGCTCCCTGCCGCACCTCTGAAATTGAGGCTGAGAGAACACCGACTTGGAGGGCGGAAGAGGGGTGATGCGGGGGTGGAGAGAGATGATCCCATCTCTGCTTGCACGCCCGTTCGCTTCTTCCATCCACCCGGCTCTTATATGCCGGCCGCTCGGCTGTCTCATGCTGCCGCTCGGCTCTCTTCTGCCGGCTGCCCGGCTCTTTCATGCTGCCTGCCCGCCCAGGTGTCTCATACCAGCCACCTGCACCCACCACCTGGCTGTAGAAAGGCCACGGCCCGATAGTGGGCCGCGGCCTGGTGGTTGACGACCCCTGATCTGTGCAGAGTTCAGATTTCATGGGTGCGCAATTTACAGAGTGCAGAGTTCATGGGTGCGCAATATACAGAGTGCAGAATACAGGGGTTCGTGATGTACAGAGTGCAGAGTTCAAGGGTGCGCAATGTAAAGAGTGCAAAGTTCAGAGGTGCGTCATGTACAGAGTGCAGAGTTCAGAGGTGCACAACGTTACAGAGTGCAGAGTTCAGGGGTGCGCTATGTACAGAGTTCAGGCGTACGCAACATTAAGAGTGCAGAGTTCAAGGGTGCGCTATATACAGAGTTCAGGAGTGCGTTAGGCAAAGAGTGTAGGGTTCAATAGTGTGCTACGTACACAATGCATAGATCAGGAGTGCGCTACGTACACAGTGCAGAGATCAGGAGTGCGCTACGTACACAGTGAAGAGATCAGGAGTGCTCTATGTACACAGTGCAGAGATCAGGAATGTGCTACATACACAGTGCAGAGATCAGGAGTGCGCTATGTACACAGTGCAGAGATCAGGAGTGCGCTACGTACACAGTGCAGAGATCAGGAGTGCGCTATGTACACACTGCCGAGATCAGGAGTGTGCTACGTACACAGTGCAGAGATCAGGAGTGCGCTATGTACACACTGTAGAGATCAGGAGTGCGCTACTTACACAGTGCAGAGATCAGGAGTGCGCTACGTACACAGTGCAGAGATCAGGAATGTGCTACATACACAGTGCAGAGATCAGGAGTGTGCTACGTACACAGTGCAGAGATCAGGAGTGCGCTACATAAACAGTGCAGAGATCAGGAGTGTGCTACGTACACAGTGCAGAGATAAGGAGGAGTGTGCTACGTACACAGTGCAGAGATCAGGAGTCTGCTACTTACATAGTGCAGAGAATAGGTATGTGCTACGTACACAGTGCAGAGATCAGAGGGCTGGTTGGATGGATGGAGGGAGGGATGGATGGGGAGGGATAGATGGATAGATGGAGCAAGGGATGGTCGGAGAGAGGGATGGATGGATGGATATTTGGATGGATGGAAAAAGGGAGGGATGGTTAGATGAATGGAAAAAGAGATGGTTGGTTGGATAGATGGAGGGAGGGATGTTTGGATGGCTAAGGGAGAGATGGTGAATGAATGAATAATTTGTATAGCACTAACAATGCGAACTGAATTGCCTCAAGGCGCTGTATTGGTGCTTTGTTGTCAAACTTCTTAGAAGAGGTAGGTCTTGAGTTTTTTCCTGAAGGCCTGATGGTTTTCTTCCATGCAGATGTTGGTAGGTAGAGCATTCCATAGCCGAGGTCCTTGGACAGCGAATCTCCGCTCCCCCTTTGATTTGTAGCGGGATTTGGGAATGATGAGGAGGTTTTGGTTAGATGATCGAAGACTGCGATTGGGTGTGTAGTGTTTTATTTTCTCAATTAGGTATTGAGGAGCGACTCCATGTGTGCATTTGTGGGTGAGGCAGAGGGTCTTGAATGTGATCCGATTCTTTACGGTTTGAGGGATGGTTGGATGATGGAGGAAGGGATGGATGGATGGATGGAAGGATGAGGGAGGGATGGTTGGAGGGAGGGATGGATGGATGGATGATTGAATGGATGGAGGGAGGGATGGTTGGATAGATGGTTAGATAAAGGGATGGATGGAGGGGGGATGGTTGAATGGAGGAAGGGATGCATGGATGGAGGGAGGGATGGTTGGATAGAGGGAGGGATGGTTAAATAGACGGAGGGAGGGATGGATGGATAGAGGGAGGGATAGATGGAGGATAGAGGGAGGGATGGATGGAGGATGGAGGGAGGGAGGGATGGAAAGAGGAATGGAAAGAGGCACTGAAGGAGGAGTCACTTTGGGCGGGGGGCCTTTGGAACCCAGAACCCCCTGGAGAGGTTGGGAAACACTTGTTTTAGCTCCCCATGCACCTCCTATGTCTAAGTCAATAATAGGGGCACAGGGTGCCTGAGAACCCCAGTATGATCTGTGCTAGGCGGACTCGCTGTACAGTCACACTGAAATGTTGTATATATGTATATATTGTGTGTTGTCTCATGCTATTGGACTCTTTGCTGGGATCAAAGGGGGGAAAGGAATTTGGGACTTTGAGCGAAATTACGGCCTGGTAGGGTCGTGTATTTCCATCCCTATCAAAGTGATATGCTACTGAGCACGCCGGCAGCAGCCAGCAGGGCAACAGAGAAGGGGTTTTGGGACTTTAAATGAAGCTCATGGTTTGCAACACAGCAGTAGGTGAATTAATAAGTTGTTTAATAATTCATATACAACAATGATAACAAGGATATTCATGATAGCGCTTGACAAAACACATGGGCCAAGTAGTAACACTGGGTACAGTAATCATCATACTTGATACCAGTGTCATGTAACAAGACAGGTAAATGAGTAATAACATTGGTAAAAACAGCATTTGCTAGATAAATCCAAGGGACCACCACTTGCTGAATGAGTAAACAAATATTGCACAGTAATGCCTGCATGATCTCTGGCCTAAAAGTTCCTGAAATAAGGAATAATCCATGTATAAATATTGAAGTGTGTAGTTGGGGGGTCATTCAGGTAGCTCGACGCGTTTCGTGGTTCAGGACCACTCATCAGGAGCAGACACGCCATATTTCTAAAATTGAATAAATATATATGTATAAGTCAACATAGTAAAGTTGGGTGTAACGGGGACAGTTAAATCCCCAAAACGATCTTGGTACTCACTAGGTGTTAAATTAGCAGTAAAGGCTGGTGGAGATAGGCCATCATGGAACAATGCAAACCAGGAGCTGGGGCGGGCAACCCACCACGGCGACCAAACACAGGCGTAAACTGGGAAAATACAGGAACACGAGGCACTCAGGAGAGATGAATGGCAATTGAATGTAAAAATAGAATGTCATAAAAGGGAGTGACAAGATGTGAAGAAAATAAATTGAAATAAGAAAGAGGGATTGGACCAAAGTCCAATTGAGTGTAGAAGTGACCAGAGTATGATGACTATAAAGTAAAGGGGTGGTGAGTGATAAAAAATAGAATAAATGAAACAGTGCATACGTGTGAAAATTACCCATAACCAGGCAAGTGTGGAAAACCGAAGTGAAAATGAGGGTGGCTGGTGTAGTGCAAAACTACCTGATGTGGCGTCACAGGGAATGTGGTGCAGTGGAGCAATCCATCTCTCACAGTAGAGTGTCCCGAATGCCGCATCCCCCCAGCACAACAGAGACGCCCGTAAGTAGGCGCCGCCGCAGGGAAGCCCACCCACGTCACGAGCGCTAAGGCCGAGAGCGGGGGAGGAGCCCTAAGCCGGGTACCGGCATCGCGCCAGCGACGGCCTGGGCCACCCCGCCATGCCCGCGAGCATGGAAACAGCAAACACAGCGGGCGTGACCGCGCCATACAAGGCGCAGCACGTCCGCTGCGGGTGTCGTGACGTCGATGCGCAGTAGCGGAGCCCCGCCCCCCCCCAAATCCCCACTCACCACAGAGGAGGGGGGGAAAGGGGAAAGAGCCCGCCAGTGCACATCGCAGCTCCCGGAAACGCAAGGACCGGACAAGCCCTAAAATAGACCAGACCTAAAGAGCATAAATAATGGGATAGATCATTAAAATGAGATCAAAATGACCAGAAACATAGCGTGTCATCATTGACTAATGGGGAAACATAAAATGATAACAAAACAGGCAAGGCTAACCATTGATCCAAAAAAGGGGCAGGGACAATGTCAAAATATTCTTAAATAAACTAGTAGAGCAAACCATGGGCTTCCATCCCTGTTCAATATGAAATAAAGGGGGGAAAGGAATTTGGGACTTTGAGCGAAATTACGGCCTGGTAGGGTCGTGTATTTCCATATTTCCATCCCTATGACGTGGGCGGGCTTCCCTGCGGCGGCGCCTACTTACGGGCGTCTCTGTTGTGCTGGGGGGATGTGGCATTCGGGACACTCTACTGTGAGAGATGGATTGCTCCACTGCACCACATTCCCTGTGACGCCACATCAGGTAGTTTTGCACTACACCAGCCACCCTCATTTTCACTTCGCTTTTCCACACTTGCCTGGTTATGGGTAATTTTCACACGTATGCACTATTTCATTTATTCTATTTTTATCACTCACCACCCCTTTACTTTATAGTCATCATACTCTGGTCACTTCTACACTCAATTGGACTTTGGTCCAATCCCTCTTTCTTATTTCAATTTATTTTCTTCACATCTTGTCACTCCCTTTTATGACATTCTATTTTTACATTCAATTGCCATTCATCTCTCCTGAGTGCCTCGTGTTCCTGTATTTTCCCAGTTTACGCCTGTGTTTGGTCGCCGTGGTGGGTTGCCCGCCCCAGCTCCTGGTTTGCATTGTTCCATGATGGCCTATCTCCACCAGCCTTTACTGCTAATTTAACACCTAGTGAGTACCAAGATCGTTTTGGGGATTTAACTGTCCCCGTTACACCCAACTTTACTATGTTGACTTATACATATATATTTATTCAATTTTAGAAATATGGCGTGTCTGCTCCTGATGAGTGGTCCTGAACCACGAAACGCGTCGAGCTACCTGAATGACCCCCCAACTACACACTTCAATATTTATACATGGATTATTCCTTATTTCAGGAACTTTTAGGCCAGAGATCATGCAGGCATTACTGTGCAATATTTGTTTACTCATTCAGCAAGTGGTGGTCCCTTGGATTTATCTAGCAAATGCTGTTTTTACCAATGTTATTACTCATTTACCTGTCTTGTTACATGACACTGGTATCAAGTATGATGATTACTGTACCCAGTGTTACTACTTGGCCCATGTGTTTTGTCAAGCGCTATCATGAATATCCTTGTTATCATTGTTGTATATGAATTATTAAACAACTTATTAATTCACCTACTGCTGTGTTGCAAACCATGAGCTTCATTTAAAGTCCCAAAACCCCTTCTCTGTTGCCCTGCTGGCTGCTGCCGGCGTGCTCAGTAGCATATCTCTTTGCTGGGATCGTTTGGGGTGTGGTTGTATTCCATTGTTCTATTGTGTCTGTCTGCCTTGGGAGAAAGGTATATTATGGGATGTATATCTATGTGCAGGGGGGAATTCCTCCAGCAGCCCCTCCCTGCTGATAAGACTGTTTACTGATGAGTGTCAGGGCTGGGCTCAGTTCTTCCTTCTCTGAGCTGGCCACTCAGCTGTCAGCTAATTGCCAGCTCCTATCTCTCCACAGTGACTCACCTGTTGATGATATCCTGCTCGTCAGTCCTCCCTACTTAAGCCGTCCAGCCCAGATCTCTGCCTTCGCCTTGGTCACATCTCTAGAGACGCTCTCCTGTGTTCCTGTTGAAGACTTGCTTGGCTGACATTCCTTCAGGCTCAAGATCCTGCTTGCTGTTCTACTACGCTCATCTCTGGCTCCCTGATGTTTTGGCTTGTCTGACTACCCGTTCCGGTTCCTGAACTCTGGCTATGTTTTGACTACGTTTACTCTGTTTACCCTTTTTTATTATTATCAAACAAGTGAGATTTAACTGTACTTCTGTCTCAGTCTGATTTATGGTTTCATGACAATGAGAAGTTTGAATACACCTGACCTGCAGTTCATCCTGAAGCTTTGTATGGCACATAAGCATTCAGCAGAGCCAATTGGAATAAGTATACAGACACTTTTTTATACCAGCGTCTGGCTTTACGGCAATTAAGTACAGAGCCATCAACTGGTCGTTGAAGTCCACCCCTCCCATATTAAGGTTGTATTCGTGGACACAGAGGGGCTTCACAACAACACCAGTCGCCGTTGGAATTTGGACATTCGTATCTGCATGAAGGGAGGAGAGAACGAAAACATTCTGATTATTCCTCCACTTCACTGCGAGCAAATTATTACTTCTCAAGCTGGCTTTCTCCCCCTGTCTAAGTCGGGATCCTACAAGCCGTTGGGGGAAGCCCTGGCAATTAGATCACATGGTGCCACATGCGCCAATTTCACAATCAAAAAGATGAATAAAAAGTGGCACGCTTGTGTAATAATTGTCCATGTACAAGTTGTACCCCTTTCCGAATAAGGATGACACCAAGCAGGGGTCAAGTCCTGGGTAAAAAAGTGTGGGAACTCCCACCCAAGATCCACTCCCCCACCAAAAAAAAATAAAAAATGATACGCTCATATGCACGAACGCTTCAAAAGTGGTATTTTTCATCCAATTTTCGTATTGTGTGTATGAAGCTTAACTGTTAGTACAAAAAAAAAACAATCCTCAATAAACATAAATACAGTAATTCTCTGATTAATCAGCATTCATTCAATTGTGCTTCCATGCAAATGTGAACATCATGTTCTGATCTTTATTGGGGAATTTTATTTTGTGTTTATGTGGTGAGTTTACACTTTTCATTGAACAGAGTTTGGATAACACAGGGTTAAACGGAAAGGTCATAAATGAACTGCACATTATCTGGACAGAATGCTTGGGGAGATAGTGATGTGTTCCTGCTTAGGAGATGTATGTTAGCTTGGGGGGGCTGCAAACTCTGCAGGGCTCCAACACACACTCGCTGCTATTCCAACCCTTCACATATTTCCACATAAACTTCCCTCCTGGCATTAAACTTTGCCAGGTATTGTGCTCAGCTTACCACCCCAAACTGATGTTCCTCCCTTAGCTCACCTCTCTCCCTGCATGTCCTGTGAGCAGAATAGCTGTGCTCCTCCTCTGGGTTTTCTCATCATATGGCACTGAAGATAGAGGAGGGGGGATTCAGCGGGACACACAGAGCAAGTATGCAGGAGACTGGGGAAGGATGAGGAGAGAATCAGGAGGGACCGGCGGAGAGGAGCGCATCACGAGAAGTCTGACTAAATACAATCTCTTAGCAGCAGGGACCTGATCTACCTGTCAGTTAGCTGTGATTGACAGGTAGATTGAAGCGGAAGCTGTCATGGGGCCCCCTACTGGCAATGCCTGAATGGTCAGGTGTGTGGCACTTACGATTGCGAGCTGTGTCGACGGCTGCTGGTGTAGCACCTGCCACACAGCTCGCATACTTCAAAGTCTTGCAGGACACGGCTGCTAACGGGAACTGAGTTCCTGTTGTGGAAAAAGTACAGGAACTCCGTTCCCATGCGTTCCTGCAGGACTTGAGCCCTGACACCAAGTCCCAAACAATCTTACGCTGCTCCCTATGTAGTCTGGGCAGTTGGGGGGCTCCACCTGACTATCTCTTCCCTCATAAACCATAAAAATACATGTATAGCCTGTTGCCCTGTCACAGAGCTTATACAAATTGACCCCATATCTGGCACGCTTGCTGTGGAGATACTGTTTGGAAGACAATCGGCCAGAAAATGTAATCAGGGAATCATCAATGCAGACAACTTGATCGGGAGTAAACAAGGCTGCAAACTGTTGGTTGAAGTGGTTTACAAGGGGCCGAATCTTGTGGAGCCGATCAAATTCAGGGTCACCCCCTGGACGACAGAGTTCATTGTTATTAAAATGCATGAACTGCAAGATCTGCTCATATCGTGTCCTGGCCATGCAAGCAGAGAACACGGGCATATGGTGAATTGGGTTAGTGGACCAATATGACCGCAACTCAAGTTTTTTAGTTATGCCTATGAGGAGGGATAGGCCCAGAAAGGTCTTAAATTCAGAAACAGTAATAGGTTTCCATTCTCTGGCAAGGGTCAAATGGGGATAAATGGTGATGAATTGACCAGCATACAAATTGCTTTGGTCCACAATAGATCTATAGAGATCTTACGTGAAAAATAGTGAATAAAAATCAAGTGACGTAAAATCAACTGTTTCCACCTGAATTCTTGGTTGGCCAGTGAATGGGGAAAGTACAGGAGCTGCAGAAGTGATGGGCTCCCAATTAGGATTGGCAAATGCAGCGGGAAGGGTACTATGGGCTCCATGGGGCTGTCTTTGTCTTCTTGGTGGCTGCAGGACACTACTTGTGTTAGCCAGCTTGAACTGCACTTATAGGACTCGCCGCATTAGCACGTGTTACTGCAGTGCTGGTTTGACTACGACCAGGATGTACTAGGCCACTGGTGCTTGCCAGTTCACCAGAAGGGTGAGCCACACTAGTACTGGCTCTCTGCTCTATACAAGAGCCCTGCGGTTCTTGCACCTCAATAACAGAAGAACGGGATTGGGTACGCCTGACCTTAACAGGGACCACTACTCCATCGTCAGAGCTATCTGTCAGGGTGCCACTGCTGTCTACTAGTTCGTATACTGAGCCTGAATCTGCCAGTTAGGCGGCTTCCCCTTTGCTCTCATCTGTCATGGTCAGCAACGTGTAGGCCTCTTCACTAGTGTACCTCTGTCTGGACATTTTGGCCTCTAAATTTACAGGTACAACTAGTGCGACTCACAAGCAAAAGAGCAACTGGTTGTCAGCGACTGCTTCAATCGCTACAAATTTTTTTTTAGCGTTCCCAGGGATCAGGCCTGACGCTGCAGTTATGTGTGTTGTGTTTTGTAATCGATTGATACTGCACTTGGATGGGCTGGGGTGGGCTGGGGTGGGCTGAGTGGAGGGGCTAAACGCAGGTGCTAGCAGGTATCTGAGCTGATCCCGCTAACGCCGCATTTTTGAGAACACTAAACTATTGGGGATGCTAGTATAGATCTGATCAGATCAAAGATATTGATCCGTTCAAACACTATACTAGTAAGGGGGGTGTGTGGTGTGTGCGTGGGTGTTAGCGCTACTGGCACTAATCTGACGCTGTCTGGGATTGACGCTGACCCTAACTGAAGCTAAAACCTATACTGAGGTGCGATTAGGGGGTTAAAACTTTATTCAAAAATAAATAGCGGGTACCCTGACGCTATAAAAACTTGACAGTGACAGTAACTAGCTAACTGGCTAACTAGTGTTACCCGTGACACTAAATACAGTGATCAGAAAAGAGATCTGTACACTATATTAGTGACACTGGTGACGGGGTAAAAAGGGTTAACTGGTCAAGGGGTTAAACCTTTATTAGGGGGTTAATGGGGGGTACCCTAAAGCTACCTGGGCCTACTACTAACTGCCCTAACACTGATTAGTGCCACAAGTGACACCAGTGCAGTGATCAGTGAAAAATCTGAAAACTGCACTTGGTAACACTGTGACAGGGAGTGAAAGGGTTAATGAGGGGTGATTGGGGAGTGAAAAAAAAGTGTGCCTACGTGTACTGTGTCAGTGTAGTGTTGGTTCAACACACTTTTAGATCTCCCCTCTCTCTGGAACCGAAAAGGATACCACGAGGGGAGGTGACATCACTTCCTCTGCCTGTGTTTACAATTCCCAGGCAGAGGAGGCATTTCATTTGCCAGAACCAATCACCAGGTCCAGGCCAGAAATAATTGGCCTGGGCATGGAGACTGATCGGTTCTGGAACGAATCCGATTGGCGCGGGCACTGTGGCCGCTGGCACGAGCGCCGTACAGCTACGGGGATTTACGCAGGACTGCAATTGTGTCGCCGTATAAGGACGGCGGGCAGAAAGTGGTTAATCTTATCCTATTAAAGTCATCATTTTAATACTACACTCAGGTCGTTGTCTCCCCCTCCCTGTTTTTTTCACTAACTGGGGACATCGGGTCACCCTATCTCTGTTTCATTCAAGTTTTGAACATTGCTATCCTGTGCTTTCAAAAGAAGTGTATGATTGTGAATATTTTTCTCTGTATACCCTTTGGATCAGGCTGTATTTTTGTACAATTAAAAAATGAGAAAACATATATATATATATATATATATATATATATATATATACTGTATGTGTATATATATATATATATATATATATATATATATACAGTGCCGATCCTGACCTCCCCGGGGCCCTAAGCAAAATTCTGCTAAGGGACCCTCTACTTTACCCCGTGATGCCGTGAGCTATGTAAACCATTTGATATTGCCAGACAGTCACACCTGACACTTCACTGCTCCCAAAACAATCCTCCCTCCTTTAAACAAAACAGTCAAAGAATAAGTACAACAATATAGAACAGAATGAGGTCCTCAGAGAGCCCCCCTTACATCAGGGTCCTCAGAGAGCCCCCCCTTACATCAGGGTCCTCAGAGAGCCCCCTTACATCAGGGACCTCAGAGAACCCCCCTTACATCAGGGTCCTCAGAGAACCCCCCTTACATCAGGGTCCTCAGAGAGCCCCTCCTTACACCAAGGTCCCCAGAGAGCCCCCCTTAAATCAGTGTCCCCAGAGGGCCTCGTCCTTACATTAGTGTCCCCAGAGGGCCTCGTCCTTACATTAGTGTCCCCAGAGGGCCCCATCCTTACATTAGTGTCCCCAGAGGGCCCCCCTCTTACATTAGTGTCCCCAGAGGGCCCCCCCTCTTACATTAGTGTCCCCAGAGGGCCCCCCTCTTACATTAGTATCCCCAGAGGGCCCCCTCTTACATTAGTGTTACCAGAGGGCCCTCTCTTACATTAGTGTCCCCAGAGAGCCCCCCTCTTACATTAGTGTCCCCAGAAAGCCCCCCCTCTTACATTTGGGCCCCCAAACAGATAACTCCCCCCCTTGCAGAGGTTCCCCTGTACCTGGCTGGTGGAGGTGGGAGGCGGCGATCAGCAGCTATATGGTGTCCACAGGCAGGGGGATCTCCCTGGGGCTAGTAGTTCTATCTCCGAATGTATACAGAGGAGAGGGGAGGGGCCTCTGACCCGGGCATCAGCAACAGTGTTCAAGCAGAGTGAAAGTGAAACTGATACCTGCCTGGGTCAGAGGCCCCTCCCTTCTCCTCTCCACTGTATACACTGAGAGTACTACAAACCCCAGGGAGATCCCGCCGCCCACTCAGGCACCATAGAGCTGCCGATCGCCGCCTTCCACCTCCTCCCACCTCTCCTCACTGCACTCCAAACGGCCAGCCAGAGGTGCAGGGGGGATGCTGGGTTTGGGGGGCCCCCCACAGCGGCGGGGCCCTAAGCAGCTTGCATAGTGTGCCTATAGGGCCGATCGGCTCTGTATATATATATATATATATATATATATATATATATATATATATATATATGGTTTATGTTCCATGCATTTGCAGAATTTAACAGAATCTTTCTGTGGTCTAGTAGCTGTTGATCTCTTCTTTGCAGTTGTGTTGTCTAGATTGCCCTGCACATAAGAGTAACCTTTCAGTATATCCACTTTTACATTAACATTGTATCTTTCAACAGGTGCAAGGATGTATTGGTGCTCAATGCAGCACATGCGGTTAAGCATGTAACATATAGCATATGTTTTTCTGCTGTGTTTAGGTCTGTGTGTGCCATGTGCACAGCTGTCGCTACCCTACACCCCCCCCCCCCCCCCCCACTTCCAGTGTCCGGCTGAAAGACCTTGGGACTATTTATAATTTGAGACACACCCCCTTGGTAAGGCCAAGCAGAAGAAAACTGTATACACTTCGGACTGGTATATACTCACACAGTGACACACTATACAAAACACACGTGTATACAAACCACCGAGTAGTCTTCTACTATGAGAAAAGACTGCATAATAACTTATTCCCATTAGAATATAAACACATAACAAACATCAATATAAAATACTTACACTAGTATGTAGATGTAAAGTCTACTGAATTTAAAAGTAACACAGAAACTTGTGCACATATATCACATTTTATTATTACCTGTAACACTTATTCGCCTGACTTTATGGGATCAGAAGAGGACTTACGGAAGATCGGAAGGAGGCTGGAGAAGAGAATCAGTGAACAGAACATGGTGAGTGGAACTACGCTGTTTTTTTTTTTATATATTTGAGATGTAGGCTGAAGTCAGGAGGGGAAATAGTACTATATGGAATACTTGGATAGTGTAGATCTTAATATATCACATTAGCAGGTTGCCTGCAATATTAGTAAAATTGATCCGTAGAATGAAGTGTGCATACAGGGCTGATTAAAAATAAATTAGATTGAAAGATGTAGTGTGCATAGCAGCCAGTCACTTTTTGGTCGCATTCCCACCTGCGATTGCACCCTGCCTGCGATTAGATGCGAGAACCCCAATGGGGGCACCTACGATTAGCTGTGAGTTGGCAGCCCCATTAAAAGCATTAGGAGACTGCCAGCTCTTACAGCAAATCGTGCCCACTTACATGTAAGCGATCATGCAGCGATCACATGTGAGTGATTGGCCCTGGACACGACTGCCTGTGTTCACGGCCGATCACTCTCCTGTGATTGTTGCTTGAGAGATTACATGAATGTGGCCGCTATTTGCTGCTAGAGCCGACAGCCTCCTATTGTTTTGAATGGGGCTGCCGACTCACAGCTAATCGTGGGAACCCCCGGCTGGGGTTCTCTAATCTAATCGCAGGCAGGGCACATTCGCAAGTGTGAATGCACTTTTATGCTTCTTTGTCCTTGTGCAGGTTAGAGACTGAAACCCAGACTTGATGGAAATGGGTTTTAGACCCCATTCATACCTCCCGACTTATTGAGATGGGAACGAGGGACATCTATTGGCAAAAGTATGTGAGCATAGGACACGCCCCCTGCCACACCCCCTTAAAGAATTGTACAAAAAAAAATTATTGGTTAAACCCACATGTGCTTTTTTACCACTACTATTCCTTTATACTGTTTTTTTGAAGTTACAAATGCAGCAATTTAGAAATTGGATGAAAGGTTTAGCGCTGGAAAACACTTTTTGAAAGATAAAAAGTGCATATTATATGCAACTATATAGATCAGACCAAATGAAGGACAAATGAGGAGGAAAAAGGGACAGAGGGACTTTGTTCCAATCAGGGACAGTCCCTCGAAATCAGGGACAGTTGGGACCTATGCCCAGTCACACCTATGTATTTGGGTTGCATACATACATAAATGCAGGGGTCAAGTCCTGGGTAAAAAAGTGTGGGAACTCCCACCCAAGATCCACTCCCCCACCAAAAAAAAATAAAAAATGATACGCTCATATGCACGAACGCTTCAAAAGTGGTATTTTTCATCCAATTTACGTATTTGTGTGTATGAAGCTTAACTGTTAGTACAAAAAAAAAACAATCCTCAATAAACATAAATACGGTAATTCTCTGATTAATCAGCATTCATTCAATTGTGCTTCCATGCAAATGTGAACATCATGTTCTGATCTTTATTGGGGAATTTTATTTTGTGTTTATGTGGTGAGTTTACACTTTTCATTGAACAGAGTTTGGATAACACAGGGTTAAACGGAAAGGTCATAAATGAACTGCACATTATCTGGACAGAATGCTTGGGGAGATAGTGATGTGTTCCTGCTTAGGAGATGTATGTTAGCTTGGGGGGGCTGCAAACTCTGCAGGGCTCCAACACACACTCGCTGCTATTCCAACCCTTCACATATTTCCACATAAACTTCCCTCCTGGCATTAAACTTTGCCAGGTATTGTGCTCAGCTTACCACCCCAAACTGATGTTCCTCCCTTAGCTCACCTCTCTCCCTGCATGTCCTGTGAGCAGAATAGCTGTGCTCCTCCTCTGGGTTTTCTCATCATATGGCACTGAAGATAGAGGAGGGGGGATTCAGCGGGACACACAGAGCAAGTATGCAGGAGACTGGGGAAGGATGAGGAGAGAATCAGGAGGGACCGGCGGAGAGGAGCGCATCACGAGAAGTCTGACTAAATACAATCTCTTAGCAGCAGGGACCTGATCTACCTGTCAGTTAGCTGTGATTGACAGGTAGATTGAAGCGGAAGCTGTCATGGGGCCCCCTACTGGCAATGCCTGAATGGTCAGGTGTGTGGCACTTACGATTGCGAGCTGTGTCGACGGCTGCTGGTGTAGCACCTGCCACACAGCTCGCATACTTCAAAGTCTTGCAGGACACGGCTGCTAACAGGAACTGAGTTCCTGTTGTGGAAAAAGTACAGGAACTCCGTTCCCATGCGTTCCTGCAGGACTTGAGCCCTGCATAAATGTGAATAGGCTCTTTTTACTTTCCCTTTAAAAACATATCAGACTACAGTGCATACATACATTAGAAGTGTATGTAAACCTTAACAATGGACTGCTATTATTTTCTCCCTTTCAAAAGTTTTTATTGTTTTAAATAGATATTATGCTGCGTGCACACAAGTGTATTTTCCGTCGGAAAAATCTTGGATGTTTTTTTCGACCGAAAAAATTGCGAACCTGCTCTCCACCTTTTGCTGGCTGGAATTCCGCCAGCAAAAGTCCGATGGAGCAATACACACGGTCGCATTTTATGACCAAAAGCTCTCATCGGACTTTTGCTGGCGGAATTTCCGATCGTGTGTACGCGGCATTAGTTTAGTTGTTTTTTGCCTTATCTTGTAATGATGAGCTCACATGTTGCATCAGCTATCTTGTCCCTATGCGCCAAAGGAACAAGACCATTTCCTGTTCCGGGTCAAACAGCATCCAATACATGCCTCCTCACCACCTCTGTGTTGCATCACAAATGTGGGAGTACTAATGTGTTGAAACACCACATGAGTGAGCTCTATGTAAGTCTGTGAAGGCTCTGCTTGCTGTGTCTGTATCAGACCTAAGCTGTGTAGATCTCACCTGCACCAGCACTAGATTGAGGAAGCCAGGAATTGTGGGATATTTCGTTTCTTTACAGGAAGTGTCAGGTCTCTCACTACAGACAGAGGTAAAGCATCAACCTGTGCACTGCTATGCCACAAGCCTCACGTTTCAACACAAACTGAAACTGCTGACTCCCGAAATTGAAGATTTGTTCTACTATAGTTTGTGCATATAGGGCAACAAATGACACCATAAAGCTACACCATTAATGTACATCCTTTTCAGATGAAAAACACAAGGAGCCATTAGGAACTTCAATCTATCATTGTTTTGTTATGTCTGCTCAAGTGCAAAAAAAAAAAATCTATTGGCTCTGCCTGAACTCTTGTAACCTGAAACATCTATTTATATGAACAGTGGCGAGTGGTGCTCAAAATTTTTCGGGGGAGGGCGCAAAGAAACTGAAAAATTCTGAAAAACATAAATTGCAGCTTCTCTGTGCCTATCAAATTCAGCCACTTTGCCATCAAATGCAGCCACTGTGCCATCAAATGCAGCCGCTGTACCCGTAATATTCAGCCACTGTGCCCATCGAATGCAGCCACTGTGCCCATCATATGCAACCACTGTGCCCATAAAATCCAGCCACTGTGCCCATCAAATGCAGCCACTGTGCCCATCAAATGCAGCCACTGTGCCCATCAAATACACTCACTTTGCCGTGAAATGCAGCCCCTGTGCCCATCATATGCAGCCACTGTGCCCACCAAATACAGCCACTGTGCCCATCATGTGCAGCGACTGTGCCCACCAAATACAGCCACTGTGCCTACCATGTGCAGCCACTGTGCCCACCAAATACAGCCACTGTGCCCATCATATGCAGCTACTGTGCCCAGCATATGCAGCCACTGTGCCCACCAAATACAGTCACTGTGCCCAGCATATGCAGCCACTGTGCCCACCAAATACAGTCACTGTGCCCATCATATGCAGCCACTGTGCCCAGCATATGCAGCCACTGTTCCCACCAAATACAGCCACTTTGCCCATCAAATGCAGCCACTTGTGCCCATCATATGCAGCCATTTGTGCCCATCAAATGCAGCCACTTGTGCCCATCAAATGCAGCCACTTGTACCCAGTATATGCAGCCACTTGTGCCCAGTATATGCTGCCACTTGTGCCCAGTTTATGCAGCCACTGTGCCCACCGACCCCCCCACTTGTGGGGCTCAGGGCTCTGGCAGCACCCCCAAACCCCTCACGGCTCTGACAGACCCCCGGCACTTACCGCAGCACCAGGCAGCAGCTCCTCCCCTCGCACCAGAGCGGCGGCGACCTCTGCTCCAGCGCGTGTCTCCTCCGTTCCTCTTTCTAAGCACCAGGCATCCAATAGGGTGGTCTGGCGCTTTGGCCAATCAGGAAACAGGTCTGACACCCTGCCTCCTGATTGGCGGGGAAGAAGGTTAGTGTGAAAATAGCAAAAATTTATTCACTATTGTCACACAATTGGATGGGATCAGGGCGCACTCTCTGTGCCCCGAGCCCACCCTATTTTGAAGCCTATTAGAGCCTCTGGCTCTAACCAGGTACTTCAAAATGTACCACCCCCCGCCATAGGAATCCATGCGTCCGGCATCCTAAAAGGGGCCGGGCGCATGGATGGGGGCACGGGCCGCCACTGTCTATGAACTACAAAACCCCTCTCCCTATGCTATGGGATTGTGGGGTATGAGAAAGATAGCCTGGAGCTCACTAAGATGGTGGCAAAAAAAGTGCTACATCCTTTAGGGATGGTCTGAATGTAATATTTGAAAGTGTTGACTAGGGCTGGCCATACATTTACTTTCCTGCAATCACGGGTTGCAGGAAAGAAATTTGCTTGATCCCCCCCCCCCATCAACACAGACAGTATTGATGTGGGAATCCCTCCTACCTGGCAATTGTCCTGTTCCGGCGGGGGGAATCCAGCAGGCTGGTGGTACCCATGTTGATCGATCAATCAACTAGGTACATTCAGCCTACCCACTCTTGCTGAACTGGTCAAGATTCGAACCTTGTATGACCTGCCTTACCTCCCCTCTAGTATTGCTAGAGGAAACTAATAACATGATATGTGGTTCCCAAATAGAGGAACCTATACATACTTCTTATAAAGGGTTTGAAACATTACTCTTGACAAGTCAAATATAGGTAAAAGTTTTCATATAGAGAAAAATTCCCCAAATTTGCTTTGTAAGTTTACTTGTCCCTGGTGTTTGAAGCTCAGACAACCTTTGTGGAATGATGTTATTGCACAACCCAATCATGGCCGTATAGCTGGAAGAGTTTACAGAATGCTGTCCCATTAATACGCACAAAGATACCAGGCCTGGTAGATGCTCTGATGGGAATATAACTGGTGTGACCCCAAATAAAATAGTCAGCTATCGCTCTTGGAAACATACTCATAAAAGGTTTTTGAAGTGTCCCTTAGGGTAGTGGTTCTCAACCCTGTCCTCATGTACCCCCAACAGGCCATGTTTTTTGAATTTCACTTAGATAAAATAGCTGTTCAAAATACCAAGCCATTGACTCTAATTTAAAGCACCTGTGCAAGATAAAGGAAAACCTGCAAACATGGCCTGTTGGGGGTACTTGAGGACATGGTTTAGAACCACTGCTTTAGGGTACAGTGGTAACAGACAAGTATAGAATTTACCTCTGGTTGCATACTGGGAAGTTCTCCTTTAAATGCTGTTTAAGCAGCTGTTCAAGGAGAAATATTGCTACACAGGAAAAGAATGGAAGAATGATCCTGCTGAGAAATCATACAGGTCCTTTAGTTTAATTCAGAATAGGAGATGGTAGGAGAGTACCCATGATGGTGACAGATGGCAGGAATGTTCTATGAATGGTGCCAAGGGTTACAGCTTTAGTCAGAAAATGTCGATGTTAAGAAATACAGGTGTTCTGTCAAGAAGTGCACGATATCGAGAAGTGCCGGTATGTACTGCGCATGCGCCATACGGAACAGCACAACAGCTGATATGCCGATCAGCTGGGCTGACGTAACCAGGGCGCATGTGCACATCATAGGAGGTATCTCTCGATGGGAGATACCATTTCACAGGCACAATTTAAACCTATACAAACAGCAGGGGAGATCGTAGTTCTCAGATGTGCATCGCTTCTGCTGGAGGGCAGCTAGTGCCTGTGTTGACGAGCTGGTTGTCTGTGTTGCAACCTGCCCTTTCACACAGGCAAAACCGGCCATTCAACACAGCAAACCCGCCCTGCAACACAGACAAAACTGGACCATGAGCACACTGTAAAGCCGCCCGGTCCTGTGCATGTGCGGGCCCTATTTGATGGGGGCACTTCTTGACAGAACACTGGCCCTTGCTTTTGAGGTTCTTGTGTTCCAACCCGAAGGTCAAAACAAAGGCAGGAGGATATGTGACAGGTGGATGGTCTGTCATTGTCTTAAGAGGCAGTTGGTTCAGCAGAAAAAGGTCGACTGAATAGCTATGAGACTGATTGTCAGGTGGGTTGCCCCACAAAAATCCAGGCATTGCTCCTCCATCCCCAGGATAGGTTTGCTGTGTGTTTGTGGACAGTCGTGCAGGACACGTGTCCAGGCTGGACAGACAGGCACTTCAACAAGGCTTAAGACTGAGGGCAATGCTTTAGTCTGAGCAGTCAGTTAGGAAGGCTAGGGTCACAATAAGAAGGCAGAGGTCCAGGATCAGGTCATAAGGCAAGCTGGGCTATGTAGGCCATTTGGCACAAAAACTAGTTCTGAGCATGCAAACATGCTGCAAGAGTTGTATGCTAGTGTGCATGAGACTGCAAAATCCTGCAACTTGCAGTTACCCTAAGTACAGGGCCACTTGCTGAGATCTGAGCACATGCATGTGTCCACACACTGGTTAATTACATTGCATACCTTTACCATGCAACATTCCTTTATGTTCTAGTGTCCAGCTGTACATCCATGACCACTGGTGTATATTGCAGATAAAGTAAGTTGGTTACAGTTGGTTTCAGACTTTTAATAGAACATCATAGTGTAGGGTGGCTTCAGGTTTAAATGGTTGATCAAGTATAAAATTGGGGCTTGTGGAGGATGCTAGTTGACCAAGTGGTGTCTTTTATACCTTGAGGATTCCAGTGGTGAGATTGCTGCACTTGGATTCATAAAAGGGGTGTCTAATACTGCCTCATTTGAAATCTGCAGATTGCGGGACCTTCTAAACCACATATTAGTAAAACGACTTTGTTTGCTCAGAAGTCGTAGAGACCTCATTGTTTCAAATAGCTTCAAATTGTTTCAAATTGTTTCAAATGTAGCTGTGAACACTTTGCCATATATCTCGTATCCATGCAACCGGGACCACTTTCTTTGGGCTTCCTTTGATCTTATAGATAGTTATATGATCCCCTTGGCCTCCATGCCTTCATCTGCAGCACCATCTGGGATATTTAAAACCACATTATGACCCATACAGTTTGTTAAATTCTCATCCATTCTTATATTGCCATATTTTGTCAGCTGAAATTGCTCCACTGACCCCTCTTTCCTCCAGGCATGACAACCCTTTGCAGTTGGACTGGTCAGGGCCACCTTAAAGCGGTTCTGCTCTGTGTTTTTTTTTTTTGGGGGAATATGCCAAGGATTATGAGGTTAATTGGGGGACTCACGTGTTCCATCTTCCATGTCGATCGCAGCCGGTTTTCCTGCAATAAAATTATTTATATCATGCTTTTCTGCTGGGGGCCATCTTGCCTGTGGGCATGTGAAACCCCACAGGCACTTTAGATGGCCCAGCATGCACCGCCGTTACTGCGCCGAGCTCGCGCGTGCGCAGTAACGGCAAAGTGCAGCTCACGTTCTCCGAAATCTCGCGAGATGTCGGCACATCTGCCGACATTTCGCAAGATTTCGGAAGATGTGTCCGAAATCTCGCGAGATTTCGGAAGATGTGTCCGAAATCTCGCGAGATTTCGGAAGATGTGGCCGAAATCTCGCGAGATTTCGGAAGATGCCCGCACAGGCTCCTGGGATCAATGACACCAGATCCCAGTAGACAGTGCGGCGTGACGAGGATCCCCGCACAGACCCCGCCCACCGCCGCAGAGACAGAGGACAGGAAGTCAGCGATTATCAAGGAAAGTGAAAAAAAAAAAAAAAAAACACATTTCATTTAGTACTCTTTGCCTGATTTGGAAGAGAAAGAGATTTACTAAATGAAATGTGTGCAGAACCGCTTTAAGAGCATTATAGGCCCCGGGGGCAATACAGTGCACTGGGGCCCTGTCTACACGATCACGCACGAGAATAAAAATGCAAATGATCAATAAGGCTATATTTATTGGTACTTCCAACAAAATCAATGTTTAAACATTAACACATTAAACAATTAAAACGTTTGGACAATATAACACGAGTTTGGTGGGCACAGTGGCAGCGTTTGATGGGCACAGCGGCAGCGTTTGGGCACAGTGGCAGCGTTTGATGGGCATAGTGCCTGCATTTAATGGGCACAGTGGCAGCTTTTGATGGGCACAGTGGCTGTGTTTGATGGGCACAGTGGCTGTGTTTGATGGGCACAGTGGCAGCTTTGATGGGCACAGTGGCAGCTTTGATGGGCAAAGTGGCTGTTTGATGGGCACAGTGGCTGTTTGATGGGCACAGTGGCAGCTTTTGAGGGGCACAGACAGTGGCTGTGTTTGATGCACAACTTGAACTTACTTAAGTAGACATTGTTAGACTTACTTGAGGCCGCTGGCCTGGTGCAGTACAGTGTGTCACTCACAGCCGCAAGGCAGCGCCAGCTATCAAGGGCCGTCTTTCCGCTCCCTCTCCGTGTTGTCTTAAGAACATGGCAGAGTGGGCGGAGCCTGTTCACTAGCCACTGGAGCAGCCGCGGTGCGCTATGAATGCTGGGGCAGCCGCGGCCTCTGATTGACATCACTGGTTGCTAGCTAGATGCCGGCCGGTGAAGTGAGCAACCAGTGCAGTCAGTCAATTTAAGCAGCAGATTGCAGCGCTGAGGATCAGCCCTGGATGGGGCCCCCCAGACAAGTGGGGCCCCTGGGCAACTGCCCAGCATGCCCAGTGGAAAAAACTGCACTGGGACTGGTTGTCAGACCATGGGTTCGTAGTTTAACCCCTACCAAAATGATCTCCTTTGATACCCTTCGTTCATACTCTGATATCCCATTATGGGAACATTTCCAATACTTGCAACTTCATTCACTCATTCTTCCCCACCCTACTCGGTTTACCCTAACACGATTTTAAAGTATTTGCAGTTTTCACCCATATTCCACAGGCCTTATTTCTCTATATTTCTTTTAAGAATCCTCCAATATGCAACTAACAAATGCAATGAAAAATGGAATTAGGAGAGTCACTTGACCCAGAGGATTGGCGTATTATACTTCAAGCCAAAAACATAGCGACCCTTCAAAATGCCTAAATTTTTTTTATATTTCTGGCACTATACGCCAGCCAGTCTAGCTTGGTTTATACTGAATTACCCTTCTACCTGTTTTCGGGGCTGTCCTCAGGATGGCTCAATGGTGCATTGTGCATATACTGTATGGTGGATGTGTCCAGTAATGAGCAGATTGTGGACTGGGATCTCCAATCTCATTTGCACTTTACTTCATGCTAATTTTTGGAAGAACCCCTATGAGACCCTGCTCCATAAACATTCTGAAGCGCTTTTCTGTACCAAACAGCGGTTGGTCACCCATATTTTTATGGCCACCAAGCTCAAAATGGCAAGAGCCTGGAAATCTCCCTCCTTAAGCTTCAAGGTGACAAATAACCGATTAAATGGTATAATGGTCAATGAAAAACTGACAGCCGTACTGACAGACACCCATAACAACTTTCTAAAAGTCTGGCAAACCTGAATATCATATGCCACCCCGCAAAGATTTAACATTTTGTTTCTTAACATTTCAAAGACATGTGACTCTAACCCTGTAGGATTTCACCCCCTTCCCTCCCTTCTTCCTTTACCCCACCCTTTTCTTTCTGTATCCTACAACTGGGCACCCACTTTTGTATAATGATCATATCAGTACTGCAGCCAGAGTATTTGTTCTATACTAACCTTGAATTCATGAGATTATGCTACTCTAAACTATTGTGAATTTGCCCAGAGTAGAGAAGTACTTATTCTGTAATATTTGCTTCACCAATGGAACTAATAACTATCCCTAAGAGGCTGCCTTCTTACTGGTTTATCTACTGTACTTGTTTATATTTTCTGTACATGCTTTGTACAATAAACCTTCAGTTATAGAAATCTGCAGATTGTGACGCTAAAGCTCAGTTCATATATATGCAAATTGGATGCGTTTTAAACCCCCCCCCACCCCCCATCCATACCTGGCAATTTTGGGTCTGGTACAGATTTTAATGGGATCCTCATGCCAATTTTCTTTTTAAAAACTGTGTCAGGTTCCCCCCCAAAGTCCATACCAGACCCTAATCCGAGCATGCAGCCTGGCAGGCCAGGATCAGGGGGGGGGGGGGGGTAAACCATACCAGGCCACATGCTCTTAACATAGGGGGGTGCTTTTGGGCGGGGGGGCTCTGCCGCCCCACCCCAAAGCACCTTGTTCCCATGTTGATGGGGACAAGGCCCTCTTCCCCCCAAAACCCTGGCCGGTGGTTGTTGGGGTCTGTGGGCAGGGGGCTTATTGAAATCTGGAAGCTCCCTTTAACAAGGGGGCTCCCAGATCCCAGCACCCCATGTGAAAGAGTATGGGGTACATTATACCCCTACTCATTCACTAAAAAAAGTGTAAAAAAAAAAACACAGAGACAGTTTTTGACAATTCCTTTATTAAAAAAACAATGTCCTCCAGTGTAGATCCATCGTCAATCGTCTGCTGCCACAGATGACCCGAGAAAATTAAAAAACAAATTCCGCTCACGCCAAAGGCTCCTGCAGTCTGCCTGCTCCGTTTGACATTTCTTAAATATCTAAGGAGTGGGGCCACCTGGAGATGTCACCAGGGGGCACCGCCCCCTGGTGACATCACTAACCCAGCATGCCCTGGCATAATAGACATGCCATAACTGATGTTTGGTTCTCCATTTCATTCTATCTATTGTGATTTATGAGGAAGGACATGATCTTTGGTGTGCATACACTGAAGAGTCCAATTGAATAACACTGATCACTAAAATGTAGACTGCAAGGTAACTTACTCTTTTCCTTCAGGTTGGATTTAGTTTGTTTTATCTTCTATAAACGTTTGTGTGGGGATGATAGTGTTCCCCAGTGCTCAAAGACAAAGTCATGCATTGTAGGCTTATACAGATGCAGAGGGTAGACAAAATACCATACTTTGATAACAATGTATTAACAACAAGAATTTAATAAGGAGCAGGGTCACTCCTTGCCTCCATAACATATTTTATAGTTCTTGGAATGCCTGTCACAATAATAAATAAATGTCCAGCCAGTCGAGAAAGGAGAGATGATGTTGTTGTATCAAATTTCTCAAGGTAAGCTCAATTTGTATACAGTTTCACAGCTGCTTTCTAGAGAATGCTAGAAAGTTGTGACAGGAGACATTTCTAGAATATTCTTACAACAGCCTCTATGCACAGGTACTGTTATGCCGTGTACACACGGTCGGAATTTTCGATGGAAACAGTCCGATGGGAGCTTTTCATCAGATTTTCTGACCGTGTGTATGCCCATCGGTCTTTTTCTGTCGGAATTTCCAACGGACTTTGGATTGAGAACCTGTTCTTAATGTATATGATCGTGTGTATGCAATTCCGACACGCAAAATTCTGACGCATGCTCGGAAACAATTCGACACATGCTCAGAAGCATTAAAATTCCCTTTTATAGTGCTGTCGAACGTGTTGTATGCCACGGTGTTATTGACTGTCGGAATTTGGTGTGACCGTGTGTAGGCAAGACAGTTTGAGCGGAATTCCGACGGGAAAACCATCAGGGCTTTTTCCGACGAGAATTCCGACCGTGTGTATGCAGCATTAGCATACATTCGTTTTCATCAGATCTCATCTGATCTGCCAAGATGGATGGCAAACGTATCGCCATACATCTGTTTTTAGCGGATCGGATGGCAGACGGGTGTCAGCAGACACATCTCCGCTGACATGGATGGCCTGCCTGTCCATTTCTCAAGCCGCTTGTGGTGTGAAAGGGGCCTTATAGCAAAAGGAATAGGATGGGTCGCTTTAATCTGAAGTAGTGAATTGAAATGTGAGCAAAATCCTTTCTGTAAAGAATAACTCAAGGCAAAACTTTTTTTTTTTAGTCTTGGATAGAGTGGAGGGGGATTACAACATCTGTCACATATTTATTACTCAAAAAGAACAAGGTGGGGAAGTACCTCACCTAAAAGAGATTACTAAGGACCATGCAGCTTAGGATAAGGGAACTTTAATACAAAATTACAAATAGTAATACAATAAACTGGGTAAAAAATTCCCACCACCAGCACCTCGGCCAAAAGAGTTAAAAAAGACAACGTTGTCTAATCAAAATGCAGCTGCAACATTCAGAACCGCTCACAAACACATATCACAGTCATAGCCCATAGAGTAGTACACTGGCTTTGTATAGTGAAATAAAGATCCACTATGGAGTCACACATTTACACATTTGCTTATATGAGTTTGAAACCTGGGCAGTAACTTCAACAATTGATCAGACATCCTGTGGATCTTTATTTCACTATATAAAGCCAGTGTACTACTCTACGGGCTATGATTGTGATATGTGTTTGTGAGTGGTCTGGGAGTCATCTGGGAGATCTCAGCTGGGTGGGCTGGTGAGTGTCAGCCTGGAGGACTGTGGAGGGAGTGTCAGTCTGGTGGACTCAGGGGAGAAGATAGCCTGGAGGGCTAGTGAAAGGGGCAGCTGCGGCCAGTTGGGTTGGCAGTACCTGAAGAGGTGGTGCTGGGATCAGTAGCCACAAGAGAAATGTAAGCTAGACACTGAACTATTTCTACACATCCAAGGGGCCTTGGGTTCCTGCCTATAACAGGCTATTGCTCTAATCTGAGTGCTTTTGTCAGATTTTTCACAAGTTTCACAGCTGAATTTCTGCAAGTGAGTGCTGGAGGAAGAAGTGAAGTGTACATAGAGACTGTATATAGGAATGTATATAGGAAGCATTGTCACTGAAGTTGTTCTGAAGTCAAGTGGGCATCTCATAATCTACAATCCCTATCCAAGTTATTATCTCTCAATAAACAACAAAAACAAAATCACGGTCGATACTCTGACTCTGACTCTGAGTACCAGTTTACTTGTGGCTCCTTATGGGGTGCGCTACACTAATAAAAAAATATGAAAACGGAAGAAAATCACAATCTCTGACTGGTCATCAGAACAGGAATAGAGGGCAATTTTTCCATTAGGAACTTTAGCTCTGGTGACCCAGGTCACTACTTGTGATTTCCCCTGCTTTAGAGGCATTCCCTCTCACTTCCTGTTGTGGCTATGGGACACAGGGTGGCAAAAAAACCTGGCAGGGGTTATAACTCCTTAACATATCAAAACATTTTACCTTCAGTTCTACTTTACGTCTTTGGGGTGCCAATATTTTTTTGATGTACAGACTTTGTTGAGCCTGGGTAACAAAAGATGCTGAATTTCATTCAGTGAAAGCATTTGAGATCAAATTTTTAGCAATGTTTTTACATGTTACTGTTGTTCCGCTGCTGTTACCACAATGTAAAAATTCTCTTCTGCTAAAAAAAACATTCTCCTAGCAATTCTTTTTTTGGCACCAAAGTTCAGCTTTAAGTATTCATCTTTCTCCGACCTTCAACTTGCAACCACAATTTCTCTTTGCCAGTCCCATGTCTCCATGTTTGGCATATATTGATATTATTTTTGAGACTGTTCCTCTGGAGACATTAAATAACTTTGTAAGACTTTCACACTTACAATGTGGGCACCAAATATTTGTTCTCTGTAGATTTCAGCCTAATGTTGCTTTGAAAGCTAACATAACAAATTGCCAACGGAAACACAAATACTTCATCTGACACATACTGCTAATTGGCAACAGATCTAATTGTAATTTAACACTTCAAAAAGAAACTCCTTTTATGTGGCGTTTCCTCCCGCCTGTCTACTTCTTGTGCATAGGCTTTGTTTCAATGTCTCTCTAGGTTATTTAAAAAAAACTGCAACTATGTGAATGAGAAGAGTAGACAGAGTACTGAGCAGTGAAATAGGTGAAATAAAAAAAAAACACTTTAAGACCTCTTCCACGCTGAGGCAGTTTTCAGGCATTTTAGCGCAAAAAATAGCATCTGTAAAAAGTGGCAGTGCGTCCTTTAACCGCTTTCCGACCGGCTCCTGTAGATATACGTTGGCAGAATGGCATGGCTGGGCAAAGTAACGTACCTGTACCTGTGAATTTTCTTGCCGCAAGCTCCGTGACCGTGCCAGCGGGAACCGCGGACTCGATGGCCGCCGGGTGCCCACGAATGTATCACAGAGCTGAAGAACGGGAGATGCCGATGTAAACACAGCATTTCCCCATTCTGCCTAGTGACAGGATACTGATCGTCTGCTCCCTGTCATCGGGAGCAGCGATCAGTGTCATGTCACTGCTAGCCCATCCACCAGAAAGTTAGAATCACTCCCCAGGACACACTTAACCCCTCCCCTGCCCCTAGTGGTTAACCCCTTCACTGCCAGTGACATTTTTACAGTAATCAATGCAATTTTATAGCATTGATCGCTGTATTAATGCCAATGGTCCCAAAAATGTGTCAAAATTGTCCAATGTGTCCACCATAAGGTCGCCGCCATTACTAGTAAAAAAAAATTATTAATAAAAATGGCATAAAACTATCCCTATTTTGTAGACGCTATAACTTTTGCGCAAACCAATCAATAAAAGCTTATTGCGATTTTTTTACCAAAAATATGTCGAAGAATATGTATCGGCCTAAACTGAGGGAAAAAAAACGTTTTTTTATATATTTTTGGGGGATATTTATTATAGCAAAAAGTAAAAATAATGTGTTTTTTTCAAAATTGTCGCTCTTTTTTTGTTTATAGCGCAAAAGAATAAAAACCGCAGAGGTGATCAAATACCACCAAAAGAAAGCTCTATTTGTGGGAAAAAAAGGACGTAAATTTTGTTTGGGAGCCACGCTGCACGACCGCGCAATTGTCAGTTAAAGCGATCGCAAAAATTGCTCTGGTCTTTTGCCAGCAAAATGGTCCGGGGCTTAAGTGGTTAATGATGCAGGGGTCCGCCCCCTCTCTCCTGCCATCCCCCTCTGTGTATAATGGATAGATTCATGCATTGCATGAATCTATCCATGGCCACCGCCACCCTCTATTCAGGCGTCCGGCCCCTTTTCGGCGCCTGAATTCCAGTGGCGGGGTGTATTTTTTAAGCACCTGATTACAGCCATAGGCTCCAATAGGCTTAAAAAAAGGTGAACTGCGAGCATAAAACATTGTGCTCGCAGAGCACCCAGGTGTGTTAGAAAAGTGAATGAATATTCGCTCTCCTAACACTAAACCACCTCTCAGCCATTGGAATGAATGGGCAATGCTTCCAAAGTGCCTGAAAAGCGATTCAGAAACGCTGCAACACGGGCGGTTTTAACCCTTTCCTCGGCCGTTAGCGGGGGGGGGTTAAAAGCACCCGCTATCATCTGAAAAGCGGCAGCAGTGTGAAAGCAGCCTAATGGATGAGATTTTAGAAATAGTTGCAGGGCTCCAACAGGACGACTCTTAGTTGCCAATTGTTTAATTTAAAGTGTTAGTTCACTTTTACAGAAAAGCTCTAATGGTGACCTATAGAGTTGGGTGAACGGTTCTGCCCGAGCATGAGTTCGGGCCGAACATTGGCTGCTAGCCCATTCAACGATTACCCCAATTATCAGTGCGTTAGTGCATGTTTACCACAAGATATTGCAGTGCGTCAGTGTAGTTTTATTGATTAAAGTGCATCCACACATTTCCACATCTTTATTACATTTTGTTAATAAGCTCCCCCCCCCCCCCTATCATGTCTGTTTAGGCCAACCAGGAGAGGCAGACATTCACATGACACTGTGAGGGGGCCAGCAGTGTATGTGTACACAGGCAAAGGTAGACGTGGTCTGTCCACAGGCAGGGCATTATTTCCTCTGTTTAGTGGTGTTGCCCGTGCCATCCAGCCACAGCATGCAGAGGAGGTGGTGGACTGGCTTACTAAACCATCATCATCCAAATTATCCTCCGTCACCCAAGCAGAGACTAGTGCACAGTCCACTGCAGCTGTTGGAGTGGCTTATTCTGCCTCCTTGTCCACAGCTACTCCTGCCATAGCCTCAGCATCAGGCATGAAGGAGTCACCTGAGTTATTTAAACACAGGAAGGTAGGAACATGAGCCTACAGAGAGGGGAGAACACTGGTAAAACAACAAATTGGCAGTAATGTTCCCCCAGCCGCAGCGTATTGCCAAGTTCTCTCCAGTAAAATGAGGATGGAGAAAATGATGATGACGAGGTCACTGATAAGACTTGGGTGCCAGATAGAGCAGAGAAGGAAAGTGAGTGTGAGGCATAACCCCAAAGAGGCAGCCATTATGGAAGAGTAGAGAGCAGCCACCCTATTCCACCAGATTGTGGAGCTGTGGTTATCTCCCGGTCCACTTCCCACAGCTCAGCTGTTTGGGCCTTTTTTAGCACATGTGCAGCCGATCGCATTGTTGCAATTTGCAAACTTTGCCGCAAGGACATCAAGCAAGGACATCAAGCGTGGCAAAAACACCAGCCATTTGTGTACCACATGTTTGACCAGGCATTTAACCCCCCACCACTCAGCCCATTGGCAAGAGCACCTGAAAGCCACACAAAAGGGAAGCAATTCTGCCCCTCCTCACTCCTCACCTTTCCGGTCTACCCCTGCTATGCCTAATGACCTCTCAACAGCCTTCACTGACAGGGATGATGGTATAGTGCAAGGTGTCCTAGGTCCTTGCAGCCCATCTGCCAGTAGAACATCACTAGCTGTCAACTACAGCAGGTAAATTTCTCTGCCCCATCTGGTGCAGCGAGAAAAAAAAATACAGTCACTGCCACCTACTTGCCAGCATCTAAATTCAAGCTTGTCAAAGCTGCTTTACAACTCATGGCCAGAGGGCATGGTCAGGGATGATATATTTAGTTCAAAGCACACTGGGTAACTCTGCTTGCAACTCGGAAGGATGCAAGAGAGCGCTCAGTGTTGCAGCTTGTTGTGCTGCCACGTCTCAATACAGCTAGTGTTGATGATGTGGGATTTTTCACCTCCATCCCCTCCTCCTCCTCCTCCATGCCCTCCTTTTCTGAATTGTCCCATGAGCTACAAGTACCCCCTAAGCATTCAAGGGGCTAATCAATGAGTCAGGCTGAAAGGTGCCATGAAGTGCTTCAGCTGGTCGGTCAAGGGCACAGAAGCCAAACTGGAGCAGAGATTCTGGCAGCTCTGCAGGGGCAGGCCCAGAAGTGGTTCACGCCATGCCAGGTGGAGCCAGGAATGGTGGTGGGCAATAATGGCACCAATCACCTGTCCGCCCTTAGACAGGGAAAGTTGACACATGTGCCATGCCTAGGTACCCAGGGTTGGAAGATCTGCTGAAGCAGGCCAGAAGAGTCTGTAGTCATTTCAGGCAGTCATACACAGTCAGTGCTCAGTTGGCTGAAATTCAGCGGGAATTCCACCTGCCCATAAACTGCCTGATTTGTGACATGTCCACCAGGTGGAACTCGACTTTGCTGCATGTGCAGCCACTGCCAGAGGGCAATCAACGAGTATCTCTGTGAGTAGGGCACAATGATAGGCTCAGGCCAGCGCTGCTGGTTTCCCCACACCAATGGCTGCTGATAAAGAATGCATGCACTGTACTGTCACAATTTGAGGAGGACACAAGGATGGTGAGCCGTGACAATGCAAGCGTCAGTGACACAATTCCTGTTGTGCTCCTACTGGAGCAGACTCTGCGTGGCATTATGGACAGGACACTTAAGGCAGAGCAGCGGGAGAAGGAGGAGGACTTCCTTCCCTCTCAAGGCCTGATTTATGCAGACACCATTCTTCCTGCACCACAGAACACACAAGAGGAGAGGGAGGAGGAGGATTCTGGTAGCTTTGGAGGCATTGAGGCAGAGCAAGACATACGTTAACCCTTAACATATGGTTTTCTATCCCCAGAACCCTTGGGAGTAGTACGTGGTTGGGAGGAGGCAGTTCCGGATACTGTAATCCTCAGTGATCCTGAGGAGTCTGCTTCTCATGCCTCCGCAAACTTGCGGTGCATGGGCTCCTTCATTCTTCAAAGCCTGCCAAAAGACTTGAGAATTTATGGCATTAAGGAGAAGGATCACTATTGGTTGGCAACCCTCCTTGACCACCGTTACAAGGGGAAAGTCTCAGAACTCATCCCATCCCCACAGAGGGAGCAGAAGATGAAATTTCTTGAGGACAGCTTAAAAAGGAGGAGTTTATATTAATGCCCTTCCCTACTCTGGTGGGTTACAGTCTGGTGGAAAACATTGTTTTGAGGCTTCTGTTGGTCAAGAGAGGAGCAGTGGAGAAAGGGGCTGCCTCAATAATATCTTTCACATTTTTTTTAGTCCTTGGTGCCCAGGGCTGTCAGCTTTCACATCCCATCGGCAGCGTCTTCATTAAATTAATCAGTCCTGGATTAGCAGCAGCTATCAAGCCGCTGATGCCAATGTCCCAGATTAAGTGCTTTCTGGATCTCGAATCTCTGAAATATTGTCTAAGCCTCTTAGCTTTGTGGGTGTTAATTTCACCTGGAAGAATTTTTTTGGTGTAGGTTTTATGGGCACAATTAATACCCGGACGCCCATAATCATTGTTTGCCCAATTACTTGCATATACATTTGTGCTCATAAGTTTACATACCCTGACAAAATTGATTTCTTGGCCATTTTTCAGAGAATATGAATGATAACACAAAAACAATTCTTTCACTCATGGTTAGTGTTTGGCTGAAGCCATTTATTATCAGTCAACTGTGTTTACTCTTTTTAAATCATAATGACAACAGGAACTACCCAAATGACCCATTGACGCAAAGGGATTTGAATGGCTATTAAAGATAACCATCCTCACCTGTGATCTGTTTGCTTGTAATTAGTGTGTATAAAAGGTCAATGAGTTTCTGGACCCCTGACAGACCCTTGCATCTTTCATCCAGTGCTGCACTGGCATTTCTGAATTTTGAGTCATAGGGAAAGCAAAAGAATTGTCAAAGGATCTGAGGGAAAAGGTAGTTGAAGTATATAAAACAGGAAAGGGATATAAAAAGATATCCAAGGAATTGAGAATGCCAATCAGCAGTGTTCAAAATCTTATCAAGAAGTGGAAAATTAGGGGTTCTGTTGAAACCAAACCACGTTTAGGTAGACCAACTAAAATTTTAGCCACAACTGCCAGGAAAATTGTTCGGGATGCAAAGAAAAACCCACAAATAACTTCAGGTGAAATACAGGACTCTATGAAAACGTGTGGTGTGGCTGTTTCAAAATGCACAATAAGGAGGCAATTGAAGAAAGATGGGCTGCATGGTCGAGTCGCCAGAAGAAAGACATTACTACGCAAATGCCACAAAGTATCACGCTTACAATACGCCAAACAGCACAGAGACAAGCCTCAAACCTGCTGGCACAAAGTCATTTGGAGTCATGAGACCAAAATTTAGCTTTTTGGCCACAACCATAAACGCAACATTTGGAGGGGAGTCAACAAGGCCTACGATTGAAAGGAAAGGAGGGAGAAGAGCTGACACACTCTGCTCTCCTCCCCTTCTTCTTCCTGACCCAGAAGCAACATTGACAGTTTACCCGGCCATCAAGGCTGGGAAAGAATGTAATGCAATGCAATCTACACTGCATTACATTCATGACTGAATGCATGGTAACATTGATTAGATAACATCAGCATGCAAATAAAGTGTATGCCATATGGGGTGGGGGTTTGCATTTTGGAGGGGGGGGGCGGCAGGCGGACAGTTGGTTGGGGAGCACCAAATGCACCTTCGCCTAAGTAGACAAAAACTGCACCGGCCCTTCTGCTGGTCCCCGCCAGCAGCCATGATCTACCTGCATTGTATAGAGACACACAGAGACCCAGAGATGATATAATTAATTCTAAAATAAGGTATGTAATAAAAATGGAGAGATTTTATTTAAATATTTTATTAGCATATTGATGAGGATGAAAGAAGAAACCAGAAAGACATAAAAGCAGATTAAACTTTAGCTTTAAGGCTAGTAAGTTGACTAAAGTTGGAGAGGAATGGCACTAGCTGATCTAGGAGGACAAAGGATAAATACAGTTGACATCACAGAGTCTGATTATTACACTCGAAAAACTGTTTCTGAAAATGTAGTTATCCTTTAATAAAATAAGAACTAAGGAGAAAACTAACATGTAGTTATAGTAAGGAAGAAAATGATGAGCTAAGCCTTTGTGGAGAAAAAGAAGTAACATGATCTTTCATGACACTTGAGATGGATAAGGGGGAGTCAAGCTAGTACGATAGGAATAGATATGAATAGTGAGGAATATAGAGAATGTAAGAGAGCAGGTGAAAGAAGGCTGGGTGCATGTAGAGTACGTGTTGTGAAAAACACAAAATTAAATACTGTATATGTATGGCTTAGCTATGGGAATGCACCCACAGAGAACTGCTATTGTTTAACCTGTATTTATGAAATTATCACCAATGCAGGGGCGTTGCTAGGTCTACAAAAGATCTGGGGCTAAAGTCCATAGCAGCGAAGTAAAGAAAGTCATAAGCTACAGTCATATTGTTACATATCTGAGTGCAGATCCCCCTTCCATCAGGGTCCCCAGAGAGCCCCCTTACATCAGACTTCCCAGAGAGCACCTTCCTTACATCGGGGTCCCCAGAGAGCCTCACCTTACATCAGGATCCCCAGAGAGCCTCCCCTTACATCAGGATCCCCAGAGAGCCTCCCCTTACATCAGGATCCCCAGAGAGCCTCCCCTTACATCAGGTTTCCTAGAAAGCCTCCCCTTACACCAGGGTCCCCAGAAAGCCTCCCCTTACATCAGGGTCCCCAGAGAGCCTCCCCTTACATCAGGATCCCCAGAGAGCCTCCCCTTACATCAGGTTTCCTAGAAAGCCTCCCCTTACACCAGGGTCCCCAGAAAGCCTCCCCTTACATCAGGGTCCCCAGAGAGCCTCCCTATACATCAGGGTCCCAAGAGAGCCTCATTTGGTCATTTCAATGCTGACAGCTGGTGGTTCTGACTGTCAGAATACCCAAACAGTGCCTACACCTGAATGAATGCAGGCACTGTTTGATTGAACATTTTCCACCTGGCTCCTTTGGCAAAAGTGGACATTGCTGTGAAGAGTCCATGTTTGTGTAGCTTTAATAATCTGTTTTGCATTATTCTACAGTAAATACACTTTGCCATGCTGCTGACCCTGTTTTTCTTTATTAATTCTAACTAAACACCTGTTTAGTAAACTACAATTTACACTTATGCCGCATATACACAAGTGGATTTTCCGTCAGAAAAATCTTGGCTGGTTTTTCTGACGGAATTCTGCTCAAGCTTGGCTTGCATACACACGGTCACACAAAAGTTCTCTGAACTTTCGTCCACCAAGAACGCGGTGACGTACAACACTGCGACGAGCCGAGAAAGTGAAGTTCAATGCTTCCAAGCATACGTTGAATTGTTTCCGAGCATGCGTAGGAATTTTGCGCGTCGGAATTGCTACAGATGATCGGAATTTCCGATCGGAACTTTTTCCGACCGAAAAATTGAGAACCTGCTCTCAATCTTTTGCTGGCTGGAATTCGGCCAGCAAAATGTCCGATGGAGCATACATACGGTCGGAATTTCCAACCAAAAGCTTTCATCAGTCTTTTGCTGGCCGGATTTCCGATCATGTGTACGTGGCATTAGTCTTTGTCTGATCATTTTTCTGGTTACCCATCATATTACAGAAACAAGGCTCAGTAAGTATATACTTTCTCTATGTAGCATAAAACTTCTCTATTCATATAAACATGAGCTTTGAACTCCAATGAAACTCCAGGCAATGATGTCTGAGGATTATCCGGTTGTACATGCACATCCTAATGCCCTAAATCGGGTTTATACTCGCTTTGTTTATAGTGTTTGAAAAAGTAATTTTTATGTCCAAATACGCCAAGTGGAGCGTATGTGTGGCTGTTTTTATGAACAAAACAATTTAGTGCTTCTTTATTGTTTTATGTACAGTATGTGTTTTAAAAAATGGATCACATATGTCTTTTAATTTGTATTCTTCACCAAAGAACCATTATAAGACCATATCTAAATTTATAAGAAGGAAAAAAGAATTACGGATTGTTGGAACACTATCACCTTTCTGTAGTGGAAAGGAGGATAAGAGTAGAAAAAGTGGATTGTCAGAAGAAAAGCCTATGTAATGGGAATCTACCAAAGTGGGTGAGTGCCGTTCTGGTTGGAGGAGCACAATCATTCTTGGGGAGAACTTTAAAAAAGACTATACTGTATATGGTGGAGTAAAGAAAAAATAAATGGATTTATAGACTTTACAGTGCACATTTTATATATTGTTGTTGAAGGGGGATGGATTGTTCCAGACAATATAGTTGATATCATTTTGAGTTAACGTTTATTTAAAAAAAATATTTGTGGCAGCTTTTGAGAAAGGGTTGCATGTTGGGAAGTATTTAAAGTGCTTCAGATTTCTTCTATATACAGTAATGTGAATGCAGAGCTGAGGAAAGTCCTAGGCTCCTCCTCATCTCTGATGTGTCACATCATGACACAGCCGAGGGATGACCAGGAGGACCTCACTCACCCTACTGGGTGATGCTGCATCTGAGGTTCGGTGGGTGACATTTTACAGAGGGTGTGAGGAATTTGTGTTTTCTGTTAAACTCTGAGCTACTTGTTAATGACCCCTGCGCTCTGTGTTACTTAATACTGACCTCTGCATTACGTACTACTGACCTCTGAACTTTGTGCTACATACTCCTGACCCTTGCCACTGCATTACAGTATATTGACCTCTGAACTCTGCATTTCTTATCCCTGACACCCTCAGACTTTGTTCACACTGGGGCAACTTGTCAGGCGACGTTCTAATAGGAGCGACATAAGTCGCTCCGACTTAGAAAAAGGTTCCTGTACTACTTTTGAGACGACTTCAGGCGACTTGCATTGACTTCTATACAGAAGTAATTTTCTATTACAGAAGTAAGTCGGAAGCAGGTCGCCTGAGGCAGTCGCGCTGCAAGTTGTGCTGCCTCAGTGTGAACCGACCCTCACTCTGTGTTACTTACCACTGAACCTTGCAACTTTATTTACAACCTGAACCCTTTGCATTACATGCTACTGATCTCTACATACTGTGTTACTTAGTCCTGACCTCTCCACACCACTTTATATACTACTGATCTCCGATCTCTGCATTATATACTACTGACCTCTAAACTCTGCATTACTTACTGCTGAATTATGCACTCTTCAAATCTTCCATACTAGTAAAGGGGCCTTGCAAAGTTATCTTCTTAAAAAAACAAGTGAACTGCACCCTGGTAATCTTTGATTTCTTCCAAGTCGTTCACCTCTTCAGGGTTGCCTTCCCCTGCTGTACTGTATCTATGGCAGAGCGGTGTTGTAATTCCAAGACAGGAAGTGTTTTAGGACTACAGAACACCTCTCCCTCTCTTAATCTCCATTAAATATGGGGAGATGTTCTGTCATTTACAGAGGAGAACAAGCCAGGGCTGATAATGCTGCTTATGTACAGAGTGCACAGGACAGCCCTGAATTTCTTGTCAGAATCAACAGGTTTTTCACATATTGAACAGATATAATAAAACACTTCCAATAGCATATTAACCAGTCATATTGTTATAGGCTGGGCAGGCCTCTCATCGATCTTGGTGGACATCATATGATGTCCTCCTGAACTGCACGTAGCTGTGGGGCCACGCAGCGCCACGATCTGCCACCGGCTGCGCCCACAGAACACAGCCGATGACTGATCAGTGTACTGGATCACTGCCATTACCATGTGACTGCCGTGACCAATCACAGCAGGTCACATGACAGTTGTACACAGTGGATGGCTTCCTTTCATGCAATTGTGTACAATTGTGATTGGTCAGTGTGATCACATGGTACTCACAGTGCCAATCACAGCCCATCTGTACCATGTGATTGGCTCTAGCCAATCATAGCTAATCAAAACAAAACAAACTGAAAGTTTCATTCAGATGCTTGCCTATAGCAATATAATGCACTGCTATAAGCAATCATATTGTGTAAAAAAAAAAAAAAGAAAAAAAATCACTTCCCCAGAGTAGTACAATGTTAATATGGTAACATTATATTGCTCTGGTCCCAGTGTGTTAAAAAAAAATCGTAAAAAAAGAAAACAAAATGTAATAATAAATCAAAAAATGTAATAAATTACAATTTTTTTTCACACTGTCACTAGTCTGTGTCACTGATCACCGCCACCCCAGTTATATGATGACGCTATACTGCACTGGTGACCGTATTTATTAATTTTCCAAAACATTGTGACCAAAAATTACAACTTAAAAAAACTCACCATGCCTCTTATACCTAAATACCTTGTCTATTTAAAAAAAAAAAAGGGTAATTTGGGGGGTATTTGTACTGTCCTGGCATTTTCGGGCCTCAAGAAATGAGATAGGCCGTCAGTACATCAGGGCTGATCAATTTTCACATACATACCATATATATATATACATTTTCACCAAAGAAATGTAGCAGAATACATTTTGACCTAAATTCATGAAGAAAGATTATTTATTTGCAAAATTTTATAACGGAAATGAAGAAAACGCATTTGTTTTCAAAATTTTCAGTTCTTTCTTTCATTTATTTAGCGAAAAAGTAAAAAAACACAGTGGTAATTAAAAACCATCAAAAGAAAGCTCTAGTTGTGTGAACAAAATGATAAAAAATAAATTTGGGTACAGTGTTGCACGACTGCGCAATTGTCATTCAAGGTGCCACAGTGCTGAAAGCTGGACATTGGCCTTGGCAGGAAAGGGGTAAAAGTGCCTGGTATTGAAGTGGTTAAAAGGTAACTCCACTTTTGTGGGACAAAAAAATAGCATAGTGAAAAAAAATAATATAGCGTATACAATTGCGACTCAAGTCATAATGTAATTGAATGTTATTAAAATTACCTTTCCATGTCAATCTGCAGCGCTGTCTTTCAGTAAAATGCAATGCGTAATGGCTACCTGGAGGTGTTCTGTACACAGGTGGTGTACAGAACAGCCCCTGAAAATGTAATTTCCTGCTTGTGTGATTGGCTTACTGATTTTGTCAGAAGTCTACACTAGGGATGAGCCGAACACCCCCCCGTTCGGCTCGCACCAGAACCCGCGAACGGACCTAAAGTCCGTGCGAGCTTTAGAACCCTATTAGTCATAATGGATGCGAACGTTCGAAATCAAAAGTGCTAATTTTAAAGGCTAATATGCATGTTATTGTCATAAAAAGTGTTTGGGGACCTGGGTCCTGCCCTAGGGGACATGTATCAATGCAAATTTTTTTTTTAAAAACGGCAGTTTTTTCAGGAGCAGTGATTTTAATAATGCTTAAATTGAAACAATAAAAGTGTAATATTCCTTTAAATTTCGTACCTGGGGGGTGTCTATAGTATGCATGTAAAGGGGCGCATGTTTCCCGTGCTTAGAACTGTCTCTGCAAAAAGTGTCATTTTTGCAGGAAAGAAAGCTATTTAAAATCACTCGCGGCTAATGTTAATTGACGGCTCCCGTAATACAGAGAACAGTCATTCATTGAAAGTCATTCATAAAAAAAAAGTCATTGATAAAAAATAAGAAAAATAAAAAAAAAAAAGCGTGGGGGTCCCCCCAAATTCAATAACCAGGCCCTTCAGGTCTGGGATGGATATTAAGGGGGACCCCAGCCAAAAAAAAAAAAAATGGCGTAGGGTCCCCCTCAAAATCCATACCAGACCCTTGAGGTCTGGGATGGATTTTAAGGGGAACCCCAGCCAAAAAAAATGGCGTGGGGTCCCCCTCAAAATCCATACCAGACCCTTATCCGAGCACGCAACCTGGCAGGCCGCAGGAAAAGAGGGGGGACGAGAGCGGCCCCCCCTCCCGCCTGAACCGTACCAGGCCACATGCCCTCAACATTGGGAGGATGCTTTGGGGGTCTAAGACCCCCAAAGCACCTTGTCCCCATGTTGATGAGGACAAGGGCCTCATCCCCACAACCGTGCCCGGTGGTTGTGGGGGTCTGCGGGCGGGGGGGGGGGGGGGGGTTTCGGAATCTGGAAACCCCCTTTAACAAGGGGACCCCCAGATCCTGGCCCCCCCCTGTGTGAAATGGTAAGGGGGTACAAAAGTACCCCTACCATTTCACCAAAAAAGTGTCAAAAATTGTAAAAATGACAGGAGACGGTCTTTGACAATTCCTTTATTAAAATCTTCTGTCATCTTCTTCCATCTTCTTCCATCTTCTTCCATTTTCTTTTTCCCCCCCCCCCGTGACCCCGCTCCCCCTCCTGATCGTCTGTCGGGCCGCTCCTCGCAATGGGAGGCTCCCGCTGTGTGAGCCATAGGGAATTTCCCCATGACGTCCCCGTGCGTCAGAGGGGGCGGGGTCACCAGGTGCCCTCCATTATAAAAGACCTGTCAGACGCAGCAAAGCCTCACACAGCGGGAGCCTCCCATTGCGAAGAGTGGCCCAAGAAGAGACACCGACGCCGACGCCATGGAAGAAGATGCCGGACGAGAAGGACGAGAAGACCAGCGCAAGAAGAAGCGGATCGGAGGAAAATGGAAGAAGATGGAAGAAGATGACAGAAGGAGAAGATGACGGAAGGAGAAGATGAAGAAACCGAAGGATGAAGAAAGAAGATTTTAATAAAGGAATTGTCAAAGACCGTCTCCTGTAATTTTTACAATTTTTGACACTTTTTTGGTGAAATGGTAGGGGTACTTTTGTACCCCCTTACCATTTTCACACGGGGGGGGGCGGGATCTGGGGGTCCCCTTGTTAAAGGGGGCTTCCAGATTCCGATAAGCCCCCCGCCCGCAGACCCCCACAACCAATGGCCAGGGTTGTGGGGAAGAGGCCCTTGTCCTCATCAACATGGGGACAAGGTGCTTTGGGGGTCTTAGACCCCCAAAGCATCCTCCCAATGTTGAGGGCATGTGGCCCGGTACAGTTCAGGCGGGAGGGGGGGCCGCTCTCGCCCCCCCCTTCTTTTCCTGCGGCCTGCCAGGTTGCGTGCTCGGATAAGTGTCTGGTATGGATTTTGAGGGGACCCCACGCCATTTTTTTTGGCTGGGGTTCCCCTTAAAATCCATCCCAGACCTCAAGGGTCTGGGATGGATTTTGAGGGGGACCCTACGCCATTTTTTATTTTTTTTTTTGGCTGGGGTCCCCCTTAATATCCATCCCAGACCTGAAGGGCCTGGTTATTGAATTTGGGGGGACCCCCACGCTTTTTTTTTTTTGGGGTTTTTATCAATGAATGACAGTTCTCTGTGTTACGGGAGCCATCAATTCATTAGCCGCGAGTGCTTTTAAATAGCTTTTTTCCTGCAAAAATGACACTTTTTGCAGGGCCAGTTCTAAGCACAGGAAACCTGCCCCCCTTCACAGGCAACCTATAGACACCCCCCAGATGTGATACTGCAATGCTGTACTAACAGCACGCACACACAAATCCCCAGAAATAAAGCACATATTGTCAGCAGTCAGCAGCACACTGACACGCTGACACTGAAACACAATATGCAAGGCCGCCGCGGCGGCGGCCTCTTATACCGTGGGGCGTGTACTAAAGCCCCTGAGCTATAATTGGCTACAGGCATCCTGCCTGTAGCCAATTATGGCTCTCCTCGCTGCCGGCGCTGTGATTGGCCAAGCATGCGGGGTCACAGTGCATGCTTGGCCAATCATCAGCCAGCATTGCACTGCGACTGGCGCAATGCATTGCGGCCGCTCGCATCACACAAATTTGATGCGAGCGGCCCAAATAGTTCTGGGCTCGCCGAACGGGCGAACACCGATGTTCGATTTGAACATGGGTTCGAATCGAACACCGGGCCCATCCCTAGTCTACACTAAGATACAACTCAGATTTTTGGCATCCCCTGCAACAAAAATTTCATTTTTTGTGCGATACCCTTAAAGGAAAATCACATCTAAAGGGATATAGACCCTGCCAATTTCCTCATTAGAGCCCTGCAGGTGTAGAAGCTGATTGATAATTAATAAACCACTCTCACACAGATTCACATGGACAGAAACAAACAGCTATTCCTTTAGAATAACGAAGGGTAGGACTCTACCAGTGGCGGCTGGTGGTATTATTTTGGGTGGGCAGAAAACAATCCACCCACCGCCACCCACTCACACCCTCTGGTCGGTTGGGTCACAGGCACCCCCCTCTGGTTGGTCACCAGTCCTGCACTTACCCCATCTAGGTTGTGGGCAGCGTTTCCTCCTGGCGGTGGGCGGCGGGCAGCGTATCATCTTCCTGGTGCTTCCCCTGCGTCTCCTCCCTCCTCCTCCTAGGCAGCCAATAGGATCGCTTCTCCTCTTAGCCAATCAGGTGACGGGTCTCAGGACCTGCTTCCTGATTGGCTGGGAGTAGAATCATGAAGACAATAGCGAATAATAATTCGCTATTGTCACACAACTGGGTGGGCTCCGTCGCAGTGTTCTGCACTCAGAGCCCACACTTTTTTGAAGCCTATTAGAGCCTCTGGCTCTAATCAAGTGCTTAAAACAAAAAAACCCAATGTAACCCATGCGTCTGGCGCCCTGCATGTAGATTAGGGGACCAGAATCATGGATTAGGGGGGCAGTGCCCCTGCACCCTGCATTACGGGCCGCCGCTGGACTCTTTTGTTAAAATCCTTGCAATGTACATAGATCACCCAGAGGGAATTTAAAAAAAAAAAAAAAAAAAAAGTGGAGTTACTCTTTAAATAGTCCAAAGGGGAGCAATAAAATAATTAAATTGTTAGGGTTTACACAACGATGACAACTAATGAACCAAACATAGTTTTACAACATAGAGTGTTACCATTCAATACAAAGAAAGTTCTATAAACTCAATAGAGATTCTACCTTTCTCCTCCCTGTCCAAACTAAAGCCCAAAAAAATCAAGCTGCAGTTTTAATTTATTATTTTCCTAATTTATATACAATGTACCTGGACAATTACTAACTTGTTTTCTAAAATTACTGATAGTACATATATATAAATTATACGTGTAATCCAATGATTGGATTCCAAATGCATCTTACCTGAAATTAAAGGTAACCTGTACTGAGAGCATTGGGAGCTACCTGTTGACCCCTATTTGCTGGCACTGACCTGGAAGAAGTCTGCTCTAAATTTCACAATGAATGTCTAAACTTTGTATCAGGTCACTGACTCAAAGTCAACCATGCAACCAGGACTGTATTTACTAAAATGTCACTTATAGACCAATGCCTAGGGCCTGTATCTCTATTCATAAAGGTTTTTGTGTAATCACTTATAGAGACACTGCAGAACGACTGACTCAGCAGCCTTGAACATCTCCATGCTTTTATTGTTTTGGTTCTCACTTCCAAATTACACTGTAACATATTCATACTATATATTCTTTAGGATCGAATTCTGGATCTCCTAAAAGAACTGCAGAGATTTCCTGTGACAGTCCCCCTTCTTCGGGTAAGAATGGCTCCTGCTCCCAGATCAGAGGCATGCTCAGATCAGTAAGGATTTGCTAGAACCCTAATGTGGTACAGGTTAAAGTAAAACCAAAATCTCCTGTATCACAGTCTAAACAAGTACCAAAAAGGTTATGTTTTCAACAAGACAAATGGTCAAAATCCCTGCTATTCCCCTTACCCTCAGTCTTGTAACTTCCGCTCATTAGATCTGTATTAGCCCCTGTACACACGGTCGGAAATTCCGACAGAAAATGTCCGATCGGACCATGTTGTCGGAAAATCCGCCCGTGTGTGGGCTCCATCTGACTTTTTCCGTCAAAATTTTCGGCGGAAAAAATTTGAGATCCTGCTCTCAAATTTTCCGACAACAAAATCCGATCAGACTTTTTCCGATCGTGTGCCGAGAATTCCGACGGACAAAGTGCCACGCATGCTCAGATCAAATTACGAGACCAAAGCTATTGGCTACTAGCCTCTACGTCAGGGGTCTCAAACTGGCGGCCCTCCAGCTGTGGAAGAACTACAAGTCCCATCATGCTTCTGCCTGTGGGAGTCATGCTTGTAATTGTCAGCCTTGCAATGCCTCATGGGGCTTGTAGTTCTGCCACAGCTGGAGGGCCACCAGTTTGAGACCCCTGCTCTACATAGTTCCGTCGTACGCAATGAACGTCACCACGTTCAGAAAGATCAGATTTTCCGACAACTTTGTCCGACCTTGTGTATGCAACACCAGTGTCGGAAAAAATCTGTCGGAAAAAATCTGATGGATTTTGTGGTCGGAATTTCTGACCGTGTGGGGGGCTTAGAGCAAGCAGAATGTCATCATGCTGCTGCTCGATCTAGTAAGCGGGACCCTGGCATCAGACTCTAGGCCTGACCCACCCACTCCCATTGTGCTTTTTGTGGGAAGGGCCAGGAGACCTCTGGCATGTCCTGCCCATCGGCCTCACACTGTAATGCTGCCCATTCACAGAAGATATTTCCATGGCATCATGGAAAGTGTAGTTTGCAATTGCAGGGCTTTTCAGAGAGTGAATGTGTTGCGCCTGCCTCTCTGATCCCTCCTCCAAGTCCCAGCCAGCAGTGCCGGATTTATAAGGGGGCAAAGGAGGAAATTGCTCAGGGCCCCTCTGTCAGAAGGGGCCCCCTGCCAGAGGAAGCCCCAGACTTCCATTATGAAAAAAAAATGAAACTTATTCTTTCAGGACACTTCAGTAGTGTGTTTGTTGAGGCAGTATTATTACATGATGAAGGGCTTGCTGATACCTTTCCAGGTAGCTCTTAGAATATATTTGAGCATGATGGTCACTAGTTGTTTGGTAGAAAGGTTGTTCAGCAAATTAACACTGATAAAATGTTATCTGGGAACCACAATGACCCATGAAAGACTAAGTGCTCCGAACCTACTGGCTGTCAATAGCAGTGTCCTCAAGATAATACAGTTTGATGAGTTAGGCATCCCATAGATTATGCCATTTTCCTTTTTTCCATCACGGGTGGAACTAAATAAAATCGCTCGATTCCCCAATCAACACAGGTAATGTTGATGGGGAAATTCCTCCTGCAGCACTACTCTGTTCTAAAAGGGGGGTGGGGGTGGGGGATGGGGTAAAGGAAGCCTTCCCAGCCAGCAGAACACAATGATTGCTTCTAGTTGCTATAGTTGCCAGCAGTAATCACATGTAAAAAAATCGGACAGGCTGGGTGTATCCAGCTTGTTAGATGGATCGACTTTGCTACAACCAACTTGCCCATGGATCAGATTTAATGCTTGATGGGGTCATTTTCTGTTTTTACCTCATGACTAGACTGCAGTTTTCCTTTCCATCCTCAGATCACAAAGATTGGGGTCACTGTAAACAAGTTAAAGAAACACAACAAGGACCACCACATTGTAGAACTTGCCAAAGTCATCATCAGGGATTGGAAGAAAATACTCGGTAAGTGGGTACAGTAATGAAAGTAAAAACATCTGCAGGTATATATGCAAGAAAAGGGAAGAAAACTGCGCTTGGAAAAAGAAAAAAAATATTAATAAAAAAAAAAGAAAAAAACGAAAGCAGCAGCTTATTGTGGGACATACACAAAAATACACATAAGGGAGAGAAGCTGCGCTAAATAAGTGAAACCTAGATGTATTACCTAAACCAAAATGATTACGTGACACTAGGTAAAAAATATATATGAATAAACAAAAAACGTGAAATTAATCAATATGAATGTTAATATTCCCAGGTGAAAGTCCGCAGTGATGAATTCACAGTGATAAATTCTTTCAAAAAGTCCAAATAAAATAACACCAGTGATGTCCAAAATTAAAATTGAAAAGATATGCACCACCACCTTCTGAAATTTCTGCTTACCAGAAAGTAAGCCAAATATGTGGTTGGCTTAAACCCAGCCTGGGCCTTGTTTTTGCAAATAGACACAGCAAAAATGGGGTCTTTGAAGATTTTCAGTCAATAGCAAACTTTGGCTCCGCATACGTAATTACCCAAAAAAAGAAAACCGCAACATAGCGTAATATTGTCACAGAAAAAAAGGCAAATAAAAAAGCATATGATTGCACTTACAAAGTGAGAAGAAATCGTATGCAAAAGCTATATATTAGAAACACCCAGTGATCCAAACGAAAACTCCAAAGTGTCCCAACACCACACAGAGGGCCTTCTTATCAGATGACAAGCCCAAAATTGCAACAAATCTCCTAGGTGGATAAATCCTCAACTGGATGTACAGGGGAAATCAGTTCTCATTGGTCCAAGTCCACAGCAACAACAGATATCCATATCTCTCATATAATATAGTTCTTATCAACCAAAAAGAGAGGAATAGCAGACCATAGTGAAGTAACATCTAAACTATTTTAATGTAGATAAAAAGAATGCACTTACAGTAAATGGGATACAAAAAGGCATAAAAATGAAGCCGGCCGGCAACAAACAAACTCCAGTCCTCGCCGACGGCGTGTTGACGTCAGCACGTATCTCCCAGATGCGTTTCGTCATCAGTTCACGTTATCAATGGGGTATATATGCAAGTTACAATAATACACCACTGGTCTTTTACCCACATTGTGTAAATATTCTTAGAGAAGATTGTGGTCTGATGGTTAAAAATTGGTCTGTTGGTGTGCAGTCAATCTGCCTAGATCATATCATGCGCATGCTCCTCTAGACTGTCAGTTCTTCTCTTTCTTCTAATTCAGAATTATTTGTTTGATGGAATAAAGAAAACTGGGAATGGGATTGTATTTTAGCTAGGTCATAACTGCAGGTTGTGCAACAGTGACAGAATCTATGGTATTAGTCAGTCCAATCACAAGTATTACTTCTTATTACCTGACAAACATGCGCTCATTCTTTACAGAGTTAGCTAGCATTTAAAGTGTATGCCATAAGAGGAGTGCGTGTTCCGGCACTGGACATCCGGGACACAGTCTGGATCCACAGGATGCAGGGATTTCGTTGAAATCCTAGGACAGTTCAGGAGAATCTGGGACAATTGGAGGTATGCTTTTCCTTAGTTACAATTCCATATTTTATCAGAGAAGGGACAGATATTCTCAGGTTGTGTAGTACAAAGATGGCCATGAATGGCATGGAAACAATTTTCTGACTTTCTTAATCATTCTTCTACTTTCATGGTGATTTTTTTCCTCTTGCCTGTATCCTTGATATATTTGCTGTTTTCCTGTGTGTTTTCCACCAGAATCCTCATACAAGAGTAATGGTTCCCCTGTTCCTGTGGTCAAGCAGTCTCTTGACAAGACTGAGCTTGCAAGGTAAGTGTCAAAATGCCCCAGACCTGCTTCTATTGTGCAAAGGTGGCTTGGATTCTCAGTTATGTTCCTTATTCTTCCTTTCAATAATTTTCCATTGCTAACATTTCCAATTATGCACAATGAAAGAAGAAAAAAGTTGCACTGAAAGACGTTAGTGCAGTAATACATATTAATGAGGAGGCTGTCGTTAGAATATAGCCATGTATGAGTAAGCTGTGATCTGTATTTGTAAGCTAATTCTGATGATTCTACATCAAAGACTGATTTAATTTTTAAAGATGCACAGCTCTTTACCCATGGAAGCTTAGGGACAATAAACCACGCCAACTAAATATAGATTATCACAGAATCATGCAATCTCAGAATGCATCATATTTTACTAGTCTATACTGAATTAATTGTAAGATATTAAGTTACTGTTTACACTCAAAGATAATAAAGTGTCTCTACATATAATAATCAGTCTCAGTTTGTTTAGATAGCATGGGTAGTACAAACCATTATATAATGACCAAATTCAAACAATGAAATCACATGACAACTTCTACAATCTTACTTGGGTCGATATCTAAACAGATATCTCCAAGTTTAATAAGCTGTTTACTGTCTATACAATCATTACAAAAAGTTAAAATGCAGAAACAATGATGTCAGGACTCTAATGACAGCTGGTTTATTGACTGACTGACTTCTAGAAAAGAGTCAACTGATATTGCAGTGTCAATGTCTATGCCGACGCAATGCAGAAAATACATTTTCTGCTAATTGTTGGCATTGCTTTTTATGGTGTAGGGAGCAATTGGGAGAGGAATTAATATTGGGACCGGCACCCAGGTCACAGAATACGTTTTTACTTGTTCCAGGCCAATGACTTACAAAGCAAACATAAGGTAACATCATAGCAAGAGGGTTTTTTTTTTATTACATATCCTGCTAACAGATGAAGTTCCTGTTTTACCTGTTTTTCCTGGTTACATCCTATCTGCTTTGTTGTAAAAATCCTGCTGTCTACAAAGCTCAGTAGCACAAGCTGAAATGTACACATGCAACTGAATGAATCAAAATAGTAAATAAGTCCTCTCACTGCCTCTCCCTACAAACACCTCCCTCTGCGCTTTCAATAAAATGAAAGATGTCCTGAAAGGGAACAACTACTGCTGTTCCCTAACTTTAGATAACCCAAAGTGCTCTGTGAATTAAATAATCAGAAATTATTTGTGTATTACAGATTCTATACTTATATTTAATAAACTGGTTTACAATATTTTAAGATTGAATACGCTTAAAAAATAAAATAATACAGAAATAATTCTGGGAAAGCCAACTGTCCAGAATAGAGGATTGGAATATTCGCCCGATGCTCAAAAATTGGGTGCCACTTCAGCGTGCATTCTCCGAAATTGCTTTACATACTTGACCTTGGATTAAGAAAATCCATATCCCCAAAACACTCAACAAACACCAATGAATCAAAGTGACCTTTCCAACCTTGCGACCTTTCAAACAAAAACGTAGACCTCTTTACCAATTGAAACCCCCTAACCCTCTTGAGATTTAGACCGAAACTCCCGCCAGGAATGTCTGACCTTCCTTAACACTTGGTAGATAAAGGCAACATCTCACAGTGGTAATGCTAAAGGGCCGTACACACGATCTGACTTTTTGACAACAAACATGCAAATTAGCTGTTTTGGACCAACATCTGACCGCGTGTACGCTCCATCGGACCAACTTTTTCAGTTTTCATCAGACTTTTGGTTGGCTGTGCGAACGGACCAACTTTCTGCCAACAAAAGTCCGATGGAGCAAAGTCCGACCGTGTGTACACAAAACCATCGGACTTTTGTACAAAGTACAAACACGCAAGAACCAATGCAAAAGATCAGACAACAGAAGTTGACCAAAGGTGGGCTGGAGTATTCGAACGTCCTCTTTTGAAGTGTCGTCAGTACGTTGAAATGTCACTACGTTCATGTTTGTTGCCTAAAAAGTCAGATCGTGTGTATGCAATACAAACTTGGGGCCAACGCCCTTTGTACAAAAATCCACGGGAAAGTTGGTACAAGGTCCGATTGTGTGTATGAGGCTTTACAGATGAGATACTTCCTTGCCCCAGAAAGCTGATGGTACTGTTCTAGTCACCTTACAAATTTTGAAATGCTGCACAACTCTAACATTTTACTTAGTCCTACATAAGTTCAAGCTTATTATAGAACTACACACCAAATGGAGACTCCGCAGTTGTAGTCTGGATCAGAGACCTAGGTTTGCCCTACCAGAGAACAGCTGGTAATAAATGAACACAATCCTTATAAAGGGTTCCATCAATATCACTATACAATAAACAAACTTCAAACTTTGTAGTAGATGGTACTGCTCATCAGATTTGCTACATAATTTATCCAAATTAGGGACATCCTAATCCATATTTGGTGTACCTGCCCTCAGATCCAGCCTTTCTAGCCCCAGGTACACCAATTGACCGAAAACATCTGTGGCCATGATTTCCTCTTCTACCCAGCTTTATTTCTGTAACATCATTCAATCATGCCAATCTCCACATATAAACATTCCCTTCCATTCCACCTAAGTAATGCTGCAAAAATGGTAACTGCAAGATTTTGAAAAACTACTAATGTGCTGGAAAATAAAGACTGGTTCCGATGGATAGGCCACATGACGGAATGGAAGAGCTGATACACATCAGCAACGACAACATGACCTCATGCATTAAAATGTTCTTTAATCTAACCAACACATACAAATTATGCATTTCGAAACAAACTCAGCTCCTTCTAAATGGGGGAAAACCTAGACAGTCCTTAACCCACCCACTATACATAGGCGAATACCTACCTACAGACACTAACTAACACATCAATCACTTAGGCCTCTCGCCATAAAAACCTTTCTATGGTGCCTCTCTTATTATCCTGCTCTTCCCCTACCCCTGCCCAACCTCCCCCAAAACCTTCTCCCACAACACCTTTAGCACCCTATTACCCATGCCAACCTCTAGATTACCACAAAAAGCAATGCTCCCACCTTGGCACCCAAGCTCCTTCCAATCACTTCAAATCAAGTCCTAAATTGCTACCTGTCTTTACTATCCCCAGCGCACCTTTTTATATCTCCAGCAGCCTGAACACCCTATACTACCACCAAGAACATATCCATATGGAACTACCACCCTTTATCTCTAGCCATATATGGTTATTGCCCTCAGAGATGTAAGCCATGCATTCATCTACAGTTACACGTGTTAACCTAAGAAATATTGTTTTTCATACATAATGCTGTAATGTCTATCATAACCAGTGGCGGTGCGTGCATAGAGGGCGCAGGAGCGCCGCCCCCCTCTCCTGCACCGCTCTATCACCAATAGATAGATTCATGCATTGCATGAATCTATCTATTGTCACCGCTGCCGCCCTCTATTCAGGTATCCGGCCCCTGATCGGGCGCCGGGCATCTGAATTACAGTGGGGGGGGGGGGTGTTTCTGGAAGCGCCCCTATTAGAGCTGTAAGCTCTAATAGGGGACCTTATTAGAGCGGTGTGCTCTAATAGGCTTCCCTAAGTGTAAACAGCGGGCGCACTGCTCTGCACATCGCTTCCCTAACACAGACCCGCCTCTCAGCCAATCAGGTTGCCAGGTCTGTTACCTGTAACCTGATTGGCTGAAGTCACAGGCGCTGTGATTGGACGCCAATCATAGCAGAAGACAGGAGGAGCGCGGGAGAAGAAGACCTCGGACGATAGCAGAAGACAGGAGGAGCGCGGGAGAAGAAGACCTCGGACGATGAGACACCGCTCGCCGCCTGACGCCGTCACCAGCTGCACATCGAGACAAGGTAAGTGCAGAGGGCAGGCAGGGGGCACAGTGCAGCACTTGGAGGGGCACAGTGGCAGCACTTGGAGGGGCACTCTGGCAGCACTTGGAGGGGCACTCTGGCAGCACTTGAAGGGGCACTCTGGCAGCACTTGAAGGGGCACTCTGGCAGCACTTGAAGGGGCACTCTGGCAGCACTTGAGGGGCACAATGGCAGCACTTGAGGGGCACAATGGCAGCACTTGAGGGGCACAATGGCAGCACTTGAGGGGCACAATGGCAGCACTTGAGGGGCACAGTGGCAGCACTTGAGGGGCACAGTGGCAGCACTTGAGGGGCACAGTGGCAGCACTTGATGGGCACAGTGGCAGTGTTTGATGGGCACAGTGGCAGCATTTGATGGGCACAGTGGCAGCATTTAATGGGCACAGTGGCAGCGTTTGATGGCACAGTGAGGCTGTTTGTTTGCGCCCCCCCAAAAATTTTGAGCACCAGCCGCCACTGATCATAACCCATATAGTCTTTATCACTGTACTTTCTAATTTAAAACCAATAAAAATGACTTGCAATAAATAAATTGCTAAAGAAATTTACTCAACGCTGTTACAGTTTCCTTTAAGTAAACATTCCATGAGAAAGAACCCAACTGGGTATAGGAATGCCTGGATTCATATGGCAATGCCAAACTTTGAAAGGAAATCATTTTCCCATTTTGATATGTAATAACATTCAGTATGTATGTAAAACATGAGATCATTTTCAAGTTTTTTTTAAAGTTTAACAATATCTTTTTTTATGCCTTGGTCACCAGCAGGCATCCTTCATCTGCACATAAGAAGCCACATCCAACCAAAGAAAGGTACTTATTTCACCTCTTCAGTGTTTTTTTACTACAATCATATACAAATAATTGTTTATAGAGGTCCCTCTAATTAATTGCATAGCAAAGGCTGCACTGGTAATAGATGAAAAACATTGTTATTAGTATATATTTATGAAGCACCCTGCAACAACCTGTACCAACTTCCTTCTATAAATGACTGAGTTTCATAACCATGCGGGCTAGAAGGTTAAGAATAAGCTAATACTACATGAGAAATAGCTGAATTGTGCATAGACTGTTTTTTTCTCATTTATATAATACTATTAACTGGTGGTCAAAAAAAAAAAAATGAATACAAATGACTGTTCATCTCCAACTAGCCCTTCCATTCCCCAATTCAAATTTAATTATTCATTGTGTAAACAAATACCTTTTAGTGATGGTGCCAAAGAAAGAAATTAGTCCTTGATTCCAAAATCATGATATTATTACATTCCAAAAAGAAACAGTTTTGGGTCATCACATTCGACCTTTCCTCAAGCCAATAATTGCATATACAAAACTACAACATTAGTTATGTGCCCAAATGCTATATAGGGAGCTGGTAAAATGGAGCATGTAAAAAGAAACGTTTAAATAAACAATAACCACTTATTCGATAGGGGATTTGCCATCAAACGTTATAATTAAATATTTTCTCTATCATCCGTCCAATTTTCAGCTTATTATGACCTCTCTGTGTGATACAAAAGCAAAGTGTTTATTTTCACCTGAAATCTTCCATTATTGATTTTCAGGAGTTCAGTGGCCCAGTGGGGAAAATGATAATTAGATTTTCTACTAACCACATTTCCTTCTGCTTAAAGTTACTCATTAGAATTCTGTTTGCCCTTTGACCTATAAACTGAATCCATATATTTATTGACTATTGCCTACATTTTGCAAAACAGTCAATGTTACTTCAGCTAGTATACATTTAATATAATTTTCATAGAAATATATTTAATCTAAATAATACCATATGCACATATATAGCACATTTGTGCAAAAGTAATGTCTCATCTAAAACTATACCCCACTTAATGCTCATTAAAAAAGCAAAAGGTACAATAAACATTAATTGACTACATTTTCAAGAAATCAATTTTCTATTACAGCTAGGAAGCTGTATATGGATAGTTAATACCATGCTATACAAAAAGAATACAAGGAATACAGGTCTTACTGTAAGTATATCTGAAGTCTGTATCTAATGCAGCAAAATATGAAGAGTAAAATGAAAACAGTGACAACGGAAAATTTTACATATTTCTTTTGTAAGTGGACCCCTCAACTTTGTATTTGACAAAATGATAAAACCAATTTCTGCTGATCACAGACAAGACAATTTTCCAAGTATTTTACCAACAATGAAACATAGAAAGCAAACAAAATGAAATGAAATGAAAATGTGTACATTATTGCACATTCTAAAACATATTTTTACCCAAGGTATACATTGTTCACTATTCTAGAAAACTATCTTTACAAATCCCAAGGTCATGAAAATCATTTATGTAAATGGCAAAGAGAAAAGATCTAAGTTTTGTATGTGAAAAAATATGTACTAAAACGCATTTAGGCCACGACCCAGAACAAATAAAATATTAATTGCTGTTGGTGGTTATCAATATTTTAGAGAAGTGCCATATATTTGAACGTTTCAGTGTACTAGATGAAATATTCCACTATAAGGAACTATGTGGAACTACAAAGTAATAGCAAAATATAAGGTGATTTTTTTTTTAGGCATCAAACAGTCAGACAATAATTAACAACATCATATTTATTATGCCAGAAAAAGTTTTGCTGCCACTTTTATGGTGGACCATAAAAGTGGCAGCAAAACGTTTTCTATTTGTTTTCTGGCTCTTGAAGTTGAATAGCCACAATTCTGGAAGCATTTATTAATTTGTTGGCCTTTCGATGGATACATGGCCTGTCTATCTTTGCTTCTAGTTGTATAATTTTTCAACATATAAAAAAACAATCAGTTTTAGTTTTATATACTTTTTCTATATATTTTAACAAATTCATGGGAATGTGAGAAGTGCTTGCAGCTGACAGTAAAATTTATCTATATTCTTTTATAGTTGCTAGCAAGATTTTTGTTTTATTTATGATTTTTCAACATACCTAGCCCCTCATCTTGCGGCCTGGCTTAGATATCATTGAATATTTGTGGTACCTAGCCCTCCTTTTTTGTGGATTTGGAGATGCTTGTTATAATTGTCTGGAAGTTTTACAGGTGTCTTTTGTCCTCCAACATTCTGTACCTTCTTGGTCCATTGGGGGAGGGGTTCATCTTCTCCAGGAAATATGATGATCTTGTACTGGCTCTAACTCACCACCATGATACTCATTCCCCTGATGAAGATTTGTATCAAGAACTGAAATGTGTTGGGGTTTACATGCATCTTTATGTCTATGTATCATAGTGTGGTTTTATCTATTGATTATGGACCAAGTCTTTTTCTGCACAGTGCACAGTGTTTTCCAGATTTTAATAATTTTTGGCATAATAAATATGATGTTTTTAATTATTGTCTAACTTGTTTGGTGCCTAAAAAATCCCCTTATTCTTTGCTATTACTTTCTTATATTTTATGGAAGATACATAACCAAATTTGACTCCATATCTTCTAAATATTCCACTAGCCATCAATAGCGTTTTATACAATCATTGACATTCTTTTGTCATTTAGTGCTTCTTCGGATGTCCCTCGGTCCCCAAGCCAATCTCCTGTAAAGGATCCAAAACAAAAAAAGTAAGCATACTAAGCAAATGCCTTAAGAGATTTAAGATGGGTTATCATCAAATCATCAGTGTTTTTCGTTTTTTTTTTATTTTTTTGCTGAAAAGGCCATCATAGAGTTGCAGACCCAAGTCTTATGTCCTGTACACATGATCTGATTTTCCGACAACAAATGTTGGATGTGAGCTTGTTGGCTGAAAGTCCGACTGTGTATATGCTCTATCGAACATTTGTTGTCGGACTTTCCGCCAAGAAATGTTGGCTAGCAGGTTCTCAAATTTTCCGCCAACAAAACTTTGTTGTCAGAATTTCCAATCCTGTGTACACAAGTCCGACGCACAAAAGTTCAAGTATGCTCGGAATCAAGCAGAAGGAGCCGTACTGGCTATTGAACTTCCTTTTTCTCGGCTCGTCGTACGTCTTGTACATCACCACGTTCCCACGTTCGGAATTGTTGGCCAACATTTGTGTGACCATATGTATGCAAGACAAGTTTGAGTCAACATCCTTCGAACAAAAATCCATGGTTTTGTTGGCGGAAAGTTTGATTGTGTGTATGGGGAATAAGAGTCACTGATCCGAAACAAGCATGCAGAAAATAAAAGTCAGAGAAAAGTCAGAATTTTTCATCTCTATGTATTTGTTTTGGGTCAGTGACTTAGAAATTCCTGAATCCAAAGTACTAAGGACTCCTGAAGCCAAGAATTCCTGAAGCCAAAAAGCATCACTCTCCCAATCAACATTGATTTTTTTTTTGTTAATCCTCATGCTGCTAGCATTAGTAAAGAGATAGGAAAAATGTAATATTTACTTGTTGTAAGTATTTTTTTTTAACATTTCTTCAGTTACTTCCTGGTTTCTTGCCAATTATGTCATACATCCCAGGAGTCCTCAGGAGGGGAGGAGAGATTTTCTCAACTAAGCACACTCTTCTGTATGCATGCTTAAGCTAAGGGCAGATGGATTACAGGAAGAAAATGCTACATGAATCATCATGTATTGACTGCCAAAAACTGCTGATAACAGCCTATGTGTGCATGGGTGCAGAAAAAAAGTCTGTAGCCAAAAATAGCAGTTGTAAAAACATCCAGTGTGCATGAGGCCTTATAGTGGGAATCCCTTTATCATACACTTGGAAGATAATATTATTATATTGGCGGTATTGTTAGAAAAAAATTTGAATAGAATAAAGAATTTATAAAAAAAAAAAAGTATAAAATGTACCTAGTTACATAATTACATAGTAGGTGAGGTTGAAAAAAGACATCAAGTCCAATCTATATGCGTGATTATATGTCAGTATTACATTGTATATCCCTGTATGTTGTGGTCGTTCAGATGCTTATCTAATAGTCTTTTTAAACTATCGATGCTCCCCGCTGAGACCACCGCCTGTGGAAGGGAATTCCACATCCTTGCCACTCTTACAGTAAAGAACCCTCTACGTAGTTTATAGTAGTAGTTCTTTCTTGGACACTAGCAAAAAATTGAAGCGCAATGGTTAGGGACAGAGTTATAAGAGGGTTGGCTTTCAATGATTTTTTTCTGGTTGCCAGCATAATCCAATTGACTCAGCACAACTGAATGAGATTGGAATATTATGGGAAATCCCTTGGGGATATCTATTGGCAGCACATTTGGTCCAGCTCAAATAATGCCCTCCAGCTGAGTCCTGCCTGCAATAGTGATTTGCCATTATAGGTGTCCAGGTCCATGGAACCATAGAGAAAGGGAAAACTTAGGTTCATCCAGTACTGTTGCTTTCCTCTACTTGCAGCATCACTCTGTACTGCTCCCTTCTCCCTCTCCTGCATCTTTTTTAGTGTGTGTTTCTTCTCAACCACCAGCACTCCCCCCTCTCCTCTTCCACCGTCACATCTCTTGTTCTGCACCTCTTCTTAGCATATAGTGTTCCGGGGATAGTGCTCTTCTCTCTCTCCAGTGTTCTCACAATCTGCAGTCCTTATATACTATGTATCACCTCAAGGTTGATGTACTATAGTGATATCTGTGCAGTGATATGTTTACAGGAAAAAGCTGATGTTCACATCATCATTTTCTCATGCAGGGAATATTCCAAATTTAATTCTCCATCTCGGACAGAGCAGGCAACCACAAAGGAAACAAAGCTAAAAAGGTAAAGTTGTGTATACAGTCAGAACTCACGCAAAGTAGCAGCACATCAGTAGCGCATAAGCATAAAAAATGTTTAAAAAAAATAAAATAAAGCGTCAGTGCTTCTTTATGTTACATGGACTGCAACTTATTCTGGAGTTTTGCTTGTAAAATGAAAATAAAATGATGCAATTTCCTCTAAAGATAAGTTTTCACTTCTTACCTTGCAAATCAGATGCATACCTTTGAGCCTGTGATTGGTGGTGGGGAAGAAGATTTTGCTTCATCCAGCAGAGACTTAGTAGGATAAATGGTAAATTTCGTATTTTAGGGTAACCCCAACTTGATTCTGGACCACCACTTGTGATCCCATAGATCCTTCACCCCAGCTTTAGGAGACTATGAAAAATATGCATATGCATTTTTTTGTAAAGGTTGTGCCATTCAGTATTCCCCCCACCAGCTTTCTTGATAAATTCCCCCCAGTAATGTAGTCACATGAAGTGCAGTTAAATGTGCCCCTCAACACAAATGAGACATTATGTTTAAAAAGAAGTGAATCAAATTTTTTTGGAGCGATGAAAAATCCCAGTTTTGACAGTGAACGCCTAAAGAGTCATTCCATTGAGATTTTTCCCTTACTACCTCTTATGATGACAACTGGATTTCTACCTTATTTTTTCCAGTGAAAAACATTATCTAGGCCAGTGGTTCTCAACCTTTTTGAGACCAGGGCTCAGAAAATTCTTCCAAAACCTTCCATGCCCCAACAGTAAAAAAAAATAAAAAGTTTATACTCAAACAATTGAAATGTTGGAAGGCTCTGGATGGAACTTAATGTCTCTGTGGGGGGAAGATGGAGGTTGTGGAGTGGTATAGAGGACTGTGCAGTAGACTTGGTGGCCCTATAGGAGCCATGAAAGGTTGGGGAAGCACTGTGGACCACAATCTAATCTAATATTACAGTACTGTATAATTATATGAAATGGAAGCAAGAAAAAAACAACATTAATAAGATTTTGGAGGCATGGAAAATGTCAAGCATAAAAATAACTATGAATCTATGTGTATATGTGGTTCTATAGTGAGCTGAAAATGAAAGAGTCACATTATAAATGAAAAATACATAGTTTCATAAAATCACCTTGCAATCAGCTTGAAGTGTGTTTGAACCCAAAATCTAAAATGTAATATTAAAGCTTACCAGTCCTTTATGTGGTGGCTGCATTTGCTTTTAGGCTTTTTTCTTTATTTTCACCTGGTGATCCTGCCAGTAACACACTTCCTAGGCCTTAGGGTGACAATACTCACTCTCTGTACTGTATAGAGGAGAAATGATGTCATTCTAGGACAGGATGTGTGTAAGGGCTACAAAAAACTTCTCTCTCTGTTCACCTATATAACATGTGGGGTGTTCTGTAGTTCACATTCGTGAACTGAGCAGAGCTGATAACATTGCTCGAAATAATTTGATAATTAGAAATTTGATAATAATTAGATTTTTTGGCAGAATAAACAGGTATTTTTTTGTACTTATCAAACAGCTATAACAAAATGCTTTTCATTGTATAATTTGCAGACCAAAGGGAGCAAATCACATAAGTTCATTGTTCAGATATACCAATGCTTTAGAGAACTAGTAATGCAAATAACTGCTTAACGGTTACACATGGCAATATCTTGCTTCTACTGAATTGGAGCACTCATAGTTAACTTCTGTGGGTGTTTGATTGTAGTGGGTGCCAGCCACTGTGTTTGTAGCAATGCCGGTTTTAGGTTTAGGTATTATCATAACTGTGCAGTAATAGGTTTACAGCAAGAATCTGTTGTTCACATTACAATTTTCTCATGCAGGGAATGCCCTGAATTGAATTCTCCATCCATGACACAGCATGCAACTGCTAAGGAAACAAAGCTTAAAAGGTAAATTGTGTGTGTCAGGACATATCACATCAGTAGCACATAAGCATAAAACATGCTATTTTACCATTAAAGGTAGTCCATGCACAGACCACTGTTTGCGATCTTGGAATCTGCTAGTGAAAAGAAAAAATTTCAACCAGCTTCTTGTGATTTCAAACGCAGATCATTTTTTGATAGCCACAATGCAAATAATTTGAGCACCTTAAAGATTGTGATGATGTGCAATTATGTCTGGGACAGTAGTAGAAAGAACTGGAAATTGATATAGTTAAAGTGATTCTAAATTGAAAAAACAAACAAACATTACATACTTACCTTTCTCTGTGCAATGATTTTGCACAAAGCAGCCCCAATCCTCCCCTCCTGGGGTCCCCCACCAGTGCTTCTGGCTCCTCCCCTCTGCTGAGTGTCACTTGCTATGGGGGCACTCGTGTGCTCGCTCCCGAGAAAGCTCTGTGTACTCATTGACACACAGAGTGTGGCTCGGCACTACTCCCCCCCCCCCAGCTCTCTCCTCACTGGCAGTGATTGACAGCCACATGAGCCAATAGCTTCCACTGCTGCCTCTCTGTCCAATGAGGAGAGAGAGAGACAGCCAATAGAGAAAAAGCAGAGAGAGCTGCTGTTCTTGTGCAGATTGCCGGATCTAGGCTCAGGTAAATATAAGGGAGGGCTGGGGGGAGCTGCATGCAGAAGGTTTTTTACCCTAATGCATAAAATGTCCAATGAGAACTGACAGCATGTTTTTTTTTCACTAGTAATACTCCTTTGAGGGTATTTTATACTATGGTTTGTAGCTTATACACAGTCTCACACTGGGATTTCTGAGAGGCAGAGGGCCTTTTTCCCCATGGGCAAGTTATAAGAAGTTATGTTGGGCTGGTGGCCCTGAATGGAGATACTTCTTAATTTAGACATCAATAAGAGTAGTACGTGATGTGCAGTCAATGACACATGGCTGGCATTTTATAGCTACCTGATTCAGACCTGTAATCTCAGTGTGTAGCAGAGGGAGGTCTTCCAGCACCAACTTCCTTTGCGGCTCTGAGACATCCAGTGACTATGTGAGCCCCGTAGAAAGCTGGTGCTGCAAGATGTGAAAAAATGTGTCACAATAAATCATGTCCTTTAGTACCACTCCCACCAATCAATGAGGCACCACGCCTTTTTTTTCATGATGTACTTTATATAGTACACAGAAATCTGTCCAAAAGCCAAAGGTTCCCAATTCTCCCTTCGCATTCTAGGGCATGGTTAGTACCAATGCTTGCCTTCTAAGCTGCTAGGGTGACAGAAGTTTGGTGGTATATGTCTAGAAGCACAGATAAATATATTTTGATGACTTCTTCCAGGTATGCTCTATATGCAGCCATCACTAGATTTATTAGTATAGCAGTATATATTAATGTTGTACTCTTTGCAGGAGTCATTCTACTGATGTTCAGTCTTCATCTCATACTTCCAAGAAGCCAGAAAGGTAAGTTAGTATTTGATGTGGTTGTATAATGCAAGCTGAGCCTCCTTGATCATCCTATTTATGTATGTTTGTTAGGAGGTTGTCTCTGAATGCCTCACCATCATCTGCCTCCAGTAAAAGTGTTACCACCCACAAAGAAGAAAGGTAAAGTCAATTGAATAGAATTAGCGTTTAAAGAAGAAAAAAGACAAATATTGATTGCTTTAATTTTTTTCCACTCAGAAGAACCTCTATTAGTAGTCCAACAACCAATGTTCGGAATGGATCCAGCAAACCCTCCACAAATACCAAAGAAGAAAGGTGACTAAAGCTTTAAAGTAAACACAAAGTTATTTATCTCTCTGTTACTAATAAATACTTTTTATCCGGTAGGTCAAGCGATGCATTGGGAAGCTCCCCTACCTGTAGCAGTCCTCCTTCGTCTGTACTTCTATATCCCTCTTATGTGACAGGGAATTCTGTTAGGGACAAGTGTGTGGAGATGGTGGCAGCTGCTCTGAGGACTGATGGTAAGAATACAGATGTTGGGTCACAGACAGATTAGGACACAATGGGGCCTTAGGCCAGGTAGCAGCTTTTCCGTCCCCTCAAACCACCCCTTTTGATCAGTTCACATTATTAAAGGGGAGTTCCAGGCTTTTTATGTTTATTAAAAGTCAGCAGCTACAAAAAGTGTAGTTGCTGACTTTTAATAAACAGACACTTACCTGTTCCATGGTCCAGCGATGCGGCCGCACGGGGTGTCGCTCCTCTCCCCCTCCTCTCTCCGCCGGCGCCTCCATTGCCACTCTGGGCACCCAGCCGTGACAGCTTTCGGGGCACACACGGCGCATACGCGAGTCGCGCTACGCTCCTGGAGGGGCCAGGCGATTTCCAGGGACCTGTCATGTGTCCCAGGAGATCGCCTAGAGGGAGGGGCCGCTTAAGGCGAAAGGAGGAGTCGCCTTGGCGGTCCCTGGGTGGAAGGAGGAAGTGGGACAGGAGGTTCCCCTCCTAATGAAGCCCCCACTCCCCCCCAAAAAAATTACATGCCAAATGTGACATGTAAGGGGGCGAGGAGTGCTTAAAGAGGAAGTTTTACGTTTTTTTTTAATCGGTTTATAGAAGATGCATTTGCAGTATGTGTGCTAGTATTTTCCACCATCCTCCATCTTATTCTTATTCTTATTAATATACAGGGTTTATATAGTGCCAACAATTTGCTTAGCACTTCACAATATAAAGGGAGACAATACAGCAACAATACAATTCAATACAAGGGGGTTAGGAGGGCCCTGCTCCTGGGAGCTTACAATCTAATAGGCTGGTGGAACAAAAGGTAATAACTGAGGAATGAACTGATGGGAGAAATAAAAGATTCAGTTATTAGCTGAAGGCAGGATAGGCTTCCCTGAAGAGATTTGTTTTTAGGAATCGCCTATAAGTGGACAGAGAAGGAGATTGCATAACAAAGAATCAAGCCCTTCTCTATCCTATCCAAAACAAAACAAAAAAAGGGTTTCAGATGTACTTTAAGTAAATAAAGCTTTGCTAGTAAAGGAGTTCCATGAAATGTAAACTCCTTGGCAAATCAAATCAATGCTTTGGTTGAGGAAAGCTTCACAGTAACACTTCAAATCAAGTTAAGGGTTGAGGAAAGCTTCACAGTAACAAAATGGGGTATCCTAAATATTTATTTCCCATCTTTCCTTCTAGGTGACTATATAGAGTATGAAGCAAACTGTGACAGGCTTGCATGGGAGATAGAAGAATATATCCTTTTGAAATGTGAATATGATTTTTATTTCTGTTCAAGAAGAGCTCTGATCACGATAAAAATTAAATATTATCATATTTTTTTGCACTTGCATTTAATTGCACTTGTACCTGTTACTGAAGGATGAGATTCGATATCAGCTCCCTGCAGCCAAAGAAGGGAAGGCCTCCAACTCTTTATGGGGGGGGGTAGGTTATTGCTGGATGGAATTACATTTGGGAAAGTAAATACATTGTAGTCTAGAAGCCACAGAATCATGGTGCCTTCTATAGGTCCAAAAGTTTATTATTTTGACAATAGCAGACACTGGTCAATGACATATTTATGGCTGAGTTGTAGCATCCATGTTGGTAGCACTCTTGCTTATCCGATTGCTGACCAGCCGCTGTCATTATACTGCAGCAGGTTGGCACGGCTGCATGAATCAGCGTAGATGTACATTAGCCGCTTTAAGTGTGATAGGGGGCGTGCTCCCGCTGCGCAACGTTGAACATGATGCGCGTGGCCGGTGGCGGTGATGTCTGCCGGCCACCCGCAATCGCTCCTCAGAGAGCCAGAATGGGGATCTGTCAATGTAAAAAGACAGATCACTGTTCTGACAGGGAAACAGATGACTAAGATGACTATTGTCATCTTAACGGTGCAGAACATCTTTCTAGCAGGGCAAAAAAGGACTGACATAGCTTTAATATATGTCCTTAATTTTTTCCTGATGATAAATAAATGTGAAGAAAAAACAGTCAACTGTGCTTATGTAACAATCACAACCTACAGTGAAATCTCCCAATACAGTAGTGACAAACCATAAATCGTATAAACATATTCTTAATCCTTTATAACTTAATAAACATATAACTTAAACTTAATCCTATATAACGAAAGAATAAAAGAATATTGAAAAAAACTACAATAAATGATCTTCTTGCAAAGTGCTTCTCATTTAAAAGATAACAAAATCAAACAACATTTTTTTTTTTTTTTATATATTGCAGCATACAGTCCTTAGAGGTGCTGGCTGCATTTCTTTTTGTTTTTCTTTCAAGCTAAAAACCTTTTAATACAGAAAATATATTTTGCAAGAAATGCAGTGTCCTTGTCTCTTCCTATAGTGACATATATCTCTTCAGTTTAACCTCTCCATAAGGTGTGCTCCCCTTTAATAGGATGTTGTCTTCATATCATAAACTGAAAAATAAACTGCGTATATTATAAAACCCTTATACTATAAGCCCCAGTTCACACTATAAATTGCAAAGGAACGTGCTATGCATTCCTGTGCAATTTTTTTTTTTAACATAGACTTTATTTATTTTGTACATGACATGTTAGAACAGTGGTACAATATTCCTGCGCAATTTACATGCAATTCAGTGTGGTGTGATTTCAACCCATTCATTTTGAATGGGCTGAAATAACACTGCATCGCACCAAAAGTTTTTGTTTTTGTACTATGGTGCAGGCAAAGGCACTGTGTTTGTGAGCTGTGTTTGGGATGTCATTTACTTAACATTGAAAACCGACGCAGGATGTGGTATGGGAAATGCACATGGAATGCAGGTTTCCCACACCAAGTTCAAGTGTGAACCTAGCCTTATAAAGTTAAAAGCATAACAAGTTGCCACTCACATGAATAAATGCATAACAGCAATGAAATCTGAGTGCCTTGAACTTCTCCACCCTCTCTTGCAGTGCCTGCACTCTTTAGGATAGACTGTATCACAAGGCTCCGCACTGATGCGTTTCGTCAAACCGACTTCATTAAAAGCCAAGTCACAACCAAGTTACATAGGAGATTCTGCTATAGACATAATGAAAAGGAAACTCCTCCCATCATTAGCAACATACCACATGTGCAAGCAGAATTGTTTCAAGCAAAATCTTACAAGATGGCTTAGGTTATGGCTTAGGTTATACTATAGGCATGTTTGTCATGACCACCACGTAGTGACATTGGTAGGGCTAGTGAGCAATCATCAAAGTCATCTTACACAGTGTGGATTGTGTGCTTCTCATACTGTCTTTGCTTGTTGTTTTTTTTTTTTTTTTTTGGAAAGGCTTGATTATACATCCTATTGTCGCTTTCCATGACATTCTCACTTGTATATAGAGAAATGAAGGCTACAGATATGAAATACAGAAACAGAATTCGGAGTCGGATTAGTAATTTAAAGGATCCAAAGAATCCATCGCTGAGACGAAATGTCCTGTGTGGCATTGTATCGACACAGAAAATTGCAACAATGACAGCTGAGGTAACCAGATCTTACATTGTTTTGTGGACCATATAGTATTCTTATTAAATGGATATTTTTAAGATGTCCAAAGAATAGTGGCCAGAGAGTACAAATATGGTACATAAACAAGGCTTTTATTCAAGATGAAAACGCATTGTTAGTATGATAAAATTTGTATGTTTGTACTAAAAATAGTTACAACTATAAGTATTGAACATTTACTGTTAGTATTATAACCTGTCAGTTTCCATATTTAGTTTCTACATATAACAGCAATTTATTGGACAAACAGTGGTTTACAGGGTACAAAGTACTGGTACTAAATAACTCTACAAAATTCATGGTCATTTTGGACAGCACACAGAGGACACCACCAAGAGCATGGCAGAACATACAAATCCTATGCAAATAGTGTACCTGCTGGGATTCAAACCTAGGACCCCCACACTTTAACCACTAAAGGACCGAAAAAGATTTGCCCCCTTAATGACCAGGCCATATTTTGTGATACGGCACTGCGTCGCTTTAACTGACAATTACCCGGGCGTGCGACAAAGTACCCAAACAAAATTTATGTCCCATTTTTCCCACAAATAGAGCTTTCTTTTGGTGGTATTTGATCCCCTCTGCGGTTTTTATTTTTTTGCGCAATAAACAAATTTTTAGCGCGACTGCGACATTGCGGCGGACAGATCGGACAATTTTGACACTTTTTTTGGGACCAGTGACATTTACACAGTGATCAGAGCTAAAAAATAGTAATTACATAGTTACATAGTTAGTTAGGTTGAAAAAAGACACAAGTCCATCCAGTTCAACCACAAATTAAACAAAAAAAAAAATATATATATATATATATATATATATATATATATATATATATATATATATATATATATATATATATATATATCATACAATCCATATACCCCATTCTATACCCACAGTTGATCCAGAGGAAGGCAAAAAATTGATTACTGTATAAATGTTACTGGCAGGGAAGGGGTTAACACTGGGGGGAGATCAAGGGGTTAAGTGTTCCATAGGAAGGTGTTTCTAACTGTGGGGGCAGTGTACTGACTAGAGGAGGAGAGAGATTGCTGTTCCTGATCACTAGGAACAGCAGATCTCTCTACTCCCCTGTCAGAACGGGGATCTGTCTTTTTACATTGACAGATCCCCGTTCTGGCTCTCAGAGGAGCGATCGTGGGTGGCCAGAGGACATCACCGCCACCGGCCACGTGCATCAGGTTCAACCTTGCACAGCGGGAGAATGCCCCCTATCACACTTAATGTACATCTATGCCGATTCATGCAGCAGTGCCAACCTGCCGCAGTATAATGACGGTGGCTGGTCAGCAATCGGTTAAGCAAGAGTGCTACCAACATGGATGCTACATGCCATGAAAGGACTGATGTCTTCAGATAAACCTACAGGCCTTTTATAGTACATCCTAGAACAGGAGTGGCAACCTTTGAGAGGCGGAGATCTAACTGAACAACATGAAAGAGATCTTTTTTTTTTGAAGAAGAAATTAACTAGCAAGTCCCAACCAAATAGTAAGGAAAACTTAGAAAAATATAATAAAAAAAATTAAACTTATCCTACCTTAAAATTGGACAGTGTCAATCAGTAAAGTAGTAGACAATGTCAGTAGGGCAGTGAGCATGTCAGTAGGGCAGTAGATTGTGTCAGTAGGGTAGAGGCTGTCATCACTAGGGCATTGGATGGAGTCAGGAGTTTTTTACAATTGTATTTTTTTATTATTTTTAACAATTTTATTTGAAAAAATTTTTAACAGCTCTGTTGGGGGGCTTTGGTGAAATATCAGGGGTCTAAACAGACCCCTGATGTCTAATTTTTGATCCAGTGAAAAGAGATTAAAGACACAGTCCTCTCTCTATCTCCAGCTGCACAGAATGAATGAACAGAAAGAGATCTGCATAGTCTCCCTGTTCATTCACAAATTAAAGCATAGTAAACACAGTTTACCATGCCTCAGTTATGAACGAACTCTAGGAAGGGAAGCGATCTGTCCGTCACCTGCCCCTGCAATCGTCAGGTTGTCGAACCCCCGTCCTAGAATGACCCTCCTCATGTGGACCCACACTGAGAATGACTGCCAGTTTCAAAGGTTTCTTCTTCAGTGATCCCTGTAACAACTTTACATTGCAACTGTATAACATTTTGCTACCAACTGTATTTGCAATCAATGTTACTACAGATCAGAGGTGTGTTTTTGATCTGTCTATAGTTTCGGTTAAAGCTAATTCTGTCTGTTCAAAACCTAATACACTGTGTTTTGTTCATATCATCTAATGTGTATACAGTATATGTGCACATTTTTTTAAATAATTCATAAATTCGTTTTTTTAGAGTATCTTTTTTAATAGCCATTATATTTGTAAATAACTTTACCATACTTTATATCAGAAACAAAGTGAGTTTAAAGTGTTTGATCTCAATGGATAAGACCAGTTATGTCAAAACTATCACTGAACAGCTTAAAAATAAATAGAAATAAAATAACTACAAAACAAAAATTTGACCCCCCCCCCCCAAAAAAAAACAACCTATATGCACTACGAACAATGTATATCTTTCTGGTTTCTAAACATAAAAATGAATTTAAGCTAATCAAATCCCAGGTTCCTTTTATGCTATCTTCTGCCAGTGTGTTAATACTGAGAAGTACTATAAATGACCAAACAAAAGCAGTGCTCTGAATATTTAACCACAATTATGATATCATATCAAATAGATAAAATTATATAATATAAAGCGCAACAGCCGTATCCACAATAAAAATCAAATTAGCATTTTCAGCCGTGGGAGAGCTCATTAATCATTCTCCCTCTGGCCGTCTGGCCAAACACTCATGGAAAAAAATGTCACATGCTACGGAAAAAAACAAACAAAAGGTCACTGCCATAGCATGATACAATATAAATAAAGTAAAATATACAGTATACAATAGCAATGTAAGATGTGCATGTCATGGTCTGTGGAGTGTGAAAGTGGAGATCTAAAAAAACAGATCTCACAATAACTATCAGTTTATCCAGCATAGGATGTCCAACATCTTCGTCTCATTTGGAGCCCTGCTGAAATATTTTTTTTTTATATACCTAGAAAGCCATGCCCCCGTTTTGCCAGTGCTGACATTTTCAGGCCATGACATGTGAATCGTATGCACCGCACACAAAATCGTATTTTCCTACAACAAGACCGTGGATTTTTTTCCAAAGGATGTTGGCCTTAAACTTGTCTTGCCTACACACGGTCACACAAATGTGGTCAAATTCCGAACGTGGGAACGCTGTGACGTACAACACGTACGACGAGCCGAGAAAAAGGAAGTTCAATAGCCAGTGCGGCTCCTTCTGCTTGTTTCCGAGCATGCGTGAACTTTTGTGCAACGGACTTGTGTACACACGATCAGACTTTCCGACAACAAGTTTTGTTGTCGGAAAATTTGAGAACCTGCTCTCAAACATTTGTGTGCATAAATTCCAAAAGCAACTGTTCAATGGAGCATACAGACGGTCGTGACTTTTCGACAACAAGCTCACATCGAACATTTCCTGTTGAAAAATCTGACTGTGTGTAGGCGGCTTAAGAATAAACCTCAAAGATTGGGGTTTTGTAGGCAATTGAAAGAAGATAATGTATTTATTAAACATATATATTTATTACAAATAGATTTGGATAATATTCCAGATTGGAAATAAAAAACATCGCAACAAATAATGATATCATATTACATAAAGAAATTGATATGAACATGAAGTGGTAGTCCCCATCTACTTGCTGTTTCTTGCTAGACATGTGCGATTAGTTTCGTACAAATCGGAAATTCGTACAAATTTTTCGAAATTCGTACATTCGTACGAATCCGAATTAAGAATTTTTCCGAATACGAATTCTGCACGAAATACGAAATTTCGTTTACGAATTTCGGATCCAAATTATCAGAATCCAAACTACCAAATAACTAATTTCAACTAACATGAAAGAAATTATAGCGGGTATAACGAATGATTCGAATGAATTTGAGATTCAGTATAAGAATATCGACACTCTACGAATAATAATGAATTATCCGAAAACTTATTAACGTTACATAAAACAAGTCTATTGTTCACCAATCACTCAGAGGAAGTACGAAATACGAAATTTCGTATTCGTAAACGAAATTTCGTATTTCGTACTTCCTCTGAGTGATTGGTGAACATTAGACAATAGACTTGTGTTATGTAACGTTAATACGTTTTCGGATAATTCGTTATTATTCGTAGAGTGTCGTTATTCGTTATCCAAATTAGGGTACTTACACTGTTTGTATTTTAAAAGATATTTAACAATGTATTATGGAATACAGAGATAATTTGTGTAATTTAAATTTGCCCAGATTATAGCTTTGACTATTTTTACTTTGCTGGAGTACATTATTTTCACATCACGGACTTGTGTTTTTCTTGAGGAATTGTGCATTTTAGTTTTCTCCTGACTGTTATACTTCTCCCAAGAAAGCATACTCTAGTAAGTGACTTGGACCACTCTTGAATGACAGGATATGGCAAGTGATGAACTGAAGGAGCTCAGGAATACGCTGACACAAGAAGCCATTCGAGAACATCAGATGGCAAAGACTGGAGGAACTACGACAGACTTGCTTCAATGTGATAAGTGCAAGAAGAAGAACTGCACCTACAACCAGGCATGTCACACTAGATTCATATTATTTGAAATGATTGTTGTTGCCATTATGGTTTAACTCTACATAGCACATATACCGATGATAACAAAAAAGGAAAAATTCTTACAGAGCAACTGTAGGCAATGAGTAAAATCACTGCTGCTTAACTGCTTTGGTATTAAAGCGACCCTGTTGCTATACAAAAAAATTACGAGCAAAGCCTACCTGTAAAAGTGGAAGGTAAATGCTCACCTTTCCTGCTACCTAACCACTCTGATTCTGAGAGATCTCCGAAGTCTGCTGGGAAACTGACCCATCCAGGAATGTCGATCTCATAGGCCCCTCGCTGCTTGAACTTTTCAGTGGAGGTCGGCAGTAGAAACCAGTAAGAGCTGTGGGGCAGGTGGAAAGATAAGTACCCATTATTTGCTGGATAATTTTGTATAGTGACAGCATTGCTTTAACATCGTAAGTAAATCCATTCAAGTGATCCCTGATTTATAGATCAAATTTTGATCTACTGTATATATGGCAGGCTCAAGTGTCTTGAAAATTAATCCATTTGGTTCTTTCAGTTCTGTGACTGCTAAACACTTGAAATGCTGCTGAGTAGGTATGAAGTTATACTGCATATCTCATTGATATTCATATGATTGATAACTTTATATCAGAAATACCCTGACGCAACCTAGAATCCCTCACTTTGGATGGGGTTTCTTCTTATGTCCTGTTTTGGCTATGGGACAGGAAGTGAAGGGAAATCTCCCCAATGGGAGATGACAAAAACTCACAGGGGTTATACTCCTTCCTTACTCTATCCAAAACAAAAAATTGTTTTCTTTAGATCTACTTTAAGGCCATTCAGTAAAGCTATAGAGCAGGGATATGCAATTAGCGGACCTCCATCTGTTGCAAAACTACAAGTCCCATCATGCCTCTGCCTCTGGGTGTCATGCTTGTGGCTGTCAGAGTCGTGCTATGCCTCATGGGACTTGTAGTTTTGCAACAGCTGGAGGTCCGCTAATTGCATATCTCTGCTATATAGGTTTAGTGAGTGCAGCAGCTAGCTGCACAATAGTGAATGCTAGGATGGAAACTAGAGCCCCTTATCAGGCAGGCTGGGGTTGATTTACTAAAAGCAAATAGACTGTGCAGTTTGCAAGGGCAGTTGTTCCACAGATTAGCAAATGAGGGGAAAGCATTTTTGCTTTCATATGATTGGAGGATGGAAGTCAGCCGAGCTTCCCCTCATGTACTAAGCTCTTGAGCAACTGCACTTGCAAAGTGCACAGTCTATTTGCCTATAATAAATCAACTGTACAAAGAAAAGTCTACAAAAAATAAAACAGAATATGTCTATACAGAATGACTATGTGCCTTCTGTGACTTTTGCCTGTGATCTTGTGCTAATAACAGTATGCGATTACAGTCAGTGTGTGGGCACTCGCGGACCCAGAGCACCCTGTAGGAGATGCAATGCACGTGAGCACTAACAGTAATTGCTGCCATATAGTGCTTGAAAGTGTGGCCAAGATATAATAAGATTTGATAGAGTCCATTTTGATAATAACAATGTTTCAGCACAGTAAAGTCTGAATAATATCTGGTGGGACAGGTCAGTGTCATTCACAATAACTTCTCAATACCTTGTCTCCTTTAGGTGCAGACGCGCAGTGCAGATGAGCCAATGACAACTTTTGTACTTTGCAATGAGTGTGGCCACCGCTGGAAGGTTAGTAGTCCAGTTAATATCTTTACATTCATTTTCTTTTTATCATCTTCTAGTTCTTTGTCAGGCAGTATTGTGCAGAAATGTGGGCTCAAACCAACGACTAGCCTGGGTTTCTGAACACCTTGTACTGTAGTAAAATGAATTGAGGGGAATTCATAAAGAGTGTCTAAGACACTCTTTACAATTCTAACGTGCCTCCATGTGGCCAGCCAATGACAATGGCCAGCAATCAAGACCCAGAAGTTAGCCGCCCAAAGATGTCAGCGGCCAGGCGGGGAGCTTGGGGATGCTGCATCGCTGGGTTTGAGGTGAGTATTGTTCAGCTTTAACAACTAATGACAGGCAAGAAAGTTGATTGCACAGAAGTGGCAAGCAATAGCCCCCCGACATATGGAGAATGGATAACTGTCATAAATGATACGATATGGAAGGAAAAATATATATATAGCAAAAGGGGATGCCTAGGGAAATATGAAAGAAAGAAAGAGTGAATGGGGGGGGGGGGGTGAGCGAATCGGTAAGGGGGGAGTGAATGAGATATTAAACCATGTGTAAAAGTTTAGGCAAGGCAAAAAGGAGGGATGGTGGGGAGTGGGTAATAGAAGGATGTGTTTTTTTTTGTATTTCGGTCTGTAAGCCAACTTAGAGTGGGTCTTAATTAACTCTAGATTTGTTATCTACAACTTATTAAGAACTACAGAATCTACTGCATGTGTGAATAAAGTTCCCAAAATGGGTGGCAGGGATTCTTGAATCTGGCGCAGGCCATTTTAAAGGGCCATAGTGCTCTTCTACACTGCGTACAGAGACAGGCACTCTACCTGTTTCTGTAAGCCAACTTAGAGTAGGTCTTAATTACCTCTAGTTTTGTTACATACAACCTATTAAGAACTACAGAATCTGCCGCATGTGTTGATAAAGTTTGCAAAATGGGCGACAGGGATGCTTGAATCTGGCACAGACCTTTTAAAGGGCCATAGTGCCAGAAAAGTGTTTGTAGTGGTTTACTGAATTCCCCTGATTATATTCTAAAAAAAGAGGTTAGAGGAAGGTATTTTACAAATTAAATTTTTAAAGTGTGCCTATCATTTAAAATCAATAGGCAGAATGTCATCATAATCAAATCCAATTATATTTTTAGTTAAAATGTACTTCTCTCTTGCTATGAATAAAAAAATATAGATCTAAGTTGCTTTATATCACTTAGAGCCTAGGTAAAGAGGATATGGTGTCTGAGTGTTTTATACCAATAGAGTCTTTTAAGTCTATTATTGTATTTCAGATAGACCATATCAGTAAGGTACGAGGATTAACAGATAGCAGCACTTATGTAACAGGGAAATATGTCTGTGACCAAGCACATATAAAATGAACTGTACAGAAAAACAATAGTTTGAAATGGTTAACACACTTTGATAAATGAATAACACATTTTGACATTCATCTGAACTTGCTACATCTATATAATATAAAAAGGGTAATAGGTCCCTTTTAAGGTCTCATTTATGCCTCACTTCAGGGCTTTCAGAACTTGGAATGTCACTGTGTGGTACATCAAATAACTTCAGAACCTAAACACTTTATAACAAAAAGTAGGTGAGGCTTACTGGTAAGGAATGTTGCTTAAAGCAGACCCGGAAAATAGATGGTTCACTTTACTGATAATGTCTAACCCCCAAAATACTAAGTTTTAAAAACCCTGTTAAAAATAAAGTATCTTGGCCTTCCTGGAGGTTACTGTGCCTGCTGACTCTCAGGAAAGCTGTGAGAATGTACTCTAATGCCCCGTACACGCGGTCGGATATTCCGATGGAAAAAGTCAGATCGGATTATGTTGTTGGAAAATCCAATCGTGTGTGGGCTCTAGCGGGCTTTTGACTTGCGACGGAAAAAATTTGAGAGCAGGATCTAAAATTTCCAACAACAAAATCAGATCAGACTTTTTCCGATCGTGTATAGAGAATTCCGACACACAAAGTGCCAGGCATGCTCAGAAGAAATTTGGAGACGAAAGCTATTGGCTACTGGCCTCTACGTAGTCCCGTCGTACGTTTTATACGTCACGTTGTTCGGAATGATCGGATTTACCGACAACTTTGTCCGACCGTGTGTGTGCAACACAAGTTTTGGCCAAAATCCGTCAGAAAAAATCAGATGGAGTTTGAGGTCGGAATGATTGCAGTATTCTAGTCTGCATCTCCCCAAGGTAATACTTAAAATCTGGCGCCCCCCTCCACAGTTGCGAAATGCCGGCCGCCCACATACCGGAAGCACTGAGGCTGCTTTATGAGGGAGCTAGACTTATTCGCCTCTCAGCCCAGTCCGCCCCATAAGACTGGCGCTACACTAACAGCGCAAGCTGGCAGGGACTCTTTCCGTGATGCCCCCCTGCATAGTGCTGCCCTAGGCCTGGGCCTTGTCGGCCTAGGCCAGGATACAGCGTTGCCTTTTCGTGGGTCCTGAGGACAGGAGTTAAGAACCACTGCTCTAATGCATTCTCTACATTAAGGTGAAAAAGCTTCTGTGCACAGGATCCCCCTCCATCCCCTCCTTATACTTTCCTGATCCCAATCTTGATCCAGCCGTGTGCACAGAGATCTCTCCTCTCTCTCCTTACTGGACATGGAGGCAGTAGAGGGAGTCATCAGCTACTGCTGCTGTCAATCACAGGATGTGAGGAGGGAGCGGGATGTGTGGCCAGGTCACGTTGTTTGTCAATGGACGCACACAGTGTGGCTCAGGGTCAAGCCTGCACAAGTGCCACGACAGCAAACAGTCTACTATGGGGGCAGTCTGACGGGAGGAGGAGCCAGGGTCACCAACGGGGGACCCCAGAAGAGGAGGATCGGGGCTGCTCTGTGCAAAACTGCACAAAGCAGGTGAGTATAACATGTTTGTTAGTTTAAAAAAAAAAAGTTTACAATCACTTTAATGCATCATTCACACAGCCATTGAGAGGCTGAAATTATGCCCAGCAAAAGTTCTGGGCCTTTTACAGCATCCAGGTAACAGCAGGTGCTGTGTTCAGCCTGCCATACAAGTGTATGAAAAAACTGATGGTCAGCAAGTTCCCGTGCCTACACTTGAAGTGTCACCACTGCGCCAATGGATAAAATGAACCTTTACACTATAGATGCTACTTTAAATAATACAGAAATGTGAAAGAATATATTTTTAAACCTCTAATAGTGCAAAAAATATATAGTAGCGCTTAACAAAATAATAAAACAAACATGTAAATTACTACATTTGCAATGTATAAACCACCCTGTGACAAATTTCACTAAAGTGACAAGTCCATAAGTGTTTTCTCCAAATATTAAGGCTTTGTGAAAAAATCTTCTTAATTCTTCCGCCACACCATATGTGACAGTGACTCCTCTCCCTTCAAAAGGCGCACTCACCAACTCCCAGTGCCTTACACTTTCGTGTTTGGCAAAAGCGCTTTCAACCACACACCAAGGGGTTAAATGGACTTTCAAACTCAAACAAGATCTTTCCACATGTAAATAAATAAGTGCTCCCAATAGCGTAGTAACGTTAACCAGTTTAATTAAAACACTCAGAAAAACTTCATCCATTAAACTCACATCAAGTAAAATCTTTAAAAGCAAAACAGTATAATCACAGCAACTCTCCAAACGATTTGTAGCAACGGTGTGTAATGGTCACGGCAGACCCAAGGTAAGCAAGCAGGTTCAAACTCACCAGCCCCTCAGGTTCGAAACAGCTCTCCACTTCCCCGTTCAATGTGCATCGTAAAACGTTACACGTGATCGCCGTACAGCCACGCCCCAACATCTTCTAAACATGGCATCACAACAAGAGCAGACAATCGCCTTGAGGCGATTCAGTTCGCAGTTGCAGCGCTATACAAATCATTCATTCATTCATTCATGTTTCGTCATTTTCGACTTATTCATGGGATTGGCTGTACGGCACGGCAATCACTTATACCCACACATTCAACAGCTGGCGGAAGCGACTCCACTGCGCAAGCGCTCACCTCCTGTCTCCATGTCCACAATACCTCGATCCTACAGCACATTATCATCAGTGTACAGAGAATTAATGCAAAACTACGTCGCAAGCACATGGAAATTACTTCACTGCGCATACTACCATTAGCATTCAATACCCATCTATAACCTATTTGACAGATATTGCTATCACTTCTTATAAAACCATCCGGGCTTACCCCGAAAATGTAATAAAACATGATTGTTCATAGGTCCAGTAGGATTTGATGGATTTAAATATTGAAATAAAGTTACAATTAAATGATGAACTAATTCTAGATAATAATTAAATCAAAAGTAAATCTAAATAAAAACGAATGGCTGATTTAATTAGCAAGATACAAAATTCTTACAACAAATGATTTAAATACACTGGCTAGCAAAAGGAAGAAATCAGACAAGACCGACAGCATCCACTGGTAGGAAGTCAGTATTTCCACCACGCCGCCAATATGTTAAATAAAGCATAATATATTAATTAAAAATTCTAGACCCTATAATATAAAAATGTATTTCTAACATTAATATATGAATTGATCAATTTAAAGTGACAGGTCCAGCTCTCACATATTAGAGTGACTCTATTGGTCAGTCTACAAGTGTATGGCAGAATTCAGCAGTACTCATGTAAACACCCCGGGTTCTGTGCATCAACGTTTACCTATATTTCCCTAATGTATTTCCTGAATGCACAAGTTCCATGTTCAGGAAACCATTAACTTGTATAGCAGACTGTACATAGCACCTGAGGCTCCTCGGATGTGGTAAAATGGACAGATTTTTACATTGGGTATTTTTTTACCACTCACTGTGCATGTATGTAGCACCCTCTAGTGTGCTAGAGTAGAATTTCTGCTAGAATAGGTAAATTGTTTGGCTTGGCTAGCAGCGTCTGGGTCAGGGTTTAAGTGACTCAAGGAGGGCTGGATGACTCACAGGCAGCACCTCCTAGACCTCCCCTTACTTTTGGAACTTGCTGGAAACTTCCAGAAGAATGGGTGTGGAGGTGAGGAGGAGCTGCTCTGAGTATTCTGAGGGTCCTGACCAATCCCCAACAGATGGGTTGGCAGGGGGCAGGCCCACTTAAATACTTAAATAGGGTCAGCCTAGCTGGGACAGTGGAGTTTGGGTGGAAGCTGGAGATGAAGTGTTAGGCTGTCGGTTGCCCTTGAGGGTAACCCATTAGTCTGGGGGGTGACCCAAGTAAGCAAGGGAGTGCAGGAGGAGACAGACACATGTGCTAAATCTGCAGTTTAGTAACTTTCTACCATGTGCTGTCACCCGTGGCAACCATGGCGGGTGATTGCACCCATGGATTACAAATATGTCCAGCGTTCTGCAATTGCTGGACATCCTGAACTTTTCCTTCAAACTCCTGCATTATACAGTAAAGTGTGCCTGTAGATGTCTACTGTTGCCTGGGATGATTCTGCGGGCTTGACTGTGCTAGAAGTGTTCCCTTCAGTGAGTCATGGGCTACAAACTTTATTGTTGCTGCCGGCAACCACCAGAGCCCTTGCGATGATTGAGGGGACGGAGCGACTGAGCCTGCTGTGTCCAGAATGTGGCATCTGCTTTGGGCCTGGCTGAGCCAGTGTCAGGCCTACGGTGCTAGCTGGTTCAGGAAGTGCAAGCAATCGATGTGCTGGAGGAGTGAGGAGTGATAGTCTGCAAGCAAGGAAGTGCAGGAGGAAAAGAGGAGATTGTATATACCGTGGTGTATATAGTTGGTCCCAATTTTGACTGTCAATTATCTGGGCATCTCATAAGTTTCCTATCCCTATACAAGTAAAATTCCGCTCAATAAAATACAAAAAAAAAAACAAGTGCAAGGACTGCTTTCATATCTCTGGATGCTTGAAAAATGAGTGCCTGGCTGGGCAGGGTGACAGACGGACTACTACACTTAGCAGCCCCTACGGGGGGTACTGCTACACATACACATACTACATGCATACACTTGTACACATTCCAAATACAAAAAACAAACTCACAGCTGCACAATCACATTCCAGGCTGTGCCTCATCAATTGTAGCTTACATTCACACATCACGTGTCCCACAGGAGGGACCTAGGTTAGGGAAATAAGCCAAAAACTGCGCACAAAAATCATTCACAACCAGTTTAAAATAAATGAAACACAGTACTCGTACTAGAAGGAAATTTCACAACTGAATTTGAGAGAACAATCTGGGAATACTGCCCTAAAATGATTAAACTTGGAGACAAGGAATACAACGCCATAGATAAGCTCACTACTTTGGAGTGACGCACTGATGGGAGAGTATTATATTTTTCAAACCACTTTATTGAATAAATGTGGTCTAGTTTTTAAAATGCAAATGACTCACGCTATTGAGATACGATCAATAAATGATGGATTCTGATTAGTAGATGTTGCTTACTGCACAATTAGAATCAGTACTTGTTATTAACTAAGGCCATCATTTGCTAATGAACACCTGTTAGCGTTGATGCCTCTTTATTTTTAATTGTATTTATCTGTGTGCAATGGGGTTGATTCACTAAAAGCAGATAAGCGGTTCACTTTGCAGGGGAAATTTTCACTCTGGAAGGAAATTTCCCTTAGTATAGTGAATGAGGTGAAGCTCTACTTCCATTATTTAATAATACGCAGGCAAATTTTTTATTTTTTTTTGTTCCTTATATATGAAATAAATGATTGGGAATTTGTTGCAAAAGAAATTTTGACCATTTTCAATAAGGTAATGCAAAATGACCAGCCTATTGCACCCCACTACATTTGTTCAAAAAGTCCATACATTTTGTACTGTGTCCCAGGACGTTGCGTCTGGGGGGATGGGGTGTAGATGTGGGAGCGGGTACCTGTCACAAAAAGGTACTTGCTCCCTGAAAGAAAAACAAAACATATTTGTTAGAGGAGGTGGAGAGGGAGGGGATAAATGGTAGGTACTAAAGGCCCGTGCACACCATCAGACTTTTTGACAACCAACATGCAAATTAGCTGTTTTGGACCAACATCCGACCGTGTGTACGCTCCATCGGACCAACTTTTTCCAGGTTTCATCGGACTTTGAAAGTCCGACCGTGTACAGAAAACCATCAGACTTTTGTCCAAAGTACAAACACGCATGCTCAGAACCAATGCAAAAGATCAGACAACAATATAGAAGTTGACCAAAGGTGGCGCTGGAGTATTCGAACGTCCTCTTTTGAAGTGTCGTCAGTACGTTGAAACGTCACTACGTTCATGTTTGTTGCCTAAAAAGTCTGATCGTGTGTATGCAATACCAACTTGGGGCCAACGCCCTTTGGACAAAAATCCACGGGAAAGTTGGTCCAAGGTCCGATCGTGTGTATGAGGCTTTAGTATGAAAATATTTTTTGCCTCTTTAGCAATGTATTTACCTCTCTAATATGATAGAATACATATATATGTGTTTCATCAGTTTTAATGCTCTAAACTATTTTTTTCTCTTGCAGTTTTGCTGATCGATTACCTCTGTTACAGCCACGTAGTTCTGTGATCTACAGTGACTCCAGAGTCAGCGTCGTTTTCCACTGTCTTTGTAATTGCGTCTTTTTCAAGGCTGGCCATAAATGTGCTTATCCTCACTTGAGTAGACTGAACATCAGCACCCTCCACAATTTTTGCTCAGTGCTTAGAAAGGTCCACTCTGATCTGGCAACTGATACAATAATAAGCACCAATGACATTCTGCTTGTTTTCACCTCTAGCACATTAAATTGGCCTGATAACTGCAAGCATGCACAAAATTGCCCCAAAGCATTGTTTGCTTATTTGAGCCATTTATGGGCAGCCTTGCTTTATGTATTTGGTAGACATGAGTAGAGTATATTTCTTGTATTTTATATTGCTTTCTTACAGACAATAATTAGAGAATATACCTTTGGGTAAATGCCTTATCTAAAATGTTCAGATAACATTTTTGAATTTAACACAAATAAGAATGATTAATGAGTATATGCCTGCCAGTCATGTACAGCTGGAGAGAGGTACTACCAGTTCTTTAGAGCCACTATCTCCTGCAAACAGAAAACGTATCCAACTACAAAAGTTGCGTTTGCCAAATGGATCTTGTTCTTCAGTGCTAGAAGCTCACTGAAACCACTTTACTGTGTAGTAGTCAAAAGGATTGGCATTGGTCTTTAATCACCAAGGACGTTTTAATTAATATCTTGTTTCCTTTTTCTTTTTTTTTTGAAGAGCTGAGGCAGAAATATTTTACAAACTTGATAAAACATTACGCTTTTCTTCTTTAAGCTATAAACTGATGACCCACCTTTACATAGCCTAATTTTTTGTTTTGAAATAAGAATATTGGGGTTGATTTACTAAAACTGGAGAGTGCAAAATCTGGTGCAGCTGTACATGGAAACCAATCAGCTTCCAGTTTTTTTTGCAAATCTTGATTGAACAAGCAGGGGTTAGAAGCTGATTGGCTACCATGCACAGCTGCACCAGATTTTGCACTCTCCAGCAGAGGCGGCTCTAGGCTTTGTGAGGCCTTAGGCGAAAATTACACATGAGGCCCCACTCACGCCCATAATAGGAAAAAAAAAATACAAGCACACAGAAAAGAGGGTGAGATAAAGAGGGGGGGAGAGAGAGAATCAGTGATTGAGCACAGGCAAATTAGGAGGCTGCGAGGCCCCTGTGAGTGCGAGGCCTTAGGCGACCGCCTAATTAGAGAGCCGCCTCTGCTCTCCAGTTTTAGTAAATCAACCCCATTGCTTATCATACTTGGTAACATTATGGCACTCTAAATTATCGTGCTTTAGTTTCTTTTTTTTTCTAAGTAGGTTAGTAAGCTTCAACCCTAGCTTGACCCTACGTAGCCTGGCCACAAATAGAGGCTTATACAGATGTTGTTACTACCTTACTACCTTGCAGTCAGTTTTTCCAACAGTGTACAACAAAGTTGAATGTATATGTAAATCCTAACTGGTAACTAAATTTCCAGGAATCTTCCAGGACAGCATGTTTTAAGCAAGAACTAAAGATATCTGATGGAATAACGATGACATAATACCGAGTACAGAATATCGAGTGGGAATTCCCATTGTCCTGGAAAATTCGTGGAAATTGAGTTACCAGGTAACTAATATTTTTGTCCCCCGATCTTCTTCCAGGACAGCACATGAGAGGACAAGCGAGAAACAACCTATTAGGATGGGGCTATGGCTTGGCTTGCAGGACATATTCCATAAGGCTCTGACAGGAGCTCTGACAGGTGATTAGGCCAATCTAGATATTTCAGACCACCATGCAAAAATTGGACTAAGTGGTAGCTCTGTCGAGCTGTTCAGGCAATCCACTAGTTCCCAGTCCACGCTGAGGCCAAAGACCTGTGAAATTAACTCTAAAAACACTGGAAGCATTTATTTTTAAAAGTTTGTAGAGTATACTCTGAAAACATAAATCTGATCCATCCATCTATAGTGTTCTGAGACATCATAACAACTCACTTGGGTTTTGTGAATAATATCAAAGGGCTATTTTTTTGTTTCTTGTTTTTTTATTTCTTTCGGAAGCTAAAATAGTATTGGTCTGCATAATTCTAAGCATAATTCTAAACACAGAGAAGTATCTTCATATCCTTGGATTGATTTAAAAATTGAGAAGGAATTACTATTTTCTAATCCTCATAAAACTGGTGTGAGTTTATGTCTTTATATACTATAAGGCTGCTTTCACACTGAGGCGCTTTGCAGGCGCTAAAGTGCTAAAAATAGCGCCTGCAAAGCGCCCTGAAAGAGCCGCTCAATGCACTCCAATGTGAAAGCCCTGAAGGCTTTCTCACTGAAGCGGTGCGCTTGCAGGACGGTCAAAAAAGTCCTGCAAGCCACATCTTTGGAGCGCTGTAGGAGCGGTGTATTTACCGCTCCTAAAGCACCCCTTCCCATAGAAAACAATGGTGCATTGCTGCAAACCTGCCTGAAAAGTGACGTTGCAGTGGCGCTTTGCGGGCAGTTTTAACCCTTTTTCGGCCGCTAGTGGGGGTTAAAACTGCCCCGCTAGTGGCCGAATAGCACCACTAAAACGACGGTAAAGCGCCGCTAAATATAGCGCCGCTTTACCACCAGCACGCTCAGCACCCCAGTGTGAAAGTAGCCTTAGACTTATCAAGTCCTTGAAAAACATGCAGTAGGTTTCCGTAATAGCTAAAGTGTGACTTCCACTGAACCTCCTGATGTAGCCAAAAACTACTAGCAATACAGTCTGTGAGACTCTTACGTATGGCACAGCAACCTAACCTAAGCATATTTTATGGGTACAAGAAGGCTTTTGTTTTATGTAACTATGCCCCTTTAAGCCCCTCCCACTGTTAACACAATTTGACGACACCCGCGATTCGCCACGTGGTGCACAGCACACCACATCACTACCCTACTCTTATTTCCCAATGTTACCCCATGGTCTTTTACAATCCTAACAACATCCCTGGCACAATGAAAACCATGCCCACTCTTCACTACAGCACACCACCTTTTTTTTTCTTTATCAAGCAAGGGGTTTCCATTATGATTCTTGCACACGGGCCCATTGATTTCATAATACACCCCTGGGTGACACCATCAAGTAGCACTGGGGAAGGCTAGGGGGGAGAGCTGTGCCAATGCGCTAAACTGTTCAGTGCCCTACTGCCTGTCCTGCTGTCACTCCACAGTGGCAGGACAGAGCAGGACAGAGCAGGCTAGTGGGGAAGCGGGTGGGGGATAGGGTGACACCATGTTTTACCCCACCAGGTGACACCAACCCTAGTGACACCAGTGATAACAATATTAAATAACAAACTGTTTTGATGTTCCTGGTAGGCCAAAGGAAACACAAATACAGGGGGTCCCCGAGTTACGAACTCGTTAGGGACTGCCCGCCTGTTCTTATGTCGGAATTGTTCGTAAGTCAGCCGCGCATGCGCAGACCGACAATTACGGACAATTACGGACATTTCCGGACATTTCCGATGTTCCGTCTAATGCCGTTCTGCGCATGCGCAGCAAATTACGGACATTTCCGAAGTTTGCCGGCATTTTCCAAAGCTCCGTATGGCCGCGTATGCGCAGAACGGCCGGAGGATGGCGGAAAATGGCGGAGGGTCCCCGCAGCGCCTGGTTCGTAAGTAGGGGATGTTCGTAGGTCGGGCGTTCGTAAAGCGGGGACCCCCTGTAACTAAGGTGACTAGGCGACTATACTCATTTTCATTGTACACTAATCCCTTCATCTCCATTCTGCCACTGTATTTGACCTGTACGTTAACCCCTTCACCTCTTCCTCCCTCTGTGTATACATTTATTGAATCGAATGCACTATTACTAATCCCCATGTTTTAACCCTCAATATGGCATGTTTTCTTCATTTCTAAAATATTTTTAGCTAAAATTTATATCACCTTGAGTTGTGTTCTTTCCACAAAGGCATCATTTTGGGGGTTTTCATATTGTCCTGGCATTTTCTATTCGCTGTTTTATAACAGAAAGTACGGTTTTTTTTTCACATTTATGGTCTTATTTTCTCTTTATATAGTAAACAATAAAAATCTTGGTGCTTATTAAATACCACTGAATGAAAGCTCTATCTGTCTAAAAAAAAAATTATATAAAATGAATTTGAGTACACAATTGCACGACCGAGTAATTGTCACTCAAACTATCACAGCGCTGAAAATTAAAAAATGGCCTGGACATGAAGGGGGTTTACCATGCTGGTTATCAAAAGGTTAAGGTATTAACATTTAAAGTTTATCAATCTATATTCTTTCAGGATGTATAAAAAGAAATTTGCATTTGCAAGCTAACAAGTGTTATACAAGCCAAGTGGCCTGTAGTCACAAGTCAAATATTTCTTGAGCAAATCTTTAAAACTTCTATCTGTCCCTTGATATCTGAAACTGCTAGAAAATGCCTGATTATAGAGGCACATCAGCCAGCATGTATTAGGAGTAAAAAGGAACATTTATCCAGTTTAAATCTCCTGGCTGTCCTTTATTTCGTGCATAAGAACCAATTTCCCACCGCTGCTCCAGTAATTGGTATAAGCTGATACATATTGATTGGTACACATTTATTCATTTCACTCAGCTGTATCTTTCCGCACTTCTGTACAAAATTGAAAGCTGCTAGAGGAAAACATATTGGTTTTGTAAAGCTTCACATTTATAAGGGTCCTTCACGGATATTTTTCTTATGCAGTGATCTGTCCATCTCCGTGTCTGAACATTTTGCATCAAAGTCAATACCTTTGCCACCAATTTATCTTAATGTTGTACAATTAGTTAAATTCTACCATCTACAGTGAAGATACAAATCTTGCTCAAGGCTCAGGTTATTTGTTCTTGTTTTAGAATGAATCTGATAGACATGTGTTAGGAAGTGTACTTGGGTAACCTCAGTGTGAGTTTTACCTTGTTTACCTTAGATCGTTGCAGGCAAGTCCTTGGGATTGCTTCTGGTAGGATGGCAATCTCTGGATAGTCATTATATACCATGCCATTTCCAAGCTGATCCCGAGATGAGTATAACTAGAGTGGGAATAAATATGTAGAATATTGCCACCCTACCTTCTAGAGCAGGGATCTCCAAACTACGGCCCTCCAGATGTTGCAGAACTACACGTCCCATGAGGCATTGTATAACACTGACATTCACAGACATGACTAAGCATGATGGGAATTGTAGTTCCTGAACAACTGGAGGGCCATAGTTTAGAGACCCCTGTTCTAGAGTGACCCTTGTAGGTGTGTCTGAGGATCGGCTGCCATAATTGCAGCTTGAGAATAGGTAGATTTAAAATACAAAGTTTACTATACCACAGAATCTTGTAGTAGAGGGTGGTATGGTGCCCCCAAGCACTGGTGGGTTGGAAAACAAAAACATCACAAAGGTTGACTTTGTCCACTTTTTGTAATAAAATGTTAAACTGGTATGTGTAATTAGAGTGGACTATTTAAGTAAACCTAAACTTAGCCGGTGAAAGGCAATGCACCGTTTTACTTCAGTCCCTGCAGCTACGTATCATTACTTTCCCTTCACTTCTCAGCCTCTCCTTTCTTCCAAGGAAGTGAAGTGATTTAAATGGAACTTCTAGGTATGGGGGAAGCTTCTGACACACTCCCCTGTCATTTGAGATGTTGATCCTGCTCCTCGGTGCGGCTGCTTTCCCTGAGAGAGGAGTCTAAGAGGTAGCTGGTATTCCGCCAGGGAGCCCCTCCTAGAAGTTTGGGCTTAGCTGCCGGCTACACCAAGGTCACTCAACAAGTACTTGCAGACTTGGGGGAGGTAAGATACCAGGTGGCGAGGTACTAGAATGTGATAGAGGCCTGAGGCATTGGACAGCTGGAAGCAGGGCAAATCTGGAGGCTGTGGGTGCAGAAATGGTGCAACAGAGGTTCTGACTGTGGATCCTGCAAAAACTTCAGTGCTGGAGTGAGGCAGCAGGGACCTAGACTGTATGTACAATGGAGACCTCAGAAAAAAAGAGGCTATGGGATCTGCAGAAGATGTGGGAGCGGGTGAGATGCCATGGAGGTTTCAAGTACAGCAAGGGCTTGAGATGCAGGAGATAGAGGGCATACTGACTTTGGAGTATAGAAAATAAGTGACCGTGACACTAACCCTTCCCCCCTCATATGGGGTCTCCCCTCCCATCCAAGCCCTGGTTTCAGAGAGAAGAGGCAATCGAATTTCCATAGAAGGTGAGGAACAAAAACATCTGAATTGTGGTCCCTCCCTAACCACAGGTAATTGCTTTGTGTTCAGCTACATGTTAACAGTGATGGCTGCTGGCTGCCTGTCATTACTTTGTACAGGCTAAGCAGCCACTGCTATTCGCCTGTCACTGCTGGAATCTGGTGTATGTGGGTAAATGCACCTGTGAAGAAGGCCTTAGTGGCTTGGAGCTTGAAGCCCAACTCTAGGCAAAAAAAAAGTTTTCCCTTCCAGTAGGCCTGTCTCTGCACTGCAAGGGTTAAGTGCTTGTTTTGTCCAGGAGAGAGGAGAAAGACTGTACTTACCTGAACCTCTGCTCCACCAGCAATAGGCGCTCCTCCACGATCCAGTTCCTATTCTGCTATGGAGCCTGCTCTGGGCTTGATGACATCAGGGACATCAGAAACATCAGGAACAGTCACTACACTAGAGTGCAGGGGTACAGGAGCTGCAGGGACTGGCCTTGTGCGGTAAGGATCGGAAGATCAGGTAAGTTTTTTTTTGCCAGGAGTTCAGCTTTACACAAAACTTACCTCCTGCAGGGAAATGAAGTGGTGGAGCAACAAATGGTACAGCTTAGCAGCCGGAGCATTTTGGGCATCCTCTTGAATTTCCTTGTAAAGGTTCACTTAAAGTGGTTGTATAGGCTCAAGGTTTTTTTATCTTCATGCATTCTAAAATGTAAAGAACTAAACAAATAGCTTTACATAAGTCAGCAACATCCACACATGTAATTCACCCAACATTAAAGGAGATTTATCTTTACAAAACAAATACACCTTTGCATACTGGTACTGACGTTCTCAGAATTCCTCTTCTCCCTCACTCAGCTAAAGTGACCCCAGTGCTGATGGAAAGGGGCAAACAAGGATGCAGGTGCCTGACATCCTCCTGATGCTCCAACTAGATCAATGTGTAGGTGGGTTACACCATACGCGTGGCAATAATTCCCACAGTCAGGTGCAATAGAAAATTTGTATTTAAGTAATGCATGTGTTGCAATGTGGAGAGAACAGGTGTCAGCCAGGTTGACAGCATTTTTTTTTTAAGAGTGTGGCTTGATGCACTTGATGGCTTATTGAACATTTTTGGACAATTTGGTCTAATTTTTAGGAATTTTGCCGAGGCAACCCTGAAGAACCTGGAAGGCAACCCAGGATGCCTGGGCAACCTGGTTGAAAAAATATTGATCTAGGTCATATATGAACTGATCCTTCTGAACAAGTAGTTGGAATCTCTATAGCAATCAAATAATTGGTAAAATGTACAGTTGTTCTGACAGTTGGATAAAAAGATACCTTGAAAGTTAAGATCAAATATTTCATCTGAGCTGGTAACCTAGCAATTTACAGGTTGTTTTTGTCACACATGGTGAAAATGTATTTGTGTATTAGGTTATATTTGTACGAGAAAAACTCAGAATAGGCAATATAATTTTACACAGTAAATTGGCCTCACACTCTGATTTTCCAAAGCTAAAGTTGTGGCCTTCACTAGGAATTGGCCGAAGACCCCCCCGGTTCAGTTCGAACATGCAAACTCTATTAAAATCTATGGGGACATGAACATTAAAAATCAAAAGTCCTCATAATAAAGGCTTATATGAAAGTTATTGCCATTAAAAGTGTATGGGGACCCGGGTACTGCCCTAGGAGACATGTATTAATGCAAAAATAAGTTTTTAAAACAATCGTTTTTAAAGGAGCCGTGATTTTAATGATGCTTAAAGTGAAAAAATAAAAATTAAATATTCCTTTAAATATTGTGCCGGGGAGGTGGGGGGGGGGGGGGGCCTTAGTCTGCCTGTAAAGTGGCACATCTGTGTGATGTATAGAACATGCCGCAGTGTGGGATTTGATAATACTTGTAGAAAACGATATACTACTACAATCTAGATATTATCTCATCTCTATGCATTAACTTTGTTTAGTCTCTGTAGATTAGTCAGTCTGTTAAAACTATGAGCGCAAGCCACCGTTAATATCACAATAATACGAGGTTAGCTATGAAACCAAGCACACGGCTTCATAATAATCAAATCTTGTTTATTTCCCAAGGAAATGCGAAAGCTAACGTGTATCAAAAGGGGGTTACACAATTACACAACATACAGCAAGGCTACAGTACAATGATATAATATACAGTTAAAATACAATATAATGATCTACTTATCGTGGTGACCCTTCTCAGCTGAGCTCCAGATGGAATAAGAGAATCAGTTGTGTGTGCAAACCCTTTTTGTCAATCACACCTCAATCACAGCACCTCCCACTGCCCGCCCACCTGCCCAGCTGGTATACGCCTCCATGTATTCTGCTTGTACTGCCAGAAGTGGTCTCTGGGGGGCAGCGTCTGTCCAGAATTGCACTTAATCCGACTGCTGTCTAATCTTGGAATTGCGATCTCCGACAGCCCATAATTAGTCTTTGTGTAGCCCAGACAGATAGGAGCCGCCATTCATCACATACAATAGCCTTAGACTCATGACAATATGAGGTGTAACTGGTTACATTCCAGTAAAAGGGGGGGGGGTGTATCTTGTATTGAATCCAACATATGCCGCTTTGCGCCTCAACAGGCGCATAACACCCTTCTTCCGACCCAGCTCCTATTGAACAGTCCATAACTGTTTCCTCCCTGACATGCGTTTCCAAATCAGTACCCATAGAACAGTCCTTGACTTTCTTAACGCGCTGTGGTTTTCAACCTGTGCAGCAACAGCTCCTATGGAACAGTCCATAATGGTCTTATCGTGTCATGCTTTCCAACACTCTCCGCTTTGCCACTTAGTGATACACCACCATCCTTCTTCAGTGACAGCTTCCATGTCACCCTTTTGTGTCTTTGGTATCTTCAGGGCGAGATGCAGTACAGGCAAGGGGTGCTCATTCACTCACCATTCACCATCACACATTCAGGGTAACACATCACCCAGCTTTCCAACACAGAGTCTCGAGGAGGGCCTTTTGCCCATGTTACTAGCCTAAAATACACCTTTATCACACTACACCATAACATAAATCAACCCACTACCATAATATATACATATATACATTTGACCCCTCAACTCGCGTATCCCGCTCCCAACCTCCTATAATTCTTTGCTGAAAATACGGGTCGGGATTAGGCAGGTTTGTTCACAATGGCCTTCCCTACCGCAATTCCGGCACGTCAGTGGTATTTCAGGGCTCTGAGCTGGCAGCAAAGCCTCTACCGTATATGAAGAGACCTTACCGTCAATTCGTCCCTCCACTTGCATAGATAGATGCGAGACCTTCTTATATAAATGTCTAGTCCAACAACACATACCAATTTGAACCAATGACGAAACTGCAGCAATAATGAGTAACACCACAACGGGATGTATCAAATAATTCAAAATGCTGTTGGCCTTACTGGAATGTCCAAATATTACCTCCCACCAAGACCCTCCCACATCATTTTCTAATTGATGCACTACCTCCTTTATTTCATTTTGATTATGGTATATGGCTATAGTAGCATTAGCTCTCTCTTGCTGCAGCATCTTCATAAGGCTCTCATCTCTATCCCAATCTGCTAACCACTCCTGTATCTTCCTTCCCATACCAAGGTTCAGGGCTCTCAGATTAACAGGGAGGTTCTGGTTGACATCCACAGACAGATTGGCAATATGCGGTATCACATACTTCCATTCCTGTGTCTGGATTTCAGAAACATCGCCAAAGGTACACCACGCTCCTCTTGCTATTGTCAGGTTCACAGAACATCCTATCTCCATGACTAATGTTATATTAGTATCCTTTAGGACAAAGAAACAAACTCTCCCATGTCCCAAATAATACCCCGGTGTTCCCTTCCCGGCAATGTTCTCCCCATCCAGTACACAGAGTGACGCATCCTCCCAACATTTCTCCTTTACTACCGTGTATTGGCCTGGCATACAAAGGATGTCATGGTCATGCCTCTGACAGAGGGAAATATCAACCTGCCTCCAGCTCCCATTCTCTCTGATCACATGTGGGTAATTTAGCCTCAGATGCAACAAAGTAGAATCCCCAGTCAGTAAGCCCATTGATATCACCGAATACACAGATTGAGTCTGCACTTCTGTATATGGGATCAACGAGGAAGCATAACATCTCTCATAATCCAAATTCGTACATCCCATCCAGGCATTTGACCACCAACTTGGATTAGTGTAAGAGATGTGCTTTGGTAAAATCTTACTGAGCTGTGATGCTAATTCATAAGGCCACTTCCCCCCATACAGGGACTGTACAATCAGTTTGATGTTGGTTGATAGTTCCGCCTGTCCCTGAGTGCATGCCAGAGCCCATGACATATTTTTGCCCTGTATCACCACATTATCCACCAACCTCTTAAAATGGCGTATAGAATCTTGAGCTACTTTTACCTGGGTATTTATGTGACGTTGTTGAATATTATCAAGAATGTCATTGATCTCTCTCTGAGCAACAAAGCCCCGTTTACTGTCTGAAGCTATGGCTGAGAGTTTGTTCCTCAGGAGATCGATGTCCACTCCATTAATAACACCCATCCCAGTTCCTATTCCCCCCAATATAGTGCTGAATACATCCCTCCTCTTTCGGTTACTCCTCAGAAATAAGCGTCCTTCATGGACCTCATTCTGTGTCCGCCCATCTCTGGGAGAAAGCCATTGATATACTGACCGTACTTGATTCAGTGTATATTCAGCACATATAGGGTAATAGGATTTTACCAACCATTGCGAGACATTGAAGTGCCATGTGGTGAAAGCATACTGTACCCTGGTAGCCAGCGTTTGTGACGAGCTTAGATCTATTTGTAGTGGTTCCCCCTTCTCTAACGGAGTATGTTCCTGTGTGTAGCCACTGGTATCACCTATGCAGGGTTTTAACCTCTCCGGTGAGACATCAACTAGGCGTATCTCCCCCAGGTCCATCTCTGGTGTCCCACATGTCCAGTAACCAAGAGCTTCTCTGTAGGACTGATAGGACCGAGATACTGCCCCCACAAGGAAATTTTCACCCCATTGATGTGTCATCTGGAGCTCCCTAGTTTGGCCAACAGACACCTTACTGTGCCTAAGTGTCAGCCTCCTGGGTCTCAGCGCCCTATTACTTTGGTCATGCCAATATATGCCACACATAAAAACATACTTCCCTTCCTTCAATTCTTCACCAAAAACCCCATATCCCACGTCCCTTGCTTCCCAAGGTTTGGATAGATTGGATTGTTCTCCTAACCAATAACCAGTTTCATTCATATATATAGTTACATCTACAAACGGCTGGAGAGATTCCGGTATGATATTTTGCAAATTTTGCTTGTACGCACGCCCTTGCGATGTTGAGTTAGGATTAAATCGTCCAAAAGCAAAAGAAACTTTGTATTGCAAATTGCCATGGTGACCCCATTGGTACGTGTCCGGTAATTTAGGATTCTTTGATATAATCCTGACCTTTCTCCTTCTTTCATCTCCCCCCTGCATCCCCTTCTGACCTAACAAGTTCAACATTGATGATATAATTGAAGTGGATGCATGGTCTTCCTCAGGATTCTCCCTTTCCACATCATCCCCTGAATATTCGTCAGAATCAATTTGAGATGTTACATGGCTCAGATGGATCGCCAACACGACAAGTATGATCCTTCCATCCATTCTCCAGAGACTTTGCCAATCTTTGCTCCACCAGGACTCTGGAAAACAAGAACAAGAGCGGAATCAATTCTTATCAGCAATACCTTTTACATTGATCAGCATGAACCCATTTCTCTATCTCCCTCTTTTTCATGCCCTTTGCACCCTTGTTATCTATGAGCCGCTTTACTTTGACCACCTGATCACTAAGGGTCATAGTGACTGTGAACGGTCCCGTCCAGTTTGCGTCCCATGAAGACTTGGAAACAAAGTTCTTTACCATAACCCTGTCTCCAATCTTCAAGCTAACGGGAGGCTTTAAAGGCTGCTCCTTCTCTTTAGGTGCCATGTTACTTGCAGCAAACTGCAAATACCTCTGTACCTGTTCTTGCAGTTGGACCAGAAATCGGTCCCTTTCAGCACTCTCTCTCAAGGGGGTACTAAGTATTGGGTCTGCTGGATGGCTGAGGTTCATCATTCTCCCCGTCATTAACTGATATGGGGTTAATGATGTACCTTTCGCTGTAGATCCTCGTACGGCCATCAGGATTGAAGGCAGATGAATCAGCCAGTTCTTTCCTGATTGCAGTACCATCTTTTTAAGCCTCTCTTTCAGTGTTCGATTCATCCTCTCAACCATCCCCGCCGATTGTGGATGGTATGGAACATGGAATCTCTGTTCTACTCCCAGCAGCTCACAAATATTTTTCATGACCCTGCCGGTAAAGTGAGTCCCCCTATCGGACTCCAGGACTTTGGGGAACCCCCATCTTGAAAAGACTTCGGTCCACAAAGCTCTAGCCGTGGCAGTGGCAGAGTCCTTTCTTAGGGGCAGACCCTCTACCCATTTCGAAAAAACGTCCACCACCACGAGTAGATATCTGTATCCCCCAGGGGCACTCTGTAACGGACCAACAAAGTCAATCTGTAGGTTTTCCCAGGGTCCATTGGCTACCGGTACCCTTGCTAATATTGGCTTCTGTCCCTTTGGCCTAGGGTTCATTTGTGCACATATTAAGCATTCCTGCACTACCTGTGAGATTGTGTTTCCCATTGTCTCCCACCAGTATCTAGCTTGCACAAATTTCAAGGTACCCTGAACACCCATGTGGCCTGTTAACCTGTGATTTTCCAGGGCTAAATCTTTTTGATGCTGGGAGGGCACTACAAACTTTCGTCCTTCTGAAGTTTCTTTTAACAGTAGATCGTCTTCTAATACATAATTTTGGGGAGCATCTGCCGCTTTTGTTCTAAGCTGCTTTTTGATTGAGCTCAAGGCCTCATCCTTATTTTGTTCACCTGCTAAGCATGGGGTAGGCATCCTTAGCACCGGCAGGAGTTCATGTGAACCTGCTTTCACCTCCTGCTCCTCAGAATTATGTTCCTCCCAGGCCTGCCTCCCTTCAGTATCATAGGGTGTCCATTTGGCCCCTATCAGGGCTGCCTCTTTTGCCAGCTCATCTGCCTTGTTGTTGCCCACAGTAACCTCCTCTCCACCTCTTTGGTGTGCTCTCACCTTAATGATAGCAACTCTCTGAGGTTCCCCATTTGCTCTTTCCCATATATCTCTTAGCACCGCACTATGTACCAAGTCCTTCCCAGAGGCATCACTGAAGCCCCTTGACTGCCACAAAGGCATGTATTCAGTCAGAGACCTTGTTACATAGGCGCTGTCAGAGAATATGGTTATGGGACCTGAACTGAAATGAGTGATGGCCTCTCTCACTGCCTCCAGTTCAGCTCTTTGGGCAGAAAAGCTTCGAGGGCACTTGGTCATGATTTTCTCATTGGTCTGGGGGCACCACAGAGCATACCCTGTGTGAAAACTTCCTTCATCCCAGTACCTTGATCCATCCACCCAGATTTTAAGGTCTCCAGTACCTGATGCTAATCTAAATACCTCCTGTGTTCTGGTCCGATGTACTTCCCCACAGTCATGCTGCTCCCCCTCATATTGCATCAATTGTGGGAGAGTGTAGGTGGCATTGTGGGTCACAGCCAGATTCCTGGGTGTTAAATCCACTAGCCATCTGGCCACCCTTTGGGAGGATACTCCACTGAGGGTACGTTCCAAAAGCATTTTAATTGGAGAATGGGGTGTCTGCAGAATGATTTTACCAAACCCCACAACATGCTCTGTGGCGAGAACCGCCCAGTGCGCTGCCAAAAGGTTCCTGACACATTCATCAAATCCCCTCTCTACCGGGCTTAGTACCCTGGACCAGTATCCCACCGGTACCCATTTGCCTTGCCTCTCCTGCAGCAACACCGCTGTTATTGCCACTGCAGAGGCATACACTTGTAGTGCAAAGGGCAAATCGGCATTCGGATTGCTCAAGGCCGGGGCCTGCATCAGACTGACCTTTAGCTTGGTGAAAGCTTGTTCATGCTCTCCTAACCAGTCTAAGGGGTCTGTTTCCTTCTTGTCTCCTTTTAGAAAGTCATACAGGGGTCTTGCCTTTTCTGCAAAACCTTCAATGAAGTCCCTGCAGAAACCGACCATTCCCAGGAATTGTCTCAACGCAGTTTTAGTGATTGGTCTTGGTAATTTCCTGATAGTTTCACATTTGTTTGGATCTGGAGTTCTTCCCCCCTGTGAAACTATCACACCCAAGAAACATACTGAATCCTTCATCAATTGTGCCTTTTTGGGGTTTAATTTCAGACCTGCATTCTCAATTAGTGTCAGGAGTTCCTCCAGCAGAGCATAATGCTGCTCTTTTGTCTCGGTTTGAAGCAAAATGTCGTCCACGTACTGAATGATGCATTCTGGCTCAGAAAATGTCTTCAGAATGTCCACCATACAGATGTGGAAGTATGTAGAGCTGGATTTGAACCCCTGAGCTAAACGACAGAATGCATATTGTTTTCCCTGAAACGTGAAGGCTAGCTTGTATTGGCTATCCTCGTGCACGGGAATTGAAAAATAGCCATTTGATATGTCAATTGATGAATACACCTTTGCCGAAGGCTTCAGTGCTGTCATCATGTCTGGCATTTTAGCAACTACATTTGTAATAGATGGGGTGCATCTGTTTAGCGCACGGAAATCTACAGTGGGCCTCCACCCCCCTTCCTTCTTCACTGGCCAGAGGGCTGCATTTGTTTTAGATTGGCATTCTTTAATTACATTTTGTGCCAACAAATTCCTCACTGTGCTCTCTATGTATGGGATAGATTCGGGCGGAATTTTATACTGACGCTGAGGTGGCGGATCAGGGCCCTCAATTTTAACAATCATGTTTGAAACTCTACCACATTGCGCTTTAGACGTTGCCCACACTTTGTTATGTTGCCACAAGATTTTAGCCAATATTTGGTCCTCTGTTTTCAATATTGCCTGCGGGTCAAGGATTTCATCGGTTTTAACTGATGCAACCTCCCAGCTGTCCATGACCATGTGTGCCTTGCCTTTGTATCTAGACCCTTTCCACAGTACCCAATTACATAAATCAAGAATCAGTCCATGTGCCCCCATGACATCGGAGCCCAAAATAGTGCCCTCGTGCGTTGGGGAAAGAAACAAACTGTGTTCCACACATAACCTCTCTATTTCTATGTTCACAGGTATTGATTGCTCAGAAGGTACTAGTTGTCCCCCGAATCCTCTAAGGAAAATTTGTCTCCCAGCAGGATCCTTTTGAAGTTCAATATTTGTTATGCTGACAGCCGCCCCCGTATCCAAAAGTACATTTGTGCGATGGCCCCCTATCGCCCCTCGGATACGTGGTCTGCCGCTTTTGTCCCTATCCAGTTGACATACTAGGGACAACATCGGGGCCTGACATCCCTATGGTTTAAAATACGGATTAGTTGGGGGAGGGATTTTATATTCCTCGTGGTTTTCTTTAAACCCTTTTCCTAACCTTTGCAATTCTCTCAAAAGTGGACCATATAATGTAGCATCAGGTGCCTCTTTCGGCTCCGTTGCTACCTTATCTGGCCCAGGTTTTCGCTGTTCCTTCTTATGCCAAGGCTTCTTCTCACCCATGCTCCTCCTAGGCAATTTACAGTCCTTGATTACATGGCCTGTATTCCCACATCTATAACACTTGCCTGTAAATCTCACTGTACCTTCGCTTTTAACTATCTCCGCAACTCTTTTGTGGGGCCTATTGTCTTGATCTGTCTCCCGAACCCAGTCCCTTAATATGTTTATAAAGGTCTGGTACGAGGTGGCGTTCCTCAGTGCAATTCTGGTATGGTAATCAATACATATGCACTTATTAGCCATAGAACACAGAAAACTACTATCATCAGGAGACATATCAGGACAATTATATGTGGCTTTATAAATGGCGAAGTATTCACTGCAAAAAAGTATTGGATCAATTCCCCTCCTAAATTTTGTATTTTCTAGGGCGTCTGAACCCCTAGTATCTCTTCCTCCCATTATGCGCTGCATTTCCCTCATTCTATCTGCCGAGTTCCCCCAATTTGAGTTTAACTCGGGAGATAGACCTCTATGATTCCCAACTGGTGGTTGCAGTTTTTCACACAGTTGCAATGGAAGCCATGCGCGGAGGAGTGCGCATGCATCCCTATTGTTCAAAATGTACTGTGTCACTACAGCCTCCAGCCTGTTTGAGAGACTAATGGGTGAAGCGCTAGTGTCAAACTTTCCCAAAATCTGGCACAGATTTGTGCGATCTTGTATGGAGAGTGTTGTGGTTTGGGTGCTACCCTCCCTTTTTATAATTCCTAATCCTTGCCCAGTTCTGTCTAGCACAGGAGTGAAGAGACTTGGGGCCTCTTCAGGACTGTCAGCCGCACAGACTGGTTGCTGTTCGATCGGCATCCTTTCTCCTTGCTCCTGTGTCACACCTGAATGTGTGTCCTTGTTAGCACAGCAATGGCTGTGCACATTCTCCATTGCCCATGCTCTCAAAGACACAATCGTATTATCTTTTTGGGCTAGCTGAATTTTACATTCCTGTAACTCTGTCTTAAGTTTTTTTATCGCATTTTCATTCCCCGCCTCTTTATTTTCTAGCGCTGCGATAGACTGTTCTCTCAACATACATGATTCCTTCCATTCATCCAATCCCTGTTCTAACAAACCATTCTCAGTCACCAATTGTTCAATCTCATACCTCATGTCATCACACTCACAAACATTTGCGTCCGCATTCGCAGCTATAGCTGAAATATCCTTACTCACATTTTCTATCTGTCCTATTAATTCTGCTCTATCCTTATACCATTCAACCTCCTTCCGTTCAGCAATATCTCTCATTTTTACTAGCATTCTCACCAAATTTGCCAATCTCTGTTTCCTGCCTTTTTTTGAATTTTTTTTTAAATGGTATGGCATCATTATAAGTACTGCAATGCTTCAACAGGTCACAAAACTGATGTGTTAATGCATTCGGAGACACTAAACAATCAAATTGAATCGACGCATGTTTCCTAAGAAACTCTTCAAGGATATCCATTGACATGCTAATCTGCAACTAGCTACACTGAACAGTTGTTAAGACAATACACACACAGATGAACAAACAGATAAGCAACCCCCCACAAGCTGCTCAAAGTCTAGTTTTTCACCTCTAGTCCCACACAGAAGACCCAAAAACAAAACACACCAAAAAAAAAAAAAAAAAAATACAAAAAATCAGTTTAAACTACGAACTTTTCCAGAAAAGACACTCTTAATGCTGTCTCCTCTTAAATTGCAGGCCACAGTGAACTCCTATTGGAACTGAGAGCTATCACACTCACATGGGTAACAAAAAAACTAAAAATATATAAAAAAAAAATTAAAATAATTCCCACTGTTTTTTTTTTTTTTTCCTCAGCGCTGTGTGGTTTGTCCTGTCAATTTATCGATTATATAATATAACCCAAGGGGTGATCATCCCCTTTTACTCGCCAGTCACAATGACCGGTTACCTGGCCAAACTTACAAACATTTAACATACATACATATATCAGCCACAGCTCTCACCAGGTTCTACGCGTCCGCTTCACCGATGAGATCTTTCACAGAATTTTCATGACCATCCAGGCGTGGTTTCAGAATTCGCGAGCCAGCGCCAATCTTGTCCACACTAGAGACGATTTTCCGTTCTGGATGTTTGAGGGTTTGTGTTAATGAGACTCGAAACAAAGAAAAATGCCTTAGGTTTGTGAATCCAATGCAGAAAAAAAACGATATTCTGTTTGTCTCAATCTATGGGTGCCAAATGTGGGATTTGATAATACTTGTAGAAAACGATATACTACTACAATCTAGATATTATCTCATCTCTATGCATTAACTTTGTTTAGTCTCTGTAGATTAGTCAGTCTGTTAAAACTATGAGCGCAAGCCACCGTTAATATCACAATAATACGAGGTTAGCTATGAAACCAAGCACACGGCTTCATAATAATCAAATCTTGTTTATTTCCCAAGGAAATGCGAAAGCTAACGTGTATCAAAAGGGGGTTACACAATTACACAACATACAGCAAGGCTACAGTACAATGATATAATATACAGTTAAAATACAATATAATGATCTACTTATCGTGGTGACCCTTCTCAGCTGAGCTCCAGATGGAATAAGAGAATCAGTTGTGTGTGCAAACCCTTTTTGTCAATCACACCTCAATCACAGCACCTCCCACTGCCCGCCCACCTGCCCAGCTGGTATACGCCTCCATGTATTCTGATTGTACTGCCAGAAGTGGTCTCTGGGGGGCAGCGTCTGTCCAGAATTGCACTTAATCCGACTGCTGTCTAATCTTGGAATTGCGATCTCCGACAGCCCATAATTAGTCTTTGTGTAGCCAGACAGATAGGAGCCGCCATTCATCACATACAATGGAGCCGCCATTCATCACATACAATAGACCACCCTTAGACTCATGACAATATGAGGTGTAACTGGTTACATTCCAGTAAAAGGGGGGGGGGGGCGTTTATCTTGCTTGCGGCTGTAATGTATTGCCGTCTGCCGGCAATACATGTATATATTTTATTAGCCAATATAGAAAACTATCATCTGTTGCATCATTTGTTGCTAGGTATTTTAGCTTTTTTTAGCTTTTCCCTTAGCTTTTATTTATTTTTTAATTATTGTTGTTAGTTTATTAGAATTTTTTCCGCTAGGGTAGCTTCTCCTCCTCTCCCTCCCACTATCGGCTAAAAAGCTATACAGGGAGATCGATGTTCACAGCTGTCCCTCCCGCCACACCGATCATTCCACATTGCCACACCGCTGTTTCCTGTGTGCTCCTCTGGCCCCCCTGTCCTCCTCCTCTGCCCCCCCTTGTCCCCCGCAGCCAGCTTCTCTTCTCTCCTCTCCCGCCGGATCCTGGGGGAGTTGTCAGGATGGAGAGCGGAGGAAGGGACAGGTAAATATGTAATTTACCGGCCCCTTCCTTTTCTGAATTGGACACAGTGAGAAATTGCTACTGATCTCTCCTGTGTCCTGTGAAAACTGAGCAGAGTAAACTGTGTTTACTCTGCTTCAGTTTATGAATGAACAGGAGCCTCTGTGTCCTGTTCATTCATTTTCAATGCTGAGAAAGGAACTGGGGAATCTGTGTCCTCACTCCCTTTTTCTGTCACAAAGGGGAGATGTCAGGGGTCTGTTTAGACCCCTGACATCTCACCAAAGCCCACCAAGAGGGCTGATATAAAAAAAAAAAGCAATAAGTATTAATAAAATGAAATTGTAAACAAACTATAAAAAATGAAATTGTAAAAAAATATATAAAAAGAAAAAAACTACTGACACCACTACCCCCTTCCCTACCAACACTGTCCACTGCCTCAACCCCCTCCCCTCAAAAAGCACTGTGATTTTTTTTTTTAAAACAAATTAAATTGTAAAAAAATCAATACGTAAAAATAAAAAACTACTGACACCAACCACTACCTTACTGACACTGTCTACTGCCCTACTGACAATGTCCACTGCCACATACCTCCACCCACCCCCTTTCCCAGAAGCAGCTCTGAAAAGAATATTTAAAAAAATTATTAAAAAAATAATAATAAACAACAAAATTGTAAAAAATAAAATAGATAAAATAATAAAAACAAAAAACTACTGACACCGTCCACTGCTCTGTTGACACTGTCCACTACCCCCACCCCCAAATCATTGTGAAAAACAAAAAATACTAAAATAAATTGTAAAAAATAATTTAAAAAAACTCTGCACTCCTATCCACCTCCATAGACTCTGCACTCCTCTTCTGCACTTAATACCCACTGCTGTACACTCCACACTCTTCTCCTGCACATACAGTGGTGTGAAAAAGTGTTTGCCCCTTCCTCATTTCCTGTTCCTTTGCATGTTTGTCACACTTAAGTGTTTCGGAACATCAAACCAATTTAAACAATAGTCAAGGACAAGTAAACACAAAATGCAATTTGTAAATGAAGGTGTTTATTATTAAAGGTGAAAAAAAATCCAAACCATCATGGCCCTGTGTGAAAAAGTGATTGCCCCCCTTGTTAAAACATACTATAACTGTGGTTGTCCACACCTGAGTTCAATTTCTCTAGCCACACCCAGGCCTGATTATTGCCACACCTGTTCACAATCAAGGCATCACTTAAATAGGAGCTGCTTGACACAGTAAGGTCCACCAGAAGATCCTTAAAAGCTACACATCATGCCGAGACCCAAAGAAATTCAGGAACAATTGAGAAAGAAAGTAATTGAGATCTATCAGTCTGGAAAGGGTTATAAAGCCGTTTCCAAAGCTTTGGGAATCCAGCGAACCACAGTGAGAGCCATTATCCACAAATGGCGAAGACATGGAACAGTGGTGAACCTTCCCAGGAGTGGCCGGCCGCCCAAAATTACCCCAAGAGCGCAGCGACGACTCATCCAAGAGGTCACAAAAGACCCCACAACAACGTCCAAGGAACTGCAGGCCTCACTTGCCTCAGTTAAGGTCAGCGTTCATGCCTCCACCATCAGGAAAAGACTGGGCAAAAATGGCCTGCATGGCAGAGTTCCAAGGAGAAAACCACTGCTGAGCAAAAAGAACATCAAAGCTCGTCTCAATTTCTCCACAACACATCTTGATGATCCCCAAGACTTTTGGGACAACATTCTGTGGACCGATGAGACAAAAGTGGAACTCTTTGGAAGGTGTGTGTCCAAGTATATCTGGCGTAGAAGGAACACTGCATTTCAGAAAAAGAACATTATACCAACAGGAAAATATGGTGGTGGTAGTGTGATGGTCTGGGGCTGTTTTGCTGCTTCAGGACCTGGAAGACTTGCCGTGATAAAAGGAACTATGAATTCTGCTGTCTACCAAGAGATCCTGAAGGAGAATGTCCGACCATCTGTTCGTGTACTCAAGCTGAAACGAACTTGGGTTCTGCAGCAGGACAATGATCCTAAACACACCAGCAAGTCCACCACCGAATGGCTGAAGAAAAACAAAATGAAGACTTTGGAGTGGCCTAGCCAAAGTCCTGACCTGAATCCTATTGAGATGTTGTGGTATGACCTTAAAAAGGCCGTTCATGCTCGAAAACCCTCTAATGTAACTGAATTAGGACAATTCTGCAAAGATGAGTGGGCCAAAATTCCTCCAGGACGCTGTAAAAGCCTCATTGCACGTTATCGCAAACGCTTGGTTGCAGTTGTTGCTGCTAAGGGTGGCCCAACCAGTTATTAGGTTTAGGGGGCAATCACTTTTTCACACAGGGCCACGATGGTTTGGATTTTTTTTCACCTTTAATAATAAACACCTTCATTTACAAATTGCATTTTGTGTTTACTTATATCCACATAGATAATAATAATAAAAAAATGTCTTCATCAGTTTAGGCCAATATGTATTTTTTCGACATATTTTTGGTAAAAAAAACAACACAATAAGCGTATATTGATTGGTTTGGGCAAAAGTTCTAGCGTCTACAAAATAGGGCATATATTTATGGCATTTGTATTATTCATTTTTTTTTACTAGTAATGGTGGTAATCAGTGATTTTTAGCGGGACTGCGACATTGCGGCGGACAGATCGGACACTTTTGACACTTTTTTGGGACCATTGACATTTATACAGCGATCAAAGCTAAAAAATAGCCACTGATTACTGTATAAATGTCACTGGCAGGGAAGGGGTTAACACTAGGGAGTGATCAAGGAGTTAAGTGTTCCCTAGGGAGGTGTTTCTAACTGTGGGGGAAGTGGACTGACTGGGAGTAGAGAGACATTGCTGTTTCTGATCACTAGGCAGATCTCTCTCTACTTCCCTGACAGAACAGGGATCTTTCTGTTTACATTGACAGATCCCCATTCTGGCTCTCTGAGGAACAATCGCGGGTCACCGGCGGACATCGCGGCAGAATGGCACGGCTGGGCAAGACGACATTATGTAACGCCGCTTCACCCTGTGGCCACTAGGCGACACACAGTTTCTGGTTCTCTGAGGGGAGAACAGACAGATAGTCTGTTCATACAGAGTATGAACAGCGATCTGTCATCTCCCCTGCACAGTCCCCTCTCCCCTTCAGTTAGAACACAAACTAGGGAACACATTAAGCCCTTGACATTTTTACAGTAATCAATGCATTTTCATAGCACTGATCGCTGTAAAAATGCCAATGGTCCCTAAAATGTGTCAAAATTGTCCAACGTGTCCACCATAATGTCGCAGTTCCGATTAAAAATCGCAGATCGCCGCCATTGCTAGTAAAAAAAAGAATTATGATAAAAATGCCATAAAACTATGCCCTATTTTGTAGACGCGATAACTTTTGCGCACACCAATCAATATAAGCTTATTGCGATTTTTTTACCAAAAATATGTAGAAGAATACATATCGGCCTAAACTGAGGGGGGATATTTATTATAGCAAAAAATTTAAAAATATTGTTTTTTTTTCAAAATTGCCGCTTTTTTTTGTTTATAGCGCAAAAAATAAAAACCACAGAGGGGATCAAATACCACCAAAAGAAAGCTCTATTTGTGGGGAGAAAAGGACATTAATTTTGTTTGGGTGCAACATTGCACGACTGTGAAATTGTCAGTTAAAGCGACGCAGTGCCGAATCGCAAAAAGTGCTCTGGTCAGGAAGAGGGTAAAATCTTCCGGGGCTGAAGCGGTTAACAAGGGACACCAACCAAAATGAATTAGCGCTAAAGCATTAAATGCGCTGGCACTGGGTTTTTTTTCTGCCTCTAAACTCCTTTAAACGCCTATGTGTGCATGGACACATAGGCTAAAGCCTCGTACACACGATCGGATTTTCCGACAGGAAATGTGTGATGACAGGCTGTTGGCGGAAAATCCGACCGTGTGTATGCTCCATCGGACAATTGTTGGCGGATTTTCCGCAGACAAATGTTGGATGGCAGGTTTTAAATTTTTCCGCGGACAAATATCTATTGTCAGATTTTCTGAGCGTGTGTACAGAAGTCCGTCGGACAAAAGTTCAAAGTACAAACACGCATTTTTGGAAGCAAGGACGAGCCGGAAGCGGTCAGTCTTGTAAACTAGCGTTTGTAATGGAGAATTAACTTTCGTGACGTGGCAAATTATGAAATCTCAAAATGCAGCGCACATTCTCTTCTTCTTTAATGGGATAATAATAAAGCTGCTTTGCTGGTAATGGAGTTATGGCAAACAAATTTTCAAAGGCTTTTTTTTCTAGTGATATCAAGAATAATATTATTATGTTTGTTACTTTTTTTTTGGTGCAAGTTACCACAACACCATTATCCTGTAGTTTTTAAGATCAAAGATACTATGTTGGTGTCCCTTGTTAATTTTACATTGTATGTTTTAAAATGTAACTGCCTACTCCCAAACTGTCATTTGAAGTAAAACACACAGCCAAGTATTATTCTCCACAATTTTTTTTATTGTGCATTTAAAAAAAGAAAACAAATAAAATTAGACATGCTGTCTGCCAATAGAACTTAACCAAAAAGTGCATTCTATGCATCCAAAAATATAGAAAATATACCAAATCAAATCACTCAACCAAAAAATAAAATAAAAGCCTCATGCATGTGTCCTGCTTCTTAATATAGGGGGTCAACAATGCCAAGAGTTGGTGAAAGCAGGGGTCCGTCATCCGGAGATAATTCCGAAAATCATCCAGATTATTCTCCTGGAGCTCCCGCAGCAAAGGCATATGACGTAATTGGTCACGATTAGTAAAGCAACCAATTTTTGGTCCAAGAAATCCTCCTCCTCCTGTTCCTGGACTGGACTTGGGTCAAAGCAATGACTCCAAGGCCAATAATAAATAACACATTCTCTCCTCCGATTGCGCAACATGGCTGGTTGACGAAAGGCCGTTCAAAAACAAACTGAAAAGCGCGAAATGAAAAGCGCAAAATGAAAAGCGCAAAATGAAAAGCGCAAAATGAAAAGCGCAAATCAACATTCAACAAACTTCTACTAACACGAAATTAGCAGAAGGAGCCCAAAGGGTGGTGCTAAAGAGCTGAAAAACCATGTAGTACGTCACTACGTTCTTGTTTGTTGGCTGATAATTGTGTGCCGTTTTGTATACAAGACAAGTTTGGGGACAACGCCCTTCGGACAAAAGTCCAAGGTTTTGTCTGCGGAAAATCCGATTGTGTGTACGAGGCTTAACAAGGCTAGTGTTTAGAGGCAGGAAAAAAAACACCAGCTCACTTTAGGAGCGGCATTAAAAACATGCAGTGTTCATGAGGCCTTATAGTTCATGTCACACAAACCTAATGTTGCTCTCTTCCTATCCACAAGGTGTCAGTCTGCACGCTTTTTAAATTATGGTTTCCCAGAAACATACCCACATCAGAATCTGTTTTAATTTAGGTCTCTCCCCCACTGTCTTTCCTTCTTATTTTCACCTCCGACCTGCAGTCATCATGTCTTTATTCACTTACAAAGGCAGGAAGACTGTGATATTATATAGCAAGGTAGAAGCTTTGATCAGAATACAGATATGCATTTCTAAAATCAGCCTGTCCCTTGTGAAACCCTTTCTATACTGTGCAGCGCCAAACCGCCTAATTCTCCTTATTAGTGAGCGTGAATCCCAAACAGATTTTATAGACGATATGAGCAGAGAGAACCATTTAATAGAGGGACCCGTGGGACCCTAATGACCCTATTAACAACTCATTAATATTCCTAGTGCTTAAATTTGTTTGCTATATCCTAGAGACGGAAAGATTCTCTGCTGTTTCAGATCTGCCACCTCTTCACCTGCCTGATAACATCTGGTATCCTTAGTATACTAAGGAATAACTATTCATATCTTTGCATATTTAGTGCTGCACAAGCATTTTTTGCAGATTGGTTTACTTAATAATTTGGAGCACAGAGTAATGGTGTACCCCCCCCCCCCCCTTTCCCTATGATGCTGAAAGCAGGAATCTAAGAAGTAATATACACCGGTGATTGCATTGTATTATTAAATACAATGATCTGAATAGAAAGATGCCCATACATAACACTCATTTGTCCTAGAGTGAATAGAAAAAGATGTTTCTAAGCAATACAAAGGCAGCAACACATGAGATCACCATGTCACCCAAGGCACATATTTATTGTAAAAGGAAATGTGTTAACGTTTTATTGTTCTATGCATCTTTCGAACCACGAATGCATACCACAATAAAAGTCCCAGTTTCTAGTGAGTATGGTGCCAAATTGAGGCAGTCTGTCTTCATTAATGTGGGACTCCAGCCCTTTTCGAGAGTGGAAGAGTTAGAACCTTAGGCACCTTTTTGGTGTTTGGAGAAAACTCCTATATGATCCTGCCTCCCCCCAAAAGGCTTCATCTCCAAAAGACTTAAGCTCCTTGTTTCTAGCTGTGGTCTCTTTAGGCGTACAAAGCATTGAAAAAATAATGTGCCAGTAATTCTTAACCCTTACATTCATGATTGGAGGTGTGTGCCACAGAAATACATCAAAGCAATGCACACTTATAGAGACCTAGGGTGAAAATCAGGGCAAGGCACATAAGCCATGTTCTAGGGCAGCAGAGCTGTTCCCACATTAGAGACATGCAGTATACAGTCGTGCTCAAAAGTTTGCATACCCTGGCAGAAATTTTGAAATGGAATGGCATTAATATTAAAAATATGACTGATCATGTCAAAAAAAAACTGTCTTTTATTTAAGGATAGCAATTACATGAAGCCATGTATTATTAAATATTTTTTTGGATCATTTGTTTAATCATAATGATAACAGAAATCACCCAAATGGCCCTGATCAAAAGTTTAGATACCCTGGAATGTTTGGCTTTGGTACAGACACAGAAGATGGCACACACAAGTTAAAATGGCAATTAAAGGTTCATTTTCCACATTTGTGGCTTTTTAAATCACAATTAGTGTCTGTGTATAAATAGTGAATAAGTTTGTTAGCTATCACATGGATGCACTAAGCAGGCTAGACACTGACCCATGAGGAGGTAGAAAAGAACAGTCAAAAGACCTGCGTAACAAGGTAATGAAACTTTACAAAGATGGAAAAGGATATAAAAAGATATCCAAAGCCTTGAATATGCCAGTCAGTACTGTTTAATCACTTATTAGGAAGTGGAAAATTAGGGGCTTTTTTGATATCAAGCCAAGGTCAGGTAGACCAAGAAAAAGGAGACATCCCCTCCCACTGCCTGTAAAAATGATCAAGCCGCTATGATTGTTCTTATGGTGAAGGGAATCGCCGGCTCTAAAAGAAATGCTGAAGATACAAAACGGATTCTCGAAAACTAATTGGTTCAATATTGTGTCCTTTTTCGGAATTTCAGAATTGATTTGTATTTTTAGCATTGTTTATTCAGAATAGCATTACATTTAAAAAGTGGGTCCTGAGAGGAGTTTTTCCGCTATTTTCAGCTGTAAAAACTCTCTAATGTCAAATAACGCGAGCCTTTTTTTTATTGTTTTTTATTCATTGAAAAAAAAAAAAACATTTTTAAATTAAAAAAAATAAAAAAAAGGCAAAAAAACACTAAAAACACAATTTGACAATTGTTGAAAAACTCACTGCAAAGCTACTTGTGTTTTTATAATGTTATTTTAAGGTCCAGTGTGCATGAGGCCTTAACGAGTGAGGTCACAGACAGCAGCCATATTGACAATGTGCTTCTAGCTGTGATAGAGAAAGCATAGGAAATACTGATGTCAAACTGCATATGATTTAGTGTATGGCTTGTAAACACTGGCAAGTCTGTTAGCAAACCCTTACTGAATGTCATATAGGTAGAAAAATGCTATTTGTATTTTTATTTAGAGTAAACACTTTTTTTTTATATTCTTTATTTTCTTGTTTTCTCCAAAGTGATTTATCATTTACAATCATTAATAACACCATTACATCTATTACATTTTCACTTTTCCCCCACCCTCCCTCCGCCCAACCCTCACCCGGGCCCCCCTCCCCCCTCTAAAAAAATAAAAAAATAAAAATAAAAGTTTCCTACCCCGTCTCGCTCACTCCTTCCCATTTCCTTCCATTATCATCCAATATTGCTCTGTTTCTCTAAACTCAATCCATTGTTGCCATAGCCTCTGATGTTTCCCTTCTAAATTGTCTAGTTTGTATATCGACTCTTCTATTCTTCTCGTCCTCTCCACCCTCTCTATCCACTCTTTCATGGAGGGTATATCCTGGGATTTCCATAAGTGCGGAATTAAAGCTTTCGCTGCATTTAGGAGGTAGGGGGTCAAGCTTCTCCCATATTGTCTCCCTCTTTTCTCTGTATCGTGAAATAGGCATACCCATGGGTGTTTCTTAATCCTAACTCGTGTTATATTAAAAATAATTTCTATTATTTGGTCCCAGTATTTTTGTATTTTGGGGCACTCCCACCACAAATGTGCGAAGGACCCCACTGCGGCACAACCTCGCCAACAGTTTGGAGAATTATCTCCACTGTAGGTATTCGCTCCTTGTGGGGTTACGTACCACCTGGCTAGAAGCTTGTAGGACATTTCTACTGATTGTATATCTTTTGCTACTGAGAAAACTAGGCTTATGATTTTATTTCTATTTTCGTCACTGTTTAGAGGGCCGATCTCTCTTTCCCATTTTTCTAAGTATGATGGATACTCGTGCTCCGCCTCGCGTAACAATATTTTATATGTCTTTGATATTCTTTTCTCCAGACTGTGTGGGGATTCCATTAATTTTTCAAGGGGTCTAAGTTCTGTCTTACCCCGTAGGGGTTTTGGCAGTGTCTGTGTAAAGTGCTGTATTTGGGTGTATCTCCACTTGTCTAATGCTCTATGTCCCCATTCCCGAATAATTTCATTGTAAGTGTACATTCTATTCCCTTCCATCACATCTATCAATCTCAAATTCTCATTGTTGGACCACCTTCTAAATTATATATACTCCTCTTTTCCTGGCGGAAATAAATTTGTGTCTAATAAAGGTATTAGTGGGGAGTTATAATCCCATTTGTGTCTCTTATGTACTGAATCCCAGATTTTTAGTGAGTGTTTTGTGAGTGCATTTGTTTTTGGGCCTAAGTGACGATAATGTGAGGGTACCCATATTATTTTTCCTATTTGTGTTCTACTTAACCTACTTTCTAACTCGACCCAGCTTTTCTCCTTGTTATTATGGCTCCAGTCTATTATTCTTGAAATCGCGATTGCCTCGTAATACTTTTTGAAGTCTGGTACGGCTAATCCCCCTCTTTCTTTTTCTCTTACTATTGTGTCGAATGCTATACGTGCTCGTTTGCGTGCCCAAATAAATTTTATTATCATTGACTTTATTTTCTTCAAGTATGTCTGTGGGAGAGAGATTGGGATCATTTGACAGGTATAGATAAATATGGGTAAAGTAAACATTTTAACCGCATTTATCTTTCCGATCCAGGAGAGAGCTTTGTATTGCATCCCTCGCAGTTGTTCTTTAATTTTATTCAAAAGAGGGATATAATTATGGTTGTATAGGTCGTCTAGTTGAGGTGTCAGTTTTATTCCCAGGTAGCTAAGTTCTTTTTTACACCATTTAAATGGAAATTTAGCTTGTATCTCCCTCTGCTCTTCTGTTGATACTGTTAAATTCAATATCTTGGATTTGGTCATATTTACTTTAAAATTTGATAGTTTCCCATATTGTTTTACTTCTTTCATAACTATAGGAATTGACACTCTGGGGTTGGAGATATAGAGCAGTAGGTCGTCCGCAAATGCCGATACCTTATACTCCCTATCTCCCACTCGAATTCCCTGAATGTCTAGGTTTTTACGAATTGCGACCAGTAGGGGTTCTAGGGTAATTATAAACAGGAGTGGGGAGAGTGGGCATCCCTGTCTTGTCCCATTAAACAAGTCGAGGGGAGAAGACAGGGTGCCGTTTACTCTTATTCTAGCTGACGGCTGATGATACAGAGCTTCGATCCATCTCATCATCCTCTCACTCAGTCCCATATATCTCAGTCTTTCGAAGAGGAAACCCCAATTGACCCTGTCAAAGGCCTTTTCGGCGTCAATTGACATAAGAACTGTGGGGGCTCCCCTCCTAATCGCTTCCTGAATCAACATTATTGACTTCAATGAATTGTCCCTACCTTCCCTCCCCTGGATAAACCCTGCTTGATCATTGTGAATCCATTCTGGCAGATATGACTTCAATCTCTCAGCGATTATTTTTGCAAATAGCTTTATATCCGAATTTAATAGGGAGATTGGCCTATAGCTTTCCACTGTCATGGGGTCTTTCCCCTCTTTCAAGATCAGAGTAATATGTGCCAAGAGCATCTCCTCTCTAAATTTCTCCCCTTTCCCTATCGCATTAAAGTAATTACACAGTCTAGGTGCTAACTGTTTGGAAAACTTTTTGTAATATGTGATGGGGTAACCATCGGGGCCCGGGCTTCCCCCTGAGACTGTATTTTTAATGGCTCTCTCGACTTCTTCTACCGAGATGGGGGCCTCCAGTGCCTCCATTTCGTCTGCCTTACCCTTCGGGAAGTCCAAGTTACGAAGGTACTCCCTTATTTCCTCCCTTAGTTTTCCCTCCTCTTTTTCTTTCTGTTCTATATTATATAGAGTACTATAGTACCGGGGAATCCCGCCTCTGATCTTCTCTATCTATTTAGAGTAAACACTTAAGCTTCGTACACACTATTGGATTTTTTTTTCAGCTCTTTAGCGACACTCTTTGGGCCCCTTCTGCTAATTTCGTGTTAGTAGAAGTTTGGTGAGTGTTGATTCACGCTTTTCATTTCGTGCTTTTCAGTTTGTTTCTGAACGGCCAGCAATGTTGTGTAATCGGAGGAGATAACGTGTTATTTATTATTGGCCTTGGAATTATTGCTTTGACCCAAATCCAGGAACAGGAGGAGGAGGATTTCTTGGACCAAAAATTGGTTGCTTTATTAATCGTGACCAATTATGTCATATGCCTTTGCTGCAGGAGCTCCAGGAGAATAATGACGGACCCCTGCATTCACCAACTCTTGGCATTGCTATATTAAGAAGCAGGACACATGCCTTTTATTTTATTATTGGCCTTGAAGTTATTGCTTTTTTGGTTGAATAATGATTTGATTTGCTATATTTTTTTTTTGGTTGAATAATGATTTGATTTGGGTCAAATGACAGTTTGGGAGTAGGCAGTTACATTTTAAAAAATACAATATTTTTTGCTAGAAAAAAAAATGAAAAGAATGCAGACATTTGTCCATGGAAAATTTTAAAGCCTGTCATCCAACATTTGTCTGCGGAACATCCAACAACAATTGTCCGATGGAGCGTACAAACGGTCGGATTTTCTGCCAACAGCCTGTCATCACACAATTCCCGTTGGAAAATCGGATCGTGTGTATGAGGCTTAAGGCCTCATGCCCATGGGCGCTTTAAAAAACGAGCTGTAAAGCTAGTACCGTCACCAGAAAAAAACACGTCCTTCAACCCGCGCCGAGCAAGCAGCCCGGCAGGTCAGGAAAAGGGGGGAGCGAGCGAGCGCCCCCCCCCCCTCCTGGACCATACCAGGCCCCATGCCCTCAATATGGGGGGTTGATGCTTTGGGGCAGGGGGCCCTGCGCCCCCACCCCAAAGCACCCTGTTCCCATGTTGATGAAGACAAGGGCCTTTTCCCAACAACCCTTGCTCGGTGGTTGTCGGGGTCTGTGGGCTGGGGCTTGTCAGAATCTGGAAGCCCCCTTTAACAAGGGGCCCCCAGATCCCGGCCCACCACCCTAGGTGAATGAGTATGGGGTACGTGGTACCCCTACCCATTCACCTAAAAAAAAAAGTGTAAAAAATAAACACACTACACAGGTTTTTCAAGTATTTTATTAAGGCAGCTCTGGCAACGTCTTCTCCCTCTTTAAGTCCTTCTCCCCTCTCTGGTTCTTCTCCTCTCTGCGCTGTCCTCTCTCTCTCTCTCTAATTTGGAGGCCACGCCTATTGTGACATCATCACCCCATCATACCCCGGGCTGTGACATCACAATGGGCGTGGCCTCCAACTTATGTCATCGGGTGGCCCTGCCCCATTCCCATATAAGTCATTGCACACGGCAGACCCAGCATTACACTGGGAGATTGCGTTGAGTCAACATCGGAAGAAGAACAGATGGAGAAGACTCAGCAAAAGAGCGTGAAGACCCTACAAAAGAGCAAGAAGATAGCGGAGAGAGAAGACAGCGGAGAGAGAGGACAGATAGGAGAAGAACTAGAGAGGAAAGGATCCAGAGAGGGGAGAAGGAGCGGAAGAGGGAGAAGAGCCAGAGCTGCCGTAACTAAATACTTTAAAAACCTGTGTAGTGTGTTTTATTTTTGGCACTTTTTTTTTAGGTAAATGGGTAGGGGTACCATGTACCCCATACTCATTCACCTAGGGTGGGGGGCCGGGATCTGGGGGCCCCCTTGTTTAAGGGGGCTTCCAGATTCCGATAAGTCCCCGCCTACAGACCCCGACAACCACCAGGCATGGGTTGTCGGGAAGAGGCCCCTGTCCTCATCAACATGGGGACAAGGTGCTTTGAGGTGGGGGCGCAGGGGCCAAAGCGCCATTCCCCCCATATTGAGGGCATGTGGCCTGGTATGGTCCAGGAAGTTCCCCTTTAAGATTCTCAGACCACAATTCGCACTGCAAGTTGGATCATCTTGATCCAACTTCTGGTGCGACTTCTATTCAAATCAATGGACTCCCATAGGGAACCATTGATTTTGAATAGAGACAGAGAAACACCGGACAAGGCTTAACGCTGTGCATACAGCATTAAGCCTCGTTAAATCGCGTTTAACACCTTTTACCGGGTTCTGGCGTTTTTACAGCTCTAGAGCTGGAGCCTTACAATGCACTGGTCCTGTTTTTTTTTTTTTGGAGCTTAAAAATGCCTATGCCACTTACAGCTCCTAAACTCCTTGGTTGGCATGAGGCCATTGGCTAACATGGAGAGGCGCTCCCAAGAGCACCTGTAAAAATGTCAGTGGGCATGAGGCCTTAAACTAACACTGGGCAATTAGAAAAAAACATAACTTTTTTGCTTTGTCCCTTATTATACATATACAATGAAATACACCAAAAGAAAGCCTTGTCTGTCCTGAAAAATATTGTTGAATACATTACTTCAGTATCATAAATAATGACAAATAATGACAAAAATCAGTAGGCCCATTGCAGAAATGTAAAAATTGCTCTGGTCTACGGGGGGGGGGGGGGGGGGGGGTACTTTGGTTGCCCAGGGTCTACAGGAGCTGAAGTTGTTAAATATGGTAGGGATTTCTTATATGGGTATGCCATGGGTGCCATCCAGTTTTATGACCTCACAGAACTGTGCCATAAATAGACAGAGGTATGCATGATGGAAGCACTGAACATTATGGGAGTGGAATATTATAACTGGGGACATCTTCATAAATGCCAAGGACAATCTACTAGTTACAATTTTAAATAGACATGCAATTTCAGGGCCGATCCTAGGGTCACAGACGCCTGGGTGCAGAAATATTTCTGGCGCCCCCCACGTGGGCGTGGTCATCTTACCAACTACTCCCCATTACAAATGTTTCTATGAAAACAACTCAAACACAGAGATGTTCCTGTAAGAAGTCTTCGTTACCCTGGGATCCTCCATTGATCTTTTACCAATAAAGAAAATACAGGAAAAGCGTACACTAATGAGACCTGGAGGGGAGTCTCTCTGATGCACACAGAGGGGGCTTCTGTTAGAGAGTCTGTTAGAAAGAGCCCCCAGACATAATACAGGAGATGGTCAGAGACTGTAGACATGATACAAGAGACGGTCAGAGACTGCAATCATAGTACAGGAGATGGTCAGAGACTGCAGACATGTTTCAAGAGATGGTCAGAGACTGCAGACATAGTACAGGAGATGGTCAGAGACTGCAGACATGGTACAAGAGATGGTCAGAGACTGCATTTCCTATGGATGTTAGTAGATAATGGCCAATCGGCCCTCTCACCTGACCCAGCGATATAGCAACAACGGTTCCTCTGCTCACTCTGAATTGCCCGTGGCGGCTCCGCTGGGTAGAGCCCATATCTGTATTCTGGCAATGACCCCATTCCTTTCTCCACCAGGGATGGCGCCAGGCTGTGTGGCTTTCTCTCTCTGATGGTGTTTCCTCAGCACTGTCCTCTCCCTCTGGAGTCCTGGGTGTACTTCCCTGAAAGCTTCCCCGGGCTCCTGGCTCTCTCTCTCTCCCATTCAGCTGCACATGCTGTGTGGCCTGCAATTTCCGTGTTACAGTGGGGCTGCCAGTCCTTGGGACCACATGTCCCACAATCCTCTTCTTTGCTCCATTGTTTTTTCTTCCCTGGCCGATATGAAGGCGGGGGAAGAAACATAGTGCGCCGCTCACTAGTACAGCAGCACGCTTGAGGAGGAGAGGGAGAGGGGAAATAAGAGCCCGCGGCTGCAGTGGCGTCACTAGTGTTGGTGTCACCCTGTGCAGTAAAACATGGTATCACCCCCCCCTCCACCATCTATAGTCGTCCCTCAGTACAGACCCCCCTCCACTAAGTATAGACCCCCCTCCGTCAGTACAGACCCCCACTAAGTACAAACACCTCCCTCAGTACAGACCCCCCCCATCAGTATAGACCCCCAGTACAAAACACCCCCCTTTATCGGTATAGACCCCCCTCAGGACAAGCCACCCCCGTCCATTAGTATAGACCCCCCAGGACAAACCCCCCCCACATTAGTATAGACCCCCCAGTGCAAACCCCCCCCCCCCACATTAGTATAGACCCCCCAGGACAAACCCCCCCCCACATTAGTATAGACCCCCCAGAACAAACCCCCCCCACATTAGTATAGACCCCCCAGGACAACCCCCCCCAACATTAGTATAGACCCCCCCAGGACAACCCCCCCTACATTAGTATAGACCCCCCAGGACACCCCAACCCCCCCCACATTAGAATAGCCCCCAGGACAAACCCCCCCCACATTAGTATAGACCCCCCCCCAGGACAACCCCCCCACATTAGTATAGACCCCCCAGGACAAACCAACCCCCCACATTAGTATAGCCCCCCCCAGGACAAACCCCCCACATTAGTATAGACCCCCCAGGACAAACCCCCCCTACATTAGTATAGACCCCCAGGACAAACCAGCCCGCCACCCACATTAGTATAGACCCCCCAGGACAAACCACCCCCCACATTAGTATAGACCCCCCCAGGACAAACAACACCCCACACATTAGTATAGACCCCCCCAAGGACAAACCACCCCCCCACATTAGTATAGACCCCCCAGGACAAACCAACCCCCCCCCCCCCCCACCACATTAGTATAGACCCCCCCAGGACGAACCCCCCCCCCCATAACGAACCCCCCCCCCACCGACCCCCCCCCCCACATTAGTATAGACCCCCCCCAGGACAAACCCCCCCTACATTAGTATAGACCCCCCAGGTCAAAACCCCCCACATTAGTATAGACCCCCCCAGGACAACCCCCCCCCCCCCACACATTAGTATAGACCCCCCCCAGGACAAACCCCCCACATTAGTATAGACCCCCCCAGGACAAACCACCCCCCCCACATTAGTATAGCCCCCCCAGGACAACCCCCCACATTAGTATAGACCCCCCAGGACAAACCAGCCCACCCCCACATTAGTATAGACCCCCCCCAGGACAAACCACCCCCCACATTAGTATAGACCCCCCAGGACAAACCACCCCCCCCACATTAGTATAGAACCCCCAGGACAAACCCCCCCCCACATTAGTATAGACCCCCCCAGGACAAAACCCCCCCTACATTAGTATAGACCCCCCCCAGGACAAACCAGCCCGCCCCCCACATTAGTATAGACCCCCAGGACAAACCACCCCCCACATTAGTATAGACCCCCCCAGGACAAACCACCCCCCCCCCCACATTAGTATAGACCCCCCCCAGGACGAACACCCCCCACATTAGTATAGACCCCCCAGGACAAACCCCCCCCTACATTAGTATAGACCCCCCCCCCCCCCCCCCCCCAGGACAACCCCCCCCCCCACCACATTAGTATAGACCCCCCCAGGACAAACCCCCAGGACAAACCCCCCCACATTAGTATAGACCCCCCCAGGACAAACCCCCCCACATTAGTATAGACCCCCCAGGACAAAAAAACCACCCCCACCCCAACAGAAGAACCACCCCCCCCCCACCCCCCCCCCACATTAGTATAGACCCCCCAGGACAAACCACCCCCCCATTAGTATAGACCCCCCCCCCCCCCACATTAGTATAGACCCCCCAGGACAAACCAGCCCCCACCACCCCCCCCCCCCCCCACATTAGTATAGACCCCCCCCAGGACAAACCCCCCCTACATTAGTATAGACCCCCCCAGGACAAACCCCCCCCCCACATTAGTATAGACCCCCCCCAGGACAACCCCCCCTACATTAGTATAGACCCCCCCCCCCAGGACAAACCCCCCCCCCACATTAGAATAGACCCCCCAGGACAAACCCACCCCCCCCCCACATTAGTATAGACCCCCCAGGACAACCCCCCCCTACATTAGTATAGACCCCCCAGGACAAACCAACCCCCCACATTAGTATAGCCCCCCCAGGACAAACCCCCCCACAGTAGTATAGACCCCCCAGGACAAACCCCCCTACATTAGTATAGACCCCCAGGACAAACCCAGCCCGCCACCCACATTAGTATAGACCCCCCAGGACAAACCACCCCCCACATTAGTATAGACCCCCCCAGGACAAACAACACCCCACACATTAGTATAGACCCCCCCCCCCAGGACAGGAACCACCCCCCCACATTAGTATAGACCCCCCCCCAGGAAACAAACCCCCCCTACATTAGTATAGACCCCCCAGGTCAACCCCCCCACCCCCATTAGTATAGACCCCCCCCAGGACAAAAACCCCCCCACATTAGTATAGACCCCCCCAGGACAACCAACCCCCACCCCCCCCCAATTAGTATAGACCCCCCAGGACAAACCAGACCCCCCCCACCACCCCACATTAGTATAGACCCCCCCAGGACAAACCCCCCCCACATTAGAATAGACCCCCCAGGACAAACCCCCCCCACATTAGTATAGACCCCCCCAGGACAAACCAACCCCCCCCGGACAAACCACCCCCCCACATTAGTATAGACCCCCCCCCCCCCAGGACAAACAAACCCCCCCCCACATTAGTATAGACCCCCCCAGGACAAAACCCCCCCCAGCCCACCCCCCCCACCCCCCCACATTAGTATAGACCCCCCCCAGGACAAACCACCCCCCACATTAGTATAGACCCCCCCAGGACAAACCACCCCCCCCCCCCCCCCCCACATTAGTATAGCCCACCCCCCCCCCAGGACGAACCCCCCACATTAGTATAGATCCCCCCAAACCCCCCCAAGGGACGAGGGAATTTAAACCAGGATACATGAGTATAGACCCCCAGGACAAACCACCCCCCACCACATTAGTATAGACCCCCCCAGGACAAACCACCCCCCACATTATTAGACCCCCCCAGGACAAACCACCCCCCACATTAGAATAGACCCCCCCCAGGACAAACCACCCCCCCTCCATTAGGCTAATTAAAAACACCCAGGCGGCAGCTGGAGAGGACAGTGTGCAGCCGCGCCGCTCGGGTGGAGAACACAGTGTGTGTGAGGCTTGTGCTGCTGGGCAGCAGGCAGGAGTTACACACAGGAGAACTGGAACATGATGTGGGGGGCGCTCGGGTGGAGAACACAGCGTGTGTGAGGCTTGTGCTGCTGGGCAGCAGGCAGGAGTTACACACAGGAGAACTGGAACATGTCAGGCTCGGCCACGGACCGGCCACAGACCTCCCCCCCCAGTGACATCACTGCCCGGCCACGGCTGGTCTCTCTGCACACAGAGACAGCCACTCCGGTCTCCAGCTGTTTCGCTCTCCTCCGCTGACAGGAGGAAGTAGGGGGGATAAGCTTGGGGAGAAATCACAGCGACGGTGGTGGCGGCGGTGGTGGCGACAGTGGTGGCGGCGGTGACAGGCGAAGAGAGCCGCCTACGGACAAGGAGAGGAGCAGGATGGAGGGGGGCACTCTGGCGCTCCAGTGCCCCCTTCTCTGTGGCGCGGGGTGCACTGCACCCCGTGCACCCCGTCCAGGATCGGCCCTGTGCAATTTGCATGTAGTCAAGGAAGCTGCCATCTTTGCCTCTGTTTGATCTGTAGTTGCCATGGTGCTCCACATGTGATCAATAGTGACACCAAAGATCTGATGGCTTGACATGCAACAGTGATAGTTCTCATTCACAGCATTTTTAGAATGTGACTGTTTTGGAACCAATTAAATCAATGGTCTTATGTCCACTTAAAGTGCAGCATGTTTAGATGTACCTTTGTGTGGATTTGTGTCTTTTGACTCACGGATTACTGCCATCTGTGAGAACTAGGCATGTAACGAATAACAATCAGACTTGTACAATAATGATATATTTTTTTACCAGGATTGCCACTGCCATAGGAAGTAGACTATAAAAAGGAGCAGGCTATGCTGTAAAAATGGTTGCAAATTGTGTGAAATTTAATTTCCCCTGTAATGGGAGAGAGAAAAAGAAAAATGACTGGTATTAACACTTTTACAACCACAGGCATGTATACCTGTGTGCAGTGCTGGGACAAGGCCATTTGGTGCCCAGGGCGAAGATGGCAAACTGCGCCCCCCCCCCCCCCCCCCCCCCCGGCCACACGGTGGCAAATTAAAGGGGACGTACCTGTACGCCCATCTGCCTGTCCATGCCATTCTGTCAACGTGCGTATGGCCGTCCTTAAGTGGTTAATGTATTGCCATTGGTCACAGATGCATTAACACTAACACTGGTGCCACCAATGCAGCAGAAAGGGATTAACTGCCACTGGTCACTAATGCATCAGTCACCAATGTGGCAACACATTAGCCCCCCTCTGTATATTACAGAAATATCATTACCATTGTAATTAACCTCCCCTCAACCACCTCCGGCTAGCAACATGGGCGCTTTTAACCCCTTCTTGGGGGTTAAAAGTTTCCTGCTTGCGGCCAAAAAGTACCGCCTAAATAGTGGTAAAGCGCCGCTAAAACTGGCATCGCTTTACCACTAATGGACCCGCCACCCCAGTGTGAAAGAAGCTTTATAAAAAATGTAAAAGAAGTCAGTGGCGGCAGTGGACATTGCAAGGACTGCACACGGACCAGTGTCCGTGTGAGGACACCTTGCTGACCCCTGTCCATGCTGCATTACATATACTCCCACCTGTCATACAGCCAGGGCCGTCTTTAATATTGATTGGACCCTGGGCAAAGATTTTTATTAGGCCCCACCCCAGCTAGACTTAAAATGAGTTTACTGCAGCAGATCAGGCAGTGATTGTGATTGGCTGCCAGAGATTACAACACATCATTACAGCTCAGCCTCACAGATTAGTTGCTAGCAGTTACAGAACATCATTACTGTTCACTAATTGGATTCTAGAGCGAGGTGGGTGCAGAGTGAGGTGGGTGCAGAGCGAGCTGGGTGCAGAGTACAGGACTGAGGTGGGTGCAAAGTGCAGGACTGAGGTGGGTGCAGGACTGAGGTGGGTGCAAAGTGCAGGACTGAGGTGGGTGCAGGACTGAGGTGGGTGCAGGACTGGGGTGGGTGCAGGACTGGGGTGGGTGCAGGACTGGGGTGGGTGCAGTCTGAGGTGGGTGCAGTCTGAGGTGGGTGCAGACTAAGGTATGTGCAGACTGGGGTGGGTGCAGAGTGCAGGACTGAGGTGGGTGCAGAATGCAGGACTGAGGTGGGTGCAGGACTGAGGTGGGTGCAGAGTGCAGGACTGAGGTGGGTGCAGGACTGAGGTGGGTGCAGAGGGGGTTGGGTGCCGAGTGCAGGACTGAGGTAGGTACCGACTGAGGTGGGTGCAGGACTGAGGTGGGTGCAGAGGGGGTTGGGTGCAGAGTGCAGGACTGAGGTGGGTGCAGGACTGAGGTGGGTGCAGAGGGGGTTGGGTGCAGAGTGCAGGACTGAGGTGGGTGCAGAGTGCAGGACTGAGGTGGGTGCAGAGGGAGGTGGGTGCAGAGGGAGGTATGTGCAGACTGGGGTGGGTGCAGACTGGGGTGGGGGCAGACTGAGGTGGGGGCAGACTGGGGTATGTGCAGACTGGGGTGGGTGCAGACTGGGGTGGGTGCAGACTAAGGTGGGTGCAGAGTGACTAAGGTGGGTGCAGACTAAGGTGGGTGCAGACTGGGGGGTGGGTGCAGAGTGCAGCTCTCCTCCCACCCAGATTCCAGTACAGAGCGCCACTCCACTCTACAAGGCTGTCCTCCCAAAATATCCCCCCCCCCCCCCCCCCCCAGATTCCAGTTCCAGTACAGAGTTTTCCTCTGTCCCAAATGATACTCACAGGTTCAGCATGTTGTCCTCCGATGTCCATGCAGCCTGCCAGTCCCAGAAGCAGCTTCCTCTGTGCACAGTCCCCGCCCCCTTCCTCCTCTTTGTATGATACAGCTATGCCAACCTGGTACATCACAGTACACTGCACGCACAGCACACTTCTACTACAAGGCAGCCAAATCTATGCAGGAGAGGGTGCACACACTGTTTACACCACACACTTCCCCATCTGTCACAGTGGAAATTAAACAGCAGTGGTGGCCATTAACCTTGTCTCAGCCTCCTCCCCTCCCCCAATCCAGACATTTATTAATTTGTTTCTGCTTACTTTTACACAAGTTGAGTCTGGACCGTAGCACACTGTCTGTCACACTGCAATCCATTTTCCAAATGTTCTACCTTAGCTTCCTTCCAGCTTGAGCAAGGCAGCAGCTCCTCGGCTCCTCTAGGTCACAGCGCCGAGTCTGACAGTCTGACACAGCTCCCTGCGCTCCTCTGAGTCCTCCCACATTCCCTCCGGCCATGAGTGACATCACGCCGCTGGAAGGGACTACAAGACTCCTTCGTAGGGGTACTAGGGGACATTAAACAGTGAAGCTGAGGGAAGGGGGGATGCAGGAGCGCACACACTCTGCACACACATGTTGTACAGTGCCGCTGGGCGCTGACATAGATGACTTGTAGACACTGGCGGGGCGGCGGCCGTGGCAGAACTTCACCTGCAGGCTGCGCCCCCCCTCCTATAGCAAATGGTAGCGCCCAGGGCACGTGCCCCTTCCGCCCCTGCCTTGTACCGGCCCTGCCTGTGTGATTGGAGAGATTTATGTCAGACATCTTAACAGTTCTTTTCTTTATTTTTCTTGATCATCTGCAAAACAGCTTGGAAACAGTATCCTGGTCTAGGAATGAGTGCAACTGAGAGTTCAGTTCCCTTGAATTTCAGCAAAAAATCAGGAGATGTAAGTAAAATGTCACCATTTTGACAAAATGCATTGGAGTCAATGAGGAAGCTAATATTAAAGAGCTTCTAAACCCTGGAGGTTTTTCACCTTAATGCATTCTATGCATTAAGGTGAAAAAACAAAAACCTCCTGTCATGCAGCAGCCCCCCTCCCGAGCCCCCCTTTTACTTACCTGAGCCCTGTAATTCTCGGAACGGGAACGAGCACACCAGCTCCGGCTGGTGTCTCTTGTCCTGATTGGATAGATTGATAGCGGCGCAGCCATTGGCTCCCACTGCTGTCAATGAAATCCAATGACATGGGCACTGGGGGGGCGGGGATGAGTCCTGCTGTCTGTCAATAGACGCAGCAGCAGGACTCAAGAGCACGCCCGCATGGGTGTCCCGAAGGTGAGCATTTCTTTGACGGGGCACTTGAGAAGAGGAGGAGCCACTACCGCCACTGAGGAACCCCAGAATAGGCGGATCGGGCCCCTCTGTGCAAAACCAACTGCACAGAGAAGGTAAGTATGATATGTTTGTTATTTAAAAAAAACTAGGGTTTACTAACCCTTTGAGGTGGTTTTTAGTAGTTTAAAGTGGAACTTAACCAAATTTTTAAAAGACTATGAGCAGGCAGATCTTTATTGCAGAAGAGACATGCTATGTCTCTTCTGCAATTATATCCACTTACCTACCTGCTCGTAAACTTCTACGGCAGTGGTCTGCAAACTGCGGCCCACAGGCTAGATGTGGCCCTTTGCTTGCACATAGGGATATTTTTTTTGGAAGCATATTTGGATAAATATATTTTATTTTCTAGGTTTCAAGTAGGTTATATTGAGAAAGGAAATTTAAAAATACATTATCTTGTGATATTTTCCAAACAACTTTTATATAATTTGCGTATTCCCAGAAATAATCCAAACATACAACTGGTAAAGTCTTTGGCTTGAGAATAATTACTAGTCTAATCCTTGATGGGTCATCATGCAATGCTCTACAGCTAATAAACACCTGGCATCCTTTCAGGGAATTTCTGGGAATGTGAGGGCTTTAAGTGGGTCTAAAGGCAAAAGTTTTTTTTACCCTATTGCATTAAGTTAAAAAACCTATGTGCAGCCCCCCCATAGTTACCTGAGCCCCATCCCAATCCAGTAATGTGCATGAGAGCAGCGGCCCTCCTGGGTCTCTCTCTTTCCTCATTGGCTCACACAGCAGCAGGAGCCAATGGCTCTGGGGACCCAATTTAATACCTATATTAAACTAGTGAGAAGTTAGAGTGTTTATTCATTTACTGCTGTGCTAGGCCACGGATCTTCATTTGTTTGATGCATTGGGTAATGCTCATGTCCCCTTATGGGTAATAACATGTGTACATTACATTAACCACTTGCCGCCCGCCATATAGCAGAATGATGGCAGCAAAGTGGATTCAATATCCTGACCGGGCGTCATATGACGTCCTCAGGATATTGAGCCGCTGCGGGGGGCGCGCATCGCGATCGTTGTTGCGGTGTGTCAGTCTGACACCCCGCAACTACGATCTCGGTAAAGAGTCTCTGACGGAGACTCTTTACCACGTGATCAGCCGTGTCCAATCACGGCTGATCACAGTGTAATTAGGAAGAGCCGTTGATCGGCTTTTCCTCACTCGCGTCTGTCAGACGCGAGTAGAGGAGAGCCGATCGGCTGCTCCTCTGACAGGATTATCAGCGCAGCCCAGCACCAGGTATGCCGCCCTAGACCACCAGGGATGCCAATCAGTGCCCACAATGGATGCCAATCAGTGCCCACAATGGGCATCACTGATTGGCATACATTATTGTTTGGCACTGATTGGCATCCATCAGTAAAATACATTACACTACAATGCCGCCTATCAGTGCCCACCCGTGCCACCTATCAGTGCCCACCCATGCCGCCTATCAGTGCCCATCCATGCCGCCATCAGTGCCCATCCATGCTACCTATCAGTGCGCATCCATGTTCATCCGTGCCGCCTATACATGCCCATCCGTGCCGCCTATCCATGCCCATCCATGCCGCCTATCCATGCCCATCCGTGCCACCTACCAGTGCCAATTTGTACCACCTACCAGTGCCCATCCGTGTCAACCATCAGTGCCACCTATCAGTGCCCATCAGTGCCGCCTATCAGTGCCACATATCAGTGCCCATCAATGCCACCTCATCAGTGCCACTTCATTGGTGCCACCTCATCGGTGCCCATCAGTGCCGCCTTATCAGTGCCCGTCAGTGCAACCTCATCAGTGCCCATCAGTGAGGGAGAAAACTTACTTATTTACAAAGTTTCGAAGGATAAACAAAAAAAAACATTTTTTTTCAAAATTTTCGGTCTTTTTTTATTTGTTTAGCAGAAAATAAAAATCCCAGAGGTGATCAAATACCACCAAAAGAAAGCTCTATTTGTGGGAACAAAGTGATAAAACATTTAGTTTGGGACTTTGGGTACAGTGTTGTATGACCACGCAATTGTCATTCAAAATGCGACAGCGCTGAAAGCTGAAAATTGGCTTGGGCAGAAAGGTGTTTATGTGCCCTGTATTGAAGTGGTTAAACTTGAGTTGATTTACTAAAACTGGAGAGTGCAAAATCCGGTGCAGCTCTGCGTTGATACCAATCATCTTCGTGTTTTTTTTTTTTTTTCAAAGCTTAATTGAACAAGCTGAAATTAGAAGCTTATCGGCTACCATGCACAGCTGCACCAGATTTTGCACGCTCCAGGTTTAGTAAATCAACCCCTCTTAATCTCAATGTGTTTTCATGCTTCACCCTGTAGCATATAAACATATGCCCTCTATATACATATGCACATACCTAAAAATTTTACACAAATGGGAGTCCATTGTTACACTTTACAAACTGAGGCCCTACTGTACTAGTACCCACTGTATCAAATTGTCCTATCATTGTACCATGTTGTCATGTGTGTCACCACCAGGGCTGCTGATAAGGCAGTACAGATGGCCCTTTTGTACAGGGCCCAAGCACCATCAGTTCAAAGCAGGGGGAGGGGGGCAGGCACCTGCCGAGTAGGAGGCCTGGCTGTACTGCCTTATTGCCAACACTTGTGACTCTTGTGGATCGGGTTCTAAATTCTGCACCCCATTCTTACCTGCTTTCGGACCCCAGTGTGCCCCCCTACCCCGCATTGCTGCCAGTTTCCCTCCTCTCCTCTCCTGTCGGCTGCTTCAGGCACAAAGGGGGATGTTTCAGGATATAAATTAGGGGGAGGCAAATATGTCATATTTACCTACCCTTCTTTTACTCTTTTACTGAGTGAACACAGTGAACGATCTGTACCGATCGGTCCTGTATCTGTTCATCACTGAGGTTATAGCAAACTGTGTTTATTATGCTTCAGTTTGAGAATGAACAGGAGGCATAAGAGCGCTTCCTATTCATTCATTGTCCAGTTCAGCTGAGGCTTCAGAGAAAGGGACTAATGAATCTATGTCCTGCAGAGCAGCACTATTCGATTGAATTGGTCTTGTTTAATGAGGATAAAAGGTCTGCCATGGCTGCAAAGCATAGCATTGTGGCATTTTAGAGAAAATATTGGTTGATATTTTCAAAGGGGGTATGGGCCCTATCAGGTAGGCTGTACGTGGCCCCTTGATTACTAACAGCAACCCTTGTGACCACACTATACCACCCTGCATTTAACCACGCTGTACTTTACCTAACAACATGGAATATTTGTAAGCGTGTTTTTTAAGTAAATAATTTACACCGGCAAACAAGGATTACAATATCCCATTGTGCTTTGGTAAAAATACATTTTATTTAGCATTATATTTTCTGAGCAGCTACATCAACCTCCTAAACTAAAACCATATGCTGTTTGATGAAGGGATTAAACAAATAGAAATCCGGCACCATGTAGTAACAATCAATGTATTGATTAGTTTGAAAACATTTAATTACCATACTGTTAAAGTGCACCACAAACTTGTAAATTAAAATATGAACGTCATACAAACAGCTAAATACACAGATGAACTATATATGTAGCAGCAGTTTTATCTGTATTTCTGTACATTCGTTCTTGAGATTTACACAGCCCTGCCAGTCAGCACGGCTAGCTTTCTGACCTGACTCGTCTCTACTTTAATTAAAGGCCAAGGTTATCTTTTTCCAGAAAATAGCCTATGCAATCCAGGGGTCCCAGTGATTACCAAACAACTGTGCAGCTGTGTAAAATGTTCATTACTTATATTGTTATATCTGTAGGCCATGTGCGCCCCCCCACTCCCGAAGCCTGGCAAAAAATAAATAAAAAGCAACTCCCATGACTTGTCTTGCTGCTAGAAGGTGAAAGCCATTGCACACTCACTCACAGCAGCACAACAGTGAAAAACAACGGTCCTAGCAACAAGGCAGGGCATTGAGATTGCTAAGTGGGAGTTTTTCTGGCCAGGCTTTTGGGGTACCCAAATTGCCTACAGGTATGACAATAAAATGAATAAACGTTTTCCAAAGCCACGCAGTTTTTTTTTTTTTTATATCTACTGGGGCTTAGCCCTTAAACAATAAAGCTTGGTTGCTTCATTGCCCCAGGATGTGACTGGACAATGTAGCAGACTGATGGGGTCATCCTTCTTATCTCTACTACAATCAGTATGTTCACTGTTAGCAGATGTGCATGCATCACAGCCCAACTGGTTAAGGCTGGCCATAGACGGTTCATTTTTTTTCCATCAACCGGCTGATTCCCCTATCCACACAAGCAAGGTGGATAGAGGAATCCTTCCCACTGTGCCATTGTATTCTGACAGCAAATCGACTGCAAGCTGCTCATCAACAAAAGTTTTCCAATGGCCCTATTCGACAGAAGTCGATCGGAAAATGGCTATAGATGGACGAAAATTCAACCAGTCCCAACTAAACCAACCAAATTTCAATCAATCTATGGTCAGCTTACAATTGCTAGCCCTCACGCTTTCAGTCTTCTAGACAGAGGATTACAAGAGGCTGATACAAAGACAAATTCAGTTTAGTTTAGTTTAAAATGTTTAATTATTATAAAACTGCATTAAATGGAGGTTTTTGTGTACCTCTCTGGAATTCGGCTTGAAACCAAACCTAGTCTTACCTCCAGAAATGTGGTTTTGGAAGATTATAGAGAAGGTTGTCCTCTTATCATTGTTACTGATCATTTTGGAGTAAACCCCTCTCCTGTTAAAGTTCTTCAGCAATGAATTCTAAAAAGACATCCCCTGGACTAAGCCTTAATTGTAGGTGTGAGTGGGTCAGTGCTTGTGTGACTGGCAGCCTCTGTGCAACCATAGGAGACCTGGGTACAATCTCAGTGACCCCTTGGGGGGGGGGGGGGGTGCGCTACACTGATATATACCCTGCGTGGTGCATTACCAGATCAGTGCACCTTCTAAAGCTAACCATACGCTTTTTTCATATAAATGTTTGGATGTAAAATCTTGTCAGTAATGTACCTTTGATAATGCAATATACAAACAGAAAGGTGCAGCGCTCTGAACAGGGGAATGCCAATAGGCAGGGCGGAGGCCACAGGTGGGTGCTCAGGCAGCGGTATCCTCCAAACAACCCCCAGATAGGTAGATAAAATAGAAAAATATCCGGCAACTCCAATCCGTAAGAAATATTTATTGGCACATATAGGAAAACAAAAGAGCAGACGCGTTTCGGCTGAAGAGCCTTGGTCACTGCAAAGTGACCAAGGCTCTTCAGCCAAAACGCATTCTCTCATTTGTTTTTGACCAAGGATCTTCAGCCGAAACGCGCCTGCTCTTTTGTTTTCCTATATGTGCCAATAAATATTTCTTCCAGATTGGAGTTGCGGGATATTTTTCTATTTTATCTACCTTTGATAATGTCATCTGAGACTTGACAAATGTTTTTAACATTTGATTTTGGAATTCATGGATTTTCCCAAACGAAAACCACACAGGGGTTGGTTTACTAAAATTGGAGAGTGCAAAATCTGGTGCAACTCTGCATGGTAGCCAATCAGCTTCTAACTTCACCTTGTTCAATTAAGCTTTGACAAAAAAAACCTGGAAGCTGATTGGATTCTATGCAGAGCTGCACTAGATTTTGCACATTCCAGTTTTAGTAAATCAACCAATAACTGTTAGAATTTCAATCGTTCACCAGTCCTGCTCCTTTGATTTTTGTGGTTAAAAATTATAGTTGATTTGACCCCATTAGGAAACCGAAATAACATTCTAATAATGGAAAATATTTTCAACAGATTTCTACTGTATGTCCAGCTTAAAGAAGACTGCGAACAGACAGTTACAATTATTCTATCTCAAAAGAGACATAGCTTGTATAAAGCTTCTGCCTGCTTTCAATTCATTGTTTTGTGGCTTTTAGGTTCTGTTTTAAGAGAGAAATTTACTAAATTAAATCCATATGAGTGTAAAATGCATAATGACTAAATACAGAGCGTAGGCCACAGAACTGAATGAAAAAGCAACGAGGGAATCTTCGTAAAGTTCCCCATTTGCATCCTCAAGATACCAAAGTCATTGTTCTCTTTTACAGTTAGCTGGCCATACAATACAATCATTATGTTTGAAAATTTTTGTTTTAGAAATGTTTATTCAACTTAGGAATCATAAGTGGGGTTAAATCAATATTCATTTTTCACTGCAGTTATGAGAAAGTTTGAAGGAGCAAGATGGATTTTTTAGCTTAAATTAATACATTTCTAACAGTGCATGTGACTTTTGTTCGGGAAATTACATTAATTTGAAAATCAAATGTTAAAAGCAAATAAAATTGTAAGTATTTTCAAATGACATTCACCAAATCATGGAATGTACTGATGAGAATTTTCATAAATTTATTAATGTACAGCCATCTTTAGTATCACAGTGCCTGCATCCTGGCTGAATCAATGTGCTCCTTAGATTCAATTGGATACGTTTCAAAATCTTGAGAATGGAAAATATGTTTCCCATGTCAACCAGCAAGGTTTAAAGAATGAGGACATGTTAGAAGCCTAGTGGTACCATCTCACAGGGCTGAGACAAGGGGTGGGCATAAGAGGCTGCTGCCCTGGGCACTGTCGAATCATGTGAGGTATAGGGGGCGGGGAGGAGCACCTCAAGGAGATTGGTGGGAGGATTTGTGTTGGTAGGGGGAATTTGGGGGGTGGGAGGGGGAAGGAATTGTTCTAGGATGGGAAATTTGGGGGGGGTGCTAGGAGTGGTGATTTAGGTGGATTTGTGTTGGGAGGGGGGATGGGGGACAAGGACTTATGCTAGGTGGGGGAATTTGGGGGGGGGGTTGTTGTAGAGGAGGTGATATGATAGAGGTGGGGAGAATTGTGCTATTACGGAAACTTTTTTTGGGGGGGGGGTTAGTCCAATTTTTGGGGGGAAGGTTTGCTGACACATGTTCGCCCAGGGCTCTAGATGACCTTGTCCCGGCACTGCTGCTTTGGGAAGTTACCTTCTCATTTCTATTCCCACTATTTTAATCATTTGTTTGCAATATATTCAAATGACACCATAAACACTATGGCGTTGTGACACTAGAAAAGAGCATATAAGCCAGAAGATTTAACATATGTGCGATAAATTGTGTGATTCTACATGCATTCTTGAATTGGACAAAAAAAAATGTGTCGTGCTTGCAGTGGCGTTTTGAAAGCTCAAAAAGGTGCATGTGTCACTCTGCTACTTTTGTCATGCTAAAGACTGCCCATTAAATTGAATAGGTGGCCCTGTGCGTGTAGATTAACTTCTCTTTTCCAGTCTAACAAACTAGGACATGTAGCCTTTTTCCAAAACCTAGATTTTAATAATTTGGCTGCGTTCAACAAATGTGGAGTAATGCTTTTCTTATAAAACTTAATAGAGGAGGGTATCCCATGAAACAGGAAATGCAAGGGGGAGAATTCTATGGGTACCAGGGTTGTCCTTTTAATCCACTGCACAATCGCCTCCCAGAATGGTATAATTTTAGGGCAAAACCACCATAAATGGAGGAATGTGCCTCTCTGCCCACAACCCCTCCAACAGCGGGTGTCTGCTGTCGAATACATCTGTGCAAGCCGGACTGGAGTTTGGTACCATCTAACCAGAAACTTATAAGACATTTCTTGTATGTGAGAACTTATAGAGGTAGAGTGAGCCGATTCAATCAATTTTTTAATTTGTAAAGAAGTAAACGTATGATTTAACTCTCTCCCACTCTCTAATAAAGTAGGGGACTAAGTATATTGGCCACTGAGGACCAATCTATACATTTGAGATAGCAAATGTCTGGGCTCTGAAATATGAGTACACAAAGCTTCAAATGTAGTAAGTGTACTCAGAGGCCTCACTCAGGGGTTTCAATGTATTAAAGAAGTCTGTCATTTGAGGGTATCTCCACCTGGCCATAGGCATATGCCCCAAGGATGACACCAGCTCCACAAATGGAGATAGAATTCCGTGTGGGGCATATTTAGCACATGTACTATTCCCATCCAACCCCCATACCCCCCAAAATCCAGTTTCCTCCCCTGGGGGGTACCAAGGGTATCCCCACAGAGGGGCCAGGGGAGATGTTTGAGGGGCATATTTACCCAACTTATTCATTCTGTCCCATACAGCTAAAGAGTTCTTGGTTAATGGGGATGTCCAATCTGAGAGGCCCCTAGAAGAGGTGGTCGGTATCCATGGGGCACCTGGCAAGTTTCTAGCCGCCATTGTTTTCTCCAAGGAAACCCATATTTAACTTGAGTTGTGGCACCAGTTTAAGATACGCACCAAGGACATAGCTTTGTAATCAAAGGTCACATCTGGAAGCCCGTCTGGGGCATTTATCTTCCATAAAAAAAATCTGTGGAAGTGTAATAGGTATGGTATGTAAAATATAGATTATTCTCAGTAATATGCTCATTTTAAGGGCATTTACCCTTCCAAATCATGACAAAAAGTGGCCTTTCCATCTCTGCAGTTCCCCTGTTATCCCTGTTAACAAGGAACCATAACAAAGGTCATATAAAAGCTTTGGATCTAAGGAAATGTATACTCCCAGATAGTATAGATAGTCCATATTCCATATAAAAGGGAAGGAGTGTTGCAAAGATGTTACCATAGCTGGGGATAAATGACTGGGTAAGAGTACAGACTTCTCAAAATGTATTTTAAAATTAGACAGGATACCGAATCTATGAACCTCAGACATCAAAGCGGGTATAGATACCTGGGGTGTGTAAAGATAAATTAATAAGTCGTCAGCATATGCTGAGACTTTATGTTCTACAGAGCCAATAGAAACTCCAGCTATCTCTATATTTCCCCTCACTTTACCAAGAAAAGTTTCCAAAATCATAGCAAACAATAATAGGTAAAGAGGACACCCCTGCCTAGTAGTATTTCGTAAATCAAAGTAATCTGAAAACATACCATTGACCTTAACCCTAGCTCTTGGGCCCACATATAAAGCTAATACCCAACCCATCATACCATCACCTAGTCCCATCCCCTTCAACACTTCAGTAATAAAGACCCAATTCACTCTATCAAATACATTGATAAAACCACTCTCTGAGTTTTATCGGGTCCATTTTGCACCCAATGGAGGATATGAAGGGCTCTAATAGTATTGTCTCTAGCTTCAAGGCCCTTCATAAAACTTGTCTGATCTGGGTGAATTAACTTCACTACGTGGTCTTGTAGTTGAAGGGCTAAGACCTTAGCTAGCAGTTTTGTGTCAGAGTTGAGAAGGGAAATGGGTCTATAATTAGCACAGTATTGCGGGTCTTTCCCTGATTTCGGAAGAACTGTCACACAGGCCAGCAAAGCTTTCGGGAGTAGTGCGTTAGAGGCAGTAATAGTATTAAAATATCTACAGAGAGGAAATGCTAATGTAGAAATACATTTTTTATAGTATGCATTAGTCAAACCATCCGGTCCCGGGCTTTTTCCCATTGGCAGAGCCGCTACTATTTTGCCCAATTCCTCAATAGTAGTTGGACATTCTATTTCTTCAATGGCTGTGGAAGGCAAAACGGGCAGTACGGAATCATTATTATTATTATTATTATTATTTATTTAAGGCACTTATATAGCGCCGTCAATTTATGCAGCGCTTTACATATACATTGTACATTCACATCGGTCATTAAGATAGTATCTGTTATCTGTTTGTTATGTACCAGTAGGTTATGAACATGACATAGGTCCTGTTGCTTTTTTAGTTGTCTAGCCAGCAGCTGACTTAATTTGTTCCCCTGCTCATAAAAGCAGTGTGCAAAATATCTGTGCTCGTCTTTGACCCTTACAATCTAAACACTGAGAGAGACTAAATCAAAGTGTTTCCAGTCATTTGACATCATCCAAATCAAAGTAGGCTTTGTGTTTAATCTCAAGGTCATGAATTTTTTCCAATAAATCCACTATTTCTTTGTGTTTATCTTTTTTGTTTATTCCCCTTTTTTAACCCCTCCTTTATCAAGGCAAATTGTGTCCTTAGAAACTCATCTAAATAGATGAAGGGTCCTGGCTTTGCGCATTGTAAACAATGCGCCGGCGCCCCTGGTCTTACCCGCGCCGGGTATTCAAACCGCAATTTATTGCACAGTATATATTGTATGAATAGGAAAACATAAATTAGTGATGCATATGGAGAATGTACATAAATATACATATACAATATGAAACATATGGACATATATTCCTATATGCTATAAAAGAAGACATCCAATCCACAAAATAAAAGGAGAAAAAAAGTCTTGGGAATAGTATCAGGGTGGACAATAGAGGTGTGTCGTCCCAAAGGTAAATCGGGATCTCTTAGGTTTATACTGGTAACGTGTCCATAGATGCGTTTCCAGAATGGTAGTTTGGTCTTACCCACGTAGAAGCATCCACATTCACATTCTAAAAGGTCTGAGATTGTTATGGATTCAATAGAAGAAGAAGCCCGAAATTTGTAAGTTCTGTATATAATTGTATTCTATTGTTGCCTGCAGTGGGTTTGCGGAAAAGTTGGCTTTGTAGTTGGCCATGTCTGTCCTTGCTGAGGGTAAGGTCAAGGAAAGAGATGGAACTATAGCTATATGTCATTGTGAATTTGAGATTGAGAGAATTTGAAGTATTGAGGTATGTAAGGAAGTGATGTAGAGTATCTATTGGGCCCTGCCACATCCTGGGCGGGACAAAGGGGGAAAGGGCTCTATCTGTAGAGATGATTTGCCAGTGTTTAAGTAGTATTTGAGTGTTTTCATTGTATTGTTGGCAGTAGTTGGTTATGATTCTAAGGGGTGGTTGTGTGGAGGGCCCAGATAGTTTTTTTTCGAGTCCTGATTAGAATAAGCCTGCCTATGATACGCCCCTTGTTACCATAAACGTACAATTGTAATATTAATGTGATACCTACGTAATCATGTGTATAAAACCCCTGAAGTGCGTCATAATAAAGAAGAACGGTTACGGTTATTTGAGGAAAAAAGAAAAAATCTGCTGCAGAGCGTATTTATTTATCTTTTGTGTCCCATTCGTTCCCTACTGCAGTAGTTATTATCTTTAATTTGGAACCACTAATCAATATGAGGATAGGAGTTGCCTATCTATAAATTTCCAGGACAGGTGGCGAGCTTTGCCCAGGAGGGGTTAAAAGGTGACCCTGAGTATCCGAAACGAGGAGCTTGAGACGATCCGGGAATTTCTGATAATCAGCCGGCTGAGGTAAGCCTTTTGCTTACATTTGAGTTATCAGACTTCCTTGATCGGTAAGGCATTTTCGGGACAAAATGTACCTATCTTACTCCCCTTAATCGAACTGTATTGATTGGTGGTTATATGTTATGTTGTCACTGTCTACTGTCCATCAGAGTGTTATAGATAAGAAGGGGAAGAATAGTGCTGTTCACAGGTATATGTAGTACATCTGCTAGATAAAGTCGTTTAGAGGCAAGAGGGTATAGGCACACATAGAAAAGACTGGCCAGTCATTATGGGCATTAAATTAAGTAAGGGAATGAAGGGTAAGAGACCCTCAAAAATGCCCAGCGCAAGAGGTGCGCTATATATGAACCGAAGGTGCGGTTCCACCTATACTGAGCCCCTAGATTAATGGTTAAAGTGGACATGGATCCACAATGGGTAACTGGGTTACCACTGAAGTCCACAGGGACTAAGAATCATGCAGAGTACACAGCTAGAGAAACAGCTATCTATGTGAGCAGGATGGATCAAGGGTGACAATTAACACTAGACAGAAAGGGACATTTTCATGTTAAGTTGTGGGATTAATTTGGGGTCAGGCACTACAACTAGTAAAGTCAAGAAATAGAGACATGAGAGTTAAAACAGAATATTTTATATGTTGTCAGAGAGGGAAGATGGGATAAGCACTATGGCTGCCCGTCTGATCGTAGAAGGTACAGTATGTGTATTACAATACATTGGATGCAAAGGATATCAGAACAAAATAAGGAAAGCAGAAATTTATCAAGGAAGTATTTAAAAGAGTTAAAAGAATGTGAGAGAATGATATGCATGTGTTGTGTACAAATGGTAAAAATGTAAGCGATTTTAGAGAGATATTTGTGTATGTGTGTGAATGCTGGAACCTTTAGTTCTATCGCTTGTGTGTGTCATGTACACAGATGTGACCCCCTCCTTTGTGCTCTCCTGAAAGAATGTATCTGGTATGAGAGGTTGGTGATAAGCTGGAAGGACACCATGCCAATTTCAGTTTTTAGACAAAACATTTATAACTTTATGTGCCGGGTTAACGAATCTAATGATAAACAATGTGATCACAATTATTGTTGAATCTGTTTTCCAAACACGGTAAAATGAAGGTTACATTTAACCGTGTATTACCCAAATTGAATATTCATTGATAGTGGAAACAGTGCATTTAATAGGGTAATTAAGTAAAATTAAGTAATATGTCCCCCTTTAAGGAACGTTATCTGTGTATATATATATATATTAGGGTGTGATATTGAAATTATCATTTGAGTATTAATTTCTAATTGGAGTTTAACAATTTTATTAATAATATAGATATATTGAAACTGGTTTAGACAACCTTTGGTTGGAAATGAAATCCAGTTTAATGGGGAGTTTATAAAAATGGTATTAGTTTAGTTTAAGATAACAATTTTGTAATTTTACATTTTATGAGTGGAAAGAAAAAAGATTAAGATGAGGTTGTTAATTGGAATACAGCTGCCATAATGTTTAACAAAGCCAAGATGGATGGGATACATAAGAAGTTTTTCTACAAAAATTAAATCTTAAAGTCTGATAATAAATTGATGTGCGGTCCATGATGTGAGAGTAATAATAAATAAAATGTAAATATGACAGACCCATCACATCAAGTCCACACACCCTGTTAGGATAGATCCCACCTGCAGCCAGTTGTTTTATAGTTTTTGATGTGGCTGAGCGCTTTGTTTGTTTTTATTTATTTTTATTTTTGAATCCAAAGCAGAATGTGTGGATTGTGAAATGATGTGCCCCTTTTCCTTGTAAGTACAGTGGGTATAAGCAGAAGAATATTTTGGATTTATGGACATCTCTGCATGACCACAGGGTATTGTTATCATTTATTATAATATTGCCAGGAAAAAGTTGTCTTTTTGAAACATGAAACTGGAGTTCTTACACAAACAGCATGATAGAAAACAAGCCATTGTAATATAGTTATGCAAGCTGGACCCAGTAATGAAGGGTTCACCCTGATATATCAGAGCTGTAGCTTTATGCAAAGGTGCTATTAGACAAAGTTAGACATTATTTTGGTCAAATATTTAAATTTTAATGGTCCGACATTTTGCGCAGCAAATATACAGCTAACTAAATGTTTGTCTAATGAAAGGTTTAAAATATGAGTTTGTTTATGTACAAATCTAACAATGAAAAATGTGTACATTTTAATCCAGCCACCTTAATGCCCCTATTGGAGGAGGCTGTAGACGGGGGAGGCCACATGTGTTAAATTGATGACGTAGGAATCAGCTGCTGTGAGCCCAGTGCAGGACACACTCCCTGAAGACCCAGATGTTTATTTTTTTGTAGAGTTATTCCCGGTTTTATACTGAGTATGCAGTTTATCACCCAGAAGGATACTCTGTATATAGAGTCATTGGATCCTTTTTCCCCAGCTCAAGAAGCAGAGCTCCATGTTTTAGCAAAGCCTGTGAGCTATAAAAAGAGTGTATATTTATATAGATAGTAGAGATTAGAGAGCTTTTGGTTCCATTTGAAGGGCCAGAAGTTTGTTTTTACTTCGGCAGTTAAACCAATCAAGCATGCTAAGTTAATTTGATCGGCTGTTTTCAGCCTTCCCGGTTCTTGCTGAGGTAGCCATACTAACATTAAAACTCACACATGGGTCCTCCTTTTTATCTCCCCTCCTCTCATTTCCACCCCCAACATCCTCAAACTCCTCAATTCCTTTGGAACGATCTCAGGCCTCCATGTCAATATGGCAAAATCAATGGCGTTAAACGTCACAATCCCCCAGGATCTGGTTAACAGACTTAAAGCTCATTTCCCCTTCACCTGGTGTGCCTCCTCTCTCCCCTACCTGGGGATATCCCTCACCCCTAGAATAGATCTCCTGTACCAACACAACTTTCCCCCTATGTTCAAGAAGCTCTCAGATGAACTTACACAGTGGTCTCTATACAAATTATCCTGGCTTGGCAGAGTCAACTCGGTCAAGATGACGTTATTACCCAAACTTCTGTACCTTTTCCGGGCGCTCCCTATTTCCATCAAAAAAGGTGCACTGGACAAACTACAATCCTCCATCATCCGGTTCATCTGGGGGGGGGGGGGGGGGAAGGGTCATTGCCTCTCTAAAAATGTTCCATTTAGAGCTAGGAAAAAAGGAGGCCTGGGCCTCCCTAACATTTGGTCGTACTATCAGGCGACACAATTATGCCAATTCTCGGCAATCTACTTTAAGGGACCAAAACCAGACTGGGTGGACATAGAAAGACAGGCGACCCCCAACCACACCCTGGACTTCCTAGTCTGGAAACCACACAAAGACTGTCCCCCGATCCTTTCACCTACACTCTCTCATTCGATGTCCCTTTGTGATTCACTACATAAAAATACCCATCTCATTTCCCCCTGGCATCCACTCGCTCATATTTTCCACAACCCCCAATTCCCCCCCGGGACTCAACATCAAGGCTTTTGGATGGTGGCTCGATAAGGGCCTTTACAGAAAAGGGCAATACTTCAATAACAACGGTCCCATCTCTCTCAAATACTGCATCTCCAAATTGGACATGCCATCATCCGAAACCTTTCGTTACCATCAACTGACACACTTCCTGAGGGAAATTTGGAAAGCCTCAGCCAATCCGCTCTCAGTCACTCAATACGAACTTTGGTGCTCCTCAGACATGGGCGTCAGGGGAGGAATTTCCCTTATCTACTCAGCGCTAGCTGACCCACAGGGAAAAGCGGCTTACATGCTAAAGTGGGAGCACGACCTACAATTTGATTGGGATCTGGACACCTGGCACTCAAACTTTGCCCGATCGCACAAAGGCATACTTAACACCTCCCTAACAGAGGCAGACCTCAAGGTAATCTCTCGCTGGTACCTGGTTCCTACCAGACTCACCAAATTCTACCCACAATCTTCCCCATTGTGCTTTAGAGGTTGTGGGCTCACTGGGTCCCTCCTCCACACTCTCTGGGAATGCCCCAAAATTAGAGGGTTCTGGAACAGAATGTTTAACCTAATCCGTAAAACCACTGGCTTTTCTGTACCGCAAGACCCCACCATAGCGCTTCTTAATAACAAAATCCCAAAGGTTCCTAAATTGACCAACTGCCTCATCCACTTCATCCTCCTGGGAGCCAAGATTACTCTTGCCCATGCGTGGAAATCACACTCAGTTTCCTTCCGCCAAACCAAGCTTAAGATATCCTGGATAATGGCACAGGAAAAAATCTCTAGCACTATTCTAGACACTTCAGACAAATTTCGCCTCATCTGGGATCCCTGGGTGAGGTATGTAGGCATTTCATTACTCCCCCAATGAGAAAGCTTACCAACGGATTAACTTTAATTCATGCAGTCCTTTCTCTTCTCCGGCTCTCCGCGAAGGTTCCCACCTCCTCTAACCCTTCCTTTTCTTCCCCCTCTCTTTCTCCCCCTCTTTCTTCTCTTCTTTCTTTCCTATTTTCTCACCTCATGAAACTTCCTTCAGCCACAAGCCCCGGGCGGGCACTGATGTCCACCCTACTGCTCAAAATGTAGTTATGAACAGTTTCCATGCTGTGTGTCCTCCCCCTCACCTAAACTGTGCCCTTCCTGGAACCCCAGGTCCGTTCAATCCACGCACAGCAGGATCCCAATTGGGGTGCGTGATCAATCTGGAGGGAGGCCCGGGACCATTGTCCCTCTCTAGGTCCTCTGGAATTTGCTACCTTCCAGGTCCCCTTTTCTAAAACCATTCTCCCCCTGCATATCTTGATATGTTCTATTTTGCTTTATACACGCTTAGAAGTGACCTTATGTTTCTTGTAACTGCTTCACATTCTATGTATTGACCTCAGCTTGTGGCTACAGTTATCTTTATTCAGTTGTACTGTTCATATTTTCAATAAAATTCTTTTTGAAACTCAAAAAAAAAAAAAAAAAAAAACCTCACACATGGAAGCAGACCGACTAAGGATGCTGTATTTACAGCCCCGGACACTTGCTGGGTCTGTGCAACTCACAGATTCCACCCTAGTTCTGGCCCAGTATAGCTGGGATTAATAATTCAACTTTAAGGACCCCAGAACGAGAAGAACAAGTGGTCCACAGTGGGCAACTTCTTATGAAACAGGACATTGGAAAAGGTGATCATTTATGTCTGCCAGTCACTCTTTTCCCTCCAGGTTAACACATGGACTGTGTCATCAGTCACAAGCAGTTATGGCTGCCTTAGTAAATGAGCATGGGTTAAAGCCAGGGTTCTCCACAGTTGTTTTTATAACATACCACTTCTTGTTTTACCTGTTACCAAAGGTGTTACCAAAAGCTGAACATCCCTTCCAGAGATTACAAAAAGATATATCCAGATGCCCAAGTCAGGATCTTATGAGTATGCATTTTGTCTGTATGGACATGTTTTTTGGATGTCCAGTGGCTAATGCTACTGCAAAGGCCACAGTAAAAAGTGTTATCAGAAGTAGTTTGTAAGCACAGAAAGTAACGGAGGAAATCATTTTTATAGGAGAGTCCTTACTAGAAGTTTTGAGGTTTTATTTTTACACTCCCTACTGTCTACAATGTAGCGGACAAAGTAGAGTAAGAAAACTTTTGCCTGAGTGTTTTCTTATAATTTATCAAGCCCCTAAGGGAATGTTGTACTCTTTCCCTATGGGATTTGGTTTGGGATTGTGTTACTCACTTGCTTATATTTTGTCTCAGCAGCTGAAGTCCTCCATTCGGATCTCACAGAGAATGTTGCTGATCTTTTAAGGTTTTTGACAAACTCATTTATGTGTTTTCTCCCCAATTCCAGATCCTAAAAGTTTGGAAGGATCTAAAACAAAAGCCAGGTGACTTGTGGATTGTTAAGAGACATTTATATATAAGGAAATGTTTGGAGACTCAATACAACATCTATTTCATGTACAGTTTTGCAAAACTTGAAGGAAAAGTCACCTGGATCCACACCAGACACTGCAAAAATGACTAAATTAAAGAAATCTTTGTGTTTGATTTGTTTCCCTCTTGCAATCACAGTCTAGGGTACTTTATTGATTCAATTACTTTAATTGTAAGGGATATATATTTGAAAAGTAGTTTAGCCATGTTGAAGTCATATTTGTCTTTTGTACCTCTTCCATTTTATGTAGAATTGTCTGTGTTTACATATGCTGATAAGTCAGCATACCAACATTAAGCTAGAAGGCCATTCTGGCCACAGGAGTGTACAGCCAGTACTCTGTAAATATGTCTTATCAATAATTTGTTTTTCACAATGAAAAGTCATTTTGTAATGAAAAAAGCTGCTCAGCTATTATTTTCTCCACAATGGAGTTTTTGCCTCTTTGGCCAGGACTACCCCCACCTAAGTGTGTCAAGGTTCCAGGTTAAAGGTGATAGCAGGTATGGTTAGTGATCAAAATATTGATCAAAAGAGGGGAGGCTGTAATGGAAATTTGTAAGTTCTGTATATAATTGTATTCTATTTTGTATGTATTGCACACTGCCCTCACTGTGCACACGGCACTAATAATGTTTTCAGTACATGTTTACATATTTTCGAGTCCTGATTAGAATAAGCCTGCCTATGATATGCCCCTTGTTACCATAAACGTACAATTGTAATATTAATGTGATACCTACGTAATCATGTGTATAAAACCCCTGAATTGCGTCATAATAAAGGAGAACGGTTATTTGGAAAGATGCTGAGCGTATCTTTTGTGTCTGTTCCCTACTGCAGTAGTTATTATTAATTTGGAACCACTAATCAATATGAGGATAGGAGTTGCCTATCTATAAATTTCCAGGACAGTACATAGTTCAAATAAAATTGATCTACCAAAATTAAATCCAGACGGGAATAAGCATCATAGGTCTTAGAATAATAACTATAGTCTTTATCCTTAGTATGTAGTACCCACCAGCTATCCACCAAGTGGAGAGATCAAAACAGTTGCTTAACATGTTTAAGAGCTCTAAACAGGAGGTTCACATTATACATCAACCCTATTAGGTCCCTGAGAAATCGGACTTCGTCCACCTCTGCCTGACTGATTCCTGCATTGTGCTTTAAAAGGGACATGATGCCAACGTTCATAATGCTGTAAAAGAGGTTTAGGATTAATCGATCTCCAGTCCTGGAAATCAGTTGGTAGAAGATCTAATGTTTTCACAAACATTTGTAGGTCATCTTTAGTTCTAAGAACTGCCATTTTACCATTCTGGGAAGCCATTAAATGGAAAAGGAAACCCCAACGATAGTTGACATCTACAGAACGCAACGCTTCAAGCAGGGGGTCGAACACTTCTACGCTTCATAAGGGTACATTGTGATAAGTCAGGGAACAGAGAGATGTTAGCTCCATCAAAGTCAATAACGGATTTGCCACAAGCTATTTTCATAATGGCTTCTTTCACAGAATATTTGTGCAGTTTACAGAAAATGTCTCTCCACCTGACCATTTGTCATAAGAGGTGATGTTGTCTTGCCCACAAGCCACCGATATTGGGATGGCCCACCTAGATGTGCCAGGGGGTGAGTTGGAGTTGCCCTCCACTAAATCTGTAGTTGGAAGGGTCCGCAGGCTGTGCGATATCTGAGATGAGAGGATCGCTTCTTCAGAACTTTTGCCTAAAGTATTGTATGTCAGCCTTTTTGGTGGGCGAATCGTTGGCTTTCCTCTCTGCTCTTTGGGCTCAGGCGTTTCGTGTATAGTAGCCTCTTCCTCTGATGCTGCAGAAGGTTGAGGAGCTTCTATGTCCTCTACAGCTGGGGAACTCAGAAAGTCTCCTTGGCTTGCCAAGGGTTGTCTCTGTGGGATGAACTACGGAGCCTCAGGCCTCATCTGCTTCTCTGGGAGAAAGGGGAGTGACAGTCTCTGACATTGTAGACTGCCACAGCCAGTCCATGCCCATTTCTTCATCCTCACTGTCTTCTGCATCCATGTTTGGTGGCAAGGATTGGGACCTGGTTACTGCAGGTGATTCCTGAGAGGTGGTTTAAGTAGGCTGTTGATTTGGTTGATAAGGTATAAGAACAGCTTCTGATAAAGGTAGCAGATGATTCCGGTGCCAGGTCTTTGGTGGGCCTGTGCTTCCTTCTGGGTGAATCTGGTATACTGGCAATCCTGGCTGCTTGCAGATGATGTAGGGCTGCAACTTCCACCGATCAGCCAGTTTGTGTTTCCCAGGGATATCCAAGTTTCTCAGTAACACTCTGTCACCAGGCTGCAAATCATGTACTCTCTCTTTAAATCAAAGTTTTGCTTGTTTCGCTGGCCCCGGGTGTCTGATACAGCCTGGGCTTTCTCATATGCCGTCTTCAGACTCTTCCTCAGGTGGTCCACATATCCTCTATGTGACACCATCGAGGTATGATCTAAAGAGTTGCCAAATGTTAAGTCCACCAGCAGTCGAGCTTCCCTACCGAATATCAGCCTCTAGCCTGTGAATAGCCCCTGGCATCGTTTTCAGTGCTATTATAGGCATGTACAATAGCTGCAATGTGCCTGCTCCAATGCTGTTTCTTTTCAGCCGTAATCGTCCCAAGCATATCCAGGAGGGTGCGATTAAAGTGTTTTGGCTGGGGATCTCCTTGAGGGTGGTAGGGGTGGTTCTTGACTTCTAAACATCTAACAGGTCTAACAGTCTTTTAATGAGTCTACTCTCAAAGTCTCTCCCCTAGTCAGAGTGAATACGCTGAGGTAGGCCGTAGTGGACAAAGAACTTCTCTACCAGAATTTTGGCCACTGTAGATGCTTGTTGGTCTTTAGTTGGTAATGCCTGGGTGTACCGGGTGAAGTGGTCGGTCACCACGAGAAAAATTCCCTGTCCACTCGAGTCAGGCTCCAGACACAGAAAGTCAATACACACTAATTCCAGTGATCCTTGACTTTGAAGATGGCCGATTGGGGCAGCTCTGTGGGGCAGAGTCTTCCTCTGTATACACCGCAGCCCACAAACATGGCCAATAAAACCGGTTTCGCACCAGTTTGAATGTCTTCTCAGGCCCTAGGTGGCCATGATTGTCACGTAAGGCAGTCAGTCTATGCATTCTCGGCAAGAATAGCTGCCACTTATCTTCAGGATCATCTGAGGGGCCCCTTCGGTAGACCACCCCATTGCGTAACTGCAGTCAATCCCACTCCTTGTGTACTAGTTGTGCTCCTGTTGGAGAGTAGATTTGGGCATTGGCCCTTCAGGGCCTTCAGTGTTAAACTACAGAGGGGATCTGCTATCTGGTCCTTTCTTAAGTCCCTATCTGAAAGCTTAGGTAGGCCATTATCCCTGACCTGGGACAAATCACAGTAGTATTTGGGGATACCTGCCACTGAGACTCCGATGGCTTCTGCCCCAGTTGTTCCTCTGGCATGATGTTCCGCTCCCTGACACAAGGCTTGTATCCCTTCTGGAGTTAGTTGAGTCCACTCTTCAGAGAAAAATCCCCAAGTCATAGGGTTTCCTTAGGGGTGAGCAGCAGCGCTAGATATGGTGATAACATAAAATGATATAGCAACTGGAATATAGGTATACATAAAATGTGTGTGTGTGTGTGTGTGAATAAGCACATATAATATTAAAACATTTGTTTAAAATATAATGTCCATAAATGATCCGAGATCTTGTATGATTAGCACCTGGAGGCAGCTCCCTTAGAGTGAAGCGATGGGCTCTGTGTAGAAATGGGAACAGAGGGGCGCCAGACTTAGTGCAGTATAAATCATATTTAATAAAAGCAAGTAGTAACTCACAGGTTAAATTAGATGAGTTCAGTATGTGGTGAAAATCGCCAGTCCTGGAGTCTCATAAATGTCTTCCCTTTGCAGCCTGGGGCACTGGTGTGATCTTACAGGGATCCAGAGAATGCTGGGAACCAGGAGGCAGGAAACAAAAAGCAGCTGGTCGTGACTTCACAGGAACAGGAAATGTGATTATTCACAGAGGCAAGGATTGGTAATGCATTTCGAAGCTACAGCTTCTTCATCAGACCATGATTGGCTGGCAAACCTGGCAGTCTATTTCTATTTCTAAATCTATTTCATCTAATTTAACCTGTGAGTTACTACTTGCTTTTATTAAATATATGATTTATACTGCACTAAGTCTGACGCCCCTCTGTTCCCATATGCTTTCCTCGACAGGGCATCAGCATCTCTGTTCCCAATTCCTGGGTGATATTTTAGGCTGAAGCGGAACCCTGATAGGGCGGCCAACCACCTGTGCCCGGTTTCATTTAGTTTTGCTGTGGTGAGTATGTACGTGAGTGGGTTGTTGTCAGTTTTGACCACAAAGTCTGCACTATACAAGTAGTCTTTCAACTTGGCCACCACTGCCCACTTCAGAGCCAAGAATTCCAACTTGTGAGTAGGGTAGGCGTTGAGTAGGTGCAAGACTTCAGCTCACATAATCTCACATAAGCAACATGCCGCAGGTGTCCTTTGTGCTCCTGATACAGTACCCTGCCCAGTCCATCTCGACTGGCATCAACATGCAGCTCATATGGCTTGGCTAGTCCTCCTGTTGAGCGTGCTGGGTTTCAGTGGCAGGTTCCAACTTGACACTCTCGGGTGTTTTCTTGGAGATTTGATGGTATAAAATAGGATCCTGGACGAGCCCCCACGTGTAGCGCCACCCTCGAAGGAGCCACCTGGTGAATTTTAATTCTCTGATCTCCGCCTCAACTCCAAGAATGAACTCAGCCCCTCTGACACACCTGGTTAAATATAATTACTGCAAACACTGTTAAACCTTGCTATAAATAAATAATACATTAGAAAAGACAACCTTCAATATTCAGCAACTCAGAAAGGGCAGTAATCTATATGCCCTTAACACAGGCGCTGAGAGGGAGGAGAGAAGACTTGTCAACTTCTCAGCTCCTTCTGGGCCGCAAACACCTTTTGAGAGGCAAACACACAATGAAAAAGAAAGGGTTACACAAGTACAGTAAGCACAGTTCTGTAATGTTGCAGGTCCTGAGGTGAAGAATACTAGTGTCTTCTGCTAGGAAACGGTGGGGTCCTTGTTTTAAAAGAGTAGGTTTAAACAAGCTTGCATGGAGCAGTAATCCTCTAGAATGTTCCATTAGGTAGAGATTTAAAAGGCCAAACTACTAGAGATGGCAGCTCCAAACAAGCATCCCGTGACACTAAAAAGGGAAATTGGTGTCTGCATGCAGTGTCAGTATGGTGTCAAGAAGGATGTTGGGTTTGCACCCTCTCACCAATCCTCTGTGTGATGATGCAACAATAATCCCAGGTGCTGGTTCAGGCTCATGATGCTCCTAGCGATGTTATAAGGCACTGGATCCCCTTCTGAGGGCTGATCAAGATGACTGATAGCAAAACTCACAAGGTGAAGAGGCAGTGGCCGACCCGATACCTGGATGGATATCGCGATCCCTGAAATGGCGTGGGTCATCTCCACTGAGCTGGGTGCTGCTTGGGTCACCGTTCAGGATTCCTGAGCTTAACGGCGGCGGAATGTGTGGGTGACGCCGATCCTGGCTCCCCTCTATTTTCTAGCAGCGCTCTCCCATTCGTCTTAGGAAAAACTAGCCTCTTTCTCTCTCTGGTGGTGTTCCACCACACAGTCTGGTCACCTCACCACACTCTCTCTCTCTGCAATCTCTGGAAAGGCTTGGCTTTCTCTCCCTATAATAGGTCACACACTCTCTGGTGTCAGTGTGTGTCTCTCTCTCCTTTAGCATGATGCTGGTACCTCAGCCCGCTCACCTCAGACAGCTCTCCCTCCTTTAGATCACTCTCTCTCCTTTAGATGGCTCTCTCTCTCTTTTAGCCTGATGCTTGTACCTCAGCCCACTCTCCTCAGATAGCTCTCCGTCCTTAATAATAGGTCACTCACATCTCTGGTGTCAGTGTGTGTCTCTCTCTCACCTCATTTTCAAAAATCCCTCTCAGCGTTTTTTCTCTCACTCTCCTCACATCTCTCCTTTTTCCGGGCTTCAGGATATCCCTCCTCCTCTATTGGGGCACACAGTCCCTGGTGTCAGTGTGTGTCTCTCTCCTCACTCTGGCACCTCAGTTCCTTCCCCTCTCACACGCCTCCTCTCCTCACTGTTAAGTGTCACTGTGTCACAGCAAAGGACTTTTTGAGCCTTGGTATTTCCCTCTCTTTTAAGCAATCACATCTCCTCTGTCTCCTGTCAGCACTTTCTTTTACCTCAGTACTTCCCTCTTTTCCATTCCCCCAGCACTTTATGTAACTCCCCTTTTTCCCAGTATGCTCTGTGTCTGAGTTTTTCTGGAAGGACCAGTCCACATCTCTCTGTCTCCATCTTGTGGCCAAAAGGAGAAATTGCATTACAACATGCCTGCTACATCTACTTTGGTAGGGAGAGCCCTAATAGATTCTCTGATATCCCAGTCCACACTACCTACAGCAGGATCTGTCCCAGGAATAAGTTTATCACCAAAAAGCAATGGACTATGGTACTGTACCTGTGATGTCAGTCCAGTCCCTGGAGATTTTCATCTCCTAAGTTCGCTGCCATACACAGGGAGATCACCGATATGTGCTGACAGGCTATCCCCGGCCATAGGGAGTATTGGAGACCCGCGGCCACATGCTCTAGGATCTTGTCCAGATGTCAATGTGCCATGCCCGCCTCTCCAGGAGCTCCGATCAGCTGACATGTCTTCACCGCCAGGTGCTAAGCAACCACGGCCAGGAGTCAGGTAGCCAGCTCTGGGCGCTGGCGTACCGCGACCAGATGCTGACAAGTTGCTGCCTGAAACCAGCACTCCACGGCCGGTTATCTGAGAGCCGCGACCGGGTACTGGAGAGCCTTAGCCAGATGCAGAGGAGCCTCGGACGAGTACTGGAGAGCCAGGATTTTGAGAGCCATGGCCACCCCTGCAAGAGTCTGAGATACCACGCTTTGCATCCTTGTGGCCTTGCGCCATCTTAGCTGGGCATCCTGAATCCGTTGAGTGCGGGGGGAGGTAAGCTCTCAATCCACTCATTAGATTCCTACCACCCCCGGATGGCTGAAATGCTGCTTGCCTATGAGTAGTCATATTCTGTCTGGTGAAGAGAGACTGCAGACAGCCGTTTTACTATATACAAGCCCGGGGGGATGGAGAGCGCTCAGGTCACACGTCTGCTCTCCATCAACTCCCAAATGTGCATATTAATTGCTTTATGAGTTTAGGTAAACGTGTTTCCCTGTTACATGTGAATTCTCTTACCGTTTGGTATAATATGAGTTTGGTATATAAGACAGAAATCATATCAGATTCCGATCTAATTTGCCAAACTGAGTGCTGTGTGAGTGTAATGTAATGTACATCTTAGTCTATAAGTGTTGAGAGAGCTATACTACATGCATTTTTTTTTTTTATTGTAAATCAGTATATGTTACTATAGCAACACTGAATTTGCTACAAGAAATAGAGAACGGTTACCCTTTTCAATATATTCCTGAGAACAATATATATCCTGTAATTGTCTTTTAACAAAATTTCGATGACAGAATGCTCATTGCTCTGGCAAGGCCAGATCTATATGTGAAGCATATATACAATGTTCAGTATGAGATATTTTCAGATAGATCTTTTTCTATGGGGCTCAGACTTTCAGCTATTTTAGCTGTGCCTTAATATACTGAATGTTGCTTTATATTAGACATAAAACATTTTTCATTGCTATAAGGCCAAACTTCAGCCTTCCCATCAGTCTTGAACACTTGTACAGTCTTATCTCCTGTACTGAAATTACTTACTCTGATTTCACAGCAAATTATGAGATTCTCACTGTGTGCATTAGAAGCTAAAGCAAGTCAGAGCCTATCTAATTTCCTGGATGATGTCCAGCATCATCTAGCTCTTTCCTCTCCAGGCTTACTGTCCCTCTCTCACCCCTTTCTTTCATTAGGTTTCAGTTCTTTCAGTCTTAGCATTACAGGTGGGCATTACCTAGAGCAGCCCACTACCTGCATCAGGACTGAGGGCTTTTGAGAGGAGTATTAAGTCATGTGGCTGTGGTATTTTTTTGAGGGGAGGATACACTATTATTGTACGAAAGTATTGGGACACCTGCCTTTACACGAACATGAACTTTAATGGAATCCCAGTCTTATTCTGTAGGGTTCAATATTGAGTTCATGTGCGTGTAAAGGCAGGCGCCCCAATACTTTTGAAAATATAGTGTATGTACAGCCCTCCCACCAGCCAAGATCTGTTTGCAATGCATAGAGAAACACAGATATCCAGTGATGACATCAGTAGACTGATACAGAGCTACCCCCACCAGGGCTGGTGTATCCCAGGTTCAACTCCCACTAGTGCAGCTGCAACCAGGCAAACAATAACATTCACTCCTCTGGCTCGGAAAACAATCTAGGGGTTGCCTTTTTAAAAGTTTATTGCAGATTAATTTGGATGGGGCTTAGGGAAGCTTTGAGATACTGTAGAACACTGGGCACGAATGGGAGGACACTCATCTCTTTGCAGCTTCCTCTTAACACAGTCCTTTGAGCAATAGGACATTAAGTGGCTAGCACCGGGACACCATTGGCAATGTTCCAGGCCAGGCAAGCCCTAAACTTAGTGCACCAGGGGTTAACAGCAGCAACAACAACAGTCACTAGGATCCCTCTCTCTTAGGTCTGTACTCACAGTGTTCCTAGACAGACTTCCCCGTGAAGCATCAAGACCGGATCCTCAGTAATACCCCTCTTTTGGCTCTCACAGGTTTAGCAGCAGTACAGGCCCCCCCGAGCTATGCACAGATGAGACCTCGATGAAACAGGCAGGATATTAAGCTGGACTGCCAGGAAGGGAAGCAGCCCACCCTGCTGGGAACCTCTCTCCCTGAGGAAGAACCCTGCTCTATGAAACTACAAACTATTTAAACACTCCCTAACCACCATCTGGGCACACCTCCCCAGGGATTGGTTGGAGCTGCATAAATATTCAGGCTGATCATTTGACTCTCCCTCCCACTGTATTCTAGAAGTCTCCAGAAGACAGGAGAAAGCAATCAAACTCGCAACCTGCGGAGCCCAGAGCAGCCTAATGCAATAACACGCTGCTCTGCTGATTACAGGAGATCCACAGACCTAAATTTGCCTAACTAAAATTAGCAGCCTCTCTGGGAGGGTGCCACGCCTAAAATAAGGTATGTAATAAAAACTGAAGCATTTATTGAGGAGTGGGGTGGGGGTGACCAAACTGTTTGTTGACAGGGGTTTACAAGACTGGTAAACAGAACTATAGACTTACAGAATTACAAATCTTCCTGCAAGCAATACAAATGACCTATATACATTTCAACTGCTTCTCCGCATTTTATCTAATAGTACGCGTTCCCTAGATACATTAAGCCATAAAATTGCCATATTTGACATTTGAATTGCAATTTATTTCCTACTGCTCCTTATTATTAGCCAAATATGCTTGGAAATCATTTTCAACTACAGGTAAACATAATATAATACATAAGATAATAGGCTAATTGATTTCTGAGGATTAGTATAATTCATTGATTGCTGCACAACCCTATCACATAAATCCTGTAACACCACCATTTAAATTGTACGGCTCATGCAGCTTAACTGTGATAAAAGATTTTCTAATGAGCCAGTGCAACCTTCTGAGGCTGACTTCAGACTACGCATGGTCAAGGGTGCAGCAAAAAAATGTATGAAACTCCAAAATTCCAAAACCAAACTTTTATAGATAGGCCTCTTTGTGTAGTTTAGAAAATGATAGCTAACAGTCTGTATATATCCCCAGTGCCATCTGCAACTGCTCATTATTTACACAAAATATCCTACAGGGGTCAATTAAAAGATGCTACTAATATTTTGATATGCAGATTATTGCCTGAAGATTAACTGTATGCATTTTTTTTTTAAGTGAATTTAATGTATTAAAATGATTTGTAGAAATTTAATGTTATTGAAGATATGCATTGAAAATCAAGGACTGGAAAGTAGCTTACATTTTCCCTAATTGCACAGAAAATAAATATTCAGTTTCTCAATAAAAGGCTAGCAAACAAACTGAAAGATTTATGTAGACATTAAAAAAATAATGGTATGCCTACTTAAAGAGGAACTTCAGTCATTTTTTCATCTTTCCATCTATTAAATCTTCTTTCATTGGTGTGTTAACTTTGGATAGTAAAACATTTTTTTTCTGCCAGTAAAATAATAGTAATAGCCCACTTCCTGTTTCTTGTCTGGTCATTAGCCTAGGCTTATGACATCATGCACAGCTCTCTCTCTCTCTTGTGTGAGTTTGCCAGGAAGGGAGGGGGGAAGAGTCATAAGAGGGCCAAAGAGAGCTGCAGAGCTGGAGGTATGCCTCTCGGTGTCTGTGTAAATCCAAGAAGTAAACAGGCAGCAGCTTCAGCTGCCCACAGTTAAAATGGTTGCAGACAGACTCAGTGAAAGGAGATTTCTGCAGCATATTTTGCAAGTACAGAATCACAGTATATATAAAATATGCAAAGTGGTTGGAGGGAAGCTTCAGAATGGCAAAGATGTTTTTAATACAAATGATGTGAGCAGACTGAAGTTCCTCTTTAATGTTGAGTTATGGAAATGATCTGAGTTGAGACATGTGTTGGAAACAGATCTGCTTTGAAGTCACCTAGCCGGGCATCCAACAGTCATCCATTGAGGGGGTTGTTCTTTGGGAGTTAGCAGAATTTTATCGTCAGTCTGGCATTCCCTGGTAGCTTGTCCTTTTGGGTCTTGTTCATTTTGCTAAGCTGTTCCTGTATGATTCTGTGTTTCATTATGTGTCTTTGTGAGCTTTTTATACTCTCAAACACACTGGTACCTTGGGAGCACACATAAAAGTAACCAGACTGGCTGGTAAGTAATTAAAAGTGTATTTCCACTTTGCAGCCAAATTGGGATAACATCTCCTTTAACCGCTTCCCGACCGCCTCACGCAGATATACTGCGGTAGAATGGCACGGGCAGGCAAAATCACGTACCTGTACGTGATTAGGTAATTGCCTGCCTGTGGGTCGCGTGCGGACCACCAGCGGCGCGCTCGCGACCCGGTCGGGAGCTCCGTGACCCCGGCCGCGGGACCAGCGGACCCGATCGCCGCTGGTGTCCCGCGATCGGGTTACAGAGCTAAAGAACGGGGAGAGGTATGTGTAAACAAACCTCTCCCCGCGCTTCCTACTCTGCCTGTCATTGATTGGCTGTTCCCGGTCATCGGGAAAGCCGATCAATGACGTCAGACGTCAGCCCCGCCCCCTAACGTAAAAAAACACACGTCACAGCCCATAACCCCTCCCCTCCCCCTAGTGGTTAACCCCTTCACTACAACTGTCATTTATACAGGAATCAATGCATTTAAATAGCATTGATTGCTGTATAAATGACAATGGTCCCAAAAATGTGTCAAAAATGTCCGATGTGTCCGCCATAATGTCGCAGTCACAAAAAAAAAAAAAAAAAAAAAAAACGCTGATCGCCGCCATTACTAGTAAAAAAAAAAATATTAATAAAAATGCTATAAAACTATCCCCTATTTTGTAAACGCTATAACTTTTGCGCAAACCAATCAATAATCGCTAATTGCGATTTTTTTTACCAAAAATATGTAAAAGAATACGTATCGGCCTAAACTGAGGAAAAAAAATGTTTTTTTATATATTTTTTGGGGATATTTATTATAGCAAAAAGCAAAAAATATTGCATTTTTTTCAAAATTGTCGCTCTATTTTTGTTTATAGCGCAAAAAATAAAAACCGCAGGGGTGATCAAATACCACCAAAAGAAAGCTCTATTTTTGAAAAAAAAAAGGACGCCAATTTTGTTTTGGAGCCACGTCGCACGACCGCGCAATTGTCACTTAAAGCGACACAGTGCCGAATTGCAAAAAGGGGCCTGGTCCTTTGGCTGCCAATTGGTCCGGGGCTGAAGTGGTTAAAGTATATTTGTTACATATTCCCATTCATATTGCATAACTTGCATAACACATTGCAAAAAATTAAAAAATTTGGTTAATTGTAGTGCTAACCCCATAGGAGCCGCTGGATAGGATGGGTCCTCTGTTCTTTGCCTCAACCGTCTCAAGAACCTCAGCCCCTCTGAAACACCAGGTTGTGTGTACAAACATACAATATCACAGGAATTCACTGAAAGTAAGACTTAGTACCCACTACCCAATAATAATGCTACAGTATATCAAAGAAAACAGGCACCAAACCAGGTAGTAAAGGCAAACTTAATATACTGTCACCATGTAACTATGCAAGCATAAATTGGATTAACAATGGTAATACCACAATTTATCATACAAAGTGAATAACAGTAAGGACTAAGCATAAAATTACATTTGGGGGGAGATTTACTAAAACTGGTGCACTCAGAATCTGGTTCAGCTGTGCATAGTAGCCAATCAGCTTCTCACTTTAGCTTGTACAATTAAAGCCTTATTAAAGTCGTTTTTTTGTTTTGTTTAAAAATAACAATCATGCTATACTTACCTGCTCTGTGCAGCTTGCTATGGGGGCACCCGAGCTGAGCTACTGCTCTGCGTGTCCATTCAGACACAGAGCTGCAGCTTGGCCCCACCCCCTCTCTCTCCTCATTGGCTCACTGACTTTGATTGACAGAAGCCAATGAGAAGGGAGAGTCCCCGGCTCTCGTGCAACATCGCTGGATCGAGATGGGGCTCAGGTAAGTATGGGGGGGGGGCTGCTGCATACAAAAGGCTTTTTATCTTAATGCATAGAATGCATTAAGACCCCTTTCACACTGTGCCGCCACCGGCGTCAGTGGTAAAGCGGTGCTCTTTTTAACGCCGCTTAACCGTCGTTTTAGCTGCGCTATTCGGCCGATAGCAAGGCAGTTTTAACCCCCCGCTAGCGTCCGAAAAGGGTTAAATCACTACCCCATTGATTTCATTAGGGAGCAGCGGTGGAGGAGCGGTGAGCTCACCGCTCCAAAGAAGCTGCTGGCAGGACTTTTTCTGACACCCTGCCAGCGCACCGCTCCAGTGTGAAAGCCCTCGGGCTTTCACACTTGAGTGAATGGAGCAGCTGTTTTAGGGCGGTTTGCAGGTGCTATTTTTAACGCTATAGCGCCTGAAAAACGCTCCAGTGTGAAAGGGGTCTTAGATAAAAAAAAAAACTTCTGCCTTTAGAATCACTTTAAGCTTTGGCAATAAAACCTGGAAGCTGATTGGTTTCTATGCAGAGTAGAAACCCTGGTTTTAGAAAATAACCCCCTTGGTGTCCAGATCAGCATAAACAATAGCAAGGCCAGCTCAAGTGCAGCAGTGAGCAGTAGTAAAGTATAATCTGGAACTATACTACCAGAGCGCATTTATGGCAGCAATGTTTGTTCTAGACTGACTGGGTATGCATTTTCGAAAAGGCTACTTTCACACTGGGGCGCTGCGCGTGCTGGCGATAAACTGGCGCTATATTTAGCAGTGCTTTGCCGTCGTTATAGCAGCACTATTCGGCCACTAGCGGGGCAGTTTTAACCCCCGCTAGTGGCCAAAAAAGGGTTAAAACTGCCCGCAAAGCGCCGCTGTAGCGGCGCTTTGCAGCGGCGCTTTGCAGGCGGGTTTGCATCGCTGCCCCATTGTTTTCTATGGGAAGGGGCGCTTTAGGAGCGGTAAATACACCGCTCCTACAGCGCTCCAAAGATGCGGCTTGTAGGACTTTTTTGACCATCCTGCAAGCCCTCGGGCTTTCACACTGGAGAGACAGCAGCGGCTGTTTCAGGGCGCTTTGCAGGCGCTATTATTAGCGATGTAGCGCCTGCAAAGCGCCCCAGTGTGAAAGGGGCAAAAGAAAAGGTGGATGGTAGTGGAGGAGGAAGGGGAAAAAAGGGGGATTGCAGAATAATTATTACAGGAGGGGCAGACCTTTGGCCAGCTATCATCAGGGTGACCCTTTAAGGGTGTCAGTGCACTTAATAACAGTACCAGTTACCTGCATGCAGTATAGGTATAGTATAGGTACGGTATAGTCTTAGCACAGGTGTAAGGTAGATGTGGGTCAAATGCAGTAAAGGTTTGTTATAATGCAGTATAGGGAAAGCAAAAGGGGGTTTGGGGAATTTAAATGCAGTATAGGGTTGATATAGGTGCAGTTTTTCTTTGGAATAAGTGCAGTATCAGTGAATATGGACTAGGTACCCTTGGTGTCCTGCACTCAGTGGCTAAGTCCCTTATAGCAGTATCAGCAATGGGCGAATAGCCCTCTCACCAGTCTCTGGGATGCTGCGGGGACCTCCCGCTGTAGAAGAGGGGCCCCATTTGTCTCCCCCAAAATCCCAGTCTTAGGCTCAGATCTCTCCAGGTATGGTCTCCAGTTGACAGGCAAATATCTAGACAGAGGTGCTCTCCCTCTAACTCCCTTGGTGCCAAGAGGTAGAGTGATCCCTACTGCACAGTGCACAGTGGGATTTTTAGTGTAACCATTTTAGTGCAGACATTATAGAGCTTAAAAGGTGCAATATCACCTTTAATCACTAGTCCCGACTATTATTTTATTATCTAATTATAATGACCTTATCGGCCGATTCCGTTGCTTTCACATCCCAAATATATCTCTATGCATAGGAAACAGCTTATATGAATAATTGACACAACACAGTGCTTCATACACTGTTCAGTTTTATTATCCAAGCACATAGGGTTAAATATGAATGAAAGATAGGCGTTACCGACCATCTTCTGCCAATAAGTGGTACAAATTCAAATTACATATTTCCTTCAACAATGTATTCAACCAATCACAATGTCAGAATATTATTAACTCGTTACATCTCTGTATTCAAGTAAACTCGTTATGTCACATTATATTATGTCACATTATATTATGTCACCTAGACAGATATAAATGCAGACCATCTTATGACACACACGTAACTTCCCTATGTCTGGTTTCGACTTTAACACAAGTTCACTTCTTCAACAACAATATATATTTACTTGATCAGCAAAATAATAACTTTAAAGGAACAGTTGAGCCTTATGCCGCGTACACACGAACGGAAATGCCCCCAGCAAAACTCTGACGAGAGTTTTTTGTTGGAAAATGTGACCGTGTGTATGCTCCATCGGTCTTTTGCTGGCAGAATTCCAGCCAGCAAAAGATTGAGAGCATGTTCTCTATTTTTCTCTATTGTTGGGAAAAGTTCCTAACCGAAAATGCGATCGTCTGTATGCAATTTGCACGCACAAAAAATCACGCATGCTCGGAAACAATTTGACGCATGCTCGGAAGCATTGAACTTCATTTTCTAGGCTCGTCGTAGTTGTACTTCACCGTGTTCTTGACGGTTAAAAGTCCAGAGAACTTTTGTGTGACCGTGTGTATGCAAGACAAGCTTGAGTGGAATTCCATTGGAAAAAACATCCAAGATTTTTCGGATGGAAATTCTGCTTGTGTGTACGCAGCATTAGATTGTAAAACACAATATGAACATAAGGGTGTCTTTTTACATGCCCCTTTCAGGGCTGATGTCTCATTAATACCTATAGGTTTGCTTAGCTTTAGCCCTGCCCCTGCTGGCAGGTGACGAATGGTACAGCATATTATTAATATAGAGGGAGTAGAGGGAGAGAGGCAAATAAAGAGCAATGTCTCCTTCTCCATGTTGTTGTAGCCCAGCACCTGGCTACATACTTCCCCAACTAAAAATCTTTAGTCCCCAAAGATGGTACAAGGTCCTTTAAGCCCATAGTGTCCATAACAGCTTAACTGGACTAAATAACTTAAGAGAAACATCAATTAACATGTACACCGGCCTAGATAAGTATCATTGACACCTGAGATCAACAAGGGAACCTACCAACAGTTGTCAGGGAGGTTATCTTGTTTATTGGCCATTAATGCAGAAATGGTCCACCTGGGTGTGTCAGTAGGTGAGTACAGGTCTTCCCCTACTGAATTTGTGGTAGGGAAGGCTGGCTTATCATTAGTTTGTTGTGTCATGTAGATGACTTCTTCTGAACATTTCCCAAGATATCATGTCAGTCTCTTTGGGGACTGAATGGCTTGCTTGATTTGTGGTTCCTTTGATGCAGTAGGTTTAGCCTAATTAATTTCTATACTTATCTCCACGTGATTTTGATCCATCTTGACATCTTCAGCTGTGGCTCACGCTATGAGGTCCTATGAGAGCTCTAATGACTGACTTTGAAGTGTGAGTTCTGGTGTCTCAGATCTTGGGATTAACAGGTCTGTTTCTTTGGCTAAAGCAGATATAGTAGGTGAAGAACGCCACAGCGTCGATGCCCATCTCTTCTCCCTCACTGTCCCCTTCATCTGTGCTTGAAACAGTGTCTTAAGACTGTGTTAAAGGGTGAGGTCTACAAGCAACCCTCCTAGTAGGACTATCATCAGTCTGTGAGGACATCGCAATGGGTAAGAGATGATTCTGGTGCCATATCTTTAATAAGCCTGTCTTCCCTTCTGGGTGGATCTGATAGTCAGGCAGTATCAGCAATTGGTGACTAGCCCTTTCACAAGTCCCCAGGATTCTGCGGTGACCCCTTACTGTAGAAGTAAGTCTCTCCCTGAAGCCCTCTTGTGATCAGTGGTGGGAAGTAGGGGGTGAGTGGATACTCCAGTCTCCCTGCTGCAGCAGTGCAGGTGCCATGATGTGAGTGGTGCTGTGCTGCCCACGGGTGTCCTCACTCCCAGTCTCAGCCTTGGATCTCCACTTGTATGATCTCCAGCTGGCAGGCGAATAAGCAGATCGAGGTACTCTACCTCTAACTCCCTTTGTGCAAAAGGAAATTTCCCAGGCAGTTTAATAAAAAATGTTCACTCCTCCTGCGGCACAGTGCATATTGGGATCTTTAGTGTAGCCATTATATGGCTGCCATCTCAGACCACAATTCCAAGCATTCTTAGTGCTCTGCAGAGAAGTGTATTGCTTGGCTTTAGCTCCCCCCCCCCCTGCTGGCAAGAGGAGGATGGTTGCATAACATAACATTAATATCACAGTAGAGGGAGAAAGGCAAATAAAGGGCAATATGTTGCTGTGGCCTAGCACTTGACTACATTACCTTTTTAGATACTCTATTTTGGACCCTCATGCAAGGAAAAGCACTAGGTAGTGTAGTGATCTAATATAATCGTTCCTCGTAGATGGAATATAGTTATTAAAAGTATTGTCTCCGCAGCAAAACCCGTTCTCCAGAGAGAGACAATTTTATTGACTTCCAAAACAGAACATTCTTACAGATGACAAAAATCCAACAGAGTACATGACAAGGAATATCTTCTCCTAGACCCGTGCCTCCAGACCCTTCTCTCAGAGATATATCTTCTAGACTGCCTGACATCCTGACTGTCTTCCCATATACTAGTCTGACACTGGGTGGGGGTCAACCAAATGTTTTCCATGAATACCCCCCCCCACCGGGTTAGACCTCAAGGTCTAATTACCATCAATAAATACTAGGTTAAAAGGCTATTCCTCACACACACACAACTTACATAAGATTTACACATCAAAGGGTAACAGATAACATTGTCAACTTATATCTGGCCTGGTCACTAAGGATGAGCCCGGTGTTCGATTCGAACCCATGTTCGAATCGAGCACCGGGTGTTCGCTCGCTCGGCGAGCCCAGAACTATTGGGACCGCTCGCATCAAATTCGTGTGATGCGAGCGGCCCCGCAATGCATTGCGGCCCGCGCAGTGCAATGCTGGCTGATGATTGGCCAAGCATGCACTGTGACCCCGCATGCTTGGCCAATCACAGCGCCGGCAGCGAGGAGAGCCATAATTGGCTACAGGCAGGATGCCTGTAGCCAATTATAGCTCAGGGGCTTTAATACACGCCCCACGGTATAAGAGGCCGCCGCGGCGGCGGCCTCGCATATTATGTTTCACTCACAGTGTCAGCGTGTCAGTGTGCTGCTGACTGCTGACAACAATATGTTCTTTATTTCTGGGGATATGTGTGTGCATGCTGTTAGAACAGCATTGCAGTATCACATCTGGGGGGTGTCTATAGGTAGCCTGTGAAGGAGGGCAGGTTTCCTGTGCTTAGAACTTTCCCTGCAAAAAAGTGTCATTTTTGCAGGAAGAAAGCTATTTAAATCACTCGCGGCTAATGAATTGATGGCTCCTGTAACACAGAGAGCTGTCATTCATTAATAAAAAACAAAAAAAAAAGCGTAGGGGTCCCCCCAAATTCAATAACCAGGCCCTTCAGGTCTGGGATGGATATTAAGGGGGATCCCAGCCAAAAAAAAAAAAAAAAAAAAAATGGCGTAGGGTCCCCCTCAAAATCCATACCAGACCCTTGAGGTCTGGTATGGATTTTAAGGGGAACCCTAGCCAAAAAAAATGGCGTGGGGTCCCCCTCAAAATCCATACCAGACCCTTATCCGAGCACGCAACCTGGCAGGCCGCAGGAAAAGAGGGGGGGACGAGAGCGGCCCCCCCTCTCGCCTGAACCGTACCAGGCCACATGCCCTCAACATTGGGAGGATGCTTTGGGGGTCTAAGACCCCTAAAGCACCTTGTCCCCATGTTGATTAGGACAAGGGCCTCTTCCCCACAACCCTGGCCGGTGGTTGTGGGGGTCTGCGGGCGGGGGGCTTATCGGAATCTGGAAGCCCCCTTTAACAAGGGGACCCCCAGATCCCGGCCCCCCCCCTGTGTGAAATGGTAAGGGGGTACCCCTACCATTTCACCAAAAAAGTGGCAAAAATGGTAAAAAGGACAGGAGACAGTCTTTGACAATTCCTTTATTAAAATCTTCTTTCTTCTTTCTTCATCCTTCGGTTTCTTCATCTTCTCCTTCCTTCATCTTCTTCCATCTTCTTCTTCCATTTTCTTCTTCCTCCGATCCGCTTCTTCTTGCGCTGGTCTTCTCGTCCTTCTCGTCCGGCATCTTCTTCCGTCGGCGTCGGCGTCGGTGTCTCTGTCTCTTCTTGGGCCGCTCCGCGCAATGGGAGGCTCCCGCTGTGTGAGGCTCCGCTCCGTCTGACAGGTCTTTTATAATGGAGGGCACCTGGTGACCCCGCCCCCTCTGACGCACAGGGACGTCATGGGGAATTCCATGATGGCTTTCCCCATGATGTCAGAGGGGGGCGGGGTCACCAGGTGCCCGCCGGTTTAAAAGACCTGTCAGATGGAGCGGAGCCTCACACAGCGGGAGCCTCCCATTGCGCGGAGCGGCCCAAGAAGACACCGACACCGACGCCGACGCCGACGGAAGAAGATGCCGGACGAGAAGGACGAGAAGACCAGCGCAAGAAGAAGCGGATCGGAGGAAGAAGAAAATGGAAGAAGAAGATGGAAGAAGATGAAGGAAGGAGAAGATGAAGAATCCGAAGGATGAAGAAAGAAGAAAGAAGATTTTAATAAAGGAATTGTCAAAGACTGTCTCCTGTCCTTTTTACCATTTTTGCCACTTTTTTGGTGAAATGGTAGGGGTACTTTTGTACCCCCTTACCATTTCACACAGGGGGGGGGCCGGGATCTGGGGGTCCCCTTGTTAAAGGGGGCTTCCAGATTCCGATAAGCCCCCCGCCCGCAGACCCCCACAACCACCGGCCAGGGTTGTGGGGAAGAGGCCCTTGTCCTAATCAACATGGGGACAAGGTGCTTTAGGGGTCTTAGACCCCCAAAGCATCCTCCCAATGTTGAGGGCATGTGGCCTGGTACGGTTCAGGCGAGAGGGGGGCCGCTCTCGTCCCCCCCTCTTTTCCTGCGGCCTGCCAGGTTGCGTGCTCGGATAAGGGTCTGGTATGGATTTTGAGGGGGACCCCACGCCATTTTTTTTTTTGGCTAGGGTTCCCCTTAAAATCCATACCAGACCTCAAGGGTCTGGTATGGATTTTGAGGGGGACCCTACGCCATTTTTTTTTTTTTTTTTTTGGCTGGGATCCCCCTTAATATCCATCCCAGACCTGAAGGGCCTGGTTATTGAATTTGGGGGACCCCTACGCTTTTTTTTTTTTCATTTTTTTTTTTTTTTTTATCAATGACTTTTTTTTATGAATGAGTTTCAATGAATCACTGTTCTCTGTGTTACGGGAGCCGTGAATTAACATTAGCCGCGAGTGATTTTAAATAGCTTTTTTACTTTCAAAAATGACACTTTGCGCAGAGACAGTTCTAAACACGGGAAACATGCGCCCCTTTACAGGCATACTATAGACACCCCCCAGGTACGAAATTTAAAGGAATATTACACTTTTATTGTTTCAATTTAAGCATTATTAAAATCACTGCTCCTGAAAAAACGGCCGTTTTTAAAAAAATTTTTTGCATTGATACATGTCCCCTGGGGCAGGACCCAGGTCCCCAAACACTTTTTATGACATTAACATGCATATTAGCCTTTAAAATGAGCACTTTTAATTTCGAACGTTCGCATCCATTATAACTAATAGGGTTCTAAAGCTCGCACGGACTTTAGGTCCGTTCGCGGGTTCTGGTGCGAGCCGAACGGGGGGGTGTTCGGCTCATCCCTACTGGTCACTAATACTGTGTGTGGAATATATATATCCAATACATATATATAATACATAAAGTCCCACATAAATCGGCCAACACATTACAACATATACCCCCACTTGGGTCGTTCTAACTACTAGAACTGACCCATAAATCAAGCGACAAACATAGCATTACCGACTTGAGGTATTGAATGCTTCACAATGGCTCATATGAAATATAAAGTTGAAACTGGTTACATCTCTCTTCACCAGCCTCTAAAATATCCCCATGAAACAGTCATTAGATAATATAGCTTTAGACCATGACTGGAAAAGGATTCGGTAAACATCCTTATTATATCACATCAAGATCTTGAATATTGCACAAAAACGAGCGGATGTCACAGTCCATTCTTCAATCTTCAACTTCAACTTCATCACATCTCTCATTGAAAGTAAACTTGGTGTGCTGGGAGCTCCGATCCACATAAATCCAGGATTCTCATCTCCAGGCTCAAGGTTTTCATTTTTTTTTAAAGATGCTTTTGCACAAACACCAGCAAATCCCGAAATTCTACTTCCATCTTTATAGTAAGAAGAACCATCCATGTACCAGCATTCACTTTCAAGTTCAAACGGTTTGCATACGGCAGAAAAAACTGCTATTGCTGTACTTTGTAATTTGCTGTAGGCCGACTCCTCATTGCCTCCATAATAGAGCAGTTACTTGAATCATTCAGTCCATAATTCCACCTGGATGGTATACCAATCTATATACCAATCTATAATCCATATATCCATATAATCCATATATAATCCCCCACTTTCAGATAGAATCAGCTTGACATCAGCGTTTTATCAGATCTTCTATCCAGACAAAGCAGCAGTGGAAAATCTTGCCAGTAAAGTTATGTCTTTTTTCCATCCATATGTCAATATTATCAATGACTGATTCAACAAAGTTTCAAATCATGACTGGAGTGATGAATTTCACTCACCCCTAAATTTAGGAAAACCACCCAACATACTATAATTTATGCTATGCCAAGCCATTGTGCAGCATCTCACCTTAGATGTCAAATATTTTGATCACTATGCAATATGTAATATGCAACATGTAACATGTTATGTAACACGAAAATTATTTTAGGTTTAAATGTTTCGCTCTGGTTTTAAGATAAAGTTCAAGAAATAAAACATAATATAAAAAAAATAAAATAAAAATAAAAATGGAAAAGGGTGAAAAATAAAAAATAAAAAATAGGGCTTGATGAATAAAAATGGGAAAGGGTGAAAAATAAAAAATAAAAAATAAAATATAGGGAAGAGTCCATTGTCCAAGTCCAAAAAGTCAAAAAAAAATTGCTTGATGAATATTGAGAGAGTCCATGATATTGTTTATTAAGCGTTTCTCCCCCACTAGCCAGAAATTTCAGCTTGCAGTTCACATGCTATTTACATGCAGTATCTCCAATATATCTGAAAGACAAAAAAACTCTCCAACAAAACTACAGCTAGAGCGTTTAAATCCACTTTTCCCCCTTTAAGCAGTATCTGCTGTAATCCACCCACAAAATTCTGTTCTCTCATATTTAGACTCTCTATATCAACCCTATTCCAAATCGAACTACCCAAACTGAGGCCTGATATGATATCAGTACCCAGATCCCTCTTTGAAACTTTCTTAAAATTAAGCCCTTGTGTAGCATCCCAAAATAAGTTTATATGTGTTTGAAAGACTGTTTTAAACCATAATCCCATTGATTTTGGGCAACTTTCTGGAATGTTAAATGATGTAAAATTCAACAATAATGGTAATGATAAGTATGAAACGTCGCTATACACTAAATTTTGAGTCCGCTCAAGGAAAAGTCCATGTTCTGGCCACTGTAAAATTGTAGGACAGTCTCTAGAATTTGTGACCATTATCTTTAGGATTTTTGCATAGACTCCATCCTTCACATCATGAGGGCTACAGAATATAATACCCTCCTTAAATATTGTAAAGTTCCTTTCTAAAGTCATTTGCATTTGTGGTCCATTCTTTGTCTCCACTAGTATTATATCTGTACTCCTGTGACGATCGCTTCCTTCTGGGTAAGTCCAAACAGCAGATTCCATCAAGTAATCAGATTTTGGCATCATGATCTCACATCTAACGACTATCCACCCCCCGACTATGCCCTTTACAGTATCCCCATGTACCTGGATGCCTTCCGAGTCCTCTAAAACAGTAAGTTCTGTAGTATGATCCATTACACTTCTTTTATTTCGATCAGATTTCCCCACTGGGAAGCATTTTGATTCCTCAACTTGGCACTCTTTCACTCTGATGTTTGTGATGCAAAGAAGTAAAGTGATTGACGCTGTTATCAACACATATGTTAATAGAGAAGGCTTGAATTTGTCCAGGGGGGATGTCTTCATTATGGTGTAGTCTTCTGGTATTCGCCTCACTCCTGGGACCTGAAAGACAATCTCAGCAAGAAAGTTAGACAATGCTTACATCCATCAAATCCATTTTTCCTTTAAATGCTTTGATCTGACATGCATGACTCCATCTTGACCTGTCCTCTCCCAAGTCTAGTAAGTAAACAGAGGGTCCAATTTTATCTATGACTGCATAAGGGCCCTTCCACTTTGCTCTAGGAAATGGGTGAAACCCAGAAAAATCCTGTAACATTACTCTAGACCCAATTTGGTATTCACTAGTGTCACCCATTGCATTAAACCACTGTTGTGAGCTTTTATGGGTACATTCATCAGTGGCACATACAGCCTTATGTACTGTAATCACATGATCCTTTAAGATCTCTACCCATGATTCGGATAATGACACAGTTTCTAATGCTGCTGGGACTGGATTTATCAGATGTTCCCACGTTCTCATTGTTCTGCCGAGCAGAGCTTCATAAGGGGCAAAGCCTATGGACCTGCAAACTCTGGAACGAATAGTTGCCAGAACAAAGGGTAATTTTTCATCCCAATCAGTACCTTGCTCATTTACAACCTTTCTAAGGGCATTTTTAATTGTCCTGTTCATTCGTTCAACCTGTCCCGCAGACTCAGGGTGATAGAAGATGTGAAATTTTTGAATAACACCAAGGAGCTTACATGTCTCTTGTATCACATTACCTACAAATCCTGGACCATTGTCACTGTCTAAAACTTTTGGTATCCCCACCGACTAAATATTTCTTTGACCAGGATCCTTGCAGTAGTAGTGGCCAGGATCCTTGCAGTAGTAGTGGCCGTACAGTTTTTGGTAGGGAATGCTTCAACCCAGTGACAGAAGGAATGCACCACAACGAGTAAATATCTGTTCTGGTGTGCAGTGTTAGGAAATTCACCTGTGTAATCAATTTGTATTCTCTCCCATGGTCCCATGGGAGCTTGCCTCATCAGTGCCCCTCTCCTTTTTCTATTTGCGGGATCATGCCTGGCACACATCAAACATGATAAGATATGGTCCTGCATGTGTTGTTTATTTTGAGGCCACCATGCTACATGATCTAATCTCTCTAAAGCTAAAGGAAGCTTGGGGTGTCCACCAACAGGGGACCCATGAATCCATGTAAGAATGTCTTTCCTCACACCTTTTGGGGCAACCCATAAAGATAAATCATTTTTGTAAGTTATTAAAAGGCCATCCTTCACCTGCATCTCTTGACCTTCAAATTGTATGGGCCCAGTCCCACACATTGCTTTTAGTTGAGCTAATTCCTCATCCTGATCTTGTAATTTACCCAACTCACATGTCCTTTCTTCAACTCCTTTTGCTTGAGCACGTGTAAGGGCAGACACTGGAAATGATAAAGTATGCTCTATATGAGGCCATTCGAGGGATCCGGTTCACGGCACCAATGTAGTGATCTAATATAATCGTTCCTCGTAGATGGAATATAGTTATTAAAAGTATTGTCTCCGCAGCAAAACCCGTTCTCCAGAGAGAGACAATTTTATTGACTTCCAAAACAGAACATTCTTACAGATGACAAAAATCCAACAGAGAACATGACAAGGAATATCTTCTCCTAGACCCGTGCCTCCAGACCCTTCTCTCAGAGATATATCTTCTAGACTGCCTGACATCCTGACTGTCTTCCCATATACTAGTCTGACACTGGGTGGGGGTCAACCAAATGTTTTCCATGAATACCCCCCCCCCCCGGGTTAGACCTCAAGGTCTAATTACCATCAATAAATACTAGGTTAAAAGGCTATTCCTCACACACAACTTACATAAGATTTACACATCAAAGGGTAACAGATAACATTGTCAACTTATATCTGGCCTGGTCACTAATACTGTGTGTGGAATATATATATCCAATACATATATATAATACATAAAGTCCCACATAAATCGGCCAACACATTACAACAGGTAGTACTGTTTGTTTAGGAGACAGCCAGGGGCGGACTGACAACTTATGGGGCCCCCGGGCAATAGGAGATTATGGGCCCCCAGGCAATCAGAGATTATGTGGCCACACACACAGTATACAATCACACAGTATACACATACATGTACACACAGTATACACAGACATGTTTCTATTGGCTGAGAAGGTACTGGAGAGGTGGGGCAGCTATAATCTCGGGATTTTTAGACCAAAAGGATGTCGGTAAGGGACATTTCAGAAACAGATGTAAAAAAAAACACAGATTTTTACATACTGTCCCTGGTTTTACTGAGGCTGGCAACCCTGATGGGGCCCCCTAGTGGCCCGGGGCCCTCGGGAAGTGCCTGAGTGGCCGAATGGTCAGTCCGCCCCTGGAGACAGCTGTGTTTGCCATAATTAACCATGTCTGTACTCTGCAGGCAGATTAAACATGAAGAAACCACCCTCCTGAATTGTATGTTAATGAGGACAGACTTAGAACAGATTCACTCTAACATTGTTCAAAAAACCTTGCCGTTAGCCATGACTTCTCCACCTGAGAAACATCTAAAAAGGTAGACATGCAATGTGAATGGGAACACAAAACAAACATATACAGTATCTCACAAAAGTGAGTACACCCCTCACATTTTTGTAAATATTTTATTATATCTTTTCATGTAACAACACTGAAGAAATTACACTGTGCTACAATGTAAAGTAGTGAGTGTACAGCTTGTATAACAGTGTAAATTTGCTCTCTCCTCAAAATAACTCAACACACAGCCATTAATGTCTAAACCGCTGTTAAACAAACCAAATGTGTAAATTTGCTGTCCCTTCGAAATAACGCAAAACACACCGCCATTAATAACTTAACAACCGGCCCATAGTCGAATGACGGGTACAGGGAGGTTGTATAACTCTGGGAGGGCGTACAGTGACGTTCTCCCAGAATCCCGCTCTCGCGCGCCCCCTGGGGCGCACACTCGAGAACATCCATGTCAGATCACGGTAAACAGCCGCTCATCGCAGCCGTTTACCACATGATAGAGTGATCACATGTAAACAAACCGGCGTCATTTCTTGACGCCGGTTCCTCTCTCTGTACCGATCGGTACAGTGTGAGTGGAGAGGGGGAGGGATCGATGGCAGCAGCGCTGTGGGCGGGATCTGTAGTGCCCACAGCGCTGCTCTGCAGTCACCACTGATCCATCCATCCATGCTCAGCCATCCCTGCAATACCCAGCAATACTCTGTAATACCCAGCAATACTCTGCAATACCCAGCAATACCCTGCAATACCCTGCAATACCCTGCAATACTCTGCAATACTCTGCAATACCCAGCAATACTCTGCAATACCCAGCAATACCCTGCAATACTCTGAAATACCCAGCAATACCCTGCAATACCCAGCAATACTCTGCCAAACCCTGCCATAGCCTGCGATACTCTGCAATACCCAGAAATACTCTGCAATACCCAGCAATACCCTGCAATACCCAGCAATACTCTGCCAAACCCTGCCATACCCTGCCATACTCTGCAATACCCAGAAATACTCTGCAATACCCTGCAATACTCTGTAATACCCAGCAATACTCTGCAATACCCAGCAATACCCTGCAATACCCTGCAATACTCTGCAATACTCTGCAATATTCTGCAATACCCAGCAATACTCTGCAATACCCAGCAATACCCTGCAATACTCTGCAATACCCAGCAATACCCTGCAATACTCTGCCAAACCCTGCCATAGCCTGCGATACTCTGCAATACCCAGAAATACTCTGCAATACCCTGCAATACTCTGTAATACCCAGCAATACTCTGCAATACCCAGCAATACCCTGCAATACCCTGCAATACTCTGCAATACTCTGCAATATTCTGCAATACCCAGCAATACTCTGCAATACCCTGCAATACCCTGCAATACTCTGCAATACCCAGCAATACCCTGCAATACCCAGCAATACTCTGCCAAACCCTGCCATAGCCTGCTATACTCTGCAATACCCTGCCATAACCTGCAATATTCTTTGATACCCTGCCATACCCTGCGATACCATGCAATACCATGCAATACCCTGCAATACTCTGCAATACCCTGCAATACCATGCAATACCCTGCAATACTCTGCAATACCCTGCAATACCATGCAATACTCTACAATACCCTGCGATACCATGCAATACCCTGTGATACCATGCAATACCCTGCAATACTCTCCAATACCCTGCAATACCCTGCAATACTCGGTGATACCCAGCCATACTTGGCTATACCCAGCCGTACCCAGCCATGCTCAGCCATACTCGGCTGTACTCGGCCTCTGTATGTGGCCGGGCTGTGGAAGTCTCACAAGTGGTATTGCCGTACTCAGGAGGAGGAGGAGAATCTATTTTGGGGTGCCATTTTTGGTATGTACATGCTATGTGTTAGAAATATTGTATAAATGGACAACTTTGTGTTAATAAAAAAAAGCGTTTTAACCACTTCCCGGCCATCATATGACGTCCTTGGCTTTGTGCGGGGATATCTGAATGATGCCTGCAGCTACAGGCATCATTCAGATATCAACTTTTTCAGCCGGCGATTCCCTACACGATAAGAATGATCATAATGACTGTTCCACTGCTTGATCGTTCTTACGGGGGGCGAGAGGGGACATCCCCCCTCCCGCCACCCCCTCTGGTGCTTCTACCGACTCACCGCTATGATCGAAGCCAGGATCGTTTTTTTTATTTTTTATTTCAGGCTTTCCAGCCTGGAGGTGAGATGTGGGGTCTTATTGACCCCATATCTCACTGTAAAGAGGACCTGTCAGGCCATATTCCTATTACAAGGGATGTTTACTTTCCTTGTAATGGGAATAAAAGTGATCAAAAAAATAATTTTTAGGAAAAAAGTGTCAAACTAAAATAAATAAAGTAAAATGAACAATAACATTTTTTTTTTTTTTTAAAGCACCCCTGTTCCTGTGTGCTTGCATGCAGAAGTGAACGCATACGTAAGTCCCACATATGAAAACGGTGTTCAGACCATACATGTGAGGTATCGCTGCGAACATTAGAGCGAGAACAATAATTTTGTCCCTAGACCTCCTCTGTAACTCAAAACATGTAACCAGTAAAAAATTTAGAAGCGTCACCTATGGGGATTTTTAAGTAGCAAAGTTTGGCACCATTCCACGAGTGTGTGCAATTTTAAAGGGTGACATGTTAGGTATCTATTTACTCGGCATAACTTCATCTTTCACATTTTTTGTAAAGCACAAAACAGTTTTTTTATTTTTTTTAAAACGCGTTCGAAAAATTGCTGCGCAAGTACCGTGCGAGATAAAAAGCTGCAACGACTGCCATTGTATTCTCTAGGGTCTTCGCTAAAAAAAACATATATAATGCTTTGGGGTTCTATTTAATTTTCTAGCAAATAAATGATGATTTCTACATGTTGGACCTCTGTATGTGGCCACGCTGTGTAAAAGTCTCACACATGTGGTATCGCCATACTCGGAAGTTATAGTAGAATGTGTTTTGGGGTGTAATTTGTGGTATGCATAAAAAAAAGAAAAGAAAAATCTTGATTTTGCAAAGAATTGTGGGAAAAAATTACAACTTCAAAAAACTCACCATGCCTCTTTCTAAATACCTTGGAATGTCTTCTTTCCAAAAAAGGGGTCATTTGGGGGGTATTTGTACTTTTCTGGCATGTTAGGGTCTCAAGAAATGAGATAGGCCGTCAGTACTTCAGGTGTGATCAATTTTCAGATACTGGCACCATAGCTTGTGGACTCTATAACTTTCACAAAGACCGAATAATATACCCCAATTTGTACTTATTTTTACCAAGGATATGTAGCAGTATAAATTTTGGGAAAGATTTTTCAAGAAAAATTATAAATTTGCTAAATTTTATAACAGAAACAAAGAAAAACATTTTTACCGAATTTTCAGTCTTTTTTTTTATAGCGCAAAAAATAAAAAAAACCCACAGTGATTAAATACCACCAAAAGAAAGCTCGATTTGTGTGAAAAAAAGGACAAAAATTTCATATGGGTACAGTGTAATTGTCATTCAAAATGTGAAAGCACCAAAAGCTGAAAATTGGTCTGGTTATTAAGGGTGTTTAAGTGGCCAGTGGTCAAGTGGTTAATGTCTAAACCGCTGTTATACAAGCTGTAGACTCACTACTTTACATTGTAGCAAAGTGTGATTTCTTCAGTGTTGTCACATGAAAAGATATAATAAAATATTTACAAAAATGTGAGGGGTGTACTCACTTTTGTGAGATACTGTATAATCGGGTGTTCTCAAATTTGACTGAAAAGAGAGGAAATACGCCTTAACAGAAATCAGATCCTAGAGTCTGGCGCCTGTTGTATTTGCAATGCTTCTTACCAGAATCATAATTTTAGTGTCAGAATAAATAAGATAAATTATAGAGTAAAAATGCATACTTTTTATCCTTAATAACACTAATAGTTGTTTTAAAATGAGCACTAGTCAAAATAGAAAAAAGGTGACTATAGATTGCTTTAAAATAAAACAATTTGTGCAATACAAGTTCAGCAAGAGAAAACCTTGTTTGCCCTTAAAGTGGTTGTAAACCCACATGGAAAAAAAAAAAGACCTGCAAGACAAATGCATAATGAGCTAGTATGCAAAGCATACTACTAAGTAAGTAATACTCACCTGAGATCGAAGCCCCTGCTGCGGTGCCCGTACACAGCAATGGCCAGGAGTTACTTCTAGGTATCGCGGTGTGATTGGCCAGAGCCGCGATGACGTAATTCCCGCGAATGCACGTGGGAGCCACCGGTAACGGCACACTCATTGAAGCAAGTCTGGAGTCCAGCGATGTCGGCAGCCGAGGCCAATCAATCGATCGGCTCTCTGCTGCTGCCAGCACTATTCTCAGTGAGGGAATCAGGAAATGAAGCGTTGCGGCTTCACTTCCCGGTTCCCTACTGCACATGCGCGAGTCACGCAGCGCAAAGAGAATGGTCCGCACTGTCTCTGGGACCCGTGTGTGTCCCAGCAGACAGTGCGGCGCGACAGGAAGAGGCATAGACTCCCGTGGGAGTCTATGCCCGGAAGTGGGTGCAAATACCTGTCTTAGACAGATATCTGCACCCCTCTACCCCCTGATAGGTGCCAAATCTGACACCGGAGGGGGGGAGGGTTCCAATGAGCGGAAGTTCCACTTTAGGGATGAACCCCGCTTTAAGATAGCAAAGTAATACTGTACATATATTTTAAAATATCGCCGAATGAAAAAGCCCATAGCAGAACTGTAAAAATTGCTCTGGGCCATATTGGATTTAGAGATGCAAGAGCTGTAGTGGGTAAATAAATGTTAATACATAAAATTCCACCTTTTCCCACCAACTCCTGGCAGCCCTTTAAAGCGGAAGTAAACCCATCGATTTAACAGTCTAAAAAAAAAAGGCATGCCGTGAATGTTAACTGCACATTGGCTGTGCTCTCAACCAAACAGTCAAACCATCCAATGGCTGGTGTCATAACGGATCACATGTGCAGCACTGTGGCAGTTGAAGATTAAACAGAGACAAAGATGGCAGCTTTCTTGGCTGAAAACTATAGGGGGGGTTACTTCCACTTTAAGTGGGTGTGAATGGTGGGAGATGGAAATAGCGTTCTGATCACATGATTGCTGTGACTGACACATAATTGGGAACCCATCCTGTTGGCTCCAGACCACAAACAGAGACTAGAAGCTGTCAGTGTGGTGTAAGTGTGCACTGAGCACATGCTCCCGATTTCACCCTCTATAAGTTATTACAGAACATTGCCTCATTTTTGTAAGTGCTTTGGTAGTACAGGCTTGCGCATGCACAGTCCACTGCATACTTAAGTCTATGGGCAGCTTTAGTCAATTCTTCTGTCCTTGTGGAGTCCCTCAGATTTCACACCCAGGCCGTTTCTGCCCAGGTAGGCACTAGACCTCTCAGTTTCTATTAAAATCTTTCATGCCAGAGCCTTGGTGGCTAGTAGAGCCTCTGGCATTTGAGAATAGAAATGTAGAAGAGGGGAGTTGTGCTGGGAGGGGACAGGGTTATTATCAGTCTGTAGAAACTAAAAATAAATAGCGCACAGTACTGAGTTAGGTATCCAGACATGTTAAATCCTTATATTACATAGGATGGTTCAAAATATGGGGTAAAGTTGAACACACACCTGCAGCTCCTGAAGATCAGGCAACATCCAGCACTGGCACAGTGAAAAAAAGAGAAGGGTGTACAGTAGGTCTTGTGTATTAAAAGTAGGGCTGTTACTGATTAAAAAATTTTGTGTTCCATTAATCGATTTTTTTTTTTCATCGATTAATCGACTAATTTTGATTAATTATAAACGCACATACAGATCCAACTACTTTTAGCTGATCTCCTTGCATTGCAACTCTGCATTAGTCAGTGATAAATGTGGTATACACTATATACAATCACCCGACACTAGTTAGTTTCCCCAATCCATGACTAAACTTCACAGTTCACACAAATACGTTTTAAATTCAAACTGTAGCACTGACGTAAGTAATTTTTTTTTCCACAGTAGCGTGACAATCCCTCCACCTTCGGTCTAACTAATCACTCTCACCTTATGGCATGGACCCCTGTGCAAACAGGTGGTCATGCAAGCGGGTATCAAAAGGGTTAATACGGACCATAAAATTCTCTCACATCTCCTTACATCTCAGCAAGGATGCCAGGTCATGTGTAGAAAGAAAAGAAAGTGTTCACCGCTTAAGTATAAGATTTAATTTTGTGTTCAAACACAAACTACTCACATAAAGATGATAAAAACACAGCATGTAAAGCCGACAATCGTGTTAGTTCCGTAGGGCAGCAGCGGGTGACGTCATGCGTAGCTCCTCCCCCGTGCGCAGTATGTTCAATCAGAACTTTAACGTCACCGGACTCCTCCCTCCTACCTTTTGTTAGCAGACGGAGGCACTTGGGGAAGGGGGAGGAGTCCAGTGACGTCGATGTCCGTGACGTCACCGGATCTCCGACGGAACTTCCTGAAGACCCGGAAGCCGGTGGAGAACAATTTTGATCGATCAAAAAAAATTTGATCGATCAAAAAAAATTAACGATTAATCGAGGAATTATTCTTTAATTTCCACAGCCCTAATTAAAAGTAACTTTAGGAGCAGTGAAAACATAAAATCACTTACAATCTTGATGGTAATTGGGCACATTTCACAAGGCAATCAGGGATTCCGTAGCTGTGGTGATATGTAGCAGTAAAAATAAGTGGATCCCAGCAATAGGGTGGCAGCCAGCATGGGGTATTTGCAGGCCTGGACCTGCTCTGGGGTGGCAGCTAGCGGGGGTTAAAATTATTTGCAGCAGTATAGCTATAAGTCAATGTCCTGTACAGCTTGGCCCTGGAATCCAAGGGTCTCCACAGCAATTGATTTTCAGGACTAACGCAGGTAGCTTTAGGCAGTTTAGAAATATTGTTAACGTTACTTTTTAGAGTTGGACAGGTTAATTTTAAACAGACATAATTGGACAGCTGTAAATGACTTGCAGACATTTAATAAAGGGTTCTTATACTTGTTAGTTCTTAAAGGGGAAGTTTCACTTTAAATCCCCCCACCAAATTTTACATATCATGACTATAATAAGTTAACCAGACATGAAACCGACTGGAGGTTTAATGGCCATAGCAGCCTTTTATTAACCAAATATAAATAACATATTAAACATATGAACATATAAACATACAGGCAGTATTCAAGGGGCCCCAAGGCCCTCCTGGGCATGCACTTAACCGCTTGAAGACCAGAAGCAGGTTGGCTCTCCTAGGCAAATCGCCGTCATTGTACGTCGGCCGCTTTAAGAGCTCTAGGGGGCGCGGGCGCGGCGCCAGAGCCGATGAGCTTGGCTGGCGGCCGCTATGTCTGCCGGCCATCCGCGATCGCTCCACAGAGAGCCAGAACGGGGATCTGTTAATGTAATTAGACAGATACCCGTTCTGACAGGGGGGGAGAGACAGATCTGCTGTACAGTTAGAAACACCTCCCAGGGAACACATTTAACCCATTGTTCGCCCCCTAGTGTTAACCCCTCCCCTGCCAGTGACATTTACACAGTAATCAGTGCAAAAAAAAAAGAGTGACAAGCCTGTGGTTCATGCAGACTTTGTTTGGAAAGTTGCTGAACTTATATTTCTCAAGCACCAAACACCAACGACTGTAAATAGATCTGGACGTCGTGCTGCTGGCGTTGTGAACCCGGAATGCCTGACTGGTCGTCACTTTATGGACTACATTCCACCAACGGAAAAAGTCAGCACCCACAAGGATGTGTGTGGTTTGCTGCTCTAAGCGTGACGACACTGGAAGGAAATTCAGAAAAGAAGCCAGGTTCTACTGCCCTGACTGTGACGTCGGACTTTGTGCTGTACCATGTTTTAAAATGTTCAATACCCGGGACGTTTACTAAAGCAATATGACTACTAATATTGCACCCTTGTTTGTCCCAAAAAAAATGTCAGTGTTTTTGATTATATTATTTAGTAAAATGTATTGAATAAAAAGTATTATTATTATTATATTATTATTTGTTAATATTTATAGTTATTTATTATATTATAATTTATGATTTTGTGTTTCAAACTTTATCATACCCGAGATGTCTACTAAACTCTGGTTTGAACACATTTAAGTGAGTTATTCGAAATTACAGGCCTACAATATAAAACGCCAAATTTCCATGCAAAATAATGGTACCGCTTTCAGCACCTAAAATCTGAAATAATCAAACCGCCAGGGAGGTTAACTACTTTTAAACTGCCACAACACCTCCTATGCCAAAACCCCTTTTAACTCAGTCATGTAGGCCCTGCGTCTAGGCTTCTTTCTTCTACTCCAGGCCTAACTTTTTTGGGAGGGGCAGGTACCTAGTTTTGACAGGTACCGCTCCAACTTCTGCTCTGATCTTCTAGGCAATCTGAATGGAAGTTTGGTCCCCATCTCTTCACCTGCAGCTTTCTGGGACACGTCACAGGTCCCGGAAGGCTGCAGGACCATTCACACAGCACGGCACACACATGCGCAAAAGGAAGCCTACTTTGAAGCTGCAAGCTGTCACAGCCGAAATCACACCCCAAAGATGCTGGCGCTGGGGACCCAGAGACTAATAAAGAACTAGCCCATGTGATGACAGTGCTGGATCCCTGGACAGGTAAGTGTCCTTTTATTAAAAGTCAGCAGTGACAGTGATAATTTTTATTTTCTAGAGTGAAGAACCACTTTAGGTACAATAACTGGTAACATCTTATGAAAATCCATCTTTCATTGGTCAGAATTAAAACTTAAAGTGTTCCAAAAACCAAGAACCCTGCATTCGCTATATCTGGTCTCCCATAGTACATAGATATTGGAAATGCACTTATTTTAGTAAATATAAACTGCTAAAAACTTTCTCATCAGCAGTATATAGCTGCCTATGACTTCTAACAGTGTCTGGTTAAAGCTTGTAGGAGGAGTTTTCCTTCTACTCTGACTGTCCTATGAGGCTGCAGGACACCTGACGCTCTGTCTGGACAGTGCTGATTGGCCCTGTGCTGATTACATGCACCCTCCCGAGAAAAGAAAAAAAGCTTTCTAGCAATACACACCAAACTGAGCATGTACAGAGTGCCCCCAAGGCTCTGTACTGTCAGGAGATGAATTAGGGACTGTGGAAGAAGGAGAGGATCAGAGAATACAGGATCAAACAGCCTTTTACACAATGCGCAGGATTAACCCCTTAGGTTCCACAGTGAGTATAACCAGCATGCTTTACTGCATATACAGACTGATTTTACTGTTGTGGGCTTAGTAACATGTTAAGATTAAGAACTTCATACTCATTTTCCAGCTCATATATTCACATCTAAGTACATTTGGTAAATGCCATATTTCACACAACATGTTGCATGTGATTTACACATCTATGCGCAATGCTGTGTCAAAAAACAATCTGGAAGATCCAACTTACAATATAAGCATGTTGCATGTTACAAGGGGGGTGCAGTCATTTTGGACAGTTTTGGAAACAAATTTTGGTTATTTTTACAAAAAGTAAATTGACATTTCTTTTACTGTATGCTTTATATTGATTTTTTTAGTAAAACCGGAGTTATACTTCAAAACAGAAGTCAAGCCCCTTAAATTGTACTCCTATTACACTGCTCACAAAATGTGCTTACTCTTGCAGATAATAATATTTTTTTAGGATGTTCTGCTCACTGAACAGAATGTAACATTGATTTAAAGAGAAGTACTGTAGAGTGACTTACTGAGTGCAATGCAGTGGAACAAAAATGATGTCAAAGGCACAGATTTGCTAGAATCATAGTGTCTTTTACATAAAAGGTGGTGGCAATTCCAAAGAAATAAATTGCCATCTGGGCTGGTTCTAGGTATAATAGTGACATATTCTCATATCTTGTCCGATTAAGTCATTCAGTAAAAAGGTGTTAGGAACTAAAAATTACATAGGTATTCTTTAAATGGTAGAAGCACAAAAAGGCTTATATTCTCCTTATTTTAAGTCTATAACCTGCACGACACAAATGACAGCTGGGATATAATTGGTTGCCACGAGTGACAACTTCACTTTTCTTTCTATTATATACATTTATGAGCTGTTTTTAGATGCCAAAATAATTTATATTTCTGTCCATTCAGTCCTAAGTCCATCCAGTCCTTTACCACCCTGCACACCCCTGTCTAACAGGGCAAGATATCAGTTTTTTCTCTGCCGCAGTTCATTAACTTTAAGGTCTTGCTTGCCCCTCCCCCACCCTGTGACTGGACAGTGAAACGAGAAGCAGTATAGTGATGAGCTCATTGCTCTGTCAGTCTTCTTTTTCATCCTATCAGCAAGCTCGTTGCAGTGCAGCACAACCGATTAGCTCTTTGTGCTGATGAAGTTTTGAGAAAAATTCTGGACAGCCGAACTCCAAAAATTAGCCTTTATTCGTTAAAAGGAATCAAAAAATACATGCCACAGCAGAACGGACAGAAGAGCTGACGCGTTTCTCACTATCAAACAGTGCTTAATCCTTGTGCTGCTTTGCCTTCCCCTAGGCTGAGCTCTGCTGTATAGTTACTAAAAAAGGCTTATACCAATCCTGGTACTTACAGTGCTTGGATTAAAAAAATGCATTTTAACCACTTCAGCCCCGGAAGGACCAGGCCATTTTTTGCAATACGACACTGCATCGCTTTAACTGACAATTGCGTGGTGGTGCGATGCTGTACCCAAACAAGATGTAGGTCCTTTTTTCCCCCCACAAATAGAGCTTTCTGATCACCTCTGCGTTTTTTATTTTTATAAACATAAAAAGAGTGACAATTTAAAAAAAAAATATATATATATATTTTTGACTTTTTGCTATAATAAATATCCAGAACTAAAAAAATAAATAAAAATGTCTTCATCAGTTTAGGCCAATATGTATTCTTCTACATATTTTTGTAATAAAAAATATAATATATTGATTGGTTTGTTGCATGACCGCCCAATTGTCAGTTAAAGTAACACAGTGCCGTAAGGCAAAAAATGGCCTGGTCGTGAAGGGGGGGGGGGGTAAATCTTCTGAAGGTCAAGTGGTTAAAGGAACAGGATCATTTTTTATTGGTCTAGGGTTACAACCACTTTAATTCTAATTCTAAGAAAGTTGTCCTCCACTTTTTTTATACTTGCAACATGGTCCACGATTCTCAGGGAAATGGAAAGCCAGTGTAAACCTGACCACTCAGGATTAGATTAACAAGCTTATCTAATTAGTGAGAGTGGAGGAGAATAGAGGAATACTACAAGGTAGGTGTGACGGGAGGGCATATGGAAACCAGAATCCCTTGGAAAGGTTGGGAAACCCATGTTTCAGCTCCCCATACACCTCTTATGTCTAAGTCACCCTGTGCCATCCTGGTACAGGATGAGTGAGAAAATATATCTTGGATTACTTAAAATGTAAGTAAGTAATATTTATCCACAGTATCTCCCAGGATATATGTAAAGACTATTCTTAGGTTGTTAATTCTGAACAATACACAATCCTTGAAAGAGCTGATTACATTGACCTGCGGAGATGGACTGTCTGGTCACCTAGGCTGCCTTAAGTGCTGTGTTAATTAACATGTTAATTATGTAATTGTATTTTAAGTTGTTGCTATAGGGGAGGGGGGGGTATCCACGAGCAGCACTACCTCATTATCTAACCCCTTTGTGTTAAAAGTGTATAAAAAGGCTCTTTTCTGTCCAATAAATCTTTTAAGATTCTACAAGCGATTATCGGCTAGACTTGTATTCAATGCAGCTATGATAATATATCTCTCTGATAGTCAGATTGGAGGAAGCGGGATATACTGACGGAAGCACTCAATCGGAGTGTGGGATCGGATCCGTCACAGTAAGGTTCAGTATACAGGACAAAAAAAACAAAATGGGTTTTAAGCATGAGTTTATTATTGCATATCTATATATCAAGCATTATCCACTACAAATGTCACTGCTGTATCCAGGGCCATCTTGATAACATCATGGGCCCCCGGGCAAAGTAATGCACTAGGGCCCCTACCAGGGAGACAGTGACCTGTGTGGTGGCAAGAAGTGTGTGGTGGCAAGAAGAGGGTGTGGCTAAATGATGCTACATATTGGGCATGGCTTTTGAGTCTAATTAGAAAAAAAAATTCACACACCGCCTTCTCTACACACTGCCCCCACCCCATATACACTGACCCTCTGTGTACACTGACTCTTTGTCCCTGTACACACTGTCCCCACTTCTTTTTGAAACTATACCCCTCCCTCCTCTACACACTGTCTCCCTGTCAAAAATGCCTCTCCCAGCCTATCAGCAGCCTGTATTTATGTATGACTGTACACAGTACGTGGGGGGGAGCAGGAGGGCACAGTAGTAAGGGGAGATCAGGGGGGTACCGTATAGGGTGTAGTAATGTATAGTTGCAGGTTTGGGTTGTATAGGTGGTATCGTGGAAAGTTTGGGTAGTATAGGGTGGTATAGTGGCTGGTTTGGGTTGTATAGGTGGTATAGTCGAAGGTTTAGGTTGTATAGGTGGTATAGTCGAAGGTTTGGGTTGTATAGGTGGTATAGTGACATGTTTGGGTAGTATAGTGCAGTATAGTGACATGTTTGGGTAGTATAGGGTAATTTTAAAGATGGCCCTGAGTATAGGCAGGGTCGCTGTTATAAATCAGAAATCATGGGGCCCGCTTTGACTCCGCCTTCAAACCCATCCCTGGCTCCTCCACTCCCTGACTTCCACATGAAACCTGACAGTTGCCTTTACAAATATACACACAATCCTGGCTGCAGCTCAGCTGAGTGTTTTTACTGCCGCAACAAGTGTCAGGCTTTTTTTCTGCCATGAGGCTACTGCCAGGAGGAGGAGCATTTTTTAGACATCCTGTGTGCATTAGGTCTTATAGCTTTAGAATAATCATCCACACAGGACTGCAGGTGCTCTGTGGCTTTGTCAAAGTGTGTCACATGGCTGTTGGGTGCTGACTTTATTCATTTATAGGTGTACTGTGTGTTACAGATTGTTCCCCACAGTACATCCACAGCAAAGTCAGCACCCAGCAGCCATGTGACACTTTGACAAAGCCACAGAGCACCTGCTGTCCTGTGTGGATGATTATACTAAAGCTATAAGACCTAATGCACACCGAAGGATGAAAGGCAATGTGAGGACATTTGATGATTCTATTAGGATATCACAATGGGTGTGACACCTCACTCACTGTGCGCTGCCCAGTACCTGCCACGCTACCCGCCACTGCCACTCCGCTCGTATTCGTTTTACTGCTCCCTCTCTGTCAGCTCTCTCACATCAATCCAGACACCTGAAAGAGCAGAGCAGCTGAAGCACTTTACAGATCACTCTGCTAAACACTGAAACCAGGGAAGAAACATAGTAGCCGGGAACTCTAGAGCATGCGGCTGGGCGCAGATGGTGTACCTCTGCCCTGAAAATGAAAAAATAGTCCCTCTGCCCCCACCTCCTGGGTCCCTCTGTTGAACTGATGGGGCCCAGAAAATGAAAAAATAGTCCCTCTGCCCCCACCTCCTGGGTCCCTCTGTTGAACTGATGGGGCCCAGAAAAATATGAGCTTGTGAAGGAGCAGTACATGTTTACAAGGGGACAGGTAAAGTGCAAGGGCCCCCATGAAGCTGGGGCCCCTGGGCAGTGGCCATGGGTGCCCACTCATTAAGACGGCCCTGGCTGCACATATGCTGGACAAGAAGACCGGAGCAAGAAGAAGCGGATCAGAGGAAGAAGAAGATGGAGAAGAAGATGAAGAAACCGAAGGATGAAGAAAGAAAGAAGGAAGAAGACCAGAAGAAAGAAGATGAAAGAAGACTTTAAAAAAGGAATTGTCAAAGACGTCTCCTGTCATTTTTAAAATTTTTGTCACTTTTTTGGTGAAATGGTAGGGGTATTTTTGTACCCCCTTACCATTTCACACAGGGGGGAGGCCGGGGTCTGGGGGTCCCCTTGTTAAAGGGGGCTTCCAGATTCCGATAAGCCCCTCGCCCGCAGACCCCCACAACCACCGGCCAGGGTTGTGGGGATGAGGCCTTTGTCCCCATCAACATGGGGACATGGTGCTTTGAGGGGTCACAGACCCCCAAAGCATCCTCCCAATGTTGAGGGCATGTGGCCTGGTACAGTTCAGGAGGGGGGGGGGGCGCTCTCGTCCCCCCCTCTTTTCCTGCGGCCTGCCAGGTTGCGTGCTCGGATAAGGGTCTGGTATGGATTTTGAGGGGGACCCCACGTCATTTTTTTTTGTTTGGCGCAGGGTTCCCCTTAAAATCCAGCGGCGCGCTCGCGACCCGGTCGGGAGCTCCGTGACCACGGCCGCGGGACCAGCGGACCCGATCGCCACTGGTATCCCGCGATCGGGTTACGGAGCTGAAGAACGGGGAGAGGTTTGTGTAAACAAACCTCTCCCCGCGCTTCCTACTCTGCCTGTCATTGATCGGCTGTTCCCTGTCATCGGGAAAGCCAATCAATGACGTCAGACGTACAGCCACGCCCCCCTACTGTAAAAAAAACACGTCACACTGACCCCTCCCCGCCCCCTAGTGGTTAACTCCTTCACTGCCACTGTCATTTACATAGGAATCAGTGCTATTTAAATAGCACTGATTTCTGTATAAATGACAAATGTCCCAAAAATGTGTCAAAAATGTCCGATGTGTCGCCATAATGTCGCAGTCACAATAAAAATCGCTGATCGCCGCCATTACTAGTAAAAAAAAAAATATTAATAAAAAGGCTATAAAACTATCCCCTATTTTGTAAACGCTATAACTTTTGCGCAAACTAATCAATAATCGCTAATTGCGATTTTTTTTACCAAAAATATGTAGAAGAATACGTATCGGCCTAAGCTGAGGAAAAAAAATGTTTTTTTATATATTTTTTGGGGATATTTATTATAGCAAAAAGCAAAAAATATTGAATTTTTTTCAAAATTGTCGCTCTATTTTTGTTTATAGCGCAAAAAATAAAAACCGCAGGGGCGATCAAATACCACCAAAAGAAAGCTCTATTTGTGGGAAAAAAAGGATGCCAATTTTGTTTGGGAGCCACGTCACACGACCGCGCAATTGTCAGTTAAAACGACGCAGTGCCGAATCGCAAAAAGGGGCCTGGTCCTTTGGCTGCCAATTGGTCCGGGGCTGAAGTGGTTAAATAGCTTTTTTTCCTGCAAAAATGACACTTTGTGCAGGGACAGTTCTAAGCATGGGAAACATGTGCCCTTTTACATGCATACTATAGACACCCCCCAGGTACGAAATTTAAAGTAATATTACACTTTTATTGTTTCACTTTAAGCATTATTAAAATCACTGCTCCCGAAACAGGGTCCCCAAACACTTTTTGCACAATAACTTTTTAAAAATCAATGACTTTCAATGACTGTTCTCTGTATTACGGGGAGCCGACAATTTATTATAGCCGCGAGTGCTTTTAAAAGACTTTTTAAAAAGCACCATTACATCGCCGAACACCGGACCCGAACCCGAACATACAGTCAATTGTTCAGGTTCGGGTCCGGGACCCGAACACCCAAAAGTCCGGTACGGACCCGAACTTTACAGTTTGGGTTCGCTCAACCCTAGACATAATCTCTCCCCTGTCCTGTCCTGACCTGGCCACCTCTGTCTACAACAGTTCACTCTCATCATCACTAGATGCACTTGCTCCTCTAACCACACGCAGAATCAGGCCCCGACCATTACAGCCATGGCAAACTGACAACACTAGAAATCTCAAGAGACATTGCCGTGCTCTTGAATGACTGTGGCGTAAAACCAAATGCCTGCAAGACTTCACCCTATATAAATCTGCCCTTGTAAAATACAATTCCTGCCTCCATGCTGCCAAACAAACCTACTTTGTCTCTCTTATTAATACCTTGTCATCCAGTCGCCGTCGGCTCTTCTCAACCTTTAACTCTCTGCTTCGTCCCCCACCCCCTCTACCCACTAACTCACTCACTGCCCAAGAGATTGCCAATGACTTCAAATACAAGATTGATGCAATTCATGAGGATACCTCCACTGTGGGTACATCTTCCCGACCCAACATACCTTGCCTAACAGCACTTTCAATACTCTCCTCTTTTGAATTGGCTACTATTGAAGAGGTTACAAAACTTTTTTCAGATGCCCACCTAACCAATTGTCCCTTGGATCCTGTTCCCTCAAAACTACTACGGTCACCATCTTCTTCTATCCTATGCTCCCTCACTCACATCTTCAATCTCTCCCTCTCTAGTGGCACCTTCCCCTCCCCTCTAAAACATGCGCAGATCACTCCCATACTTAAAAAGCCCTCCCTGGACCCCACCAATCTGAATAACTTTAGGCCTATCTCATTGCTCCTATTCTCCTCTAAACTTCTAGAGCGCTTAGTCTACAACTGTCTTAGCTCCTACCTCAGTGAAAATAACCTTCTTGACCCCTTACAGTCTGGCTTTCACTCGCAGCACTCCACGGAAACTGCCATACTAAAACTCACTAACGATTTACTAACTGCCAAAACCAACAGCCAGTACTCCATACTCCTACTACTTGACCTCTCTGCAGCCTTTGATACGGTTGACCACCCGCTCCTTCTCAATAAACTACATTCCCTTGGCCTCCAAGATTCTGCTCTATCCTGGTTCTCTGCCTATCTATCACAGCTCTCCTTCAGTGTTACCTACAACTCTGTCTCCTCCTCTCCATTGCCCCTTTCTGTGGGGGTCCACCAAGGGTTTGTTCTTGGACCCCTTCTCTTCTCTATCTACACCTCCTCCCTTGGTCACTTGATAACTGCCCATGGCTTCCAATACCACTTATACACCGATGACTAGGGATGAGCCGAACACCCCCGGGTTCGGTTCGCACTAGAACCTGCGAACGGACCGAAAGTTCGCGCGAAAGTTAGAACCCTATTAGTTACAATGGACGCGAGCGTTAGAAATCTAAAGTGCTAATTATAACGGCCAATATGCATGTTAATGTCATAAAACAGGTTTGGGGACCCGGGTCCTGCCCCAGGGGACATGTATCAATGCAAAAAGAAGTTTTAAAAACTGACGTTTTTTCGGGAGCAGTCATTTTAACCACTTCACATCCGGCCGTAGCCGAATGACGGCCACATCGCGGATATGAAATCCTGGGAGGCCGTCATATGACGGCCTCCCCTTTCCTCGTTCCCTGTGCGTGCTCACGAGCGCGCAGCAGGGAAATTCTGTGTTGGCCGTGTCCCTCGGACACGGCCAATCACAGATCGCTGTAAACGGCCAATCACAGCGGCCGTTTACAGCGCGATCGCCCTGGCCAATGAGAGATGATCTCATATGTAAACATATGAGATCATCTGTCAGCGCCGCTCCCCCTCCTCACACAGAGACAGCGTGTGAGGAGGGGGAGATGAACGGCTGCAGCGCCGTAAGTTTTAAAAAAAATAAAAATGTAAATTAAATGCCATCTGTGCCCACTGCCACCACTGCAATCTGTCCCCAATGCCATCTGTGCCCAGTGACATCGCCATCTGCCAGTGCCATCCCCAGTGCCATCTGCCAGTGCCATCCCCAGTGCCATCTGCCAGTGCCATCCCCAGTGCCATCTGCCAGTGCCATCCCCAGTGCCATCTGTAGTCAGTGCCATCTGCCAGTGCCATCTGTAGTCAGTGCCATCTGTAGTCATTGCCACCTGTCATCAGTGCCACCTGTCATTAGTGCCATCTGTCATTAGTGCCATCTGTCATCAGTGCCACATATTAGTGCCATCTGTCATCAGTGTCACGTATTAGTGCCATCTGTCATCAGTGCCACCTGTCATCAATGCCACGTATCAGTGCCATCTGTCATCAGTGTCATGTGTCATCAGTGCCACGTATTAGTGCCGTCTGTCATCAGTGCCACGTATTAGTGCCATCTCTCATCAGTGCCACATATTAGTGCCACGTGATATCAGTGCCATGTATGAGTGCCATCTCTCATCAGTGCCACATATTAGTGCCATCTGTCATCAGTGTCACGTGTCATCAGTGCCCCGTATTAGTACCATCTGTCATCAGTGCCACGTCAGTGTCACGTGTCATCAGTGCCACGTCAGTGTCACGTGTCATCAGTGCCACGTCAGTGTCACGTGTCATTGTCCTGTTGCTCCAGGGCCTTCAAAAGTGTAATAGGTAGTCAATAATTTAGATGTGTAATTTATGCTCCTAGAACACGTGATGGCGCTCCCTGCATGTTGGGCCTCTCTATGTGGCCAGGCTGTGTAAAAGTCCCACATATGTGGTATCGTAATAATCAGGAGGAGTAGCAGAATTTATTTTGGGGTGTCATTTGTGGTATACACATGCCATGTGAGAGAAATAACCTATTACAATGACAATTTTGTAGAAAAAAAATAAAAAATAAAAAAATAATTCATTTTGCAAAGAATTGTGGGAAAAAATGACAACATCAAAAAGCTCACCATGCCTCTTACTAAATACCTTGGAATGTCTACTTTCAAAAAAGGGGTCATTTGGGGGGTATTTGTACTTTCCTGGCTTGTTCGGGTCACAAGAAATGAGATAGGTCACCAGTGCATCAGGTGTGATCAATTTTGTATAATTCGCACCACAGATTGTAGAGTCTGTAACTTTCACAAAGACCAAATAATATCCACTAATTTGGGTTATTTTTACCAAAGATATGTGGCAGTATAAATTGGGGTCAAAATTTATGAAGAAAAATTAATAATTTCCTAAATTGTATCACAGAAACAAAGAAAATGTGTTTTTTTTTTCAAAATTTTCGGTCTTTTTTTCAATTATAGCGCAAAAAATAAAAAACCCAGAGGTGATCAAATACCACCAAAAGAAAGCTCTATTTGTGGGAAAAAAAGGACAAAAAATTAATTTGGGTACAGTGTTGCATGACTGAGTAATTGTCAGTCAAAGCATGAGAGCACCGAAAGCTGAAAATTGGTCTGGATGGGAGGGGGGTTTAAGTGCCTGGTAGGCAAGTGGTTAATGATGCATGAAGTGAAAAAAAAAAGTGAAATATTCCTTTAAATATGGTACTGGGGGGTGTCTAAAGTATGCCTGTGAAGTGGCATGTGTTTCCCGTGTTTAGAACTGTCCCTGCAAAAAATGACATTTGTAAAGGAAAAAAAGAAGCCATTTAAAACTGCTTGCAGCTTTAATGTCATGTCTTGTCCTGGCAATATGGATGTAAATCTTTAAGAAAAATGGCATGGCTACCCCATCACCCCCCCCCCCCCCCACACACCCCAGCCCATTACCAGCCCCTTTGGGTCTTGTATGAATATAAGGGGAACCCCGCACCCAAAATAAAACCCTATACCTACAACCCTATATACTCTGAACAGCAGTATACAGGTGGTGCAAACAAGACAGGGACTGTAGGTTTGTTCTTAAGTAGAATCTGTTTGTAATTTTGAACAGGTACATTTTTAAGTGTAGCTCCATCCAAAAAAATCTATTTTTAAGCTTTTTGGAGAACATAGGGAAGGTTTATCACCCCTGTAACATTTGTTTTGCTGTCTGTGCACCTGTTCAGAACATTTCACCTCACTTTCCGTCCCAATGACAAATGTTTTTGGAAAAGTGTGGTTTTTATTGAAACAAGGATTGGTGATAAAGCATCAGTAGAGAGGAGATACCTTTTTCCCAAATTAAATCTAACAGGATAGAATTTCCCTTCCTAGGAGTAGATTTACTTCCTGTTTTCTCCTTCCGTTTGCAAGTAGGAGTCGTTTCTAAGTTGGATGTTTGAAAGTAGAGGCCTGCCGTATATACTCTGCAGAAATTTGCCCCGTTCGATGTTGGTGTTGCCACAACACTGTAAGCCCTCACAGTTACTCTTGGTGGGCACAGGAATGGGCCCTGCTGTGAATTATTAGATCAAGATTTGTAATTGCATGCACCTGTTGAACAGGGGCAGAAAAATTGGGCCTTTGGTGGTGGTGGTGTGGACGGTGTTGCCACAACACTGTAAGCCCTCACAGTCACTCTTGGTGGGCACAGGAATGGGCCCTGCTGTGAATTATTAGATCAAGATTTGTAATTGCATGCATCTGTTGAACAGGGGCAGAAAAATTGGGCCTTTGGTGGTGGTGGTGGTGGTGGACGTGTTGCCACAACACTGTAAGCCCTCACAGTTACTCTTGGTGGGCACAGGAATGGGCCCTGCTGTGAATTATTAGATCAAGATTTGTAATTACACGCCCCTGTTAAACAGGGGCAGAAAAATTGTGCCTTAGGCACTGGTGCTGGTGCCACAACACTGCAACCCCTCACAGATACTGTACTTGGAGCACAGCAATCAGACCTGTTGCAAAGCATTGCATAAAAAATTGTAATTACACGCCCCTGTTAAACAGGGGCTGAAAAATTGGGCCTTAGGCACTGGTGCTGGTGCCACAACACTGCAATCCCTCACAGATACTGTACTTGGAGCACAGCAATCAGACCTGTTGCAAAGCATTGCATACAAAATTGTAATTACACACCCCTGTTAAACAGGGGCTGAAAAATTGGGCCTTAGCCACTGGTGGTGGCACCCAGAAACAAAAATGTTCTTCCAAGCTATCATCAGGATCATTGAGGAGGAAGAGGATAGTCAGTCAACATAACAGGACAGTCACTCAGCATCAGCATAGGCAGTCTTGAAGGGATGTTACATTTCAAAATAAATTATTCTGGTATATCAGCTTCAGGTGCCTGGTAGCTGGTGGTGATCCAAGACTGATTCATCTTTATGAAGGTCAGTCGATCAACCGAGTCGGTGGACAGGCGCACCCTGTGATCGGTGACAAAGCCTCCAGCAGCACTGAATGTGCGTTCCGAAAGAATGCTGGATGCAGGACAGGCCAGTAGCTCAATTGCATACTGTGCAAGCTCTGGCCAGTGATCCATCCTCAAGACCCAGTAAGCCAGAGGATTTTCGGTGGGAAAGGTGTCCAAGTCTGATCTTGCCCCTAGGTATTCCTGCACCATGTATATCAGACGCTGGCGATGGTTGCTGGAACCGATCATACCTTGGGGCTGCAGACTAAAAAATTGTCTGAACGCATTGGTCAGACGTCCACCTTCCCCACCGCTCCTTCTGCTACTGACCGAAGCCTCAGCAACTCGTCGTCCAGGACCAGGAGTTTTTAACCTCCCAGTCTCTGGAACGTGTTGCACAGACCTTTCTGCAAGGCCTCCCGGAGATGTCTCATCCTCTGCTCCCTCTGCGATGGCAAGATAAGGTCCGCAACCTTACCCTTATACCGTGGATCAAGGAGAGTGGTCAGCCAGTAATGGTCCCTCTCCTTGATCCGAAGAATACGAGGCTCCTTCCGCAGGCTTTGCAGGATCAGGGAGGCCATGCAACATAGGTTAGCTGAGGCATTCGGTCCGGAGTCTTCTGGGTCACTGAGGACGACATGATCCGCAGCCACCTCCTCTCAGCCACGTACAAGTCCACTGGTTTCTTGGGACTGTAAATCATCCCTAAAAGACTGCTGCTGCTGCTGCTGCTGCTGCTGCTGCTGATGCTGAGTGCCAGGCTCCACTTCCATGCTGACACAATCCTCCTCCTCCTCCTCATCCTCTTCCTGCGTGATGGGTGGGAGAGAAGGAACACTGTCTGGATAAGGGGGCCTTGAGAGGCAAGGAAGTCCTCCTCTTCCTGCCTCTGTTCTGCCTCAAGTGCCCTGTCCATTATTCCACGCAGCGTATGCTCCAACAGGTGGACAAGAGGTACAGTGTCACTGATGCATGCACTGTCACTGCTCACCATCCTCGTGGCCTCCTCAAATGGTGACAGGACAGTGCATGCATCTCTGATCATGCTCCACTGGCGTGGGGAAAAAAACCCGAGCTCCCCTGACCCTGTCCTGGTGTCGTATTCGCACAGGTACTCATTGGTGGCCCTCTGCTGCGTGTGCAGTCGCTGCAGCATGGCCAACGTTGAGTTACACCTGGTGGGCATGTCACATATAAGGCGGTTCTTGGGCAGGTTCAACTCCTTTTGCAGCTCAGCCAGCCGAGCACTGGCATTATATGATCGGCGGAAATGCACACAGACTTTCCTGGCCTGCCTCAGGACATCCTGTAAGCCTGGGTACCTGCCCAAGAACCGCTGCACCACCAGGTTAAGGACATGAGCCATACAGGGCACATGGGTCAGCTGTCCCTGTCGCAGGGCGGAGAGGAGGTTGGTGCCATTGTCACAAACCACCATTCCTGGCTTAAGCTGGCATGACGTCAACCACCTCTCGGCCTGCCCCTGCAGAGCTGACAGAACCTCTGCCCCAGTGTGGCTCCTGTCCCCCAAACACACCAGCGATAGCACGGCATGGCATCTTTTTGCCTGCGTACTTGCGTAGCCCCTTGGACGCCTATGGAGCACCGCTGGTTCCGAGGACAGAGCACTCGAAGAGGCCATGGAGGAAGAAGAAGAGGAGGGGGTGGAGGAGAGAGGTCTGTCACAACCAGTAGTAGCATTTTGGAGGCGTGGTGGCGGAACAACCTCCAACACTACTGCACCTTGTCCTGTATCCCTCCCAGCTTCCAAAAGAGTGACCCAATGGGCCGTGAAAGACAGGTAACGTCCCTGTCCATGCCTGCTGGACCATGAGTCAGCGGTAATATGCACCTTACTGCTGACCGCCCTGTCCAGCGAGGCATGGACATTGCCTTCCACATGCCGGTAGAGAGCCGGAATCGCCTTCTGTGAGAAAAAGCGGCGTTTGGGAACCTGACACTGAGGAACCGCACATTGAACAAACTTTCGGAAGGGGGCCGAGTCTACCAACTGAAAAGGCAGCAGTTGAAGTGCTAGCAATTTAGCCAAGCTAGCATTCAACTGCTGGGCATGTAGATGGCTGGGAGTAAACTTCTTTCGACGGTCTAGCAGCTGGGGCAGGGAGATTTGCCTGGTAGAATCGGACGTCGGTGTACTGCTAGCAGAGTGCCCGCAAGTACTTGGCTGTGACACACCTAATTCTACACCTTCATTCCTCTCAGTGCAGCTTTCAGAGAGGACTGAAGGTATAGTGGGGTTGGAGATCCCAGCTGATGAGGAGCAAGGAGAGGTCCGCTTTGTTCTTTGTTGTGGGCCTTTAATGTGCGCTTGCCAACGAGCTGCATGGCAGGTCAACATATGTCTGGTCATGCTTGTGGTGCCCAAGCGGCTGATGATGTTTTGGCCACGCGAGATACGCTTGAGACATATGTTGCAAATAGCAGTGGTGCGATCTAATGCACTCGTCTCAAAAAAGGCCCACACCAAAGATCTTTTGTAATAACGAGCAGAGGCAGCGCCCTGCACAGGCGGAGCTCTGCGGTGTGATTCAGTTGGTGTGCTGGCCTCAAGCTGGCCCCCGGAGGGCATCCTGACTCGTTGGAGATGTGCCGCCTCCTCCTCCTCTCTCCGTTCAGGCACCCACGTGGAGTCAGTGAACTCATCATCCCCTCCCTCTTCACCACTGGAGCAAACCTGGCAGTAAGCTGCAGCTGGTGGAACATGACTGCCAGATTGCTGTCCTTGAGCATCCCCTCTCTCTGCACTCACGCTACTGCCTTCCTCTAGCTGGGTATCATCATCCGAGCCTGCAAAACGCTGGGCATTTTCCTGGAGCATGTACCCAACACTGTGCTCAAACAGTTCGGGGGACTCCTCAGGAGAACATGGTGGGTCTAGGGAAGGGGTGCCTGATGATGACATTGAGTATGCGTTGGCAGCTGCTTTGCCAGTACCCTGAGCCTGGGTGAGATGAGGAGGATGAGGAGGGCTTGGTCATCCACTCTACCAAGCCTTTGGCATGATGCGGCTCAACATGTCCAGCTGCACCACGTCCACGACCAGCACTGTTGTCTCTAGACACAGAGCCTGCTTGCCCTGTTTTCTTGGCTCGTGACTGTCTGCCTCTCCTTGTTGGTCTTCCAGACATTGTAATGGGTAGTGTATATTGTGCTGGAGTCACACAGCACACAAACTAACTCCTGCAGATGGCTGCCTTAGATGACAACAGGCCAGAAGGGCAGATACAGGGTAGGTGGTTTAGTGTGCTGTCTTATAGTCACAGAGCACACACACACACACTAACTCCTGCAGCTGGCTGGCTGGCTGGCTGGCTGCCTTAGATGACAACAGGCCAGAAGGGCAGATACAGGGTAAGGTGGTTTAGTGTGCTGTCTTATAGTCACAGAGCACACACACACACACTAACTCCTGCAGATGGCTGGCTGGCTGCCTTAGATGACAATAGGCCAGAAGGGCAGATACAGGGTAAGGTGGTTTAGTGTGCTGTCTTATAGTCACAGAGCACACACACACACACTATCTCCTGCAGATGGCTGGCTGCCTTAGATGACACCTGGCCAGAAGGGCAGATACAGGGTAAGGTGGTTTAATGTGCTGTCTTATAGTCACAGAGCACACACACACACACACTAACTCCTGCAGATGGTGGGCTGGCTGGCTGGCTGGCTGCCTTAGATGACAACAGGCCAGAAGGGCAGATACAGGGTAAAGTGGTTTAGTGTGCTCTCTTATAGTCACAGAGCACACACACGTACACTATCTCCTGCAGATGGCTGGCTGGCTGGCTGCCTTAGATGACAACAGACCAGAAGGGCAGATACAGGGTAAGGTGCATAGTGGACCGTTCACATCACACAAATTTGATGCGAACGGTCCACATAGTTCTGGACTCGACGAGCAGACGAACGGCCGATGTTCGATTCGAACATGGGTTCGAATCGAACACCGGGCCCATCCCTACCGATGACACCCATATCTATCTGTCTACTCCTTACCTCACTCCTTCAGTCTCCTCTTGCATTACTAACTTACTAACTGACATCTCAGCATGGATGTCGCAGCACTTCCTTAAATTAAATCTCTCTAAAACTGAGCTATTAATATTCCCCCCTGCCCGTGCCCCCCTCCATGACTTTTCCATTAAAATTAACAATGCAACCATCAGTCCCTCCCTTCACACCAGGGTACTCGGTGTAATCCTAGACTCGGACTTGTCATTTCAGCCTCAAGTCCAATCGTTGTCAAAAGTTTGTAGACTTCACCTCCGTAACATTTCTAAAATTTGCCCCTTTTTAACAAATTAAACCACCAAGCTCCTCATTCACTCCCTTGTTATCTCTCGCCTTGACTATTGCAACTCCCTTCCCATTGGCCTGCCTCTCCATAGGCTATCCCCTCTTCAGTCTATCATGAATGCTGCTACCAGACTTATCAACCTTACCAACCGTTCAGTGTCTGCCAACCCTCTCCTCCAATCCCTACACTGGATCCCAATCACCCAGCGAATTAAATTCAAAATACTAACCACAACTTACAAAGCCATCCACAAATCTGCCCGAGCTACATCACCAATCTTGTCTCCAAACATATCCCAAACCGTCCTCTCCGCTCTTCTCAAGACCTCCTACTGTCAAGCTCTCTCGTTTCCTCCTCCCATGCTCGTCTCCAGGATTTCTCCAGAGCCTCTCCCATCCTCTGGAACTCGCTACCTCAACCTGTCCGGCTATCCCCTACTCTAGCTACCTTCAGGCAATCCCTGAAAACTCATCTCTTCAGGGAAGCCTATCACGTCTCCAACTAATCTTTTTACCACTTCCATCAGCTTATTCCCCACAGTTACAACCTTTTGTACCACCTCCCCCACCCTATTAGAGTGTAAGCTCTTCTGAGCAGGGCCCTCTTAATCCTCTTGTATTTTATTGTATTATAACTGTATTGTCTCCCTTTTATATTGTAAAGCGCTGCGTAAACTGTTGGCGCTATATAAATCCTGTAATAATAATAATAATAATAACTACCCTGTGCTTCACTGAAATAGATGCACAATTAACTGTTCTTTTTTTTCTACTTAAGTAGTGATTAACAGCTAGACTTTCTGCTGTTATAGAGTCTTATAGAGACAATGCTTTACAGTTATATGTTACCCTGAGGAAGCAACAGAGGCATTTCTGTGATGTGTCCATGTTTGTCCAGCTTTCAGAATCTATCTTGTTCTATTCTGCAGTGTATGCTTGTTTTCACAACCCTGAACCTGTTTGAATTTTTGCTTCTAACTTTGCACCTGATTAATAAACTGAAAGTTACAATTATTCACTGCCTCATCATTCGGCTGATTACTTAAGCTGTTACGATACCCAACATCCGTGATATACAAATTTTCTAGGGGCAGACCTAGATACACCCCAGTTCAACCATTAACATATTCATGGCTGGCTTGAGGGTGCCTGAAAAATGCCTGTATGTTGTATTGCATTTGTTCTCAGCTATTGCATTATATTATTATATAAATCAAGGATTCGAATGATCAACTATAAATAATGCTCATAGCAAAGGTCCATGACCCGTGTAATACCGAAGATTTGCCATGGGCAGGCCTAAATTGATCCTATTCCCACCACTATGGTATTTATACATTTTTACACGGTAAAATACTGCCATAATTAATTTATATTCACTTTTAACTTATAATTTGTACCAATTAATTATGCTTCAGATGAACTTCCAAACACTTTTAACAAATCTCAGCATGCCTCCTTTTTATCCAGCCCACCACCAATATATATGAAACGGCATATGCTGATACTAATCAGTATGGAGCATCATGTCAGTAATTAGTGTTTCCTTTATTGACCTTTTATGTCCTTGCCACTTGTCAGGGAACAGGAGTGTCTAGGAAGGTTGCTGCTAATTAAAAGCTTCTGAGTGTCCCAGGTGTAAGCAAGCAAGAGCTCCCATCTATGTATGGCATAGAACTCTTCACATCCCAGAAATCCATTCTAGTGTATGAGTGACACTGGTTCTTCTTGACATGCTTAGTAACAGTCCCTGTCATTCCTGCAAAGCGTCATTAACCACTTCAGCCCCGGACCAATTGGCAGCCAAAGGACCAGGCCCCTTTTTGCGATTCGGCACTGCGTCGCTTTAACTGACAATTGCGCGGTCGTGCGACGTGGCTCCAAAACAAAATTGGCGTCCTTTTTTTCCCACAAATAGAGCTTTCTTTTGGTGGTATTTGATCGCCCCTGCGGTTTTTATTTTTTGCGCTATAAACAAAAATAGAGCGACAATTTTGAAAACAATGCAATATTTTTTGCTTTTTGCTATAATAAATATCCCCAAAAAAATATATAAAAAAACATTTATTTTCCTCAGTTTAGGCCGATACGTATTCTTCTACATATTTTTGGTAAAAAAAATCGCAATTAGCGATTATTGATTGGTTTTCGCAAAAGTTATAGCGTTTACAAAATAGGGGATAGTTTAATAGCATTTTTATTAATATTTTTTTTTTTACTAGTAATGGCGGCGATCAGCGATTTTTATTGTGACTGCGACATTATGGCGGACACATCGGACATTTTTGACACATTTTTGGGACCATTGTCATTTATACAGCAATCAATGCTATTTAAATGCATTGGTTCCTGTATAAATGACAGTTGTAGTGAAGGGGTTAACCACTAGGGGGAGGGGAGGGGTTATGGGCTGTGACGTGTGTGTTTTTTTTTACATTAGGGGGCGGGGCTGATGTCTGACGTCATTGATCGGCTTTCCCGAAGACCGGGAACAGCCGATCAATGACAGGCAGAGTAGGAAGCGCAGGGAGAGGTTTGTTTACACATACCTCTCCCCGTTCTTCAGCTCCGTAGCCCGATCGCGGGACACCAGCGGCAATCGGGTCCGCTGGTCCCGCAGGCAGGCACATGCACGATCACGTACAGGTACGTGATTTTGCCTGCCCGTGCCATTTTGCCGCAGTATATCTGCGTTAGGCGGTCGGGAAGCGGTTAATAGACATTCACAGCTGAAACTTCATTACCACAATACAGAGATCCTTGCAAAGTATTTTACACAGATGCCATACCAATGAAGGGTTAAACACCCATCAGTCGCTTAAGAAAAATCGCTAAAAAAAAATATTTTAATAACCCTAAACATGTCACTTTTATCTTCCCACGCTCCCACACGGGAAGGAGAGCGTCACTCACTGCGGCATACTGTCTTTTATCTGAGATGTTAAGAGCTCAGGGGGAGATGGAAGGAGGGAGGGCAGGGCCTCAAATGAATGGAGCAAATGTGACCAAGATAGGAGAGGGAAGGAGAGGCGCACAAGCCGAATGGAAAGATTAGATGTGAGAGAAGAGGTAGAGTGAATAGCAGTAATTAGAATTTGTATTTATAAAGTGTCTGAAGGATAAACTGCCTTTGTTGCCTGTAGAAATTAATACTTCCTTTACCTCTGCCAGGGCCGTCTTTAATATTGATTGGACCCTGGGCAAACATTTTCTTGGGCCCCCTTTTCCTTGCAATTTTGCTCTCCACATGCCACAGGTTGCCAGAGGTTACAGTGTATCATTACCGCTCACTGTCTGGCTGCTAGTGCTTACAGCACACATTATGGCTCACTGTTATTTTCTAGAGTTTACAGCACATGACTACTGCTTGTTGATTGGTTGCTAGAGATTACTGTACATCAATACTGCTCACTGATTGATTGCTAGAGGTTATTGAACATCTATACCACTCACTAATTGGTTGTTAGAGGTTACTGCACATTATTACTGCTCACTGATTGGATGCAAGAGGTTAGTGCACAGCATTGCTGCTCACTGATTGGTTGCTAAAGGTTACAGCACATCATCTCCTCACTGCCTGCCTGCATATTCACATGCACCAAAATTCAGGGTGCTGTGGCACCATGTTATTTTGAAGAAGGGTTCCGCCTCCAATTTTCTTACTTTTGCAGAACAGGCTGATGTTAGGCTTAATGACCACGGTTGTGGGCAGGACTTTCAAGCATGCTCCTTTACCTCCCCAGTGGGCAGCATTCAGCAGAAGTGATGGTGGATGTGACCTGACCTCAGGGGGACATGATATACATATGAATGCTGACTATATTTACACATCAATGCCGCGGTCCACGGCTATTTACATATTAATGCTGCCGCTATTTACATATCAAAGCAGGTTATTTACATGTAAACACATGGTCTGCAGGTGAGTCATCTGTACATGGCAATAGGGCAGAGCTGGGCAGCAGAAGTTTACACTGAGATAACGGGACACAGCACGGGACTAAAACTTCAAGGGATAAGGGGATTTAAACTGGGCTAGTTGCCAAGTATGAGGCAGCTGCTTTGGGCTCCACTACAATGATAGGGCCCAGGGCAGCTGCCCCTTTTGCCCTGCCTTAAAAACGGTCCTGACCTCTGCTAGTGCAGTATGAGCAAGAAACGTGAATCTGATAGGTCGCAGGAGGAAAACTAAACTGGGTTTTATTTCACACTTTTGGAAAAAAAATAATTTTGATGAATGTGATACTCCCAGTTAAAATACGTTAGTGTAATAGAAAGGGTAATTGGTTGAATAATCAAATAGAGAAAAACTGTAACTTGCAGTTTATTAACCACTTCAGCCCGGAAGGATTTACCCCCTTAATGACCAGGCCATTTTTTGCAATACGGCACTGCGTCGCTTTAACTGACAATTGCGCAGTTGTGCGACGCTGTACCCAAACAAAATTGATGTGCTTTTCTCCCACAAATAGAGCTTTCTTTTGGTGGTACCGTATATACTCGAGTATAGGCCGACCCGAATATAAGCCGAGGCACCTAATTTTACCAGAAACAACTGGGAAAACTTATTGACTCGAGTATAAGCCTAGGGTGAGAAATGCGCAGCTACTGTAAGTGGAAAAGAGGGTCAACGATGCCCATTTGCAGCCTCACTGTGCCCATGCAGATGGACACAGTTGACCGATTTGGGCCCTGTATCTCAGGGTCACTTAGTGCTAGGAACCCCATCTTTAGATATGTTGTAGTGCTAATTCCACTGGGTTGGAATACAACATTTGAGGTTCCTAGCACCAAGTGTCCCCGAGATATGGGGCCCCAAATTCGGGTCAGAAAATCTCAAGCACTTTTCTGCAGCAGAGAATGACAGTTTCTGAACCGACTTTGGGGCCCTGTATCTCGGGGCCACTTGGTGCTAGGAACCCCATCTTTGGATATGTTGTAGTGCTAGTTCAACTGGGTTTGAATGCCAAATTTGGGGTTCCTAGCTCCAAGTGTCCCCGAGATATGGGGCCCCAAATTCGGGTCAGAAAATCTCAAGCACTTTTCTGCAGCAGAGAATGACATTTTCCGAACCGACTTTGGGGCCCTGTATCTCGGGGCCACTTAGTGCTAGGAACCCCATATTTGTATATGTTATAGTGCTAGGTCCACTGGCCAAGTGGCCCCGAGATACGGGGCCCCAAAGTCGGGTCGGAATTTTTTTTTTTTTGCTGCAGAAAAGTGCTTGACTCGAGTATAAGCCGAGGGGGGCACTTTCAGCACAAAAAAATGTGCTGAAAAACTCGGCTTATACTCGAATATATACGGTATTTGATCACCTCTGCCGTTTTTATTTTTTACGCTATAAACCAAAAAAGAGCGACAATTTTGAAAAACAAAACAAAATGTATTACTTTCTACTATAAAACCCCCCCCCCCCCAAAAAAAAAAAAAAATTAAAAATCAATTTAGGCCAATTTGTATTCTGCTACATTGGTAAGAAAAATCCCAGTAAGCGTATATTGATTGGTTTGCACAAAAGTTACAGCCTCAACAGAATAGAGGATAGATTTATGGCATTCTTTATTATTTTTTATTTTTTTAATAGTAATCGATCAATGATTTTTTGCGGGACTGCAACATTGCGGTGGACAGATTAGAAACCTGATGGACATTTGTGACACTTTTTTGGGAACCAGTGACATTACTACAGTAATCAGTGCTAAAAATATGCGCTGTTATTGTACTAATGACACTGGCAGGGAAGGGGTTAACATCAGGGGCGATCAAGGGGTTAACTGTGTTCCCTCACTGTGTGTTCTAACTGTATTGGGGAAGGGCTCACTGGGACAACACACAGATCCGTCTTCCTGCATAGCAGAAAGACAGGATCTGTGTGATCTCCCCTGCCAGAAAGGATATTCTTATCATAGAGTCTGCTGGACCCGCTCATTGGCTCCCTGGCTGGCAAATGGGAGATTGCCGTGTACGAGCATGACCTACACCTAGGGCGATTTGCGCAGCCGAGCCAACCTGTGGCAGTATAACTGCGGCGGCTGGTCGGCAAGCAGTTAAACAGGTGCAAAGTTAGGATCAATAATGCAATACATGTTGTTGATGACAAAGAACATATTTATACTGCAGAATAATACAAAACAGTTAATGAAAGCTGTGCAAACATGGACTCAAAACAATGTCTTTGTGACTCAGAGTAACAAGGGGTTGCATAGCATAGTCTCTATAATACTGTTCAGCAGGACTTTAAACAGAATAGGTGCAGGTAATCCCACTTTCCGAGTCACCCCTTGTCTCCACCCCCTCCCCACCTCCGAGACCCATTCCTTGGTTCCAGACCCTACTCACCTCCCAGTAATACTCCCCCCAGCAACAATAGATCTACCCTAGCAAACATAGGCCCATGCCAGCAACAATATATCTCCCAGCAGCCAGCATCAATGCACACCCCAGCAGCCAGCAAAAATAGACCCCTCACTCAACAGTAGATCCCTCCCAGCAAAAAAGCCCCCCAGAAACACAAGTACTGCCATTCTCAGCAGCAATAGACCCCCCAAGTAACAATAGACCTCTCCAGCAACAATAGACACCCCCAACACTAGTTCCCCCCAGCGACAATCGACCTCCCAGCAGCCAGCATCAATAGATCCTTCAACTCACCCCACCACCCCTTGCTAGGGATGAGCCGAACACCCCCCGGTTTGGTTTGCACCAGAACCTGCGAATGGACCGAAAATTTGCGCAAACTTTAGAACCCCATTAAAGTCTATGGGACTCGAACGTTCGCAATCAAAAGTGCTAATTTTAAAGGCTAATATGCAAGTTAATGTCCTAAAAAGTGTTGGGGGACCCGGATCCTGCCCTGCCCCAGTGATGTGCAGGTGACCCCGCCCCCTCTGATGCAACGCAGGTTTCTGTTACATCAGAGGGGGGCGGGGTCACCCGCACGTCACTGGGGAAGCCCGGGCTGTCCCCAGGACCCAGGTCCCCAAACACTTATGACAATAACTTGCATAGAAGCCTTTAAAATTAGCACTTTATATTTCTCCTATAGACTTTTACAGGGTGTTCCCCGGATTTTCGAATTTGCCACAAACATCCCAAATTGTTCGATGTTGGGCAAACAGGCAAACAGCCAATATTCGAGTTGAACTCATGTTCATCTCAAACTCGAAGCTCATCCCTACCAGTTGCCATTACATACATATACTGTATTCCCCCGAGTTCCCCCTGAAAAAAAGGCTGAGATGGGGGAGGGGGGGTTGTTGCTGTACAAACATCCCCACACACTCATACACAAACAGAAACCTACACAATAAGGACACAATGGCAGGGTATACACAAAGTGGAGTCATGATGGTTCATTCATATTATTACAGTGACGGTTGTCCTGCAGTGGGGTGGGGTGTCTCCTTTAACTGAAGATGCAGTTGTGGTAACTGTGACTCATGCACTCCTGCACCTGAAAGGTCTCCCCTGGAACAGCCCTCTACACACAGTGTCTGGCTTAACAGTCTTCTCAGCTTCACCACCTATTCACCAGCACAAACTCTCACACACTCCTTCCACTTGCAACGTCTCTCTTCAACTCTCCCTGAGTCCTCCCAGCCTTTTCCTTTTATATCCTCCCACCACTTAGTGATTGCTCATGGGCTCTGTAGTTCAACGTCAGCTTTACTGTTAGGAAAGTTTTGCTTTCAGGCTACAACTCACAGAAGTCTCTGGACACCTGTATTGAGGCTATGGCAAGTAAAAGTGCTAAATGCTACCATCTTGAGGATAAAAGGTAAAAAAACAACTGGCAGTGAAAGGGTTAACAATAGCATATATATATATATATATATATATATATATATATATATATATATATATATTAGCAGTTAGCTCACAAATTAGAATCTTGTGTTCAGTTCAATAAGCTTATGTAGTACATACTTTATTTTAGCCTTAATTTTAGGTCTTAGTTTCCCTGTGTAAGGTTGTACAAAACCCAGCACCAAGCAGGAGAAAAAGCCAAAATGTCTGAATCGTTGACTGACATGACATGTGTAGCAAGGTCCCAGGCCTCCTTCAGTCTAATGAGAACCTCCAGAGCCAAGAGTTGCTGACATCCTTCCATATAGAGTGGGTTGTAAGGCATAGTGGTTGTAGTGTAAAGTAGATTCATGGGCGCCAGACACTTCTTGAATGCAAAGAGATTTTATTTCTCTTGAACAGAACTTTGGGAGAGAGGGTTAGGGCCAGGACACACTTAGGCAGTTGCCATGTTCATTTGGCAGACTCCAAGACTTCTACAGGTAGACAGCCATGCAGGGAAAGGCATCCAGCAAGACACCACATCTGCATGTTTCGGAATGCTGTCTCCTATGGTAACAATCTTTAACAGTTTCTAACACAAGATGTAACAGTTCCTTCACTTGCACTACAATCACTTCTTGTAGTACTTCAACCCACTGCGCTCCCAGTCTCTCTCTCACTAGACTAAATAATTCACGGCCACTGAATCCCTGGAGCTCCTCCAATCTTCACTGAAGTATCCTCCTCAAGCGTCACCCCTGTTTCTCTGCTGCGTCCCTAGCTTGGCACTCCAGATACTTCTCAAGCTTCACCCCACTGGCCTGCTTGGTTCCGGGCTTGACACACAAGGCTGCTCTGCAAGCGTCGCCTCCTGTGGCTGGGTCCCTAGCTTGACACCTGCTGAAGTTTCCTAATTCTTCACTGTCCCTGGTTGGAGAGCATACTGCACCAGGACTTGCTTCAGCTACTCACTGTGGTCCCTGGTAATAAGGTGGATGGTCCCTTAGTGGTGACAGCTTTCCCTCTACCTCCGACCACGTCAGGTTCTCCAGCCGGCAGAACTGTCACTTTTGGTTGGACTGCAAGCCGCAATCCCAACCCTGCGCTGCTCTCTTGCTTCTGGATAGGCTCTCAGACAGCCTAGCAGCCAGATGTGCCTGGGATTGGCCAAAACTCCAGCCTAGAAGCTCGGGCAGTGCAACACACGTCCACCCAGACAGCCATCCAGGTGGCGCAGAACAATGATTACCTTACTCCACCAAAATATATCGGTTCTCCTAGCAGGCCAAGGGATTTAAGAAAACCCCTGCTCATTGGCTGAGATGCCCCATATTCTCCTAATCTGTACTTGCTTTTGTCGTGGAGAGATTGGCTATACGCTATACATAATCAATCTCACCTGCGCTAACCTGCACCCTTTCAGCATAATGCATCTCTAAATAATCCATGTCTCCCCCTTTCCCCTTGAGGCATGTACACTGCCCCTCCACCCAGCCACATGCATGCACATCCACCATCTTTGTCAGCACGGATCCCACTCAATACTGCTCAGAGTAACCAGTATCTAGTAAGATCATTCTACTTGTTCTTACAGGCTTGAGAAGATTTGCAGGGACATTGCTACTGGTGTTGTCATTATACGGTACGAGTATATTAACAAGGCAGATATCAATGTCCTCTTATTAAAGCAGATATGTATCCAAAAGGGTTAGCGTAGCCACACAGAGATATAATAATATGCTTCTCTCATTATGCGGATATCGCTTCTCTAATGTGCATAGACATTTGAAAGCAAGAAGTCCAGCGCATTGTGCTTGATACTTACAAATGGGCAAAGGCCCACACACACAGAGAACACGTCTCCAAACCCATGAGAAGTTTTTCATACTGACGGTTTTACCGCTGGTCCCGATTCAACCCAAGTGCGCTCTGCTAGAGCGCTCCTTGGTTAATTTAGACACAAGGAAGACAGATGACAATCTATAAAACACACATCCTAGAATGAAATGTCCATTATGCCAACGATTTGCCCTTCTCTTATCTAATGCCACCAGGTACACGGCCACCTAGCTGAAGAAGAGAGAATGGCAGCAATTTTAGACTTGGGGTGAAATCAATTGATCCCTAACAATAAGCCAAGGTAACTACACCTGGCATGTAAATTGAGGAGCAACCCTGCCTAAACATCAAGGTGCTACACATGTACCATGTAAGTAGCCTTTTCCAGTGGCATCCATACACATGGTTTAATGTATCTAAATCTGATAAACTGAGAAGTGTAATTATAGCTCAACATGTCATGCTGATTAGAGATTGATTCATTAACAAGTGCTACAGGAAAGACTGCATGCGACACTGAGCAATAATTACAAGAAGTATTAGGACACTGTCAAAGATTACTATAAGCTAAAAAAAAAGGCTTAAATAAATGTTAAACGACAACAGTACTTTTAAGACAAATTTGCTTTTTTTAAATATATTAAGGGCACCAAGCAACCTTGCAAATATATCATATTATGTCTAAGTTTTCTTCTGTGTGCCCTCAGATTTGTCATTACAAGTTCAGAATGTAAACATTTTATTGTTTAGATTCAGCCTGTCTGCAGTGTATGTTGTAACTGCAGACCATGAATGAAAACAAAAAGAAAGGCGTTTGCTCCACATATCTCATGTAATGCCTTCAGCAATGGACAGGCCTAGAATGCACATCTAAAGTCTTCCTAAGGCTGCATTCACACCTGAGCGTAGCGGAACGAGCGTTTTTACCGGCGTTTTGTCGCGCGAATACGGTCGTTTTTGCACATTTGCATACATCGTTTTCAGGCGTTTTTCAACTTCATCGTTTTTCTGGATAGCCAATAGGAAAAATGATCATCACTGTCATCATTTGTTGCTATGTTTTTAGATTTTGTTCATCTGCTTCCTGGGTGAATACTGTACTACCGGTTCATCATTGTGCTTCCTGCTCCATATTGTACTATCTTCTGCACAAAGATGAGTGACAATGAGATGGCGTGTTTTCTGGCAGCAGCCACGGTTACCTCATACTTTCTACATGAAAGAGAGAGGAGAAAGAAGAGGGCACGCAGATATTGGATCCACCCAGTAATTGCCGAACGAGAAGAGAGAGGCCAATTTTGGGTCATGTATAGTGATCTACGTGAGCATGATGATAAATTCTTGGACTACACAAGGATGTCCATAAAAAGGTTAGTCAAAGTAATTTGGATTCATGATGTTTGACATTGTTCCTGTCTTATAATGTCCACTAATAAACCCCATATTTCTTGCTCACAGCTTTGATGAGTTACTGGGTTTACTCAGTAGCCGGTTGCAAAGAATGGACACCTATTTCCGGAACAGTATACCCCCAGTGGAACGACTAATCATCACACAGGTAAATTCTTCTTATTTCTTTTTGTCCCCAGTGCCACGTATCATCAGTGCCACGTATCAATACCACCTGTCAGTGTCATGTGTCATCATTGCCACCTGTTAGTGCCACGTGTCCCCAGTGCCACGTATCATCAGTGCCACGTATCAATGCCACCTGTCAGTATCACGTGTCATCATTGCCACATGTTAGTGCCACGTGTCCCCAGTGCCACGTATCATCAGTGCCACGTATCAATGCCACCTGTCAATATCACGTGTCATCATTGCCACATGTTAGTGCCACGTGTCATCAGTGCAATGTATGTATTTTGGGGCGTTATTAGTGGTATACACATTTCATCTGCGAAAAATAACATATTACAATGATTATTATAATAAAATTCCTACTTTTGTAAAGAATTGAGGGAAAAATAAACATCCGATCACACAATTTTAATATTAAACAAAAAACTTTATTTGTTACTATCAAATATTAACGAAATATTACTTTTTCTCTTTTTTTTTTATTTGAAAAATATACAGCTCAACCGGAGCTAACGTAGCTCATAAAACAAAAAAAAAAATCAGAGGTGCTGAAAGGTTTGGGAGGAGTTGACTCCCTCGTTAGGTGCATTGACCACATCCATTGCATGGCCATATTGTGACCAGGTGGAGGTAGATGGATGGTCATTGGGCTGCCAATTAGAAGGTGGTGGTGGTGTTGGCAGACGGTAGAAATTGGTTGGTGGCGGTGTAGGCAGAGGAGGGTAATTAGGAGGTGGTGCTGAAAACCGAGGAAGTGCTGGCAGATGGGGCGGGGGGGATTAGCATAAGGACCATATGGTGGGGAAGGTTCCGAGGACCTATATGTGGTGGTTGGCGGGATGAAGGTTGCAATGTAGCGTATAGTGCCTGACAGCATGTCTGCCTGGAGCTCTGATGGAACCTTCTCCATCAGACCTTCCAGACACCTAGCAGACACTTGAACATGGGACCTATTGCTGGTCATCCTGTCCGACATACCGGCCATAATGTCCAGCATTCTGTTAAAATCCGGTTCCGGAGCCCTCCTTCGTGTTCCTCTAGCTGGTACACGAACAGCAATAGGTGGTGTGGACTCCTCGTCACGGTCTCCCACAGGTGTTGTTGCTGTAGAGCGTGCCGGAGTAGACAACTGGCTCTCCAGATCTTGTCCTTCTTGTTCACCGCCTGATGCCTGGCTTGCTTGTGGGTCCAAATTATTTTGGGAACTGTCCTCCCAACTGTTTTCAGTACTGAAAATAGGAATTAATTATTAGAACTTTCTCTTTACATTTTGTTTAATGACATTCGTACAGATGATAGCTTACCGCCCCAAAGCCAGCAATGGCCGAAGGAACTCCAGTTCTCTAGCATACATGTACTCTCTTGGAGCACATGCTGCAGATCCACTCCTACATTCCCTGTTCAGGCGTACATGTCGTGTGTAGGCATCCCGTAGACTTTTCCACTTTAGTTTTAGCATTTTAACTGTCAAAACACAAATTAAAAAATATATATATTTATTTCTTTGTAGGTACCTAGCAACTAGACAATCTATATCAAGTCTGCACTATAGCTTTCGGATTGGGAAATCAACAGCTAGTTATATAGTCCGTGACACCTGCTCTGCAATTTGGGAGATTTTGAAGGATATGGTGTTTAAAAAACCTACATCAGAAGAGTGGTCCCAGATATCAGAGGTTTTCCTGCAACGCTGCAATTTCCCTAATTGTGTCAGAGCGATCGATGGGAAACATATCAGGATCATTAAGCCCATGGGAAGCGGAAGCCAATATTTCAACTATAAAAAATATTTTTCCTTTGTTTTGATGGCGGTTGCGGATGCCAATTATTGCTTCCGGTACATTGACATTGGTTCGTATGGCAGCAGCGCTGACTCTGCTATTTTTACCAATTCCTCATTTGGACACCTCCCGGGCACAAATGGCCCTCCCCTACCCAGTGTGTTTGTTGGAGATGAGGCCTTTGCTCTGAGTGAGCATCTACTACGGCCTTACTCAGGGCACAATCTAAATGAACAGAGGAGTGTGTTCAATTACCGTCTAACACGAGCACGTCGTGTGGTAGAATGTGCATTTGGCATATTGTCAAATAAATGGCGGGTACTCGACACTCCGATTGTTCTCAATATGCAAAATGCAGTCTCTGCTGTAAAGGCTTCATGTGCATTGCATAATTTTGTAAGGCAGCGGGATGGATATGATTTTGAGGAGCCAGTACTTGAGAGTATGGAAAGAGCGCATTGGACCGGTGTGCGTGGAAGCAGACAAGGGACACATGTCAGGGATCAATTTGCGTCCTACTTCATGTCTCCAGCAGGACAGGTCCCATGGCAGCTTGAGGCAATTCAATAAATTTAAGTCTTTATTTCTTTGTTATAATAATAAAACCGTATACTATGCTATGTGAATAATTAATAAAATTGCTTGATTTATTGTGAAGAAGTTCCGTGTTTTTTTAAAAAATATATATTTATCTTTGTGTGCAGTATCCATACAATATACACTAGGGGTCAGAGTGTGCCATCACATACTACTATGCATAGGCCCCGTTCACACTGAGGCGTTTTTCAGGCGCCTGTATAGCGCCTGACAAAAGCGACTCCTTTCACTCGGCTTTCACACTGGAACGGTGCGCTAGCAGGACGGTAAGAAAAAGTCCTGCTAGCAGCATCTTTGGAGCGGTGAAGGAGCGGTTTATTCACTGCTCCTACATATTAAAATCAATGGGGCAGCTTGTTTTAACCCTTTTTCGGCCGCTAGCGGGGGTTAAAAATGCCCCGCTAGCGGCCGAAAAAGGGTTAGAAAGGCACGCAAATCGCCGCTGCAGAGGCTCTTTGCAGGCGGGTTTGGAGCGCTGCCACATTGTTTTCAATGGGAAGGGGCGCTTAGCGCTCCAAAGATGCGGCTTGCATGACTTTTTCACATGTTGGGTATCTATTTACTCGCCGTATCTTCATCTTTGACATTATGCAACAAAATTGGGCTAGCTTTACTGTTTATTTTATTATTTTTTTTTTTAAAGCATGAAAAAAAACGTATTTGAATAATTGCTGCGAAAATACCGTGCGATACAAAAAGTTGCAACGACCGACATTGTATTCTCTAGGGTCTTTTCTAAAAAATCATATATAATATTTGGGGGTTCTATGTAATTTTCTAGCCAAGAAATTATGGATTTTACATGTAGGAGAGAAATGTCATAATTGGCCCCGGGTGTGAAGTGGTACTGTTTTTCTATAATGTACTAATGTTTGCAGGGGTTTATCTTACCTTTTACATCCTTAACATGGCCAGTTAGGTCTGCCCAGTTTGAGAAAACTTTCATGGCAGTCTGGGTCCATGCCCTCCTCTTGCTCGCTCTGAGTTTATACGTTGCATCTCTTGTATCATAGAGACAGGGGTGCTCCTTGACCATTCTAATAAAGGTCTCCTGATCCAGCAGGCATACAGTATCATCTGAAATCTAAAGTGTGGCGCAGTGAGTGAAGAAATTTTGGGAAATAACCAAACATATAATAGTCAATCAAGAGATGTTCATTCAAACAAAGTGACGGTGATTTCCGTGTGAAGCATAATGTTCCATGTGGATAAACAAACGAATAGTGAACAATCCAAAACTGTGCTCCTGATCTGCTTACCAGAACCCGGTGGTATATGAGCGATGTTATCATATAATGCCAGAGGTTGATGCGATCTTCCACATGAACGAAATCCAGAGCCCAGTGTTATATCAATGATGTTATCATATAGTGTTGGAGATGGTTACGATATCACACATGAACGAAATCCCTCAACGAATGGAACAGGGTTCACAGGATGGATAGAGGTATACTAAAGGGATCTCCCACAAAATGAAGGAAAGAAAACAGCCAATAGTGAAGCCCGTAAGGTCAACTCAAATTTATTAAAAGGATCTACTTACATCAAACAGGTTGATAATAGGGCATGCATGAAATAAAATCCGCGTACTTGCATCGGCCAGCCTGACATGTTTCATCCAATGGTGGATATCATCAGAGGCATGGCCGATGCTAAAAGTACGCTAGTATATATGGTGAATATTCTAAACAATCTGTCCAGTGATAGGGCGGTTTAGTTTAATTGAAAAGGACAAACAGCTGTGTTTATGCTGCTGCCTTACATAGGGGGCAATGCTGGAACCGAACAAGCCGTTCGGGAGCATAATGAGAAAAGCAGAAACAAAAACAAAAGCACTGCGCATGCGCCGTGCGTCATACATCATGGCGCACCACGCGCAATAAGCGCAGTGCGCATGCGCAGCGCGTCACAAAACCATATCGCGCATGCGCAATATGGTGTGCGTTCCACCGGCGTGCGCGTCATGAAAGGCGGCGCGCACTGTGTTAGTTCCGGTTTACGCTCAAACCACAGCGCCTGCGCAATAAAAACTACGCTCCACAGTAGTTATAAAAGAAACCACGAGAACCCCAACGTCATATCCGGATTTTGAGGCCGGAAACAGCGCAAAGTTCAGATGGCGAGCGAGTTACACTGGCCGAAGTCTGATATTACATCATACATTTACTGCAGCCACAAACAGAATATTAAAAATAGGAAAAAGTATAAAAAATTGTTATTGTGGATTCATATAATGAAACGGACCCAGTGGTACAAACGACATCATTGACATCCAATTAAAAACAAATGTATTTCTAACAGAAAACGAATCTGAGAAATAAATTTATAATCGAACGTGAACGTTTAAAATATTAATGAATCTACAGGAAACCCTGGTTCATTATAGGTGTGAATGGAAATAGACATATATATCATGTTTCCACTTAAATGCATGTATAATGTGCTCTAAATAAAAACGATGAGACTATATGAAAAATAAAAAAAAAAAAAATAATACCCCTACATTAAAGCATCTGCACTACAGAGGAATAAAAGGAGGCTCATTAGTGGTGCATCGTAATGGTATAGGGTAATACATATAAACAACTTAAAATAGTTATATTGCAGCGGGCACTGCCCAATAGTGTCTGCTGTAAAAAAATCTATTAAGATCAAAAGTGCGGATGTTAGCTGTTATTAATAAAACAGTTTACGTCCCAATCGACGTTCATGCCGAAAGGGTTGTAACACTTCAGGTCATAAATCCAGCGAGTTTCAAGCTTGGATATTTCGCGTTTTGACAAACTGCCGCGCCAGTGAGGGTTGAATCTGTCAATCCCTATGAACGTGGTCCCATTGGGATTCTGGTTATGAAATTCCAAATAGTGTCTCGATACAGTATGTTTGGGGAAGCCTTTTTTAATATTTGCAATATGCTCGCCCACCCTAACATGCATTGCTCGAGTCGTGCGCCCTACATATTGTAGGCCACATGGACAAATGAGAAGATAAACCACATTTAATGAAGTGCAGGTGATGAAGGTATTGATATCAAACGTCCTGCCTGTGGTATGTGATTTAAAGTGGCAGATCTTTCTACTCTTGTCTTTGTTAACCAGACAAACACTACAGTACCGGCAAGGGTGATAGCCCTTAGATTTTTGAAAAAATTACACTCTATTAGGGGCGTCAAGGATATTAGGTGCCACCTGAAGTTTTAGTGGAGGAACACCTCTGAAAATGATCTGTGGTCTTTCCGGAAGCGCCGGACCTAAAACCTTGTCATTTCTAAGGACTTCCCAATGCTTGGAAAATATTTTTTTGATATCTCGATGTTGGTGTGAGTAAGTAGTAACCATAGAGAAATTATAGTTTATCTTGGTGTTCATTGGGTTCTTTATCTTGTGGAGAATATTATTCCGATCCATATCGGCCACCTGATGTATCACTACATTTAGATCATTACTTGAGTAACCCTTCTCAATGAACTTTTGTTTCAAGGTCTCAGATTGTATAATGTAGTCCTCCCTAAGGGTACAGTTTCGACGTAAGTGAAGAAATTGGCTCTTAGGCACAGATTTCAACCAGGAGGGATGATGACAACTCCCAAGCCCAATATAGCCATTCCTGTCTGTATCCTTAAAAAAGGTGGTGGTATTGAAAACACCATCTCCAACCTGTATATCCAGATCTAAAAAGTGGATTTTTTTGGTACTACTTTCAGTTTGCAGAACAATTCCCAAGCTATTACTATTAAGATGTTGCATAAAACCATTGAGTGATGTTTGATCACCATCCCACAGGAGGAGGATGTCGTCTATATAACGGCCCCAGTAGACCAATTCCGGTCTTCGGTTAGTATAGACGACATCCTCCTCCCACTTTGCCATGAATAAATTGGCCATACTTGGCGCAAATTTTGCCCCCATGGCCACTCCCCTGTTCTGGAGGTAATGGGTACCCCCAAACCAGAAGTAATTATGAGACATGGCGTATTTCAGTAAATCTAAGACGAATTCTCTCTGAAGAGCAATCAAACTAGTGTCTCTGGTTAGAAACAATTCAACTGCATCCAGACCATCTCGATGGGAAATAATGGTGTAGAGGGAGGCCACGTCAGCGGTGGCCATGATGTAGCCTTCCCTCCACTCCATGGTCTCCAGGCTCCGAATCACCTGAGCAGAATCCTTAATATAAGAAGGGGTACCCATTACTAGAGGCTGTAAAAAGCCATCAATGTATTTACCGACTCTGGAAGTTATAGAGTCCAGCCCACTAATAATGGGCCTCCCTGGTGGGTTAACAAGGCTTTTATGTATCTTTGGTAAAAAATACATGATTGGCTTCCTAGGGGCCAAAGGGATTAGAAAATCTCTCTCTTTCTCAGTAAGGAGATTATTCTGAAATCCAACTTCAACAAGTTTAGAAAGTGCCTTTTTGAATCTAAAAATGGGATCGTGATTTAATGGTATATAAGTGTCATGATCTGACAATATTCTATCCATTTCCCCAATATAAGCACTTTTGTCCATCACAACAATCCCGCCCCCTTTATCAGCGGGGCGGATGATGATGTCATCCCTTTTTCTAAGAGACTCTAGGCCCACCTGAAAACGTGAGTCTTTATAGCTTCGCTTAATTTTCAAAGAATCAATGTCTTTTAGGACCAACTCTTTAAAAACAGAGACAGATGGTGATACAAAACCGGGAGGGTTAAAGAGAGAAGCATTGGAGAGACCAGAATGCCTTACTCCCACATTCTCTCTAGCCGAGGCAGCAGTGGCCTGGGTCAAAAAATATCTTTTAATGTTAATCTTTCTGATATACTTCTGTATATCGATAAAGGCCCCAAACTTGCTCAAGGGTTTATCCGGAGCGAATTTTGAGTCCATGGTCAAGAACAAATTTTTCATTTTCAGTAAGGATACTATGACTTAGGTTAAAAATCCCTGCATCTCTTATAACCTTCGCCTTTTTCGATCTATTTCTCCTCCCCCCTCTAGTCCCTCTTTTTGTTCTCCCCCTCCCTTGTTCTTCTGAGGGGCCTGAGGAAAAAAAGAAGAGGACGCGGGGATGGATGGACCCGAGGGGTACGGGGGCCCTGAGTTATATTGCTGGGGTCTCCTAGGTGGATTATACCCTGGGCTATCCCAACCAGATCGTCTATATTCGGGCCTCATATTGTTAGAAAAAGAGGACGACGGATGTTCTACAATGTAACGATCATCATAAATATGGTTATTATGGGCATCGTAACCTTCATGATGATTCCCAAGTGGTGCATAATGGTTATACACAGGGGTCCCCTCTGAATAGTGGGTTGCCGTATGATCGTACTGTGTATATCCACTATTCATCGGTTTCAAATTAGCTCCCCTATTCTGAGGTGGTCTATATGGTAGGGGGTTTTTATTATTAGAAACCTTTCTCCAACCCCCTTTATTTTTAGGTGTACTGTTTTGAGTGTCTCTAACATTATTTTGAGACATGGGGGCAATGGAGGGTGGTGGGCGTGTGGTTGGTACGGGTAGCGCCCCTGTTCCTCCTTCAACAAGAGACGCCCTCCTAACCTGCCACTTGAAGACTTGTTTGGATTTGTAGTCCTCCAAGTCTCGTATAAACTTTTTCATTTTTTTAGCTTTTTGGTCTAAATCTTCCTTTTCAAGGATTTTTTTAAGGTTATCAGATTTAATTTTATATTCCTCTGACTCCTTGTAAGGAAGAAGTTTATCTTTAACCTCTATTATAATGTCATCAAGTTTTTTAAGTTTGGTTCGTTTTCTGGTGATCAAAAATCTCAGTAAATCCAAACCAACATCATTAAAATATTTGAACCAACTGGCAAGGTCGGTTTCATCCTCCTGAGGTGTGATTTCAAACCTAAGGCTTCTGGGGACCATGCCATCATCGAGATATCTCTCTAAGAGGCCGATATCCCAGTAGCCATGAACCTCTGACACCATCAGGTTTTTCAGCCGGACAAAAAGACCTCCTATATCTAGATTTTGTTGAACCTCAACATTATTGAAAACATCCTTCAGGTTCACAGATCGTGAATTGCGAAATTCAAAGACGTCCATATTAATGGAACAGAAAAAAGCAGCTGATATTCAAAATCAAAATTGTGTACAAAAAGCAAGGTGGAACCAAATATCTGCGCTATTTTAGAAATAAAATAAAAAAATATAAAAAAAGTGGCAGCCAACACGGTTTGTTGATATGCAAACTAGTAAAACATGAAATCTAAAGTGTGGCGCAGTGAGTGAAGAAATTTTGGGAAATAACCAAACATATAATAGTCAATCAAGAGATGTTCATTCAAACAAAGTGACGGTGATTTCCGTGTGAAGCATAATGTTCCATGTGGATAAACAAACGAATAGTGAACAATCCAAAACTGTGCTCCTGATCTGCTTACCAGAACCCGGTGCTATATGAGCGATGTTATCATATAATGCCAGAGGTTGATGCGATCTTCCACATGAACGAAATCCAGAGCCCAGTGTTATATCAATGATGTTATCATATAGTGTTGGAGATGGTTACGATATCACACATGAACGAAATCCCTCAACGAATGGAACAGGGTTCACAGGATGGATAGAGGTATACTAAAGGGATCTCCCACAAAATGAAGGAAAGAAAACAGCCAATAGTGAAGCCCGTAAGGTCAACTCAAATTTATTAAAAAGGATCTACTTACATCAAACAGGTTGATAATAGGGCATGCATGAAATAAAATCCGCGTACTTGCATCGGCCAGCCTGACATGTTTCATCCAATGGTGGATATCATCAGAGGCATGGCCGATGCTAAAAGTACGCTAGTATATATGGTGAATATTCTAAACAATCTGTCCAGTGATAGGGCGGTTTAGTTTAATTGAAAAGGACAAACAGCTGTGTTTATGCTGCTGCCTTACATAGGGGGCAATGCTGGAACCGAACAAGCCGTTCGGGAGCATAATGAGAAAAGCAGAAACAAAAACAAAAGCACTGCGCATGCGCCGTGCGTCATACATCATGACGCACCACGCGCAATAAGCGCAGTGCGCATGCGCAGCGCGTCACAAAACCATATCGCGCATGCGCAATATGGTGTGCGTTCCACCGGCGTGCGCGTCATGAAAGGCGGCGCGCACTGTGTTAGTTCCGGTTTACGCTCAAACCACAGCGCCTGCGCAATAAAAACTGCGCTCCACAGTAGTTATAAAAGAAACCACGAGAACCCCAACGTCATATCCGGATTTTGAGGCCGGAAACAGCGCAAAGTTCAGATGGCGAGCGAGTTACACTGGCCGAAGTCTGATATTACATCATACATTTACTGTAGCCACAGACAGAATATTAAAAATAGGAAAAAGTATAAAAAATTGTTATTGTGGATTCATATAATGAAACGGACCCAGTGGTACAAACGACATCATTGACATCCAATTAAAAACAAATGTATTTCTAACAGAAAAAGAATCTAAGAAATAAATTTATAATCGAACGTGAACGTTTAAAATATTAATGAATCTACAGGAAACCCTGGTTCATTATAGGTGTGAATGGAAATAGACATATATATCATGTTTCCACTTAAATGCATGTATAATGTGTTCTAAATAAAAACGATGAGACTATATGAAAAATAAAAAAATAAAAAATAATACCCCTACATTAAAGCATCTGCACTACAGAGGAATAAAAGGAGGCTCATTAGTGGTGCATCGTAATGGTATAGGGTAATACATATAAACAACTTAAAATAGTTATATTGCAGCGGGCACTGCCCAATAGTGTCTGCTGTAAAAAAATCTATTAAGATCAAAAGTGCGGATGTTAGCTGTTATTAATAAAACAGTTTACGTCCCAATCGACGTTCATGCCGAAAGGGTTGTAACACTTCAGGTCATAAATCCAGCGAGTTTCAAGCTTGGATATTTCGCGTTTTGACAAACTGCCGCGCCAGTGAATCTGTCAATCCCTATGAACGTGGTCCCATTGGGATTCTGGTTATGAAATTCCAAATAGTGTCTCGATACAGTATGTTTGGGGAAGCCTTTTTTAATATTTGCAATATGCTCGCCCACCCTAACATGCATTGCTCGAGTCGTGCGCCCTACATATTGTAGGCCACATGGACAAATGAGAAGATAAACCACATTTAATGAAGTGCAGGTGATGAAGGTATTGATATCAAACGTCCTGCCTGTGGTGTGCGATTTAAAGTGGCAGATCTTTCTACTCTTGTCTTTGTTAACCAGACAAACACTACAGTACCGGCAAGGGTGATAGCCCTTAGATTTTTGAAAAAATGACACTCTATTAGGGGCGTCAAGGATATTAGGTGCCACCTGAAGTTTTAGTGGAGGAACACCTCTGAAAATGATCTGTGGTCTTTCCGGAAGCGCCGGACCTAAAACCTTGTCATTTCTAAGGACTTCCCAATGCTTGGAAAATATTTTTTTGATATCTCGATGTTGGTGTGAGTAAGTAGTAACCATAGAGAAATTATAGTTTATCTTGGTGTTCATTGGGTTCTTTATCTTGTGGAGAATATTATTCCGATCCATATCGGCCACCTGATGTATCACTACATTTAGATCATTACTTGAGTAACCCTTCTCAATGAACTTTTGTTTCAAGGTCTCAGATTGTATAATGTAGTCCTCCCTAAGGGTACAGTTTCGACGTAAGCGAAGAAATTGGCTCTTAGGCACAGATTTCAACCAGGAGGGATGATGACATCATATAGTCTCATCGTTTTTATTTAGAACACATTATACATGCATTTAAGTGGAAACATGATATATATGTCTATTTCCATTCACACCTATAATGAACCAGGGTTTCCTGTAGATTCATTAATATTTTAAACGTTCACGTTCGATTATAAATTTATTTCTTAGATTCTTTTTCTGTTAGAAATACATTTGTTTTTAATTGGATGTCAATGATGTCGTTTGTACCACTGGGTCCGTTTCATTATATGAATCCACAATAACAATTTTTTATACTTTTTCCTATTTTTAATATTCTGTCTGTGGCTGCAGTAAATGTATGATGTAATATCAGACTTCGGCCAGTGTAACTCGCTCGCCATCTGAACTTTGCGCTGTTTCCGGCCTCAAAATCCGGATATGACGTTGGGGTTCTCGTGGTTTCTTTTATAACTACTGTGGAGCGCAGTTTTTATTGCGCAGGCGCTGTGGTTTGAGCGTAAACCGGAACTAACACAGTGCGCACCGCCTTTCATGACGCGCACGCCGGTGGAACGCACACCATATTGCGCATGCGCGATATGGTTTTGTGACGCGCTGCGCATGCGCACTGCGCTTATTGCGCGTGGTGCGTCATGATGTATGACGCACGGCGCATGCGCAGTGCTTTTGTTTTTGTTTCTGCTTTTCTCATTATGCTCCCGAACGGCTTGTTCGGTTCCAGCATTGCCCCCTATGTAAGGCAGCAGCATAAACACAGCTGTTTGTCCTTTTCAATTAAACTAAACCGCCCTATCACTGGACAGATTGTTTAGAATATTCACCATATATACTAGCGTACTTTTAGCATCGGCCATGCCTCTGATGATATCCACCATTGGATGAAACATGTCAGGCTGGCCGATGCAAGTACGCGGATTTTATTTCATGCATGCCCTATTATCAACCTGTTTGATGTAAGTAGATCCTTTTTAATAAATTTGAGTTGACCTTACGGGCTTCACTATTGGCTGTTTTCTTTCCTTCATTTTGTGGGAGATCCCTTTAGTATACCTCTATCCATCCTGTGAACCCTGTTCCATTCGTTGAGGGATTTCGTTCATGTGTGATATCGTAACCATCTCCAACACTATATGATAACATCATTGATATAACACTGGGCTCTGGATTTCGTTCATGTGGAAGATCGCATCAACCTCTGGCATTATATGATAACATCGCTCATATACCACCGGGTTCTGGTAAGCAGATCAGGAGCACAGTTTTGGATTGTTCACTATTCGTTTGTTTATCCACATGGAACATTATGCTTCACACGGAAATCACCGTCACTTTGTTTGAATGAACATCTCTTGATTGACTATTATATGTTTGGTTATTTCCCAAAATTTCTTCACTCACTGCGCCACACTTTAGATTTCATGTTTTACTAGTTTGCATATCAACAAACCGTGTTGGCTGCCACTTTTTTTATATTTTTTTATTTTATTTCTAAAATAGCGCAGATATTTGGTTCCACCTTGCTTTTTGTATACAGTATCATCTACTTCATCCTCCATATTGCTGGTCTGTATGTCTGCTAAAATGGTGATCTGTGCACTTCCTGTTATGTTATGTCATTTCCTTCATGTAAAATTTACTTCACTTGAGCAGATGCAGCGACAAAACGCCCGTAGAAACGCTCGTTGTCGCGCTAGTCGCTTGAATCGAGCGTTTCCATTAGTTTCTATGGGGGTATGAACGCCCAAATCTGCCCGATTCGCGCGACAAAAAAGGGTCCGGAACTTGTTTGAGCTTCAGGTGTAGGGCTTCAGGCGTTTTGGAGTGAAGATGTGAACCATCTCCATAGAGAATAATGTATTTTATCCCCTCGAACGTTTTGTAGCTTCAGGCTTAGGGCGACAAAACGCTCAGGTGTGAATGCAGCCTAAATATATAAATGAACTGCAGGGAAGATGACATGACCAGGGCTTAAAATCATACAGCATTCAGGATTAGGGTTAGGTTCAGATTTGTCAGGAACAGCATAGGCAAACTGAATTAGGAGATATTAGGATCATTTAGGAAACTGCTTTAAATCTGTTAGTTTCAACTCCTTTACTGTCTTTTTTTTGTTCCTATTTTTCTAAACTTTTTTCCTTTCATTTTTTTTCCCAAGTAGATTTTAGATGTTTTGCATTGGTACTGTGGCAGGTCGAGCCCAAGCCACTGTTTAAAATGGCGGTCTAGGCCAGATTTTGAAACAGGCACACTAATGATGCAGATGTGTGCTGAGTTTATGTTAGAGACACAGGGAGGTCAGTGTGTCAAGGCAGCTGTGAGGTACACATCACACTGTATTGTTCAGGTCAGGACAGACAATGGCCAGAGCATGTGAGGCTGTAGCAGCTGAGAGCTGCAGAAGAAACAGTCAAGCTGGCAAAGGTACAGCATTTTGTGCACGAACACTAGGACTGTGTGTTTCTTTTTGCTTTGTTTTAAATAAAAGTGGGCAGAAAAGCCCTAAAGCGTACTTCTGGCGTGGAGTAAAACTCACTGTTTGGCATTACCAATGAGATACAAATTCCGCAACTTGTCACAGTATTTGTCCCCCGTGGCAGCATCCATCTTCCCATGTTTTTGTTACAGTAGATTGCCTATTAGCCAGAAAAAATGGCTAGATTTTTACAACAAGATTTGCTCCATAGACTGAGATTCACTTCTAAGTTCAAGTTCTAAGTTCACTTCACAGTGGCTGCATATTATGGGCACAGAGGCTGCATATGATAGGCACAGTTGGCTGCATTTGCTGGGCACAGAGGCTGCAAATGATGGGTACAGTTGGCTGCATTTGCTGGGCAATAGGAATGGGCGAACGGTTCGGCCTGAGCATTAGTTTGGGCCGAACTTTCGTTGTTTGGATTTTCAGCGAACAGCCGAACAAACAGGTAATTGGACTGTTTGTTGCCTCCCCTGAACCGACCACAATTAATTGTGGCACTCAACAGTGCATTGCAAGCCCTGATTGGCTGAAGCAGTGAAAGCTTCAGCCAATCAGGGCACAGAGCACTGTCAGGGTCATGATTGGACACTGTCATCATGACTTTATCCAATCATGGCTCATTTCTGCCCCACAGTATAAAAGTATTATTTTAATGGCAGACATTTTCAGTGGGATTTTGGCGTGGAGAGAGAGAGAACAGGGCTCTGTTTAGTGCTATTAGTTAGTTAGTGTGCTATACTGTGCTATTTTGCTTCAATTGTCAGTGTAGAATATTAGTTTAGTTTCAGTCTAGGGAATGCGTGAGTGTAGTAAGGACGACCATCATTCAGCTTTGTATAGTGTGCAGCTAGAGTAGGGACAGCTCAGATAGTTTCACTGTAGTGTAGTGAGACCATGTCAGTAATATTGACATTAGTATATAGCTAGAGTAGGGACAGTTCAGATAGCATCAGTGTAGTGACGGTTGAACACCGTATATTTTATTGTGTTTCTGCCAGTTTAACGCCATTTAATTCTGTGTGCATTACTGCCAGTTTAACACCATTTAATTCTGTGTGCGTTACTGCCAGTTTAACGCCATTTACTTCTCTGTGCGTTACTGCAAGTTTAATGCCATATAGTTCTGTGCGTCACACGTTTGGTGCATTATATTGCAGTATATTATAGTGTATCCATGGAGTGTTTCTGTGTAGTGTGAGTACTAAAATTAAAGTGCACCAAACACCACTTTACATTGATTAAAATTTACATTTGCTTATAAGCACCACCCCCTTCCTCCCAATAATTTCTGGAAGGATAACAAGGAGAGGCAGACATTCCCTTGGCTCTGTAAGAGGGCCAGCAACAAATGTGTCCACAGGCAAAGGTTGACGTGGTGGTCAGTCCTCAGGCAGGGCATCATTTCCTCTCTTTAGTGAGTTTGCCCATGCTATCCAGCCATAGCATGCAGAGGAGGTGGTGGACTGGCTTACTAAACCTTCCTCATCTTCCTCATCCTCTGTCAAGCAAGCTGAGATAAGCGTGCAGTCCCCTGCAGTTGCCAGAGTGGATAAACCTGCCTCCTTGTCCACATCTATTCCTGCCATAGCCCCAACATCAGCCATGGAGGAGTCAGCTGAGTTATTTGACCACAGCATCAGCCACTTGCTCCTTGATGATGCCCAACCATTACTGGATTCAGATGTTGGTCCTGAGGTTGAGGATGACAGGAACATGAGCCTAGAGAGAGAGGAGAATACTGGTAGACAAATTGGCATTCATGAAAAATAAAAAAACTGCGCTAATCCAACACTAAAATGGAGGATGAGATGAGCGCTCAACTCAGTGCTCAATCCCACCCACCACACCAATGTTGGCAAAACAAGAGTGCATAAGGGAACCTATCAATGGTTACCTTAAATGTATGTAATGGATGTAAAGTCAAAACCTAGATATGTGCAACAAAAACATATAATAATAATAATAATAATAATATCAGTGACTGATAAAAAATAGTTTAAAGTAATTGATGAAGTGACTGTGAAATGAATGAATGAATAAATCAGCTACAGGTGATAACAATAAAAAATAAAAATACACCCGTGCACAAAAATTATGTCCAAATAAACGTAAAAGTCCATCTGTTTCAAAAGTGAGGTGTTCAAAGGGTTAACTGTGTGCCATCAACCACCAAACTGTAAAGATTCACTTCTTACCAGAAGTCTATGATCCACCGCCACCTCAATTTGGTGGTGCAGCGTTTCCTAAATTCTTACCCAGGGTTGCAAGATGTGCTAAAGCTGGCCAGAAGAGTCTGTAGCCATTTCAAGTGGTCATACATAGCCAGTGCTCGGTTGGCTGAAATTCAGCGGGAAATCCACCTGCCTGTAAACTGCCTTATTTGTGACATGCCCACCAGTTGGAACTCAACTTTGTCAATGCTGCAGTGGCTATTCATGCAGCAGAGGGCCGTCAACGAGTACCTGTGCGAATATGGCACGACGACAGGCTCAGGCTGCCTTGGCTTTTTTTCCCCACGCCAATGGCTGATCATTAAGGAGGCATGCACTGTATTGTCACCATTTGAGGAGGCCACAAGGATGCATGCATCAGTGACACAATCCCTGTGTCACTGATGAAGAGGAGGGCTTCCTTTCCTCTCGAGGCCCACTTTATCCAGACACCATCATTCCTATGTCACAGAACACACAGGAGGAGAGAGGGGAGGAGGATTCTGGCACTTTCATAGGCTTTGAAGAAGAGGAAGACATGAGTCAATCTGTAAGCGATGGCTTTCCATTTCCAGGACCCTTGGGAGTATGTGGCTGGGAGGAGGAAGTTCCAGATGCTGTCATCCTGAGTGACCCTGAGTAGTCTGCTTCTCAAGCCTCTGCAAATTTGAGGCGCATGGGCAACCTCATGCTTCAAAGCCTGTGAAAGGACCCAAGAATATGTGGTATAAAGGAGAAGGATGATTACTGGTTGACCACCGTTATAAGCAGAAAGGTCTCAGAACTCATTCCGTCCCCACAGAGAGTGCAGAAGATAAAATCTCTTGAGGACACATTAACCACTTTCAGACCGGACCATTTTGCTGGCTTAAGACCAGACCAGTGGTTGTTTTTGCGATTCGGCACTGCGTCGCTTTAACTGACAATTGCATGGTCGTGCGACGTGGCTCCCAAACAAAATTGACGTCCTTTTTTCCCCACAAATAGAGCTTTCTTTTGGTAGTATCTGATCGCCCCTGCGGTTTTTATTTTTTGCGCTATAAACAAAGAAGAGCGACAATTTTGAAAAAAACGCAATATTTTTTACTTTTTGCTATAATTAATATCCCCCAAAAATATATAAAAAAACATATTTTTTCCTCAGTTTAGGCCAATACGTATTCTTCTACAAATTTTTGGTAAAAAAAATCGCCATAAGCGATTATTGATTGTTTTGCGCAGAAGTTATTGCATTTACAAAATAGGGGATAGTTTTTATAGCATTTTTTATTAATAATTTTTTTTTACTAGTAATGGCGGCGATCAACGATTTTTATTGCGACTGCGACATTATGGCGGACACATCGGACATTTTTGACACATTTTTGGGACCATTGTCATTTATACAGCAATCAGTGCTATTTAAATACATTGATTCCTGTGTAAATGACACTGGCAGTGAAGGGGTTAACCACTAGGTGGCAGTGTAGGGGTTACATGTTCCTAGAGGCGTTTTTCTAACTGTGGGGGGCGTGGCTATCAACTAGTGAATGCTGATCTCTGCTCCAATCACAGGGAGCCGCCGGCGACACGCGCTCGATGGCACGGCGGCATGTTTCTACCAGTTTCTGATATGTCTCTCCAATTATTACATTAGTGCAGTGCAGGATAGATATGAAAAGTTTCAAATAAGTTTGTTGAACAGATACCTTCCTTGCTGTTCTCAGTCAAGGTCTGCATTTACAGAGCAGATTTAAAGCCCATATATATTTTCAACCTTTTCCTGCTGCTCTACCTAAGCCCTACCCCTATACTCCTGTGACCAGTTCAGTGACATTATTATTGATTATTATTTTCCTAGCATGTGATTGGGTATTTGCATTATGAAGTTTTACCTCATTTACTAAGCCCTGGAGCAACTGCACTTTGCAAAGTGCAAAGTCTACTTGCCTTCAGTAAATCAACCCCTATGGGGTTTTATTTCTTTCCTCACATTATGATGTGTGAGCTCGGTTCAGTCTAGAATTGTAGCCCAGCTTAGTGTGATAACACCATTTGGAGTATCCATGAAAGCTTGGACTTGCAGATAGTGGGTTAAATGACACTATCATATCACTATCATACAACCCAACAGACCAACTGAGGTAGCAGGAAGGAGCAGACCTTGAAGGTGAATACTGTAGAAATAAAGTCATTTTTAATTCTAGTATTGCAAAGAATTACTTTGAAAAAAAAATCAATGGAGCCTAATTCTGCTTTGAAGCCTAATTCTGAGCACAATAAACATACCTGGGTAAAGCAGTTTTACATTCCATTGCCGCAGAAGCAACCCTCTCGTCATGCTGGCTTTATTCTACATATGATAAATCTGTTTGTTTACATGCCAGGATTAGTATAGTTTCTGCCGTACTTCCTGCCTGCTTGGATGTAAGTGCTGCAGGTCCCAGACTCCAGCACTATGGTTGTGTCTCAGCCCCCATCCTCTCCAGGCCATTTACAAAACAACGCCAGGGATATTTTTTTTTAGTTGGTAAAGCATAAAGACACCAGTCCATCCAGTTCAACCTAATGCCACATACAGACGACCGGTTTTCCCATTGGAATAAACTCTGAAGGTTTTTCCAACGGAGTTCCGCTGAAACTGTCTTGCCTACACATGATCACACCAAAGTCCGACCGTCTAGAACGTGGTGACGTACAACACGTACGACCAGACTAGAAAAATAAAAGTTTAATAGCAAGTAGCCAATAGCTGTCGTCTCGTACTTGCTACAGAGCATGCGTCGTTTTTGGTCCGTCGGAACAGCATACAGACGAGCGGTTTTCCCGGAAATATTTAAAACATGTTATATTTCTAGGTCCTTCAGAATTTTTGAAAAAAAAAGTCAGAAGAGGCACACACACACAATCGTAATATCCGATGAAAAAATTCTGTCTTTTACTGCCGGAAAGGCCGACCATGTGTACGCGGCATAAGTGTGTGTGTATATCCCTGTACATTGTGTTTGCTAAGAAACACATCTAAATGTTTTTTTTTAATTTATCTACATTCCTCCCCTCTTACACCACCAACTCTGAAAGGGAGTTCCACATCCCTACCGCTCTAACAGCAAGGAACCCCTTACGTAGTTTAAGATTGAACTGCTTTTCATCCAACTTCATTGTATGGCCGTGTGTCTTCTGGCCTGCATTGATGTAAGTGCTGCAGGTCTCAGACTCCAGCATTATAGTTTTGTCTTAGCCTCTCCAGACCATTTACAAAACAAAGCCTAGGATTTCTTTTTTTAAAGATACATAGTTGGTAAAGTAGAATAAAGACACTTGTCCATCCAATTCAACCTAAGTGTGTGTGTGTCCCTACCATTTTCAATAACCCTGTACACTGTGTTCGCTAAGAAACACATCTTTTTTAAAATGTATCTACACTCCTCCCCTCTGACACCACCAAAGGGAGGGCCACATCTTTACTGCTCTAACAGTAAAGATCTTCTTATGTAGTTTAAGATTTAACCACTTCTCGTCCAACTTCATTGTGTGACCGTTTGTCTTCTTTCCTTTTTTTTTTTTTTTCATTTTATTTTGCAAGGGTTACACTCATAGCACATAGCCAGGGACAGCAAATTTCCATATATATCCATATATCTTTATATTATTAGAACAAGGATTATATCAATCCTATAAAACTATTCATACAAATTAGAGATGAAATCAATACAAATGTGTATTTCTACCTGTCCTTCCATAGCGTCTATATTGTGCTATCGAGTGTTCCCCGTGGGCAGAGAACTGCCCGAGTAAAGTAATTTAAAGGTAAAAGTAAAAAAGGAGAGAGAAGAAGGAAAAAAACAGACATACACTAACAAACAACAGACATCTAGGAAGCCCCTTCCTGACCACCAAGCTGTCCACCTGGGTCTATGCTACACGCATAAATAGTAGCTTTTCACAGATCGAATCTCAGCATGTCAGAGCTTGGGAATTCTATAGGTCAGGCATGTCCAAAGTCCGGTTTAATGTGGCCCCCACTTGGAATTTGCATATATGTACATTTGTGGCCCCCAAAGCTCGAGCGTGTTATGTTTTTTATGCTGTTAATGTATCCATGTTTTTTAGCCTGACAAATCCCGAGCGCCGTGTGGCTGGGCGTGTTCACAAGTCAATGTGCCTGAGCCGCTATGAAGCTGACAGCGCTAAGAGCCAATTACAGGCACTGTGACTATTCCCTATTCCCGATCTCTGCATCTGCGGACTGCAGACGCAGAGATCGGGAAAATGTCACAGTGCCTGTGATTGGCGGTGCGGGCACGGGCACATAGACTTGTGAACACGCCCAGCCACACGCTCCAGCTCATACTAAGAATGAGCGTGACGCTCTGGGATTTGTCAGGCTAAAGAAGATGGATATATTACAGTAACAGCATAAAAAACATAACACACTCGAACTTCAGGGGCGACAGATGGATATACTTGGGGGCCACATCAAACCGGAACACGGTTCCTTTCCTTGAGAGAGACAGAGAGAGAGAGAGACAGAGAGACAGAGAGAGAGACAGAGAGACAGACAGACAGAGAGAGAGACAGACAGAGAGAGACAGACAGACAGACAGAGAGAGAGACAGAGAGAGAGAGAGACAGACAGAGAGAGAGAGAGACAGAGAGACAGAGAGAGAGACAGAGACAGAGAGAGAGACAGAGAGAGGGAGACAGACAGAGAGAGAGAGAGACTTAGATATTTTTTTAAACATAACACGCCTGAGCTCATCGTTACCCTGAGCGGAGAAGGGAAGATATATAATGTATGTATATATATTATATATCATCATATGTTGTCATCAATGTTATGAAATTAATAATATGCCGTTTGCAATAAACTTTGCATAAAATAGTTAATTTGCATTTAATTTTAATGGTTCAAAAAATGGTCGGCCCTCACGCATGTTCACTCCATGAAATCTGGCCCTCTTTGAAAAAAGTTTGGACACCCCTGCTATAGGTGACAACAAATCCATATACTTATGGTGACATCCCTGCATGCTCGCCGTTATTTCCTCCCTTCCCTTTAATTGGTTCAATTTGGCTATCCACTCTTTAATGGAGCAGCTTGTGTATTTCAGTGTCTGGGTATAAGTGTTCAGCGCTGCAGAGAGGAGGTGAGAGAGTAGTCCTTTTTTATCCTCATGCACTGAGCCAGGGTATATAGAGAGTAAAGCTATTTCTGGAGACTTTTGATAGGGCTTGCCAGTGACAAAAAAGCAAATTTGAAACAGACTCCCAAAATGCTTTGATTCCGCGCCAGCATTTCTTTAGGATAAATCGTAGATATTCTATGTAACCGCGCCGGGCATCTATACCATCTAGTTAGTATTTTATAGTTCTTTTCTTGCATATAAGTTGAGGAACTAGATTTGAATGTTCGCAAGAAAGCTTTCTTCCATTCTTCTGAGGTAATCATATGACCCAATTTGATCTTCCAGTCTCTAATGCAATACAGGCTTACAGGGAGTGTATGGGATAGGAGTATACCATATATTGTAGAAATAGTGCTGGAGCACACTATATGCCCACTACAGAGAGACTCAAATTAGGTTACTTATTGTGTTGGAGCTATTACACTCGGTAGTCAATATCGTGTTAAGCGCCTGAAGTCCTTTTGTCTTAACAGCTTGTATAATTGGGGAAGGAGCCAGCAATGCCCATTGTAGGAAGCTATCTGACGACATACCCGGCAAAAATTCTGGATTGCCCATAATCAGGGTTAATTGTCCTGGTATTGAGGAAACGCCCCACCTTCAGATAGTCCGGTCCCAAACTCTAAATAGAGATTAGGTCAAAGGTGAGAGTGTTTGTCTAGATGGACGTGATTTAGGTGCAATCCACGGAAGAGAGGTCAAAGGGACAGCTGTCAAAGGGACAGCTGTCCCTTTGAGAGGTCAAAGGGACAGCTGTTATTTGCTGTAAAACCCATTGTTTTGTTTGCCCACAATGAAACCAGTCCAATATTCTGGTCAATACTGACGCTATGTAGTAGAGTTCCATATGCGGTAGACCTGCTCCCCCCTCTGTCTTCCGCTTTACTAAGATATCATAGCGAAGTCTGGCCCAAGAATTCGGCCAAAGATACAGAAGTAAGCTAGATCTTAGAGACCAGGCCTGGACTGGCCATAGGGTACACTGGGCACTTGCCAGGTCCACCGGGCCGCATGTCCTTGTAGGGCCAAGGCAGCTGAGCTGCTTCTTGAGCCCCCGACGCTCACCCGGCTGGCCGCCATTTCAGTTCGGCCGTCGGGCCGGGGGCGTAGACTACAGGTCACATTACCTATGACCATGAAGAGGGAGGGGATCTACACGAGACGCCGGACAGGAGGAAAAGTGGGTGCGGCTCCCTATGCATGTTCCTGGATAGGAGAAGCGGCTGCAAACACAGTAAAATAATCCATCTCTTTATTTCTCTCCTACAGCCTCTGAATGCCTGCTTCTCATCCTCTCCCTCCTGTGGGCATTCAGTGTGTAGGAGAAAAATAAAGAGATGGATTCTTTTACTGTGTATGCAGCCACTTCTCCTATCCAGCTTCTTTCTATTGCCCCCTAGTGCTCTCAGGTGCCCCCGTGCTCTCCAGACCCCCACTGCTCTCCAGCCCCCCAGTGCTCATCGGCCCCCTAGTGCTCTTCAGCCCCCCTGTGCCCTCAGGCCCCCCTGTGCTCATCGGCCCCCTGTACTCTCCAGCCCCCCAATGCTCTCCAGCCCCCCTGTGCTCTCAGGCCCCCCTGTACTCATCAGGCCCCCAGTGCTCTATAGCCCCTCTGCTCCCCTGCCCCTGCTTGTGCTCTCCATGTTCCCGCCCCCTATGTGCTCTCCAGCCCCACTGTACTCTCCATCCCCTCCCAGAGCTCTCCGGCCTCCCTGTACTCTCCGGCCCCTGTGCTCTCCATCCCCTCTGTGCTCTCTGGCTCCCCCTAGTGCTCTTCACCCCCCAGGGTCCCCAGCCCCCCAGTGCTCTTCAGCCCCCTCAGTGCTCTCTGACCCCCCCCCCCCCCCCCCCCCCAGTTCTCTCCAGCTTCCCTGTGCTCTCCACCCCGCGATGACGTCAGCATGTTTGCCACCCGACATACGTTTCGTCGTAAAAAGACTTAATCAGCCAGTTTTTATTAGATTTTTTCATTGTACAACAAAAATTCAGCAACACACAAAACATTTCCCACTTATAGCTCTACCCTAATACATGAAAATAAAAATAAAAAAATGAATTTCCATATTTGCGCTCACCAGTCTACGCTTCAATCTTTACTCAAAACACTCCATTACTCTTAATGTAGCATAAAAAATTATTCCCCTTCTATGTCATTATTGGTTTTCTTCAGTATCGTTATTTTACTCAGCTAATTGTTCAGACAAATTGGAAATTAGCCACCAATGCCAAATGTTCACAATTTTTTTAGGGCTCCTCATGTGTTTATATGTCTGTTCCTCTCATCTTAAGCGTTAAGATTAATCGCTTTAATCCATTGATCTATTGTAGGTGGGTGTTTGATATTCATTTTTTTTGTATAAGTTTACGAGCTCATCCACATCACATGCATATCAGCTGGGAGGGTGTCTTCTGGTATAATCCCTATAATCCCTAGCAATGCTATTTTTGGGTCACAATGCACCTGTGTAGAACATAAAGAATTTAAAGTATCTAATACACATTCCCAGTAGCAATGCAGTTTGGGGAATCGCCATGGCATATGTATAAGTGCACCTGTAACAGTAGTACACCTTGGACAGTTTGGTGTAGCTATTTTACCCCAAAAGTGCAGCTTTAAAGGAGTATAATGGGCTCTTTGTATAATAAATAGCTGATTTAGGCACTGTGAGGAGGATAAGGATACCTTAAATAAATTCTTTAAAGCTTGCTCCCACTTCTTGTCACTAAGTGTCTCTATACCACCACCCAAAGCTACCCTCTTGAGGATTAGTTCAAACTGTAATTTACAAAGAAGAATATATACTCCCTATAAGTCCCTTTTTAGAGCGTTTTACAGTTACTGCCAAAGTTAAAATTAAAGAAGATTAATTTAAATTAAAAAGGTCCTTGCTTGACTCTGCAAAGCATGCCGTAGTTGTAAGTATTGAAAGAATAATTTATTAGACAAATTATATCTCTCTCTACCAGTTTATCAAATGGTTGCAGAACCTCATTGTCAAAAAGTTGACAAAGAAGCAAAATGCCAGCTTTCTTCCATATATCAAAATTTTCTAGCCTCGCCACCTCAGGCAATTACAGATTATTCCATATGGGCATGTATTGAGTATATCCCTTATATTGGGTATCTTGTGAATAGTAGTCCAAATCTTATGTATTCAATTAAATGTAGGATAACTACGCTTGCTATAGAAATGATAAGCTACTATTAATTGTACCAGTGGATCTATCAGCAGTTGAGAGAATATCATTTGCTGTATGGGATCCTCATAATCGATAACATTCCATCCATTTAATTGCTGTTGGGATGCCAGGTAATACAATCTGGCATTTGGTACAGCCAAGCCTCCTTCATCTTTGGGCAACTGCAACGTTTTCAATCTAATCCGGGGGTGTTTATGTCTCCAAATAAGTTCTCTAAACAGGATATCTATTTATTTAAAACATTTCCAGGGAAGCCATAAAGGACAGTTATGTAACAAATATATATATATATCAATTTTGTTTTTACATGGTATTGCTGAATCTGTGATCCTTTCCTATACTTGATTCCCCCAGCGGTTCTCCCCCTTGTATGTAACTTGGATTCATATTTTTCTTCAAGTCTTCAAGTGGGAAATGCGATATTCCTAAGAACCAAGGCCTGAGGTGTGCCATGGCCTAGCTGGTCGGTATGCCTGAAAAGAGGGCATACCCTTGATGTAAGAATGAGAAGTACTATGAGTAAGTATGAAGGCTGGGGGAATGGGAGGGTGGGAACCCAGAACGCCGACGACCCTGGCCCTAGCAGAGGAGGAGGCTTAAATAGTCTCTCTGACTCCTCCCACAAATACAGGCTGGCCCTTCGGCCAGCCTTAACACTTGTAATCGGAGTCTTCAAGTGGGAAATGCGATATTCCTAAGAACCAAGGCCTGAGGTGTGCCATGGCCTAGCTGGTCGGTATGCCTGAAAAGAGGGCAAAAAGGCACAAGATTTAGGTGAAGAAGGGAAGGTAATGATCCAACACGTAGACTAACGTGCGCCCGGATGGCAACAGTGAGTAACCGGTAAGTATCCGCTGTGACAGGAGAACCCACTGACTCCTGACTTGGTGATGAAAAGGAACCCCCTGAAGAACCTGCGAAGCTACGCAGAACCCACCTGAACGTCCTGTGAAGGATGGAATGAGCCTGATGCCCAAGACAACCCAGACATGCGAATGAACTGGAAAATACATAAAGCTGCGCCAATTTAAACAAAAATTTTAAAACAATAAATGAAAAAAAGAAATCAGTAAAAAATCGATACAAAACAAATGTCCCATCAGAAATGACCATGAAAACTTACATAAATTAATTTGAACAGTCTAGGTTTTTAGTCTTAATAGTCCAGTTTAAATAATTTCTTAACACCAAAAAGATGAAATTGGCGTATAGCTGGTAAAAAGGAGAAGACACTTCAGTGACAGTTCTATAATTTTCACGCTGTGACATGCAGAAGATATAGTTGCATCCCGACCACCTATTTGATTGGAGGCTTACCAAATGGCTATAAGTTTAAGGCATTGTACACAGAAGCCTGTAGTTGTCCCCGTGGGTGAAAGCTGATAGAGTTAGCCAATCCGGGACGGATCACTCACATGGAGGAGGAGAAAAAACACCACACCATCCGTTCCTGATGTAGATATCCAGCCAGTTCCCACTAATTTCCTCCAATTACAAAAAAACAAATGGGGCCGCCCATAGCATAATACTGTTGGCAACTTTTATTTCACATAAAAAATTAAGAACACTTACATCAAAATGTAGAAAAACGAGCGTATTTGTAAAACACTGCCGGCCGGTCAGTGTGAACCCGTCCCCTGTTCAATGCGGTCTGCGTGGTGGCATAGCTGCGTGCCTTCCCATACGACGTTTCGTCAGATGTGACGTTTTCAATGGGGAACGGGCAACGCAGCGACGCACCACCTCTAAGTAGCCGACCTCCACCTGAATTGCATGAGGTCAGGAGCGGCGCCGCCATCTTGCTAATGGGAAAAGATACCATAGCTAGAATGGCTAAAAGCGGCTAATATTACAAAAGTAACTAAATGAATAAAATTCAATTCAATTACTGAAGGCTTGATCTGGTTTATCCAAACTTTAACCTATTATTGGTCAAAATGGCTTATCAGAACAGAACCCCAGATGGATAAAAAAGGGCCACAGAAAAGTCCCGATCGGTATCAGTCTATCAAATGATATGCAAAGGGAAAAAGGGGAAGTGCAAAAACAGTTTATTTTAGGATGTGATCCATCGTGATAAATAATTATATAAACTACCCTCGGAGGGAGGTAAATAGTGAAACTCTATGAAAATGTGCTAAAACATAGTGTATTCATCTACGAATGCTAGAAAGGATATTTTAATCCAAAAAATTTTTTTTTATAAAATATATATATATATTTCTTCGTGAAAGAAAGGCGGGTAAATAAATAGGTAGTAATAATATTAGAAAAAATACCCTCAGAAGGAGGATGAATTGTTTTAATAATAATGGTGAGATTCTATGAAAATGTGCAAAACATAGTGTGTTTACCTACGTATAAATATGAATAAAAGGATATTATAATCGGTAAAGTGAAAAATGTGAATTTCTTCGTGAAGGAAGGGAAGAAGGGAAAAAAAGAGAGAAGGGGAAGTGATCAATTTGCCAATAATTAATTGAGTCATTAAATATAAATGACATCCCCATTTGGTGTAAATAATATGCCATTAAGGCAAACAAATTATAAAAATATTGTTTAGATTTAATATAAGAATATAAAAGTCTAAATAAAAAATCTGTATAGAAAATCTCCATAGGGGAATCATATAGAATAATCCCTATAGAGAAAATCTTCCAAAAGATCTCCATGCATCTCAGGAGGAGTTTACATATATGTTAAAATAGACATGGAACATTTAAACATCAAAAACACGTCTCAGACTGTCTGGCCCTACATAGTTAAAATAAATAACCATCAAGGATTAAAAATTCATTAGAATTAGTTGACTAATACCAAAAAATACTTATATACAAATTAAATATAAGCACAGCCAAATAGAGGACCCCCTAGCAATCGCTTTAAGAATTGTCGATAAAAGCGTTTATGTCGGTATCTATATTCAACCCATAGGGCGTGTATGACTTCAAACGATGGATCCAGGACATTTCAAGCTTTGAGACTTCCCTAACTAAAGAGCTTCCTCGCCAGTGCGGTTTGTATTTGTCAATCCCAAAAAATAAAGTTTTAGAGGGATTCTTGCTATGTGCCAAGAGATAGTGTTTGGACGCTGAGTGTTTGGGGAAACCGGTTAGGATGTTAGAAATATGTTCCCCCAAACGCACATGTAAGGGGCGCTTAGTGCGCCCCACATATTGTAGGCCACAAGGGCATTGTAACATATATACCACCCCTTTGGAAGAACAAGTGATACAGGGTTTTATAGTGTGGCTCTCCCCAGTGGCCGTGCAGATGAAAGAAGTCGTGCGTCTCTCGACATCTCTGTTGAGAGAGCATACTCTGCATCGTCCGCATTTATAGTATCCTGAGAGTTGGTCAAAGAAACCACTAGTGTTTCTCGGGGGATCTATAGCATTAACCGCAATCTGGTTCCTCAGTGATGGTAAACCCCTAAAGATCACTTGGGGTCTTTCAGGTAATAAATCTTTCAGAACAGTATCGCTTTTAACTATATGCCAATGCTTATAGATTAAATGCTTGATACCCCTATGTTGTGATGAGTATGATGTTATGAAGGGGACTCCGCTCGTAAAAGCATCCCTTCTGTGCGGCCCCCTTTCTGTCAACAAGACTGATCTGTCACGATCTTTTACTTCATTCAAAGTCTTTGTCAGGTCGTCTACTTTATAACCTTTCTTGACAAAACGTTCGATCAGTATATTAGACTGAACCAAAAATTCTTCCTGTTTGGTACAATTCCGTTTGAGTCTAATAAATTGGCTCTTGGGGACCGAGCTTAACCATGGGGAATGGTGACAGCTTTTTACAGGAATAAATGAGTTCCTATCTGTAGCCTTGAAATGGGTGGAAGTTATGAATTTATCATTTTCTATTGAGATGTTAAGATCTAGAAAATGGATGGTTTCCTGATGCATGACATATGTTAACTCAATCCCCCTAGTGTTATTATTGAGGGATTGCATAAAGGTTTGAAGTTCATCGGCCTGGCCATCCCAAAGGAGGAGGATGTCATCAATATACCTGGCCCATAGAACAAGATGGGGTATGTTCTGGGCATAGATGACATCCTCCTCCCACTGGGCCATGAATAGGTTGGCCAAACTAGGGGCATATTTAGCCCCCATAGCCACACCAACTATCTGTAGGTAAAACTGATTGTTGAACCAGAAATAGTTGTGTGTGGCCGCATATTTCAATAGGGACATAATGAAAGTCACTTGTTCGTCAGGGAGATTGGACTCCTGACATAAATATTTCTGTACCGCTCTAAAACCCAACTCGTGGGGAATGATGGTATATAAAGAGGTGACGTCCGCCGTCACCATCCAAGTGCCTGGTTTAACTGTAATATTATTCAACATGTTAATGACCTGTCTAGAGTCCTTAATAAAGAATGGCGTCTTGGCAACTAGAGGTTGCAAATAAGAATCAATGTACTTGCCCACCCGGGCCGTAACGGAGTCGATCCCACTGACTATGGGGCGTCCGGGTGGGCAAGTAGGGTTCTTATGCACCTTAGGCAGGTAATAGAGAACTGGAGTCCTCGGGGCCCTTGGAATAAGGTATAGAGCCTCTTTCGTATTTAAAATCCCTGTACTTTGACCTACTTGGACTAGTTTCTCCAGATCTCTAACAAATTTAACTTTCGGGTCAGAAGGCAGTTTTACATATGTAGTCTCATCATCTGCAATCCTGTGCATTTCTGTGAGGTAGGTATCCCTATCCAACACAACAATACCCCCCCCCTTATCGGCTGGCCGAATGACCAAATCTTTCCTTTGACATAACGAATCAAGGCCCTCTTGCAGGGTCTTATCCATTCTAACTTTTTTATTTTCGACTTGTTCAAGATCGCGCAGTAGGACATCACGAAATACACGGAGAGGGGGTGGTAAACCTCCTGGAGGGTTGAAGAGAGAGGCGTTAGCCAATCCTGAATGGACAAAAACGGGGGTTACGGGATTGGTTGGGGTAACCTTAACGGGAAAAGGGTTATTACTCATATAACGTTTGATGTTGAGCTTACGTACAAATTTATGTATATCCATATAGGTATGGAATTTATTTAAGCCCTTTGGAGGTGCAAATTTTAGACCCTTATCTAAGATAGAAAGTTCTGAATCAGACAAAGGTTTAGAACTTAAATTAAAAATACCCTTCCCCATCATACCCTCGCCCTCTTTAATTGCTCGGGCCCGCCTCCCCCCTCTGGTTCCTCTCCTCTTTCGCCCTGTCGTTTTTTTCCTTGTGGTGGACGGGGAAAACCCCAACCATTTGGTAGTAGGGGGGGTAAAACCCGTATTCCACTATCCCCATTAGGACCCAAATATTGGCCCTGAATTGGGTCAGTCCTAGGATAGGGCTGGGAAAAAGGGTTGGAAATCGGCTCCTCGTAAGGGCCATTAGCATCATTCAAGGGGTAAAAAGCGTTATTGGTAGGAACGCCATATTCCCAATCTGAGACTCTCCTCGTGGGATCGAAAAAAGGGGAATGGGGTTCGAATGTTGATTGCCCTTTATTGGTAGAACTGGGGGTTGCCCCCACCCCCTATTACGAGGCGGGTAGTCACCTCCCAAGGGAGGGGGGTTCTGAGATGGTGGAGGGTATGTGTAACCCTGCCCTGCTTCATAAGATCCATAATTGGATCTTGGAGGGCCCCCTGGTTTAAAATTACCACGATGGGAAGACAACCCTCTGTTATTACCACGCCCCCCTACGAGGGGACTGGTAGGCCTGATATGTCCCATTCCCTTGGGTTCTGGCAGTTGGAACACCTCGCTTGGGTAAGGGGGGTTGGATCGGCATACCTCCTCTCACAGGGATAGTGGGGATGGTAACCTCCATTGTGGGGTCACTGAGTTTTGTTTGTTCTTCCAACAGTTTTTTTTGCCATTCAAAGACTATATTCCCTGTATAGTCTGCAAAATCCCTATTGTATTTCTTTTTTTTCTTTATTCTCTGGTCTTTATCTTCCTTTTCAAGGATCCTAAGGAGATTCTGTGACTTGTCACGATATTCGTTACTATCTTTAACGTTGTCCAACTTAGTTTGAATATTTTTAATTTCCTCATCAAGTTTAGATAGTTTAATAGTTTTCCTTTCCACAAGAAATTTAAGAAAAGAGACCCCTGCTTGGTTAAAATACTTATACCATTCTTCCAAGTCTAAGTCGCCCTTTTGGGGGCTACCTCCCATCTAAGACTCCTGGGTACCATGGAGTACTTAATGTACGTTTCAAGGTAAGCAATATCCCATTTAGTATGATTTTCTGAGATCATCAAATTTTTTAAACGAAGGAAGGTGCCATTTAGGTCACTCTCATCCTGTCTATAAACTTCAAAAACCCCTTCAACATCAAGGACCCTGGAGGTTCTAAATTCAAAGACATCCATAGTATAAAAAATGGTATAAAGGGGGAGGGGTTACTCGAATCTTATGCGGGCAAGAGGACCCCAAAAAAATGAAAGGGAAAAAGGAGATGGGCCGTGGGAAGAGGGGGGAGAGGGGAAAAAAAAAAAAAGGGGAGAACCCACACAGCTGCGGTAAACAGTATCAGAACAGGCAAATGGAAATGGATAAACCGCGCTCGGTGAGACTGAAGAGGGGAAAAGGAAAGGGGGGGGGGAAAGGAAGAAAAAGGGAATAAGGAAGGGGAAGGGAAATTGGGAGGGGCCCTAACCTAGAAAAAAGGCTGCTGCTAGAAAGTGGGATACTCACACCAAAAGGCAAATGGAAAATACATAAAGCTGCGCCAATTTAAACAAAATTTTTAAAACAATAAATGAAAAAAAGAAATCAGTAAAAAATCGATATAAAACAAATGTCAACAGAGATGTCGAGAGACGCACGACTTCTTTCATCTGCACGGCCACTGGGGAGAGCCACACTATAAAACCCTGTATCACTTGTTCTTCCAAAGGGGTGGTATATATGTTACAATGCCCTTGTGGCCTACAATATGTGGGGCGCACTAAGCGCCCCTTACATGTGCGTTTGGGGGAACATATTTCTAACATCCTAACCGGTTTCCCCAAACACTCAGTGTCCAAACACTATCTCTTGGCACATAGCAAGAATCCCTCTAAAACTTTATTTTTTGGGATTGACAAATACAAACCGCACTGGCGAGGAAGCTCTTTAGTTAGGGAAGTCTCAAAGCTTGAAATGTCCTGGATCCATCGTTTGAAGTCATACACGCCCTATGGGTTGAATATAGATACCGACATAAACGCTTTTATCGACAATTCTTAAAGCGATTGCTAGGGGGTCCTCTATTTGGCTGTGCTTATATTTAATTTGTATATAAGTATTTTTTGGTATTAGTCAACTAATTCTAATGAATTTTTAATCCTTTATGGTTATTTATTTTAACTATGTAGGGCCAGACAGTCTGAGACGTGTTTTTGATGTTTAAATGTTCCATGTCTATTTTAACATATATGTAAACTCCTCCTGAGATGCATGGAGATCTTTTGGAAGATTTTCTCTATAGGGATTATTCTATATGATTCCCCTATGGAGATTTTCTATACAGATTTTTTATTTAGACTTTTATATTCTTATATTAAATCTAAACAATATTTTTATAATTTGTTTGCCTTAATGGCATATTATTTACACCAAATGGGGATGTCATTTATATTTAATGACTCAATTAATTATTGGCAAAATGATCACTTCCCCTTCTCTCTTTTTTTCCCTTCTTCCCTTCCTTCACGAAGAAATTCACATTTTTCACTTTACCGATTATAATATCCTTTTATTCATATTTATACGTAGGTAAACACACTATGTTTTGCACATTTTCATAGAATCTCACCATTATTATTAAAACAATTCATCCTCCTTCTGAGGGTATTTTTTCTAATATTATTACTACCTATTTATTTACCCGCCTTTCTTTCACGAAGAAATATATATATATTTTTTATAAAAAAAAAATTTTTGGATTAAAATATCCTTTCTAGCATTCGTAGATGAATACACTATGTTTTAGCACATTTTCATAGAGTTTCACTATTTACCTCCCTCCGAGGGTAGTTTATATAATTATTTATCACGATGGATCACATCCTAAAATAAACTGTTTTTGCACTTCCCCTTTTTCCCTTTGCATATCATTTGATAGACTGATACCGATCGGGACTTTTCTGTGGCCCTTTGTTATCCATCTGGGGTTCTGTTCTGATAAGCCATTTTGACCAATAATAGGTTAAAGTTTGGATAAACCAGATCAAGCCTTCAGTAATTGAATTGAATTTTATTCATTTAGTTACTTTTGTAATATTAGGCGCTTTTAGCCATTCTAGCTATGGTATCTTTTCCCATTAGCAAGATGGCGGCGCCGCTCCTGACCTCATGCAATTCAGGTGGAGGTCGGCTACTTAGAGGTGGTGCGTCGCTGCGTTGCCCGTTCCCCATTGAAAATGTCACATCTGACGAAATGTCGTATGGGAAGGCACGCAGCTACGCCACCACGCAGACCGCATTGAACAGGGGACGGGTTCACACTGACCGGCCGGCAGTGTTTTACAAATACGCTTGTTTTTCTACATTTTGATGTAAGTGTTCTTAATTTTTTATGTGAAATAAAAGTTGCCAACAGTATTATGCTATGGGCGGCCCCATTTGTTTTTTTGTAATTGGAGGAAATTAGTGGGAACTGGCTGGATGTCTACATCAGGAACAGATGGTGTGGTGTTTTTTCTCCTCCTCCATGTGAGTGATCCGTCCCGGATTGGCTAACTCTATCAGCTTTCACCCACGGGGACAACTACAGGCTTCTGTGTACAATGCCTTAAACTTATAGCCATTTGGTAAGCCTCCAATCAAATAGGTGGTCGGGATGCAACTATATCTTCTGCATGTCACAGCGTGAAAATTATAGAACTGTCACTGAGGTGTCTTCTCCTTTTTACCAGCTATACGCCAATTTCATCTTTTTGGTGTTAAGAAATTATTTAAACTGGACTATTAAGACTAAAAACCTAGACTGTTCAAATTAATTTATGTAACTTTTCATGGTCATTTCTGATGGGACATTTGTTTTATATAGATTTTTTACTGGTTTCTTTTTTTCATTTATTGTTTTAAAATTTTTGTTTAAATTGGCGCAGCTTTATGTATTTTCCATTTGCCTTTTGGTGTGAGTATCCCACTTTCTAGCAGCAGCCTTTTTTCTAGGTTAGGGCCCCTCCCAATTTCCCTTCCCCTTCCTTATTCCCTTTTTCTTCCTTCCCCCCCCCCTTTCCTTTTCCCCTCTTCAGTCTCACCGAGCGCGGTTTATCCATTTCCATATGCGAATGAACTGCTTGTGCATGAGAGGATACGTAGGGAAAAGGAAGCAAGGGCTGGCCCGAGGAACCCCTGCAAATGATGGCCGAGAAACATGGATACCAGTGAAGTAGTTCAGTGAAATGTCCCCCCCCCCAACCCCTGGCCCACCCCTACTATGGTATGAGGACGTGAGAAGAGAGGGCAAAAATACCCCTGACAGGAGTGCAAAAAAACCTGGATGCCTGATGGATGTGATGGAGTAGGCGCTATGGCAATGAGCATCGTCAACATGGAACAACCATGCCAGACACAGAACACTGGTCCCACCTGATACGAACGGGTTGTGCTGCAGCCAAGACGGCCCAACCTGAGAACACAAACTGGAGAAATGACAGACAACCAGACATGAGAACAACACCCCTCTGTGCCTACCTACGAATGAGAAACATGAGCAGAAATGTCGAGACCACTGTGCGTGATGAAACTGACGATGGACCCCCCCTCCTCGTGTGAGTGGTGAATAAGCCCGAGTAACCTGCAGCGCAGAGACAGGTAGTTGACTTAAGAACTCAGGGCTGGTGTACCCACGGACCATGGGTAGTCGTATGAGTGTGGTGAATGAACATGCATCGTATGACGTGTGGTATACGGGCGAGAAGATTGAGGACAACAATCAATTTAACAAACGAAACCTCAGTCCGTATGGATCTGTAGGCGTGACAGATCCTGATGTGTGAGCCCTAACTAACTGACCCAGGTACAAACATGAACACAGATACGATGAGACATGACAACCAACGAACAAGACAGCTATCGGAGTATGCTCTGAGTGAACAACGCCCCTCTGAGAAACGCTGTGGCTGAACACCGAGGGTGAAAACACCATGATAGAAATGCTGCGGCAGAAACGCTATGACAGAAATGCTGAGGCCGAAATGTTATGACAGAAATGCTGAGGCCGAAACGTTATGACAGAAATGCTGAGGCCGAAACGTTATGACAGAAATGCTGAGGCCGAAACGTTATGACAGAAATGCTGAAGCCGAAACGTTATGACAGAAATGCTAAGGCCGAAACGTTATGACAGAAATGCTGAGGCCGAAACGATAGAAAACGCTGAAGCTGAATGCTGAGGCAGAAACGCAATGCCAGAATCCAGAGGCAGAAACGCAATGCCAGAAATCCAGGGGGCAGAAACGCAATGCCAGAAATCCAGGGGGCAGAAACGCAATGCCAGAAATCCAGGGGGCAGAAACGCAATGCCAGAAATCCAGGGGGCAGAAACGAGAAATCCAGGGGGAAGAAACGAGAAATCCAGGGGGAAGAAACGCAATGCCAGAAATCCAGGGGGAAGAAACGAGAAATCCAGGGGGAAGAAACAATGCCAGAAATCCAGAGGGCAGAAACGAGAAATCCAGGGGGAAGAAACGCAATGCCAGAAATCCAGGGGGCAGAAATGCAGTGACAGAAATCCAGGGGACAGAACGCAATGACAAATCCAGGGGCAGAACCGCAATGACAGAAATCCAGGGGCAGAACCGCAATGACAGAAATCCAGGGGCAGAAATGCAATGACAGAAATCCAGAGGCAGAAATGCAATGACAGAAATCCAGGGGCAGAAACGCAACGACAGAAATCCAGGGGCAGAAACGCAACGACAGAAATCCAGGGGCAGAAACGCAACGACAGAAATCCAGGGGCAGAAACGCAACAACAGAAATCCAGGGGCAGAAACGCAACGACAGAAATCCAGGGGCAGAAACGCAACGACAGAAATCCAGGGGCAGAAAACGCAATGACAGAAATCCAGGGGCAGAAACTTAATGACACAAATCCAGAGGCAGAAACTATGACAGAACGCTGAGGCAGAAATGCCATGATAGAAAACCTGGGGCAGGAACGCAATGACAAATGCTGAGATTGAAATGCTGAGGCAAAAATGTAACGAACAGCAATCCTGGGGCAGACTGCTATGACAGAATGCTGAGGCAGAAATGCCATGACAGAACGTGAATGACAGAAAAATACGCTGAGACTGAACACTGAGGCAGAGACAAAATGACAGAAATCCAGGGGCAGAGACAAAATGACAGAAATCCAGGGGCAGAGACAAAATGACAGAAATCCAGGGGCAGAGACAAAATGACAGAAATCCAGGGGCAGAGACAAAATGACAGAAATCCAGCGGCAGAGACAAAATGACAAAAATCCAGGGGCAGAAACGCAATGACAGAAATCCAGGGGCAGAAACGCAATGACAGAAATCCAGGGGCAGAAACGCAATGACAGAAATCCAGGGGCAGAAACGCAATGACAGAAATCCAGGGGCAGAACGCAATGACAGGAATCCAGAGGCAGAAACGCAATGACAGAAATCCAGGGGCAGAAACGCAATGGCAGAAATCCAGGGGCAGAAACGCAATGGCAGAAATCCAGGGGCAGAAACGCAATGACAGAAATCCAGGGGCAGAAACGCAATGACAGAAATCCAGAGGCAGAAACGCTGAGACAGAAATGCAAGGACGGAAACCCTGGGAAGAAACGCTGGGACTGCAATGCTGAGGCAGAAATGCAACGACAGAAATCCTGGGCAGAACGCTTTGACAGAACGCTGAGGCAGAAGCCATGACAGAACACCTGGGCAGAAACGCAAATGACGGAAACACGCTGAGACTGAACGCTGAGGCAGAAATGCAATGACATAAATCCTGGGCAGAAAACGCTGAGACAGCAAAGCCATGACAAAAAAGCTGAGACTGAACACTGAGCCAGGACTGCTGGGCAGCACACCGCAACAGAAATGCTGGGGCAGGAAGGCTATGACAAATGCAGAGACTGTACGCCGAGACTAAATGCTGGGGCATGGCGCAATGACCTGAAAGCTGGGGCATGAAGTGAATGACAGAAATGCTAGGGCAGAACGCTATGACAGAAACGCAGGGGAAAAATGCTGAGGCAGAAAATGCAATGACAGAAATGCCGGGCAGAAAACGCTATGACAGAAATGCCAGGCAGAAACACTATGACAGAAATGGCGGGCAGAAACGCTATGACAGAAATGGCGGGCAGAAAACGCTATGACAGAAATGGCGGGCAGAAAACGCTATGACAGAAATGGCGGGCAGAAAAACGCTAAGACAGAAATGCCGGGGCAGAACGCTAAGACGGAAATGCTGGGGCAGATGACAAGGGGAAAGGAGCTGGCGGCGGCCGATTCACCTCCCCCCGGCGGAATGGGGCGGCCCCCCATGGGGAAGGATGTATGGAAAGTTCCTTTGAAACACATGCTGCAGTAAGGTGCTTTGCAAGACCTGTCTGGAGCAGCCTACAGGCTGCCTGCAGGGAAATAATGAAAACGGAAGTAACTTGGGGGGGGGGAGAGAAGCCGGCCGGCGGCCGAATACACCCCCCCCCCAAGCACACATTGCCCACGTGGCCATGGATGGAGAGAGGAGTCGGCGGCGGCCGAACCCCCAGCAGACATTGCCCTTGTGAACCTGTATGGGGAGAGGAGTCGGCGGCGGCCGAACCCCCCCCCCCGCACCAGGCAAGCGGCAAGCCAGACAGCATGGATGGACGGCTGCATGCCTTGGGGAGAGTGGCGGGAGGAGGATGGAAGGGAGGACAGACAGATGGACGCCCCCCCCCGCTCCCCAGGCATGTGCACCAGGAGAAGCGGGGGGCGGTACGCTGCTAACCAGAGCTGGAGGGATAGTGTAACATGAAGGACAGACACCCCCCCCGCTCCCCCTCGGCATGAGCGCCGGGAGAAGTGGGCAGGCGGGCAGACAAGTGGGTGGTGGAGGATAAATGGACTGCCCCCCCATGAGCGCTGGGAAAAGCGGCGGCTGCCCTCCACGCAGCTGGAACATGGCGCTGCAAGGGAGGATGAGCAGGACGACGCCCACAAGCTGGTGGATGACAGGGGGGGGGGACACGAGGAACCGACACAAATGCTGCGGCCACCGCCGCTCAGGAAGGTGGCCGGAAGTGACGTGCATCAACCCAGAACGCCGACGACCCTGGCCCTAGCAGAGGAGGAGGCTTAAATAGTCTCTCTGACTCCTCCCACAAATACAGGCTGGCCCTTCGGCCAGCCTTAACACATATCAATTTTGTTTTTACATGGTATTGCTGAATCTGTGATCCTTTCCTATACTTGATTCCCCCAGCGGTTCTCCCCCTTGTATGTAACTTGTATTCATATTTTTAGCTCCCGAGTGCATTACTTTATATTTTTCAATTTTAACCCTCATATGCCATATCTGCCCACCCCTCTATTTTGTCTTCTTGTAAAGTTGCTATACCCTGTTGTGAAGGTATTGCCCTGCTTAGATTTGTGTCATCAGCAAACACTGTGATTAAACTATTTATTCCAACCTCTGTATCGTTTTTAACAAGTTAAATAAATATAAATGATCCCAGGACAGAGTCCTGGGATACCCTGCTTACAACTCCAGACCATTCAGAAAATTTGCCATTTATCACCACCCACTGGATGTCAATCAATATCATCAATATCAAAAGACCTTAATTTGTATGTTTATGTACATTTATGGGGTACTGTATCAAATGCCTTAGTGAAATCTAGATACACTACGTCCACAGGCCTTCTGTATCCAAATTACAACTCACCTCATTATAGAATGTTAATAGCTTGGTCTAGCAAGAACAATTCTTCATAAATCCATAATGGTTACTATTAATACTATTCTTGTCAGCAAATTCTTGGATATGGTTCCTTCCAGCAGTTAACATCCTTTGCAGTTTACAGTTTACATACTAATGATGTTAGGCTGACTGGTCTGTAGTTTCCAGGAGTATATCTCTGACCAATTTTTGAATACTGGTATTATGTTTGCTTTTTGTGAATCAGATGGTACTATTCTAGGCAGTAAGCTGTCCTTAAAAATTAGGAATGATGTTCTATTTAAGAAAATTAGATATCTATAGACGAAAATAGAAATATAATTTTACATACTATAAATAAAACATGTTTAGTAATTATATATGCATAATACATTTTTAACAAGATTTGGAGTATTCCTTGCAAAAAATTAACCAAATATGCCTCCCATTCTAAGGATTACCAGTCTGGAACACCAGTAGGCTGCTATCTCCATAACTGATAGATTGTGACTGTGCGGGCCGCTTGTTATGTTAATACAACCCCTGTAACCTCATCAGTACCAGGCATATATTTCAGGAGAAAGGTCAAAACATTTGGCTTGTTGTGAACATTTACTGGACTCTTCTCACTCCTAGGAGGTATTATGTACAGTATAACTTGCCTGACCTTGGTGGGAGTTGGTAAATTATCTATTTCCTGCATCACATACTGTGCAGGGCCATCTTTTCACATGGGCATGCTGGGAAGTTGCCCAGGGGCCCCACTTGCCTGGGGGGCCCCACCAGCCAAGCATCATTCAGATGTCACAAAGTTCGCTGCCGCATTGTGCTAGTGCTGTGCACTGGCATCACCAGCGTGGGGCCTGATGGGGCCATGAACCCCCCCCCCCCCCCAATTTTACTCTGTGCCCCCCCAAATTAAGTGCTGTAATGTTTTTGTATAACCAAAACAATCGCCGCGGCTTTCCGAGTGTCCTGATCGTGGAATGACTCATTATTGAGTGGCAGTCTGTCAGGTGACGTCGCGCGCCGACCACCGCTGTTGTTTATGGGAGTTGTTGTCCATGGCGATGGCTGTGTGCTCAAGCTCCCTGCTCCCAGGGGGTGAAGTCAGTCTGAGGAAACAGCGCAGCCAGCCTACTGTATGCTACAACTCCCATCACTGCGGTAGGAAACCAGGATATTTTGCCTGCCCCAGTGCCTCTGCTTGGCTGGACACTGTGTAAAAACACCATGTAACGTAGCTGGCCTGGGCGCGCCGCTGCTGGCTGGTGGTACAGTAACAATACCGTGGAGTAGATGTGACCCCCGGCCAGGAGCAACATCATCACCCACCCCCCCAGGACTGGAGGAAGCCATGGAGAAGGAGGAAGAGAGGACCTGTCTGGCAAGCAAGCTGAGGTGAGAGACTCTGACACCCCCACAGGATCAATCATCTCATTGATCTGCCCCCATACACCTCATTTACCTTGCCCATGGCCTGTGAACCCTGCTGGGAGCTGCCCACGGCTACAGGCCAGCAAGACCCACATGCCATGGTCGGCTCCCAGCAGGACCCACAGACCATGGCCAGCAGGACCCATAGACTATTGTCCGCTCCCAGCAGGACCCACATGTCAGTGGCCAGCTCCCAGCAGGACCCACAGGTCAGTGGCCAGCAGGACCCACAGGTCAGTGGCCAGCTCCCAGCAGGACCCACAGGTCCGCAGCTAGCTCCCAGCAGGACCCACAAGTCAGTGGCCAGCAGGACCCACAGGTCCACAGCATGTGGGTCCTGCTGGGATCTGGCCACTGACCTGTGGGTCCTGCTGGCCACTGACCTGTGGGTTCTGCTGGCCACTGACCTGTGGGTCCTGCTGGCCACTGACCTGTGGGCCCTGCTGGCCACTAGCCTAGGATGACCACCACCACATTACGGCTACAGGCCAGCAAGACCCACATGCCATGGTCGGCTCCCAGCAGGACCCATAGGCTATTGCCTGCTCCCAGCAGGACCCACATGTCAGTGGCCAGGTCCCAGCAGGACCCACAGGTCTCGCAGCCAGCTACCAGAAGGACCCACAGGTCAGTGGCCAGCAGGACCCACAGGTCAGTGGCCAGCTCCCAGCAGGACCCACAGGTCCGCAGCCAGCTCCCAGCAGGACCCACAAGTCAGTGGCCAGCAGGACCCACAGGTCCGCAGCTTGTGGGTCCTGCTGGGATCTGGCCACTGACCTGTGGGTCCTGCTGGCCACTGACCTGTGGGTCCTGCTGGCCACTGACCTGTGGGTCCTGCTGGCCACTGACCTGTGTGTCCTGCTGGTCACTGACCTGTGGGACCTGCTGGCCACTAGCCTAGGGTGACCACCGCCAGATTACAAATATCCCCCGTTTACGCGCTTACACATAATTAGTGCTTTTGTACTGTCCCATCTCAATCTGTAATTTCTTGTTTTTCAATTTCTAACTTTTCAAGCTCGTGTTATATTGTCCAAACGTTGTGTTAATTTTTAAACACTGATTTTGTTGGAGGTACCAATAAATATAGCCTTATTGATAATTTTAATTTTTATCCTTGTGCGTGATTGTGTAGACAGGGCCCCAGTGCACTGTATTGCCCGGGGGCCTATAATGCTCTTAAGTTAAGACTGATACTGTGTCCCCCTTGCATGTTTCCTTCGCTTTTTAGAGGACAAGGAGCTTTAATATTGGGAAAAGTTGTTCCTGTACAGTGCTTCTTTTCACTAGATTTCAGCTCCTCAATTTTCCCTGGATCTCTGAGGAAGGCTCAGTGGTATCACCCCAGAATATAGGAAGCAGCCAAAAGCCAAGGTGTAAAAGTAAGTTTTCTTTATATTTGGCATCCTATTCCAAATATCTAATTCTATTTTTGCTTTGCGCTGAAAAAGAAGCAAACCTTCCATGTTCATAAAAGGACCATTTTAAAGACCATATCCAAGCAAATAACACCCCTACCCATTTCCCTCCCCCACTTCCTTCTTACTCATTTATTACTTTTAAAATACAAAGTTTCTGAACAGTTGTATGCTGTCCTTAGTCTGTCATGTAAAACCACTTTAGATTTTGACGACCAGTAATCCCACGATGCAGGCTGTGCCCACGCCAACCAGTTGCCTTTTTTTTGATTGTTACTTCTTGAACCTAAACCCTGTCCCTGCCACTGGGCAACCAATTTGGAAGTATTCACATCACCCAAGCAGCAACATAACACCCAAGACAAGAAGGGCCATCTCCCTCCACAGTGAAGAAGATATAAGACTTTGGACCTGATGTGTCATGTAATCATGAACTTCAGTAAAGAAATTGGCCTTTAAATTTACAGTAGGTTTTAAAAGCTAATTGGTGGTGATGATGGAAGGGGGTTTAAGGTTATGACCGGAGCTCAGCTTCAAATAGTGTTTTGTTTTTCTGTTTAGTACCCTCTTTAAACTGGCAATGTGACTTTTTATTTATTATGTGGGATTGTCCTCTTTAATTTGTTGTTTGGTATTTCTTCATATTCATTAAACATCCTTGCAGGGCTCCCTTTTATGATTAGCTGCTTTTTTAGAATGAAACATGTTAGATGCCTTCCAGCTTCCAGCTGAATGCTGTTATTCATAATGTAGAACTCCATCCAAATTTTTTTCTAGTTGTAGAACTTCTGCCAAGTTTTTATTGCCATCTATCTTCCCTTTGGGGAAATTATCTTAAATTTTTTTTTCCACTTAACATTAAGTGATGAAAAATCAAAAATATTACAGTTGGTAACAACTGTAGAATAGAGGGAACATTTCTCACTAAGGAGGTTTCTCTTACCTTCTGTTCTTTCTGTGGTACAGGAAACAGGGCAAAATCCCCCAATAGAGACAGAGACAAATACCTGAAAAATCTTTCCCCTCACTTTACTAATCTAGATGGGCTTCCACTTTTTAATTATTTACATTTGTTCTTTAAAGATCAACTCCAAGCTCAGCCCCCACCAGCATATCATCCCCTAGATACCCCCACCAGTATTTCTATTTTATTTTTTGCGTGCCTACCTTTTTCAGAATTTTTTTCAGGTTTTCAAATGATTTGCAGGGTCCTCTTCCTCCTCGATCTTCTCCTGGACATAATAATGTCAACACCACCCTCTGCATCTTTACATTTCACGTAGAGGGTGTTGTAGTGATGTACCCTCAGAGGGGTACATGACTTTCTGAACTTATAGAACATCCTCAATTTTCCAGGTTGAATGACACCGGCTGTCATTAGACCCAGAAAACTGAGGATATCTTGTGGTAGAAAGAAGTCTTTAAATTGATAGGGGGGGGGGGGGGCGATTAAAAAACTAATCCTGGAGTTGGGTGCTTTAAGTTTGAGCAAGCCTCTTACCTTACCTGTGATTACCTACAGACATGTAAGTGAAACTGAGTTTACTGGCACATTAGTGGTCATGTGCCATACTATAACCACTTCAGCCCCAGAAGATTTTACCCCCTTAATGACGGGAACAGCTTTTACAAATCGGCGCTGCGCCATTTTGACTGACATTTATGCGGCCATGTGATGTTGTACCCAAACAAAATTAAAGCCTTTTTTTTCCCACAAATAGAAACAAAAAAAGTCCGGCAATTTTGAAAAAAAATATATATATATTTTTAACTTTTTGCTATAGTAAATATCCCACATTTATTTTTTTTTAAAACAAATTTTAGGTCAATATGTATTCTTCTACATATTTTTGTTAAAATAAATCAAGATAAGCGTATATTGATTGGTTTGCGCAAAATATTATAGTGTCTACAAAATAGGGAATAGATTTATGGCATTTTTATTATTACTTTTTTTTACTAGTATTGGCGGTGATCAGATCGGACACTTTTGACACTTTTTTTGGGACCATTGACATTTATACAGCGATCAGAGCTAAAAATAGCCGCTGAATACTGTATAAATGTCACTGGCAGGGAAGGGGTTAACACTAGGGGCGATCAAGGGGATAACTGTGTTCCCTATGAGTGTTTCTAACTGTGGGGGGGGGGGGGGGCTTACTGGGACATGACAGAGATCACTGTTCCCGACCACTGGGAACAGTGGATCCATGTCATGTCACCTGTCAGAACAAGGAAATTCCTTGTTTACATAGGCATCTCCCTGTTCTGCCTGTGTACAAGGCAATTGCAGGCCGCCAGAGGAAATCGAGTCCCCCTGAACAGCGGGCACGCTCCCGCAGCATGCCGCAGGAGTGCGTGCCTGCAACTGAGCCTGTGAAGCTACTGGCCTCAGATGATACACAGAGATGAAATAAATACTCTTACATACGTTTTACCTGTTTATCTATAGCTGTCTTTCCCCTACATTTGGAATGAGGCAGCAGACAGAAATGACATTTAGTGCTCTGGATTGAGACAAGCACACACCGTAGAGGGATATACTTTGTTCATATTTTATGTCTGAGGTTTACAACCACTTTAACAGGCTTAGAACTGCATTATTAGTCTTTGCTATAGTTTTTGTTTTCTGTCTGTCTCAATGACCAGGCCATTGTTTGTGATACGGCACTGCATCACTTTAACCGACAATTGCGCGGTCATGCGATGCTGTACCCAAACAAAATTTATATCCTTTTTTTCCCCACAAATAGAGCTTTCTTTTGGTGGTATTTGATCATCTCTGCGGTTTTAATTTTTTGCGTTATAAACAAAATAAAAGCTACAATTTTGAAAAAAACACAATATTTTGTACTTTTTTGCTTTAATAAATAGCTCCAATTTTTTTTAAAGAGCAAAAGCAAATTTTTTCCTTAGTTTAGGCAGTTATGTATTCTTCTACATATTTTTGGTAATAAAAATTGCAAAAAGCGTATATTGATTGGTGTGCACAAAAGTTATAGCGTCTACAAAATAGGGGATCGATATAGGCATTTTTATTATTATTATATTTTTTTTACTAGTAATGGTGGCGATCTGCGATTTTTTTTCTTTTATCGAGACTGCGACATCGGACACTTTTGACAAATTTTTAGGTCGATTGACAATTATACAGCAATCAGTGCTGAAGTCACGTGTTCAGGGTTCGGCTGCTGAGGTGATTCCTGGTTCTGGTATGGACCAACCCCGTGAGGGGTCCCGGACCCAGGAGTGTCTGCCGTCCCCGTAAGCATGGTCACCCTGACCAGCCCCAGAGGCCTTCATGATCTGGAGTGGGGATCCGTCCGTTCCCGAGCCTCGGAGGCCTAGTAACTGAAGGAGGATTCGGAGGTGTCCCGGTGTGCTCTCGGTATTGGAGGGACACAGCAACTCGTACAAGCGACCAGGGGAGGACTCTTCGTAGGAGGGCCAAGAAACTGGCTGCTCGGTAAAAGCCTGGGAGCTGAGTTGTATGGACACTAGAGAATCCACACTTCTCACAGTATCGCCAAGAAGGCTGAAGGATCCAGGTACTGTGGGAAAGGTTCCTAACTATTCTTCAGTTACAATCTAGTCTGTGGCAGAAACTTTGCAAGCTTTCCGCATCACATGTTGGCTGCTAAATCTAATGTTAGAGGTTTGTGATAGGAGAACGCGGGTGGGACTTTAAATGGAGCACACATCAGAAATTTGGTCGTCAAGTGACTATCATAATTTATTTTACTGTAGTCCATGATATATTGTGGAACATTTTGGGCGTCAACCTCTAACAATGTTCTGGGCATATTGCCTCCATATAATCAATCATGGACCGATAATGTACAACAATTATAGTCAATTTTACAACTAGAGGGAGAGCAGAAACACATTGGTAAATATATATGAAATAGTAACAATGGTTGAACCCAGAATGGCCATAACGACCAAAAAGACTGTAATACTGCCAATTAGAATGGATAAAAAAACAAAGTCATTAAAATCTTGATATTCCATGCTTGAGATGAAAGGATAGTGGCTAAAAGCTCTACGCGTTTCACGGTATTACAACCGCTCATCAGGAGCATATATCATGGAATAATTCTAAAAGAAAACAGAATGGGTTCAAATAAGAAAAATAATAATTTGAATTTGGTATAATAAATTTTTGGAGGCTGTGCATCCAACTCACGTCTGCACCAGTGGGTCGAGCAACACGTAGTCCCAGGCCGCAAACAGGCCGCAGCGCCAGGTCCACAGGCTTCAAGGTGATCAGTGGGAGCGGCGTCCATTGCCATAGACATCACCAGGTTGGGCATACACTGTGTCTGCAAATGGGTATTAGGAAATATGAAAATAAACTGTGTGGAGTGAATATGGTAAGAGGAATGAGGGTATGTGAAGGGACTGCATGGGTGTGTGAAGGAGATGTGTAATGGGTGAGGGAAATGAGTGAAAAGTGAATGAAATAAGTGATCAAAGGGAGGAAAAAAGGAAATATTATAGATTGGGAAGTGCGTGGAGAAAATGGTGAATGAACTAAAACCACAGGTGTGTGTGAAGTGCTAAAGAAAACAGTGTAAAATGGAGAGTGTAAAAAGGTAGCCCAAACCTATGTGGATGCCCGCAATGGAGTACACTCATGGTCCCAATTTGGCGGCGCACAGCCAGCGAGACCGCCACCGGGGAGTGGTGACGCTAACCCCCAAGCGGCTCAGCCGTCCGGCGATCAGCGCCAAATCATCTCCCCTGGTGTGGCCGTTGATGGACAACGAGCGCCGGGAGGACGCCTGAAGTCCGACGCATACAGCGTGACGTCGGTAAAAAAGGGACCAATTACCCGCCCCCTTGACATACGCCCAAAGGCAGGGAAGGGGGGGGTAAAACCACGTGTCACAACTTGGCCTGAGGTGCCCAGCACCGACAGACAGTGCAGCGGCAGCTAGGTCGCCGTTGAGGGCCCACAGGTACAGACAAAGCGGGATACAAAAACCTGTATGAAACAAAGAAAAAATTTACAGGATCAGGAAATCAATCCGCCTGTAAAATTTGCAAAAAATACTGAGAATACTACTGATGTGTGCTCCCATCCCGGGTTTGGTTGTTGAGTAGGAAAATTGATTTTTGGAACTTTAATTGAAGCTAGCACCTAAGGGATGCCAACCTCCATTCCGGGTCAGATGTGATAGGAGAACGCGGGTGGGACTTTAAATGGAGCACACATCAGAAATTTGGTCGTCAAGTGACTATCATAATTTATTTTACTGTAGTCCATGATATATTGTGGAACATTTTGGGCGTCAACCTCTAACAATGTTCTGGGCATATTGCCTCCATATAATCAATCATGGACCGATAATGTACAACAATTATAGTCAATTATACAACTAGAGGGAGAGCAGAAACACATTGGTAAATATATATGAAATAGTAACAATGGTTGAACCCAGAATGGCCATAACGACCATAAAGACTGTAATACTGCCAATTAGAATGGATAAAAAAACAAAGTCATTAAAATCTTGATATTCCATGCTTGAGATGAAAGGATAGTGGCTAAAAGCTCTACGCGTTTCACGGTATTACAACCGCTCATCAGGAGCATATATCATGGAATAATTCTAAAAGAAAACAGAATGGGTTCAAATAAGAAAAATAATAATTTGAATTTGGTATAATAAATTTTTGGAGGCTGTGCATCCAACTCACGTCTGCACCAGTGGGTCGAGCAACACGTAGTCCCAGGCCGCAAACAGGCCGCAGCGCCAGGTCCACAGGCTTCAAGGTGATCAGTGGGAGCGGCGTCCATTGCCATAGACATCACCAGGTTGGGCATACACTGTGTCTGCAAATGGGTATTAGGAAATATGAAAATAAACTGTGTGGAGTGAATATGGTAAGAGGAATGAGGGTATGTGAAGGGACTGCATGGGTGTGTGAAGGAGATGTGTAATGGGTGAGGGAAATGAGTGAAAAGTGAATGAAATAAGTGATCAAAGGGAGGAAAAAAGGAAATATTATAGATTGGGAAGTGCGTGGAGAAAATGGTGAATGAACTAAAACCACAGGTGTGTGTGAAGTGCTAAAGAAAACAGTGTAAAATGGAGAGTGTAAAAAGGTAGCCCAAACCTATGTGGATGCCCGCAATGGAGTACACTCATGGTCCCAATTTGGCGGCGCACAGCCAGCGAGACCGCCACCGGGGAGTGGTGACGCTAACCCCCAAGCGGCTCAGCCGTCCGGCGATCAGCGCCAAATCATCTCCCCTGGTGTGGCCGTTGATGGACAACGAGCGCCGGGAGGACGCCTGAAGTCCGACGCATACAGCGTGACGTCGGTAAAAAAGGGACCAATTACCCGCCCCCTTGACATACGCCCAAAGGCAGGGAAGGGGGGGTAAAACCACGTGTCACAACTTGGCCTGAGGTGCCCAGCACCGACAGACAGTGCAGCGGCAGCTAGGTCGCCGTTGAGGGCCCACAGGTACAGACAAAGCGGGATACAAAAACCTGTATGAAACAAAGAAAAAATTTACAGGATCAGGAAATCAATCCGCCTGTAAAATTTGCAAAAAATACTGAGAATACTACTGATGTGTGCTCCCATCCCGGGTTTGGTTGTTGAGTAGGAAAATGGATTTTTGGAACTTTAATTGAAGCTAGCACCTAAGGGATGCCAACCTCCATTCCGGGTCAGATGTGATAGGAGAACGCGGGTGGGACTTTAAATGGAGCACACATCAGAAATTTGGTCGTCAAGTGACTATCATAATTTATTTTACTGTAGTCCATGATATATTGTGGAACATTTTGGGCGTCAACCTCTAACAATGTTCTGGGCATATTGCCTCCATATAATCAATCATGGACCGATAATGTACAACAATTATAGTCAATTATACAACTAGAGGGAGAGCAGAAACACATTGGTAAATATATATGAAATAGTAACAATGGTTGAACCCAGAATGGCCATAACGACCATAAAGACTGTAATACTGCCAATTAGAATGGATAAAAAAACAAAGTCATTAAAATCTTGATATTCCATGCTTGAGATGAAAGGATAGTGGCTAAAAGCTCTACGCGTTTCACGGTATTACAACCGCTCATCAGGAGCATATATCATGGAATAATTCTAAAAGAAAACAGAATGGACTACAGTAAAATAAATTATGATAGTCACTTGACGACCAAATTTCTGATGTGTGCTCCATTTAAAGTCCCACCCGCGTTCTCCTATCACATCTGACCCGGAATGGAGGTTGGCATCCCTTAGGTGCTAGCTTCAATTAAAGTTCCAAAAATCCATTTTCCTACTCAACAACCAAACCCGGGATGGGAGCACACATCAGTAGTATTCTCAGTATTTTTTGCAAATTTTACAGGCGGATTGATTTCCTGATCCTGTAAATTTTTTCTTTGTTTCATACAGGTTTTTGTATCCCGCTTTGTCTGTACCTGTGGGCCCTCAACGGCGACCTAGCTGCCGCTGCACTGTCTGTCGGTGCTGGGCACCTCAGGCCAAGTTGTGACACGTGGTTTTACCCCCCCTTCCCTGCCTTTGGGCGTATGTCAAGGGGGCGGGTAATTGGTCCCTTTTTTACCGACGTCACGCTGTATGCGTCGGACTTCAGGCGTCCTCCCGGCGCTCGTTGTCCATCAACGGCCACACCAGGGGAGATGATTTGGCGCTGATCGCCGGACGGCTGAGCCGCTTGGGGGTTAGCGTCCCCACTCCCCGGTGGCGGTCTCGCTGGCTGTGCGCCGCCAAATTGGGACCATGAGTGTACTCCATTGCGGGCATCCACATAGGTTTGGGCTACCTTTTTACACTCTCCATTTTACACTGTTTTCTTTAGCACTTCACACACACCTGTGGTTTTAGTTCATTCACCATTTTCTCCACGCACTTCCCAATCTATAATATTTCCTTTTTTCCTCCCTTTGATCACTTATTTCATTCACTTTTCACTCATTTCCCTCACCCATTACACATCTCCTTCACACACCCATGCAGTCCCTTCACATACCCTCATTCCTCTTACCATATTCACTCCACACAGTTTATTTTCATATTTCCTAATACCCATTTGCAGACACAGTGTATGCCCAACCTGGTGATGTCTATGGCAATGGACGCCGCTCCCACTGATCACCTTGAAGCCTGTGGACCTGGCGCTGCGGCCTGTTTGCGGCCTGGGACTACGTGTTGCTCGACCCACTGGTGCAGACGTGAGTTGGATGCACAGCCTCCAAAAATTTATTATACCAAATTCAAATTATTATTTTTCTTATTTGAACCCATTCTGTTTTCTTTTAGAATTATTCCATGATATATGCTCCTGATGAGCGGTTGTAATACCGTGAAACACGTAGAGCTTTTAGCCACTATCCTTTCATCTCAAGCATGGAATATCAAGATTTTAATGACTTTGTTTTTTTATCCATTCTAATTGGCAGTATTACAGTCTTTATGGTCGTTATGGCCATTCTGGGTTCAACCATTGTTACTATTTCATATATATTTACCAATGTGTTTCTGCTCTCCCTCTAGTTGTATAATTGACTATAATTGTTGTACATTATCGGTCCATGATTGATTATATGGAGGCAATATGCCCAGAACATTGTTAGAGGTTGACGCCCAAAATGTTCCACAATATATCATGGACTACAGTAAAATAAATTATGATAGTCACTTGACGACCAAATTTCTGATGTGTGCTCCATTTAAAGTCCCACCCGCGTTCTCCTATCACATCTGACCCGGAATGGAGGTTGGCATCCCTTAGGTGCTAGCTTCAATTAAAGTTCCAAAAATCCATTTTCCTACTCAACAATAATGTTAGAGGTTTATCCAGCAGTAAAGCGTCCAGTTGCGAGTGGCTTCTCTCTGGGCTAACTAAGAGACATTTGGCGGATGTCACCAGTTCAAAGTGCCTGAGTTTTATCACCCGTGCCCTCTATTCCTATTCGAGACTGTGTTATAATTGGATGTTACCCCAGCAAAATAAAAATCCTGAAAAGGACAGCATTTGAAGTTACTGGGTACTAACCCTGGGAACCCCTAGATGACAACCGATGAGCTATAAGAAGGTAATTGGTAAGCCCAGAAAATTCAAGGTCGTCCTTAGGGGTTATGGCCGCTACACGTGGGTGCTCGTCCGGGATTTACCATTACCTCACAACTTTATTGGAATATAGAGTGGAGTGTTTTTGAACTGCGCCATCAGCGCCATCTTTATTCGGGCAGAGACTTTCACTGAGGTGCGTAAGCATGGGAGGAGCCCTTGCCGAAAAGCCTGCAAAGTTACGCAGCCCAAGCAATCAGTGGGAGGAGTCTGCGCTGTTCTTTTCCTGCATGAGGCACCACGTGAGAGTGTGTTGCGGAAGGAGAAGAAGCTGGTTCAGTTTTTCTACAGTGTTGGAAAACAGTCGAATTTCCCAGAGAATGTACCGTGTTCCGGGCGTGCAGTCTGTGCCAGGACCCAGGATGCCTACTGTGAGGGGTCCGACAGGCATACAGATGCCCGGTACCGCGCTGACAGACACGGGCATTCGCCTGCTTCTGCAGGGGCGGTTTGTGCTATACACCGCAGGAGACATTGAGGCCCTCTGCATGCTATGCGGGAAGTGTGACGGTCTGGTTACAAACTCCCGGCCGTTTGCAAGATGTAGAAGATGCGGAGAGTACGTCTTGAAAGTGGAGCAGCCCACCGAATTGCCTCGGGCCTACCAGATGGACTGGGCCATGGGCATAGCAACTGAGAAGTCGATTGTCTATGCCCCAGCAGCGTCCATTGGAGCCCGTACTGCAAGAAGGGATGTTGCCCCCTCCGAAGTTCAGGAGACTGCCCTGGAGGTCGTGGACACGACCCCAGCTGTGAGTGCTGCTGCTGCAGTGCCTGTCTACAAAGAGGGAGAACAACCCAGCGCTCCCCGCCATTGCAGAGGCAGACTGTTCCCGTGCCTCCCCAGACCGAATATATGGAAAAAGGTATTCACAGAGAAGCACCGGAGAACCACGGGTGCTGCCGCTGTGAACTATCGGCCCGCAGGGGAGTCATCACAGGATTCAGGGACTAACTCTGTCTCTGACGAAAGGAGATGACTGGCACTTCAAGCCTCGGTTGTCGTGAGTACTAAATTTTAAACTTTTAAAAGGCTTTTAAGCTTTTAAGCTTTTCACTCTGTTGCTTAGGAAAAAAAAACACTGCCCAATCATGACGAGACCAGCCCGGTCTCAGAGACTTTTACAAAAGCGGGTGGCAACAGAGTATGGACTTGAATTCCCTTATGTGCCTAGGGAAGTTATGGACATCATAGAAGAGAATCGAGAGAAGTGGTATGCAGAGGATGTCTGGGACTACCTAAAAGTCCCAAAGCCACTACAGAAAAAAGCATTCTCCCTTGAGATATATGATCGGTTTCAAGGATGTCTGTTACACTGGAGTTATGGTCGGCACATATATAGTGACAAAGTTGTGATCTGCAGACCGGAAAAAGACAGTGCTGTGTATTACATCACCACCTTTGATGTTCAGACGGGTAAAGACTTGGTTTTGCCTGATCCCCGTTTCTACTGGTGAACTGTTCCTGAGTCAAGCCTTTGAATCTGCAAGGAGAGCTTCTTCAGATCTTCATCTCTTTGCATTTTCTTCAGAAACGACAGAACTGTGGGGTTAGATAAACAGGTTAGTGCTGGAAAAGCTACGTGTCAAGTTTGCCACTCTGGGTCACAGTACTTAGCTTTCAACGGGACTTGCAGTTACAGCGGCTCTGATCACTAGGTGGCATGAGTCGGCAGGAACAGAGTAGAATAGTTTTTCATTATTTTAGCTAGCTGTTAGTTATTTTGAAAAAAATTAAAATAAAATATATTTTACATTTTTTAGAACAGAAGGCTTCATTGAGACTGGGATGAAGCTTTGCTTTCTAAAAGCAATAATGTACAGTATTTTATATTACACTTGTCTATTTTTCTATTTTTACAGGATGCACCAAGATCATCAAGATCACCGGAGATTGGGTGGTGTAGACAGTTAGACTGGGTGGTATATGTGTACAGTATGTGAAATGTTTTACTGTGAAGAATGTTAAACATTTAAACTGTTTTTCCCTTCTTTCCCTATCCCAACACCCAAACTAAAACTCAGGCACCACGTATTTTTGTAAAATATGTTAGTTTTCCTTTTTTTTTTTAGCTAGATGATGGGGACATCGTCTAAACAACTACGGGGAGTGTGTAGCGCCGACACTTGACTAAGTGTGCGCTATGCATATGTAAATTTAGTTCTCCATAACTGTAACAGAGTTCTGGGGGTTAATTGTACAGGTTTTTTTTACTTTGGCATCAGTTTGGCTGGGCTGTACTGAAGTTCTTCCTGGTCATAGGTGCAGTGAGGCACCTATGACAGGCTGAGAACCAAGCCTGGTTGGACATGTTAGGTACCAATCTTTCTCGGAGCCAATCAGTGGGCGCGCCTGGCCCCGCTGTAGTCTGGGAAGGGGTACTTAAGATGCTGAAGTCACGTGTTTAGGGTTCGGTTGCTGAGGTGATTCCTGGTTCTGGTCCGGACCAACCCCGTAAGGGGTCCCGGACCCAGGAGTGTCTACCGTTCCCGTAAGCATGGTCACTCTGACCAGCCCCAGAGGCCCTCATGGTCTGGGGTGGGGATCCGTCCATTCCCGAGCCTCAGAACTGGCTAGTTCGAGGCCCAGTAACTGAAGGAGGATTCGGAGGTGTCCCGTGTGCTCTCGGTATTGGAGGGACACGGCAACTCATACAAGCAACCAGGGGAGGACTCTTCGTAGGAGGGCCAAGAAGCTGGCTGCTCGGTAAGAGCCTGAGAGCTGAGTTGTATGGACACTAGAGAATACACACTTCTTTTGTGTGTCAGCATTTGAAGTTACTGGGTACTAACCCTGGGAACCCCTAGACGACAACCGACAAGCTACGAGTAGGTAATTGGTAAGCCCAGAATATTCAAGGTTGCCCTTTATGGCCGCTACATGTCTGACATGTTAAACTGTATTAAAGGTGCTTGCTTAGCCTTTACTTGCTACTAGCTGCCTCAGTCAATTAATTGCGATGTTGTACTTCCCTTATCAAACGTATGGCTTTCCTTGCTAGCCGATTTCTGCGTGCAGCTTCACTGTTTCATGGCTTTCACAGGCGCAGCGAAGTGTACTACTTTGTCTTCACAGGCGCAGCAAATTGTTATTTTTTGGCCTTCACAGATGCAGCGAAGTGTTCTATATTGGCGTCCACAGATGCAGTGAAGTGTTCTACTTTGGCCTTCACAGATGCAGTGAAGTGTTCTACTTTGGCCTTCAGACGCAGAAAAGTATTCTACTATGCCACCCTCAGTCAAAATGAGAAGGCTGAGGTTCTTGTATCACTGATGTTTAATGTACATATCAAGTTCTTACACCGACACTTACATCAACACCATAGAACTAAATAAATTGAACAAAATGCAGGACAAATCATCATACATACAGTGAACTACATTTAAAATAAACATGACTTGAAACTAATAGCTAGACATAAATAAATCTACATAACACTTTTGCCTGCTTGTGAGCTAAGAGAGGGGGGTTTGTATCTTGAAGATTCTTGGCAGATGGCTTACTTTACACACAAAAAACACTTTAAACCTTGAGAGAAAGCACTGTTCTCCTTTCAGTTCAGCAAGAAGAAAAAACAGGAAGCTAGCATGTAATAATGCATGATGGGGAAATAAATGAACAAGTAAGCACACATGCGCCATCTAGAGGCAATTAACATAATAGTCACAGAAATATTGTGTTTGCCACTACAATTTTGATACAAAGTTTTGGACAGCCTCACTGGTCAATAGTTAGACTTAAAAAGTGGGAGGGGAGGGGAATTGGGTGCAATTGGATTTGGGACATATAATGGGTGCAAAAAGGGAAAATGTCCTTTCAGTTCAGCAAGAAGAAAAAACAGGAAGCTAGCATGTAATAATGCATGATGGGGAAATAAATGAACAAGTAAGCACACATGCGCCATCTAGAGGCAATTAACATAATAGTCACAGAAATATTGTGTTTGCCACTACAATTTTGATACAAAGTTTTGGACAGCCTCACTGGTCAATAGTTAGACTTAAAAAGTAATATTTTTTCTTGACTACTTCAACATCTCCTGTCCAGTCTTCCACTGACTGGGCTTTCACCTATCATGGTTCCAACCTCAAGATTTATCTTTGATTCTCACCACTCCTCTTTCCAGTCTCTTCCCTGGCATTCCAGTCAAGACGAGAATGAAATTCAAGTTATTAAACTGAGCTTTTTTCCTCACAAGATCCAATAATCAAATCAGTTGCTATGGCTTTGAATCTCTCATCCTTCTAGAAGAAGAGTCATGTGAGTTTGGGTGTTAAATTACAGTTATTTCAATCTAGCATGCTATCCTCCACAGGGAGCTGATGTGCTTCCATTGACATTTATTTTTGCACGTGAATAACGTTGTACTGTTTTAAACAAAAATTAAAACATAAAAAATGAATTCCAGTAGACCATATTAAATATTAAGCTAAGTAATAAGAAATGACAATGTATAGGAGAAGCAAACTAGTCAAACTGAAACAGTTTTTTAATACCAGTCTGTATGTAGCGTAAGTAAAATAGTAATTACAAATCCATCCTTAGCTATAATACTGCTTGTATAGTCTGTCACCCCTAAGAGACAGAATCTCTCAGTGTCATTTAATCTTTTTTTAATCTGTTTTAGCATCTTGTGCTGCAGACGATCTGAATGTCAATTGTTAGTGGAGCATAGCTTTCAAGCTGCCTTTGTAATGTAATGTTTCTATATGTTGTTATGTGTTATATAACCTGTTGAGCATAATTAGGATTTCATGCAATGGAAAAGTAAAAGGAAAGAGAGGAGAGGGAGGGAGTAGTAAGTGGTGGTTGGAATAAAACAGTGGGGGGGACGTATGGAAGGAGGCTAGTGAAGACCGAGGACTGTGAACACATAGGGATGTAAACGGGGGAAGGAGAGGAGGTCTTGGAAAGAAAAGAAATGATAAAAAGAGGGGGAGAGGAATCAAAGCTGATGAAAACAAAAGTGAATAAATACAAATATAAGATAAAAGAAGGAAGTGGAGACGTTGCGAGGGAGACATTAAAGGTTTTTAAAATGCAGACTGAAAGTTAAGAAATGGCCTGAGGCACATTTACTTCAGCCTGTAGAGCATGGCTTCCTATTCCCTACCCAGGTTCTATGCAAATTGTCATTGGGGAGGAGGAGTGGCAGAGTGCAAAGAAAACGTTAAATCATTACCGGAAGCACAAACATTAAATATACATGTAAATGCATCCAGGGCTGCAGATAAGGCAGTACAGCCAACCCTCCTGTACTGGGTCCGGGCCCCATCAGTTCAAAAGGGGGGCCCAGGCACCCGCTGAACAGGAGGGTCAGCTGTACTGCCTTACTGCAGTCACTGATCCTCTTCTGCCCCCCCACCCGCAGCGCTTCCGGCTTCTGCTCTGCTCATTCCCTCCAGCTGTGCTGCAAGGGGATCATTTCTAGCATCCGCACCCCCTATCCCCCTGCTTTCCGGGTCCCCCCTGTGCTCCTCTTCTCCCAGCAGTACTTCGGGCTTCTCCTCCGCTCACTCCCTCCAGCTGTGCTGCAGGAGGATCAGTTCTAGCATTCGTGCCCCCATCCCCCTGCTTTCCTGGCCCCCCCTATCCCCCCCGTTTTCCCTGAAGCATTTCTGGCTTCCCTCCTCTCCTCTCCCACCGGAAGCTGCTGCAAGCACACAAGGGGAAGTTTCAGGATGAAGAGTGGGTGAGAGGGTCAGTAAATATGTCATATACTAATGATTTTAGTGTATTTTTAGCGAAATTATAATTTGATATTTTCTGGGGGGAGGGAGCGGGGCCCTGTCAGGTAGGCCGTACGGGGCCCCATGATTTCTAACAGCAGCCCTGAATGGATCTGTTATAGTTGTGAAAGCAACATCACATACAATAAGATGACACCCTTTGTTATGAATAAAGCTGCCCCTACAGGAGATGGAACGTGATGCAAAACTTGAAGATCATTCTGGCATAGCATGTATGTTTATGCAGAGAGTAGAGTCCCTTGGCTGCCTTAGCTCATTGGGACAATAGCAGTGATGTCTACAGAGGTTGTATAAAGTGATTGTAAGCCTTTGACTTTTTTTAAATAAAAATAACAAACATATTTATACTTAACCTGCTCTGTGCAATGGTTTTGCACAGAGCAGCCCGGATCCTCTTCTTCTGTGGTCCCCACCAGCGCTCCTGGCCCTCCCCTTCATTGGGTGCCCCCACGGAAAGCCGCTTTCCATTGGGGCACCCGTGCGGGCTTGCTCCCAGGCAAGGCCACTGATAGAAATCATGGGGCCCCCTTCAGCCCCACCCCTGATCCCTCCTTCAGCCCCACCCCTGGCCCACCCCCAGACCCCACCTTGAAACTGTTTCTGCAGCACATTACGGCATTGGCGGCATCAGTGGCACTGTCTCTGCAGGCAGCATATGCGTTATGGGCCATAACGCATGTGCTACCTGCAGACACTGCCACCCATGCTGCCAATGCCATAGTGTGCTGCAGACAATGCCACCCATGCCGTCAATGCCGTAAAGTGCTGCAGACAGTGCCACCCATGACGCTAATGCCATAACGCATGTGCTACCTGCAGACAGCGCCACCCATGCCGCCAATGCTGTAATGTGCTGCAGACAGTGCCATCCATGATGCTAATGCCACAATGCATGTGCTGCCTGCCAACAGTGCCGCTAATGCCGCCAATGCCATATTGTGCTGCAGACAGTGCCACCCATGCCGCCAATGGCATAATGCCATTGGCAGCATAAGTGGCACTGTCTCTGGAGGCAGCACATGTGTTTAGGCATTGGTGGCATGTGTGGCACTGTCTGCAGCACATGAAGAACAGAGCAGAGCACCAAGAGCGGAGGGAGAGGAATCACTCTGCGGCGCCAGGAAAGGACACGCTGACTTGAGCCAGCATGAGGAGGGGAAAAGACGCGGAAGAGAAAAGACATTCTTCCATGCCTGAAATACAAGAAATAGACCCTCCCTGCCGCCACCTACACAAACACTGCAGGTAATGAGCTATCAAAAAACATTTTTTTGGGGGCTGGTTTGTGCTGGTGGCGACGATGTTCGGTCGGGGCTGTGGAAGTTTTTTTTTTTTTTTTTCAACATCAAACAGTTCTCTTTGCAGGTTGCCCGGCCCCCCCTGCTGACTGGGCCCAGGACGTCAGGGCCAGTTGTACTGGCCTATCAGCGGCCCTGCTCCCAGGTCCTGCTGCTGCATCTATTTACACTGACAGCAGGACCCAGCCCTACCCCCTGCCCACTCCTGTGTCACAGCTTTTGATTGACAGCAGGGGAGCCTGATGCTATCAATCTGTCCAATGAGGAGCCGCTGCGCTCGTGCACATCGCCGGATCTGATCGGGCACTGGTAAGAAAAAGGGGGGGGGGTGTGGAGCACAGAAGGTTTTTCACCTTAATGCATAGAATGCATTAAGGTGAAAAACCTTAAGGCTTTACAACCACTTTAATGTGCAAGGATATATGGTTATATCCCAATGCAGCTTTCATCAGCTATGAAATGTAGAACGACCTCCATTTGTATTGAATAGGATTGTTATTACATGTGCACAATGCATAAGGGTTTATTTATTGAAGCAATACATAGAGCAATGATGATGTGCAAAATGCAGAAGTTCATGGCAACAAGTCAGTTCAGATTATTGTAGATCACAGGCAAATAGATTCCGATTGTCCTCTAAAGCTTGCTAAATTTCAGGCATCATCACTGAACTCTGTACATCCTTATTTAGCATTTGAGTGTGATCTTGTTTTCTGTTTTCTTTAAGCGTAGTTACTTAAAAGCCTATTGGCTTGGACCATTAAACATTTTCCAACCCCTAGAACATATGAATCTCTAAAACGGATTATGCTTAATATATGGGATAAGGGAAACTGCTTGTAGCCTATAAGTCCACTGCTTGTAGCCTATAAGTCCACTGCTTGTAGCCTATAAGAAGCAACAGATGCTAGTCAGCTACACATCCCTACATGATCTTCCAATGGCTTTTATTTGAGGACATTTAACAGGGCATTCTGTGCAGTACTCTCATAAATAAATGTAGGTGTTATTTGTGTGAGTAGTAACATGTATATATTTTTTCAATCCCATCTAAAATTAATATTCCTTTTGCTACTTATAAATTGGTCTAGTAAACCATTAGCCTATTAACAATTGTTCTCTCTGATTTCCAAATGAAAGTTGACATCTCATTAGCTGCTACAGGCAAAAAGTTAATAATATTATTATTATACAGGATTTATATAGCACCAACAGTTTGCGCAGCGCTTTACAATGTTAAGGTAAACATTACAGTTACAATACAATTCAATACAGGAGGAATCAGAGGGCCCTGCTCGTTAGAGATTACAATCTAAAAGTTAACTTTTCCTGTTCACCAATTTCCAGTGTCACAGTGATAATATGTACTGTATATAGTCCTGTGCAAAAGCTTTAGGTCTGAAGAAATGTTGTAAAGTAAGAATGCTTTAAAAAAATATATTTTTTAGATGCGTATTTTTATCAATTTACAAAATGCAAAGTGAGCGAACACAAGAAAATATAAATCAAATCAATATTTGGTGAGATCACCCTTTGGCTTAAAACCAGCATCAATTCTTCTAGGTACACTTGCACACAGTTTTTAATGGAACTCGGCAGGTAGGTGGTTCCAAACATCTTGAAGAACTAAGCACAGATCTTCTGTGGATGTAGGCTGCCTCAAATCTTTCTGTCTCTTCGTGAAATCCCAGACAGACTTGACGACGTTCAGATCAGAGTTCTGTGGTGGCAAATCCAACAGTTTAAGGACTCCTTGTTCTTAACGGTGAAGATAGTTCTTAATGACATTGGCTTTATGTTTGGGGTCATTGCAGTGGCATAGCGTGGGGGTGCGGGGGGTGCTATCACCCCAGGCGCAAAATTTAGAGGGGCACTGTCACGAGTGTGGACCATCTAGCACAGGGATAAAAGCCCCTTGTTAAACTTATGACGAGTCCACGTTGTCCAGCAACAGCGGCCGTTCTTGGGGTGCGGGCGAGCAGCAGGGGGATCTCTCTCATGGCGGTGATCAGCGAGGGGCCGAGCCGAGGACAAAATGGCCTGAGAGCCCGGGAGTTGGGAGAATAGTTCCACTGCGGCCGTCTCCTCCTTGACCTCGCCCCCTCCCCAAAAGGGTGAGAAGCAGCGGGCGCAGCATCTCCCATGCCTCCAGAGCATGGATTGCTCTAACTTACTTTTCGCATTAAAATGAGGACAGGGGAACAGGCTGACTGAGGACCCAGAGGATGGGCACGCTGCCAGGGAGCCACTGGAAGGATCAAAGGAGACACACTGGCATGGAAGGTAGGGCTAGCAGTCTCTCTCGTCATCTCACAGCCTCCCTCCCCTCCCTCCCCCTTTCCCTGAGCTCCACTGTCTGAGCTTTCACAAAAAAGGGGGCAGGGCTCAGTGAGGACAGCTTTGAGAGCTGATTGGAGTAAAGGAACACCCTCCCCCCCCCCCTATTTCACACAGCACACAGGAACAGAGCTGGAGATACTTCTCTGTCACCTTTTTAATCTTGGTGTCAGAAATGATGGCAGGGGAACGAAGTAGAAGACAGAAATGACACTTGGTGCTCTTAACTGAGACAAGTACACACTATAGAGGAATATGCTTTGTTCATATTTTATGTCTAAGCTTTACAACCACTTTAAGTGTTGTGAGGCAGTTAAGTGTTAAGGGCTCATATATGCAACCCTGTCGCTATACTAAAGTTTTAAAATCAAGACATAACTACTTATAAATACGTTCCATTCTTAGTGCCCATGCTTCATGTTCTGATCCTAAAAAAAGAAATGTAAAGTCCACAGGGAATTTCGCAGATGACATCTTACTTTCTCTTAGCGAAACCCACATCTCAATCCCAAACTTATTAAAGGATTTTAAACTCTTCCAAAACATCTCTAACTTCAAAATCAACCTTACCAAATCCCATGCCCTAAATATCACAATCCCACAAGAGACGGTAACACTATGCGAGGCTAACTTCCCCTTCCACTGGAAACACGATGCAATCAAATATCTAGGGATCCACCTCACAGCAGACCTCTCAGACCTTTTTCGCCAAAAACTACTTACCCATCCTTAAGACCATATCTGACGACCTCAAAAAATGGAACAAACCACAATTTTCCTGGTTTGGTCGCGCGGCAATTGTTAAGATGAACATCCATCCCCGTATTTTATACATTCTACAAACTGTCCCCATTAAATTACCCACATCCTTCTTCCTGACCTACAGGAGGATATGCTCAGAATTTCTATGGAAGCAAAAACGCCCAAGAATTGCATATGACCTTTTAACACGACCAAAAACGAAGTGGGGCATTGGCTTTCCAGACCTTAAAAAATATTACTGGGCTTGCCATCTTACCAGAATTGTAGACTGGAATCTACACGGTCAAAGCAAAGATTGGGTAAAGCTAGAAAACTCACTATCCCCCTCACCATTACGATCAACCCCCTGGCTGTCACCGAAACATATTCCCTCCACCCTCAAAAAACACCCTCTGATTGCCCCGACACTCCAATGCTTCACAGAAACTTGTCATAAGACGCATATCTCGTCCATTCCAGGACCCTTAACTCCGGTTAGACTCAACCCCGCATTTCCCCCGGGCATGTCCGCACAATTCTTAGCCCGTCAGTGGCTACACCCCGAGGTTTTAGCTCACCAATTCTTCCGCAACGGCTCTCTCCTAGACTGCACAGCGCTAACCCCCACTCTCACTAACGACCCTCTCCCATTCTGGACATACTTTCAAATCCGCCACTTCCTAAAAAAGATTAACCAACACTCAACCCAATCCCCAACAACACTTAATCTCTGGTATATACACCATACTATTTTCAGATATCTCCCCCAAAGAAGGGAAAGCATTCAAGACATGGGAAAGGGAAACAGAATTAGAGCTCTCCGAGGAACAATGGGAACGCATATTCACGGTTGCTCACAAAGGTTCTCTGAATGTATCCATTCAGGAAAACAACTACAAAACGCTAGTCCGCTGGTACAGAACCCCAGCTATTTTAAATAAGCTTAACCCCACATATCCCAACAAGTGCTGGAGATGCGACGGAGAGCCAGGCTCACTGCTTCACATTTTGTGGTCATGCCCGAAAATCCAACCATTCTGGACGCAAGTCCGAGAACTCACAGAAACAATTTCCACATATACACTGGAACACTCCCCAGCCTAATGCCTCTTCCACCACTCAGACCTATCAGCCCAATACTACAGAAAGACATTGATTTTACCCCTAATCAACGCAGCAAAAATGTGCATCCCAAGACACTGGGGCTCCCCTCAGATACCATCTATCCCAGAATGGATCAAACAAATTAACAAAATAGCCGAAATGGAGGAACTTATCTCCATCTCCCGAGACTCCCCAGACAAATTTTCAAACACATGGGCATGTTGGATCCACTTCCGTACAACCGACAGATACCGAACCCTGATGAATGATAATTAGACCGTGACTTACACATACATGACGGGCACATACGGAACGCACAACTTATTCCCCACAGACGTCCCTCCCCTTTCTCTTCTCACCCATACCTCAACTGACATGGATCTCCCAACCCTAAACAAGGGATGAAGTTGGAAGACCGCATGTCTGCATACCCCCAGCCAAACTTCATGAATATTATTGCCACACCATCATACTCTTGCTCACCTTAAAACGATACCACGCTACATTCAGTTGGCATGTGGAGGAGACTGAGGAGATAACTATCGCCCCCGGGTCACTTCGACCACACTCCCCACAGCCCCCATCTCCCCCCCCCCCTTCACACCCACCCCCACGATCCCTGCCCTAACCCTCATTCCTTTAACTCTCCCCACTCAACCAGTATGACCCTGCCATAATACTGGTTGTTGTCAGGGTCCTCGTAACAGAGCTCCCAGTCAACAACCTCGCACCTCAGAAGTTCAAGAATATCATACAAACCCCCACAATTTTTCTCTACAACTCGGAACCCCCCCCCTTGTAAATCGCAGCGCAAGTGTGAATAAGGAAAACACATGTTGTCACCCAACAACATAACGCTAAATATGCTAAGTCAATGTGCTGTTCCTCCTTCTAACAATTACATCTTTGGTACACTGTCTATATATGAAAACTGTTTATGTATATATGATGTTTTGATTTACACAACTCTCTGACACACTTGTACTCACTTATTGCAAATAAGAGTGTTCCACGATTCCTTAATGTTTGTATGATGATATTGTTATTTTGTTATGCTATATTCTCAATAAAAAACTTTTTGAAAAAAAAAAAAAAAAAAAAAAAAGTCCACAGGGAAACCAACATTTTTTGCCAATCTCTTGGGTGCCGTTGCAGCTCTAAGTAGTCCCCCCTGCTGGCTTCCACATCAAAACAGTATTTTGTAATGCACTGAGATCAGCAGGAAGCACCAGTAGCTGGGCTACTCCATTGTATGTTAATGAGAATTGGATTCAGCCAGTCCTCAGCCTTTCTATTGGGACAGATTACATCTATTTTTTTTTTTGCAATTTTTGCAGTTAGCCATGACACCTTTTTACTAAAATTCTACTTATTTAAATTTTTTTGCATGTATTATGTCATTATGTAACATATATGGTCACAACTAAGTTAGAATGTACCTGTCAGACACATTCATGTCATGATGTCTCCCTGGCTGCATGCTTCATAAAAATTCCCAAACCTTTTCTCCTATACACCTTTTCCTAAGAGACATCTAAAAGGTAAGAAAAAAAATAGGTATGCTGTGTGAATGGTTTATTGTTGGGTGGAAAGTTAAATGTTAAAGCGTAACTCCACTTTTGTTGATAGATCATTCCGGGGGGGAATGTTTTTTTATGTACATTGCAAGGATTATAACAACCTTTGTTGCAGATTCCTACCTTTTGTTATTCTGAAGAAAAATCCCTGTATGTTTGTCTGTGCCTCTGGGCTGAGTGGGTCTATCGGGAGTGGTTTCATAATTATCAGTCAGCTGTGGCAGCTGCCTGATCAGCACTAAGGCCCCTTTCACACCTAAGCGTTTTTCATGCGGTGCAGCGCTAAAAATAGCGCCTGTTCACCGCATGAAAAAATCCTGCCCCTTTAACTCCAGTGTGAAAGCCGGCGGGCTTTCACACTGGAGCGGTGCGCTAGCAGGATGACAAAAAAAGTCCTGCTAGCAGCATCTTTGGAGCGGTATAGGAGCGGTGTGTTCACCGCTCCTATACCGCTCCTTCCCATTGATTAGAATGGGACACCGCGGTGAAACCGCAGCAATACCGCCGCAAAGCGCCGCTACGGCGGCGCTCTGCGGGGGGTCTTTAACCCTTTTTCGGCCGCTCGCGGGGGGGGTAAAACCGCACGCGAGCGGCCGAAAACCGCGGTTAAAACGACGGTAAAGCAGCGCTAAATATAGCGCTGCTTTACCGTCACCGCCCCGCCCCAGTGTGAAAGGGGCCTAAGGGCACTAATTGGGAAAGCTGCTGGGCCTGCATCCCTTTAGTCATGTTCCTACTGGAAAAAATCTCTCAAATATTGAAATTTTTTGTTGCAGGGGATGCCTGAAATCTGACTTAGGCTTAGGTATCTTAGGCAAGCTTCTGGGAAAATTGGTGAGACAATCACACAAGCAGGAAATTATGTTTCTGGGGAGTGGTCAGTACACATTCCGTGTGCAGAACAACTCCATGTAGCCATATTGTTTTGCATTTATAGAAAATCTGCATCTGCAGATTAAAAATGAAAGGTAATTTTTAATAATATTCAATTACAATATGACTTGTATCGCAATATATGTATAAATGTATATTTTTTTCATTTATTTACTATTTTTCCCCTCAAAAGTGGAGTTACCCTTTGGGAATCTGTTTTAGGGGTGACCAGATGTGATCGGGCAGTGTCTCTTCTGAGCTCCGGCTTTCCTCCTGAATATTACCCCTTTGGAGCCCTTCAAACCGACCCTATGCCAGTTTATTACACAGGTGGTGGTAGCCAAGACCTTGGAGAACCGGAAAATGCTATCCTCCACAATAACTAAGGCGATCCTGAAATCGATCATGGTGTCCAAAGCTGAGCTCATGGGACGTATTGATTACCTGGCGTCTGAGTGTAATCTCATCAGGCAAGATCTGGACAAGATCAGAGGCAGGCTTACCACGGCTGATGACTGCATCTCTAAGGTGGAGGATGCCTCACATTCCCAGGGCTCCCATTTGTCAGAGATATGGTAAGATCGATCCAACACCGAGCTGATGACGCCGAAGATAGGCAGAGGAGAAATAATGTTAGGGTTGTCTGAAGGTGCAGAAGGGGCTAAACCGGTCCTGTTCGTGGAACAGTTCTTTAAAACCCTGCTTTACCTGGAAGCTCTCCAACCCACGTACGTCATGGAGAGAGCACACCGGGTTCCCACTGGTGCAAGATCCCCCAGGTTCTCTGCCGCAGCCATTCCTAGTCAGGTTTCTAAATTATAGAGTTTGTGACATGCTCCTGCCTGAAGCAAGAAAGCATCAAGATTTAAAGTTTGAAAATGCTTGCATCATGCTTTTTCCTGACTTTTCTGCTAAAACACAGAGAAAACGTTGCTCCTTCATGGATGTGAGGAGAAGGTTCAGATAAAAATAAATAAAGTACAGCATGTTATACCCTAGTCGTCTTTGGGTTCAATACAAGTTCTTTGATACTTCGCAAGATGCTTGTGATTTACTGGATAGCAACCCCTGATACCACCTTGGTGCTCACTTTTCTGAGATGAGGCCTGTTTGTTTTTCCACTGTTTTACTGCACTCAGAACTCACCCTTCCTGTTTGAGTCAACACTAATTGTGGTGCTGTTGGCACTACAAGTTACTGACTTGGACTACTTTTCTCCGTTATGCATATCAATCCTGTGGTTTGAAGGTTGCACCGTTTTATGTCATTCGCTGAGGAGACTCGACTGGAGATGCAAAATCTTCATCGAACAATGCCAAACTTTATATACCAACAGTTGGATCCTTTGGGGTTTTTGGGAACAAGCTGCATACTGGACGATTTTTGTCAGTTTTTTTTGGTTTACTAGTTTCTGGTATAACAGCGGGGGGGGGGGGGGGGGGTTACCATCCAGCTCATTACCTCTTCTATATGTGCTACACCAATTACTGCTCTAACTCCTACTGCAAATCATAAGATCTGTTGTCAGCCATGTTGGGTAATAATGGGTATATATGTGGTCTCTTTTTCTTTGAATTTCACTGATGGCTAGCAGGCTCCAGTTAATGTTGTGGAATGTGAGGGGTCTGAACAACAAATTTAAAAGGACGGCTGTTTTCCAAATTTTGTCCCTATGCAAACCCTGGATTAAAAGAGAATTTCACTCTACATACTCCACCTATGTTGATTGTGAATATATACTTACCCCCTCCTATCCAAGTACAAGTGCTTTATGATTTAATGGTGAAATTGGCCCCTTTTGCTAGTCTACCTTCGCTACTCATGGGGGATTTCAATGCCATTCTAGATCCTACACTAGACTCCTCCAATCCTAATAGGCCTGCCTCGGCTGACCTTTGTTCTTGGATGTCTATGTCTGGTCTCTCTGAGATATAGCGCTGGAAGCACCTTAATGTTACGTTTTATTCTCATTTATCTGCCACCCATAGATCCTCAGCTAGAATTGATTTGGCATTTGGCAATCCTCCTCTGTTAATGTATGTTCATGACCCTGAATATTTGGCTGGGGGAATGTCTGACCACTGCCCTCTATCAGTTACCCTGACTCTGCCGGTTGCGGGAAAGAGGGGTGGCTGGAGGTTGTCGCCAGACTGGTTGCAGGATGACCAGGTGACCTCTCAGGTACAGCGCTCTATTATGACTTACTGGTCTACAAATGTTGGCACGGCTGAGGCAGCATTGGTATGGGATGCATTTAAAGCGGTGGCGAGGGGAGAATGTATTTCTGCAATTTAAGCGGCTAGGAAAGATCATGACGCAGAGTGCAAGATTCTTCTAGCCAAAGAAAGGGAGTGTGCCAGTGTACACTCAGACTCTCCATCAGAGATAACGTATACATTTCTGCTGGAGATGCAGCGACTTTTGTCAGTGCACTTCTCAGATCTGGCCTGCACTGAAACTGGGAAGAGGGCCGAGTCCCTATTTTCTCAAGGGGACAAAAACGGCAAACTGTTTGCCCTCATGGCGGTGGATCAAACAATGTTTGTCAGTATCCCTGTTATTAAGAACACTGGGGGGACCCTGGTCATGGACCCTGCCGGTATTCTGGAGGAATTTGTGCTTTATTACACTGCTCTCTATTCCCCTATACCATCATAAGACATCAATGAGCTAGACATGTTATTGAATGAATTCGCCCTCTCTAAATTATCAGACTCTTAGACATTACCCTGATATTTCAGCTCTAGAAATAGAAGCGGAGATATTAACTTTTCCGTCCAATAAATCCCTGGGCCTGGATGGATTTCCAGCAGACTTCTATAAATATTACATGGAACAACTTTCCCCGAGACTCAGCATGCTTTTTGGTCATTACCTTGAAAATGGGTTCCTCCCATCATCAATGCTGGAGGCATATATGGTGCTCCTATTGAAACTGGGTAAGAATCCACAAGAGTGTTCCTCCTATCGCCCCATAGCGTTGCTGACTACGGATTTGAAGATCCTAACTAAGGTGTTGGCATCACGCCTGGTCAAGGTAATTTCTTTATTGGTGGGCATTGACCAGACAGGATTTATGCCCCGGAAGTCCACAGATATGAACTTACGAAGATTATTCACTCACTTACAACTAGATACCCCAGAAGTCCCTGTAGTTTCTATAGACATAGAAAAGGCCTTTGACTCTGTTGACTGATCGGTTTCTGATCCCTTTGATATCGGTAGGGGTACTAGGCAAGGGGGCCCTCTCTACCCTTTTCTGTTTTCCTTAATGATGGAGCCTATGGCGACAGTGCTACGTCAATCTAGGGAAGTGGGTGCAATCCAGGTGGGGAATATACGGAAAAGCCTTGAGCTATATGCTGATGACTTGCTTTTTTTCCTTTGAGACCCAGGACCGTCCCTTCAAGCATCCTTGCAAATACTCAACCAGTTTGCCTCCTTTTCGTGTCTCCGGGTGAATTAGGGCAAGTCTTCCATATTACCGCTGGGTCCAGAGGCACAGAGTGCAGCGGATGGAAATCTTCCGCTGCAGGGGGTTTCCTCTATTACCTACTTGGGGGGGGGGGGGGTAAAAAGCGAATATTCAGGATTACATGTCCCTAAACCTTCTCCCATTAGTCACACAGCTTAACCAAAAAATCACAAATGTGGAAACGGCTGCCCCTGTCCTTACTTGGGCGTATAAATCTTCTAATAATGAAGATGCTGGTAATTTTATATTTTCTACGACACTCCCTGGTGTGGATTCCCAAATCATTTTTTCACAAATTAAATAGTATTATTGGGTCCTTTTTGTGGTCTCCCCAATTGCATTGCATAGGCATAAAGGTGTTACAAGCACCTTGGGGGCAGGGGGGTTAGCGCTGCCAGATTGGCAGAAGTATTACCTGGCTGGTCAGATGGTTTTTGCTAGACGCTGGCTGTTAGCGGATGACAGGGATTCTGCCACAGTCCTAGAGGCAGCGCAGAAGGATCCTATGAGAGCTTGCACTTAGCTTTATACAGAGGCCTGAAATCCACTTTACCATTAACTGTGTCAATGAAAAGGACCATAAAAGTTTGGGAAGTAGCTAAGAACTTGTCCTCCACTAACTTTATCGGTGTTACACCCCACTGCTCCATTATGGTTGAATCCTAACTTACTCCACTTCTACTCCCTGCGTGACCCCATACTTTGGGCTAGTAGGGGTGTTAAGGTGCTAGGGGACATTACAAGGGAGGGTGAACTCATAATGTTTGATCAATTAAAGGCAGGACATGACCTTCCTAACACATATTTTTTTCGATACCTACAATTGCGTCATGCATTTCAGACACAGTTCTCCACCCGGAGGGTAGAGGTGTTACCCTCTGCCCTCAAAGATTTGTTGACGGATGAAGAACTGGCTAAACCCTTATCAGTTGCATATAAATCATTTTTCAAAAAAACACCACCTGTGTTAACTAGATGTCGGGAACGGTGGGAGGTGGAAATTCCTGCAATTCAAGGAGAGGACTGGGAAGATATGTGGGACCACCCTTTCAAACATTTAATGTCCGCTAGAGACCATCTAATACAGTTTAAGTTCCTACATAGGATTTATTACACGCTGGCCAGGCTGGCACACATTTATCCTTCTGCCGTGGATGAATGTTGGCGGTGCTCCTCCTCTCCAGCAAATGCGGAGCATGTTTTTTGGAGCTGCTCTCAGATCTGGAGTTTCTGGTCTGCGATCATTTCCTGCTTATCTGAGGTTCTCAGTGTTCCGATCCCTATGACTCAAAGAGTTTGTCTCTTAGGTTTGGTGGAGGAAATTGTTCCTTCTCTATCTCATCACACCTTACTCAATATAGGGTTGTTTTATGGTATGAAAGTCATCTTATTGCATTGTAAGAAATCAAGTGCTCCTACTGTATCATACTGGAAGGGTATGATGAACTTGGTAATCCACCTATACAAAGTCACATATGTCTCCAGGGGATGTAAGAAATTTTTTTGCAAAGTATGTCAGGCATGGCTGGACTCCTCTACTACTGTGGGATGACTTGTCTTTTTCAATTTGAAGATTTCACAGTCCCGTAAAATAGAAGATGGGCGGTGGTAATTATTATTAAATGCTATGAATGTTCTGAGATCTATGTATACCCAAATATCCTAGAAAGCGATATTCCGAATTCGAACGAACAAGTGACATAACAAGAACATCGCTGTGGGTGATTGGTGTTCTATATCTCCGGGACTCGAGCTGATGGTTAGAGTTGGGGGGGGGGGGGGGGGGGGGGGGTCGGGGGAGGGGAAATGTTTGTTTATTTATTGGGCTAGTTGAACTATGTTAGTTCTATTTTTTTCTTTTTTTGGGACAGAGTGTGTATGTTGCCTTCTCTGTTCCTAGTGTTTTGTTATTGTTGATGTATAACATAAAAAAATTGAATAAAAAAAAATAAAAAAATCTGTTTTAGGGCTTAGGTTAAGTGTTAAAGTTAGAGGTAGGGTCAGGTGTTAGGGTCTCATACTTTCATGGATAGTTAAGCGCTAAAGAATTATGTCAGGCCATGGTGTTTGCCCCCTATATCTGTTGCCACATTCCTGAATTAATTTAAGCAGAGAGCATATGAGGGGGGGGGGGGGGGTTTAATACCACCAAAAAATTACAAACATAAAACGAACAAAGATTTTTTAATTTTTGCAATTGTTTTTAAATGATGTATAATAATCTTTTGTACTTTTTATGTCTGTGACACTTTGGTGCCATTAAAATCCAACCCATTATCCTCTCTGCTTTAGTTAAGCGCTAACCATGCACATATGGTAGAGTTACGTTTTGAGGAGTAGATTATACTTTCTACATTCTTTTACTATGCACATTTGTTTTCAGTGTTGGGAATCTTGCACTACAAGCTACATGCACCAAGCCCCTGTCTCTGAGAATAAATGAATCCAATTTTTTTAAACGTACTGGGCCAAGTGACAACCCCCTGGGTGTACACAATAGAATTGTTGGCACTTCAGGATTCATGAGACTGTTATCTGTCTCTTGATGTCCATTATACCTAATTCAGACTGGTAGGAGTTGTTATTACTGTGCTCAACATAGTGTACAGAGAGTTATATTATTTGGGGGTTTAAACATGGCCCAAAGATACACCTGCTGTGTATATATCAGCAGTGATCTGTTTGTTTTGTATAGTTAGGTGGATGTCACAGATGTGTACACTGTAAACCAAAGTCAAAGTGTACATAAGTGAACACAGGCATAATTGATCTCTGCAGTGACTGTAGGTGTAAATTCATGCTTTACATCATTCTGAATGAACTAAAGAATAAAGCACCTGAAATGCATGCATTCAGGATAGTGTCAATGCCGCTGCAGAGACAAATTAAGTCTGCATTAACTACTGAACCCAGGAAAGGCAGTATGTGTATGAGGCTGGATATAGTGAGTCAGCTGTTCATTACTTACCGTTAGGACATCTTAATTCATGCTTATATATATTTGTAACAACCTCAGATATTTGCTATACTGTCTATGGTGTACATGTACTGTAGGACTGTTTTAAATTGCAAAGCTGACATACAGTACTTGCTTATTTTGTGGCAGCCTGCCAGCAATGGATTTCCGACTATCCCAAAATGGCCACCGCAACTTTCCTCTAGCCTACCAAAAAGGTAGACACATGTGCCAGCCTGGAAAGTGTGTGACATTGAATGTAGGAATATTCTGCAACAAAGGCTGGGAAGAAAGATCGGTGAAAGAACAGCTGAGAGAGATTTGCTGTTTTTTACTATTCATTGGCTAGTGAATAGTACAGAGAAGCTGGGGCAGATCCCACCAGTGGCAGCCTATCCTATAGGGCTGCAGTGGCGCCACCCCCCCTAATCTATGCACCTGGACCCTAATCTATATGCAGGATGCATGGATTCCAATGTTTTTTTTTGGTTTTTTTGGGCACCATGGCCCACATTTGATGGACTTGTCCTAAAGCGTGTAGAATTTTAACCATCCCTGAGAGGAGAACAGCTGTTGAAGGCTGACAGTCACTCAGATCCAAGGGGTATCCTGGCAAGAGGGATACCACCTTCCAGATAAGGATTATTATGCCTGTTACCCCTGCAGGGGTGAGGCGCTCTGGTGAGTGAAAACATAAGAGGGGGAAGTGAACGGAGCACTGAAGAGTCACTTTTTTCCATTGTTTTATTTGCACGGATTTTCACTCACAGACTGTGGTTGCTCTTTATGGTTATAAAACAGCGTTTATTTGGATACGGCAATATTTTGGACATTTATTTATCTATTTTTCACTGCAATACTTTGGACATTTTTATTTATTATTATTATTTTTTATTTATCACCGATTATTTTTTGTATAGCATCACCGTCATCTTTCTTGCTGCTACAACGACCCAAAGCACACAGCCAAGATAACAAAGGAGTGGCTACAGGACAACTCTGTAAATGTCCTTGAGTGGTCCACCCAGAGCCGAGACTTGAACCCAATTGAACATCTCTGGAGAGATCTGAAAATGGCTGTGCACCGACACTCCCCATCAAACCTGATGGAGCTTGAGAGGTCCGGCAAAGAAGAATGGGAGAAACTGCCCAAAAATAGGGGTGCCAAGCTTGTGGCATCATACTCAAAAAGGCTTAAGGCTAAAATTGGTGCCAAAGGTGCGTAAACAAAGTATAGAGCAAAGGCTGAAAATACTTATGTACATATGATTTTTTTTTTTTTTAAGAGTCAAATTTGTTCCTTTATTTAACAGAATATCATACAGGTTACAACAAAGGTCCCACATGGACTGAATCAAGTATATATTACAGGCATTTTGGTGTGAAGATACATACAACAATTTCTGAGCATGTGCAGTGAAGATCAAAGTAACGGCAAGGTATACATTATTAATGGAGGCAATGTACATATGGTGATACACCATCTCCCTCCCACCCAGCTCTTGCAGCTTCCTCATATTCTCCCAGGGATATGCCCGTCACCCCGACCAGGGTTGCCACACTCTGTTAAATTTATTGGGACAGTTCCTGTTAATGTACGTCAACTTGTACAGGGGGAGGACATCATTAATGGACTTTTCCCACGCTGTGATCGTGGGGGGGGAGGGGGAGTTCCAGCGAAGTACAATCTCCCTTTTGGCGTAGAAGAAGAGGTAAGTCAGTAATAGTTTTGTGTATCTAGGCCTTTGCTCGTCGTCCTGAATGCCTAATAGTAGCAGCTCAGGTGACTTAGGGAGATTCAGTTGGAGGCGACCATTGACAGACTCCAATACTGCATCCCAATATCCAGCTATTTTGGGACAGCTCCAGAACATATGAAAGTATGTTCCCGCGTTGTCCCGGCAACGGGGACAATCTGGGGATCGCTGTGGGAATACCCTGTGGAGCCTCTGGGGGGTGAAATAGACCCTGTGCAGAAACTTCACTTGTATGAGGCGCTCTCTGGAGGAAATCAGTAGGGAGGCGCTGTCCGCAAGGCAGTCATTCCAGTCCTCCTTGTCCAGCCCAGGGATGTCTGTCTTCCAGTAGTCAAAAAGTCTGTCCACTTTGGCAGAGTCAGTCCTGAGGAGCTCAATATATAGGGCCGAGAGGGGTTTGTCCAGTTGTTCTTGTGATATCACCTGCTCGACAGGGTCCACAGTCAGTCTGATGGGAGTAGGAAATTCGGCCCTAATAGCGTGGCGTAGCTGGAAGTACCGAAACAGCATCCAGTCCGGCAGCTGGAGGGTTGCCTGGAGTACCGGGAATGGCTTCATGGCGCCATTTGTTAGAATGTCGCTAAGGGTCTTTATCCCAAACCCAGCCCAAACCACCGGGTCTGGGACCGTCCTGATGTGGGGAAAATTGGGATTCCCCCATAAAGGGCATCGAGGAGACCAATTCCGGGGGTCTATCTTCCCTTTCCTGGCCACCACCCAGACCTTAAGAGTAGTCTGAGTGGGCACCGGGAGTTCGGCGTACGCCCTGCGTCCCCTGTAGATCAGGTTTCCCAGCTCCTGTAATGACCCAAGGATTGCTGCTTCCAGGCATACTGCAGCATTGCCTCTGGAGAGGACGTACCACCATCTAATTGTTACTAAGACTGCTGCCCAGAAGTATGTCCGGTAGTCTGGCATTGCCAGGCCCCCACATTGGACAGGAAGGATTAGGGTGGATTTGGCCAGTCTCGGGGCTTTTCCCCCCATACGAAGGAGCCCACACATTTATCCACCTCTGCAAACATGGATTTGGGTATCCAGGTGGGACTGTTGCGGAAAACATACAAAAATTTAGGGAGGAATATCATTTTTAGTAGGTTTATACGGCCCATGAGATTCAAGGGCAAGGTATCCCACGAAGTGCATTTGGATCGTAACTGTGCCACAACCGGGCGTACGTTAAGTTCCCTGTATTCTGCCACTTGTCTCCTAACCTGGATACCCAAATATTTAAATTGGTCAACCCAAATAAGGGGTATATTAGGACTGGCTTCACGCGCCTGGGGGTCAAGGGGAAAAATGTTGGACTTGGTCCAATTAATGCGCACCCCAGAGAACCTCCCAAACGTGTCGAAGATCTCGAGAGCCGCAGTTAACGAGTCCCCTGCGTCTTGCAGATACAGGAGGGCGTCGTCCGCGTATAGCGAGATCTTTTCCACTAGGGTTCCTACCCTGAGACCCATCACCCTTTCCGACTGTCTGACCTGGGTGGCAAGGGGCTCAAGAGCCAAGGCAAATAGGGCCGGGGACATAGGGCACCCCTGCCGTGTTCCCCTTTGTAGCGGGAATGAGGCAGAGATCCTATCACTGGTGCGGATGCGGGCCCTAGGTGCCCGATAGAGCATACGAATCCACCGCAGGAATCGGGGCCCGATCCCATATCTCCCCAAAGTCTCCCAGAGGAACGTCCACTCCACCGAGTCAAACGCCTTTTCAGCGTCAAGTGAGGCAATGACTCTTCTACCACTGTTATCATGAGTAATAGACATATTGAGGAAGAGCCGGCGGAGGTTGATATCGGTACCCTTACCCGGCATAAACCCGGTTTGATCCGGATGAACAACTTCCTCGAGGGCTATGGATAGCCTATTGGCCAAAATTTTGGCCAATATCTTGGCGTCCACATTTAGGAGAGATATTGGCCGGTATGAGGAGCATTCCTCCGGATCTTTCCCTGGCTTGGGTATCAATACCACCACCGCCTCAGACATTGACTCGGGGAGGGCCTCCAGCTGGAAAAATTGAGCAAACAGGGACACCAGCCGCGGAGCCAGCAGTTCAAGGTGTTGCGCGTAGAACTCCCTGGGCAACCCATCTGCCCCAGGAGTCTTACCCGCCTGAAGTTGGGCAATCGCCAACTGCACCTCCTCTAGTGTTATGGCAGCCTCAAGAGATTCACATGTTCGGTCGCTAATAGTCGGTAAGGGGATCCCGTCCAGATATTTAGTCAGCTCCAGGGGGGAGTAACTCACCTTGGTGGAGTACAGCTGTTCATAGTATTGGGCAAATCTACGGTTTATGTCCTGTGGGGCCCTTAGCAACGTCCCATCTACGTCCTTGACCACAGCAATATGGGTGACAGCAAACTGTCCCTTTGCCAACCAGGCCATCAGTCGACCGCTCTTGTTCCCATATTCAAATATCTTGTGGGCCGTATGGAGGAGTGACTTATGCATTCCATCCACTCTACAGATGGAGAGTTGGTGTAGGGCAAACTGCCACTCCCCATAGGCCTCCCTGTTGGGGTTGGCTACATACAGCTCTTCCTTCTTCACAGCCCTGTCCTCCAGTTCCCCCAGAGAGCGCGCCGCCTTCCTGCGGGCTGCCGCTATACGTGCAATGTACTCCCCCCTGGTCCACGCTTTGAAAGCGCCCCATGAGACTAGAGGATCTGTGCCAACGGCATTTTCCAACCAATAATGACATACCCCCTCCTGCACCGCCTCTTGAATACTTTCCTCCTCTATCCAGAATCTGGAAAGCCTCCACATCCTCTCCCCAGGGGGCCCAAATGACAGCTTGAGCAGCAACGGGGTGTGGTCTGATATCCCTCGTGGTAAGATGCAGCTGTCTGTGGATTTCCTGAGCAGAGGGCCCGACGCATATATCAGGTCTATGCGAGACAGGGTTTTAAACGTGGCGGAGTGACAGGTGAACTGCCTGTCGGATGGGTGAAAGCTGCGCCAAACATCCGTCAGGGTAAAGCTATCTGCCCACTCTGCCAGGCCAGGTGTCCATCTAGATACTGTGTGGAGTCTGTCCAGGTCCGGCGTCGGGGTCAGATTAAAGTCCCCCATAATCAAGACGTCCTCTACTCCATAGTCAATTACCAACTGCATAATTTTTTGCAATAATGTTACATCAGCTGGTGGGGGTAGGTACAGGCCCACAAGTACACAGGGGTTGTTGACAATAAGTGCATGAAGGATAATGTACCTGCCCCCAGGGTCTATCTTAATATCCATAAGCTGAAATGGTAGCTGTTTATGTATAAGGATACTGACCCCTCTGGAGTAAGTGGAGTATGTCGCATGGTAGTGGGATCCTACCCAAGCCCTTTTGAGGCTCAGTACCCGGGATCCCACCAGGTGGGTTTCCTGGAGCACACAGATATGTGGTGAGTATTTTTTGAGGAAATTGAAGACTAATGATCTTTTGTGTGCAGAGTTAAGACCACGCACATTCCAAGAAATTACTGATACCTGAGCCATGGTGATATGGGCAAATTAAGTAGAATCAGGATAGGGGTCAAACATGCGGCAACTCCTCCCCTCCAGGTGGCCAGCCTGCCCCCCCTGCACCCCCTCCCCACACCGCATTTAGAAACATCAGCTATGCAGGTCTGTTGTATGTACAGAAATAAAAGGAAAAACATTAGACTCTTATTTAAAACTTTATAACTCCCGACCAATTCAGTGGTCAAACCAGTATCGGCAACGGCCGAAACCCCCCCCCCCCTCCCCCCACCCCGCATGTCCCACCCAATGTAAGACTGCATCATACCCATTGAACGGCCCGTAGGCAACTATCTGTCCTGGGAGCGTGTGTAGTGGCCGAGATGGCGGTTCACATCTCCCGACCACTCTTCAACAGAGGAAGGTGATCAAAATAGTTCCAAGTACTTAAGTACTAGTAAGGCATCCATAATGAAAAAGAGATGCTACATATAACAAATAAACCGGTTCTTTAAAGTTCTCCTGGTCTGTACCAGGGGCACTAGCTTAAACGTTCGCTTTACATGGTGCTGCAAAACAGTAACTGAATAACAATGTCAGCGGCCTGACCAGCCGTTGCTAGACCTGGCAGAGGTCGGTGGGCAGTATGTGGACCCCTGAGGGGGGGGGGGGGGAGACGGGCAAAGAACAAAAAAAGGGGGGGGGGGGTAAGAGGATAAAAACATTAACAAAGGGTAGGGATAGACGGGTACCGAATGGGCCTCCTGGTAGTGGGTAAGTATGAAGCACTAGCCCGGGGTCTTGTTCAGCTCACCGTCCCCAATTCCATCCGGATAAACCGTCCCCTCCCGATAGAGTCATCCGATCCCCTCCTGGTCAGGGGGATGCTGACGCGTGTGTGCAGGCAAAAATCAGCAAAGTACCATCTAGGGGTCCACGTACCTCAACCGGGGATAATCAAAGCAGGGGTTGTGAGCCTTCTTTCATCCCAGTGGGGGGATTGTTTCCATCCATTTGGCGGCTTTTTTAGGGGATGTGAAGAACCGGGTTGTTTCTCCGTCAATCACCCGCAGTTTTGCGGGGAAGAGCACACTATATTTTATGCCCTTCGCTCGGAGGCCTGCTTTCACCGCGTCGAATGAACGGCGGAGCTTCTGGGTCTCAATTGAGAAGTCTGGGAATAGCATCAAACGGTTGTTCCGGAATGTTAGCTCCCCCGCCGCCCTGGCAGCCCTGAGCAGCTCGTCTCGATCCCGAAAATTCAAGAACCGCATGATAAAGGTTCTGGGAGGGGAGCCCTGGGGACCTGGTTGTGGCGGCAGTCTGTGGGCTCTCTCCACCGCAAAGTAGGGGGACAGGTGTGCGGCTGGCAGCAGGGCCCTGAGCATCTCCTCAGCAAAGACAGTGGGGTTCTTACCCTCCGCTCCCTCCGCCAGGCCGACGATCCGGATATTGTTCCGGCGGCACCTATTCTCGGAGTCCTCGGCTCTGTGTTCCAGGAGTTTAACCCTGGATTGCAGGGAGCGAATGGCGCCGGTGTTTTCGTGCACTTCGTCCTCCACCTGACCCACGCGGTGTTCTGCCGTGGTCATACGGGTCCTGACTTTTTCCAAGTCCTGTCGGAGGAGCCCCACGTCCATCTGTACCTCTTCAATCTTGGTGGTAAGGGCCGCCTGGCATAGGGCGACTGCCGACTGGCAGGTTGCGATAGCCGCCATGACCTCAGGGATGCCCGGATTGGAGGAGGGGGATCCCTCCGTCTGAGACGCCATGCTGACACGAGGCGTCCGTTGTTCGCTAGGCCCCGAGGGAGCAGGGCTGGATTCAGTCGGTATTTCAGGAGGAAATTTCAGTTTCTTCCCCCCTTTACTCCGACCGGGCAGTCTAGAAGGCATTCACCGCCGGATGGGTCGCAATGCAGGTCAGTAGGTCCGGTTTTATGGGTCTTTAGGATTAATGCAGTAGCAGAGCTCTTAGGAACACGTCCGTTCACTCGGCCATCTTGGACACGCCCCTCTTTGTTTTTATTTTTAATAAATTTGCAAAGATTTCAAACAAACTTCTTTAACGTTGTCACAATGAGGTATTGTTTGTAGAATTTTGTGGGAAAAAATTTTATTTAATCCATTTTGGAATAAGGCTGTAACATAACAAAATGTGGAAGAAGTGAAGTGCTGTGAATACTTTCCAGGTGCACTGTATATACCATAGTTTATAGATTCTATAACGTTTACAAAGGCTAAATAATATTCACTGATTTGGGTTATTTTTACCAAAGAAATGTATCAGACTACATTTTGGCCTATATGTATGAAGAAAGATTTGTAAATATAGTATTCCCGCGCTAATGGAAAAAAAAAAAAAAAATAAAAAATAAAAAATGTGATGTACAATAGGTAAGGTGCAGCGGACACCGAATGGGCTGAAACCAGAAAACCCAAATACAAGTGAATGAAAAAAAATCAATATGTGGTGTCGCGCTCCTAGTATAAATACTGCATAAATTGGCTGTGAGTGTCAGATCAGCAGACAAGAGATAATATACAGGTACACTGGTACAACTCTGGCTGAACCATCAATAAAACAGTACAGTAAATATAGTAAAATAGGTAAAAGAGCAATCATCAATAAGAAAGAATGCTTTAAAATATTTAGGTATATAAATATATAAAGTGACTAGTGTATAAAAAACCTTAGTAAAAACACACTAAAGTGCATAAATAAATAAATGTGCAAAACCACATGAATAGATATAGTGACTAAGAGCAATGTAATCACTAGGTGGCAGTGGAGGTAAATAAATAGTGAGGTGATGATGAGTGGTTCAAGTTGGCATGGATAGAAACATGTATGCCACAGTGGAGGCCAGGATAAAAGAGGTCAGGGTAAGGGTAAAGAAGGGGGGCGAATAAAACAATATGATATAAATGAATAATCTGACCATAAAAAGTAGGTGATAATGCTAGTGATAGCAGTAAATAAAAGATTGACAATAAATGTGGAAAAAATAGCAACAGAGAGGGAAGTGATTAAATAATCAGAATTGTAATGTGATTAAAAGATCATCATGTGCAAAATATATGACAGTCCATAAAACATAAAGTTCTGTGAACAACACAAGTCTGAAAATGACAGGTGTGATCCAATCTGGGCTACACTCTGGTGCCGAAGTGCCAAGTGAGAGTGGGAGGTGGTGAATCGAGCTTGCCCAGGGTGACAGTAGTGCTGGGGTCTTCAGTGCTGGTAGCACCCGTGGGTGTACTCCCTAATTACCTTTATGCTGCAGGTATGTAGCATATAAGAGGATGCCAGGCAGATGGGGTCTCTCTGGGGGGTGCTTCGGTGGTCTCTCTGGGATGTTGCTCGAGGGGTCTATATGCCAGTCCTAATCTCCTGTCCTGGATGTTTGAAGCCTATACAATGGTTGCTACCTGGCGCTCTGGACCAGGTTCCGCTCAGCATAAACCAGAGTAGGTGGGTAGGGGGGGGGGGGGGGGGGGAGGAACAGAAAGGACTCGTATAGTGTAGTAGTTTTTAGAAAAACAGTAAATGAGCTTTATTCTTTAAAAATGTTACTCACATAAATATTGAAGAAAAGATTATTTGTTTGCCAAAATCTTTTTCAAAATTTTCTGTTATATATATATATATATCCATATATGAAAAAAATAATATATATATATATCTTTATATATATCTATGTATATATATTTTTTGTTTATATAACAAAAAATAAAGAACCACCAAAAGAAAGCTCTATTGTGTAAAATGTGTAAAAAGTTATATCAATTTCATTTGTGTACAGTGTTGCATGACAGAGCAATTGCCAGTTAAAATGAGTTAAAGCAGCGAGACATTTCCCGATCTCTGCAGCCACGCATCGCGACAATGTCTCACTGCCTGTGATTAGCGCTGTGCAGTGCCGACTTACTGGCGGGCTCTGCACAGGTGGTTTGCGAACAGGCCTGAGCTCATCCTTACTGTATAACAAAAAATGTCCTGATAAAACCTTCCAGAGGTCAAATATGTGACCAATAATAGCATGTGACTAAAATAAACAAACTTTTAAATATTGTGACATGTTCTCTTAATATGTGTCAAAAATGTCCAGAAAATATAATTTTTAGCCACATAAAAACTTCTGAGTTCAGTATTGACTCTGTATAAAAGAAGGACTTGGGCGAAAATAATGCCATTTGGCAAGGGACAAAGTTCTGTTGTGACAACACACATCGGAAGGCAGAGCTACCTCACACACAGTGGCTTTGTTTTTCCTCGAGCCCTGCTAATAGTTATAGTTTTTTCTTTGATGGTGCATTGCAAAGTTTAGCGATCTTTTCTTAGTCTATTTAATATTGCTTACGTGGGGTTATTTTTGAATAAGAAATGTTTTAAAGTTGAAGGGGAGTGTTAGTAAGCGCTCCTATTACTAAACAGTGTTTGCTGGTATGGAGAACATCTAAGGATTGGGGGAGATAAGATCTGAAAGTGGATGACAATTTTAAGCTCTTGTGACCTTTTAATAAAGAGGTCTCTATTTTCTGATGAGTTCCCTGTGTCAGAAGTCAGTAGCAAGTATGGCCAAATCTATGTAGCTGCACTAGGAAACTGAGACCAGACTATACATATTTAAAGAAAGATTTACTTACAGTGAAACCAACATCCATCCAAACACCAGCAAATAGCAAACAAAGATATAAGTGAGCCAAAAACCCAGTTACAAAATCCTTATAGGGAGGTGGAACTAAGACTTGGATCAGGAACAAGGGGGTCTCCGGAGTCAGAACAATGCAGCAGGGTTCAGGGTATAGGTACAAGGCAAAGAGCATTATCAAGTGCAGGAACAGGATAAATGGCTAGCTGTATCTGGCATCAAAGCAAAACATTGGAGCAAGAAGGAAATGTAGAAGAGGAACTAAATACCCTGCCATTAACCAGCATCAGGTGGAAACTGATTACTGGGATCGGCTATCTGCTGGGAGACACCTGCTGATGAACACTGGAACTACAACTTTCGGCACTGAGAAGCCCCATCCACCAGCAGGTAATCCAGGTCCTGACACCCTGTTTACATAGAGATGATGGAAGCACTGCTAAATGGTTGCTATGTTTTGTTAGCTACTTCTTAGAACAGTCCCCTCAACAATAGCACAGGGAATGGACAGCACTGGAACACCATAAGTAATATTCCAGGCTAGGCAAGCCCTAGTTTTAGTGCACCAAGGGTATTGGCAGTAAAAGACACCCAGACTCTGCCCTCAGGCTTGTACTCACAAGTCCTTGGGTACTGGGATGCCTCCTTCCTGTGTCAGGCACACATTTCCCTAGTGAATTCTCCAGACCAGATTCCAGGTGAAATACCCCTTCTTTAGCTTCAGAGGTTCTTAGTAAATAGCCCCTCTCCCCCAGATTTAGCATAGCTGGAACCTCGATGAGCACCTTGATAAGTGTCAGCTGGTCTACCTAGCAGCCTTCCAGGCTGGGAACGTCTCTTCCTGGACAAGAACAGGAAGATCCAGAATTACAACTATTAATCAAGCTAATATATAACACCTGCGCAATGTTAATTAGCAAAAAGCTCAGGACAGCTGCACTCTCTCAATGCCAACACATTGATTTGTATGAGACAAATAGTATAAAGTGCGCTACTCTTTTTTACAACTACATGTGCTGGATATATCCAAAAACAAAAGAACTTCAATTAGTAATAAAGGTATTAATTAAATAAAAATGTTTTGATGGGTGTATAGATCAATTACATCCTCTAAAATTAGATGCCAGTGCTCTTAAAGTGACAGTGCAGTGCTATTCCACTTCAATTTACTCCATATGCACTGTGCCCCCACCCCAGTGGGTCCAGAATCACCAAATGTAGTTGGCCTCTTATGGCTTATGCCAAAGGGGATAAAAATAAAGTTTTCCACAGCTCCGCTGTGTATGTGGCTAGGTGTCTTTAATGCTGTTTCTTTTTACACAGACAAGTTGGAGCTCAATATGTGTATAAAGCAGAAAGCGATATCATCACGCAAAAATGTCTGAGTAGGGGCGAGCAGTTCTCTCAGCTCTCCGAGTCAATACAAGGATAAGTGTGGGTGAATAGCTGCGCTTCCGGTAATTAAAGCTGCCAACACAACAATATGACCAATTGTGAACTATAGAAAACGGGAAAAAAGTGTGGCGCTAAATAAACCTTGTGAGAACAATCATTGTGGGCGAAAACATGAAAATCTCGACCATTAATTGAGTGTTCAAATTTAATATAAAAAGATGGACGTCAGTCCTATGTGCGCAGTGTAAAGAAAGTGTACTAATCACAGACAAATCTTAACCTGTGCAACAAAAATATGTGTAAAGTTTCTCTTTCAAGTCAAGAAAGAAGGGGAAGAAACTTTTCCTCGATTGGAGAATCAACGTAATCATCCGATCTCCATACAAGGAATTAGAAACAAAAATTATTCATAATAACAGAGTGACCACTATCAAGTAGTCTAGTGTACTAGTCATAATATGACTTAAAACATAATTTATAAGCAATCACAAAACAGTGGTGTGAAAAATAAAAAGGTGATCTAAATGGGAGCCGTATGCTCCTAGTGAACAGCAATGGCAATAACAACCAGTGGTATATGAAAGCACCCCTCAGGGCAGTACAAGCTGGATAAACAGTGTGTATTCAATCTGGTGAGAAGTAGCTCAAACCAACACAAGCTGCATAAACAGGGTATAACTGATCTCGTAAGACGTGGTTCTATTGACACTGATCAGGTAAAAAAAAGTGCGAAATAACCCTCTTATATTATTTAACACGTACACAACCTCATCCAAGATAATGAAAAGGTAGGCTGAGTTACAAAAGGGGAAACCTATGTTGACTCATGTCAAGCACGGAACACTAAGGAAAGAAACTCTTCAAAGTATCTTGGTTGTATACACTGTCTCAATGAGAGATGTTCAGAGACTAACTTAAAAATATGATAATGTCCAGAGCTTAAATAAAGTGAACGATTTCCCTTAGTAAGGTTTGGAAAACTGTGTCCTCTCAATGTCGGATTCAGTTGCAAACACGGAAATACAGGAATGAATTCGGTACGCTTACCACATCCGGTGGACCCACTAACCGGTGGTGAGGGGTCAAACGAGCTTGAAACTGTTAGGCTTGAAGTTGTACTGGATCGCTGCATACAAGGTAGGGTTCAGCAGAAGATGTCACTTTACACTCACCGACCAACAGGGAATCACCACACATCGATCAGCGGGCAAACTTTCACCGCCAGACAGAGATCATCATGGTATGTAGGTAAAGAAAAAAAAGAGAGAGAGGGCCTCCTCATCGCATAAAAAAGTCCGGGAAGGGACTCAATTTATTACTAAAAAATGTATTAACATCAGTAATACATCGTGGTGAAATTAAAAAATATTTTTAAAAACAAAAGCGAAACAGAAACATTAAGGCGCACTGATAGCAGTATATCTGCAGGATACACCCGACGCGTTTCGTCTGATAAAGACTTCAACTGGGGCTCATTACAAATAGACTGCTTGTGCGCTGTATTTATACATACTGAACCACTTAAGTTGTATGGACTCATTGGGAACAGCCCCACTTTCAGTATAGTCACATGATAAATTAGTCTCATTATGATTGGCTGGGCGCCAACCAAAAAGCACTGAACCACCTTCCAAGGGTTTCACGCCTCAATCTGGGGATCCAATCAACTATCATCAAACCATGGTGATCAGACCAAAAAGCCAATACCAAGACACCATTCAAGTAACAATATATAGGATTGGGTAGAATAATGATGTCAAACCTTGTGTAGTAGGTGCTGCACAAACCAATTGCTGATGAAGATTTTGGCGCCAACTATTCAAGAATGTGTGATAGGAGGGAAAAGACCGTGATGGTATAGCCAATCCACATGTGCGCATTCGGCGCCAAACGATGGGCAGCGGATAACACCGCCAATGGAAAGAGGAGAACAGAAACCGCGGCACCCGGAAGACGCGGCGAGCGGCAATCGCCCAATCAACGTTACTCTAAAGAGTAACGTGATCGGGACGTATCATGTGAGGGAGACAGCCAATGAGAGTGACGGCCAGTGAGAGTCACGTGATCGGGACGTGTCATGTGAGAGTGACAGCCAGTCAAAGCGCAATGCGCATATGACGGTTGTATAGCGATAGACCCGCCCCTCGCTAGGAAGGGGTGACACGCGGAAGGCGAACACAGTCATCCAATCGGGCGAGTCGACCAATAGCAACGCGCCACCAATAGGGATAACCACCTCAAGTGCGCAAGTGCCGAACGGTGCATCACAAGGGGTCACGTGTGCCAGTTGGCCAATCAAGGACCAACTAAAACGGAAACGTAAACAGAAAAAGAATGAACTATACATGATATGTGTATTAGGCAAACGTATAACTCATAGCATAAGGTAACACACTATGTGGACAGAACGGACTTAGTCAGCCTCCTCTAGTTTCTCATAAGGAAGGATAGTGAGGGCAACCTAACAAGCGAATCATAAGATGCAATAAAGAATCTAAGCACTAGATGTCGCTATAATGATATACACCAACTGCCAATAATGAAAGGTAGGTCTCACAAATTGTCATAGAAAATGACACTAAATGAGAAAAAAATAAAAAATCAAATATGAATGAAAACAATAGTATTGGAACCGAAGTCCACATTACTAGAAAAACCTCAGTCTGGCTGTTCCCAGTGACTCACATAAATATATCGGCCTGATATCACAGTACAATCGCCAATTGCTAAATATGGTTAAATATTGACAGATATATCGACATAATATTAGAGTATAGTCATTGGTTGCCTGATAGGCTGAAAGCTCATTAATAAATTGGTCAGACCTAAGATGCTACCACCTAGGGCAGATAATCAATCTTCCATGAAAAGTTGGAGATTTCATGCACTAAAAACCTCCAACCATAATATAAAATATGACAGAATGTTAAGCTAGGGTTAACTTCACCAAAATAAAAAACGAATCAACAATAACATTGGTGGATGGTAGGAAGACCGCACAGTGATCCATGGCCTCACTGTTACAGTGAGGTCCGGTTGAAAAATGAATAACGTACAGAGCAGCTCTAAGAGCGATTGATAAAGGCGTTTATGTCCCACTCGATGTTAAGGCCGAATGGGACATAACACCTCATCTGGTGTATCCAGAACGTTTCTAATTTCGACACTCCACGTACACTAGATTCTCCTCTCCAGTGAGGCATGAATTTGTCTATGATTTGGAACTTGGAACCTATCGGGTTTTTGTTATGATGTAGTAAATAGTGTTTAGGTACGCTGTGGTTCGTGCGACCTGCCCTAATGGCCACGAGATGTTCGTTCACCCTAATCGCAAATGTGCGAATGGTGCGACCGATGTATTGCTTGCCGCAAGGGCAAGTAATGAGGTAAACTATATATTTCGTATGGCAGGTAACGAAGCTCTTCATTTTATACTCTTTACCGGTGTGAGTAGATTTGAAAGTATCACATTTTCTATGGAATGAGTTGTTTTTACAGACGTTACACTTGCGACATGGATAAAACCCCTTCATATCATGGAAAAAGGTAGGTTGGCTTGGAGGGTCAATGGTATTTGGTGCAATTTTACCTCTTAGGGATGGGGCACCTCTATAGATCACTCCTCCATGTTCAGGGAGAATGGAACTCAATACATGGTCGTTTTTTAAAACCTTCCAATGTTTAAGTATGATATTTTTAATTTGCCGGTGTTGGACAGAGAAGTTTGTAAGAAACGACCATTTATGTTTATTTTCTTTGGTTGTAGGTAATTTTTCTGTTAATAGAGTCTTACGGTCTATCAAAGACACTTTTTGGATCTCATCTTCAATATGGGCAGGTTCGTATCCCTTATCAAGAAATCTCCCTTTGAGGGTTTCCGCCGGTTCAAAAAAATCGGAAAGTTGTGAACAATTGCGTCTGATCCTCATGAGTTGACTACGGGGGACAGATTTGAGCCATGAAGCGTGGTGGCAGCTATCGACCGGAATGTAACCATTCCGGTCGGTAGCTTTAAAAAAGGTTTTGGTGGAAAACCGGCCCTCGCAGATACTGATCTCAAGATCTAGAAAATGGATGGTGGAACGACTAGCTTCGTACGTAAGCTCAATGCCTGAGTTGTTATCATTGAGCTCAAGCATGAATCGATCGAGAGATTCGATCGAGCCATTCCATAGGAGGAGGATGTCGTTGATGTACCTTGACCACAGCGCCAATTGTGGGGGGTCCAGGGCATAGACGACATCCTCCTCCCATTTGGCCATAAATATGTTGGCCAGACTAGGGGCGAACTTGGCGCCCATGGCGACACCCTTAGTTTGAAGATAGTATTGACCGTCATACCAAAAATAATTGTGTTTGGTGGCATATAACAGTAGATCCATAATGTATCTTTTATGTGTATTGGAAATGGAGACACTCCTGCCGAGAAAGGTGTCTACTGCTTTTAGGCCTAGGTCATGGGGGATACAGGTATAAAGTGACGTCACATCTGCGGTAACCAGTAACATATCTTCACTATACACCACCTAAGATAGGAAGGTATGGCCTTCACTAATGGTTGAAGGTAAAAGTCGATGTATTTACCTATCCTACTGGTGATCGAGTCTATCCCACTCACTATGGGTCTCCCAGGCGGTTGTGTAACACTTTTATGCACCTTTGGTAGGTAGTACATGATGGGAATGCGGGGTGCCGCAGGTATCAAAAAAAAATTTTCTTTCCTATCCAAAATACCAAGATGGGCGCCTGTGTCAACTAGATCGATAAGTGTCCTTTTGAAATCTCGTGTAGGGTTTTTAGGCAGAAGGCAATAAGTATCAGTATCGCTCAAAATTCGGGTCATTTCTAAATGATAGGCTTCTTTGTCCAAAATGACAATTCCCCCTCCCTTGTCAGCGGGCCGGATAATTAAATCTTTCCGCTCACACAGGGTTTTTAATCCGGTTTTAATGTCAGGATTAGAGTGAATGATTTTATTAGGGAGGGCATCAAGGTCTTTAAGGACCAAGTCTCTAAACACTTTCACCGACGGGGCGACTGGACAGGGGGGGTTAAAAAGAGAGGGATTCGCAAGACCAGAATGTATTGTATGTCCGGAATCTTCGGGCATTATATGACTTCTGGGATTGGACAAGATGTACCTTTGTACATTTAATTTGCGTATAAACTTATGTACATCAATAAATGTGGAAAATTTATTGAGTTTTTTTGGGGGGACAAATTTGAGTCCCTTGTCCATAACACTTTGTTCAGCATCGGTCAGGGTCACTTTACTCAAATTAAAAATCCCACTATCAATTAAACGCGTTTCCTTACAAGGATAGCATCGGTTTCCGCCTTCAGATTGGTGGCCAGTTATAATAATTACAGGCAGATGATCCCTGGGTACCGGGAAGGATCTTAACAATGTGAGTAGCTTTTTATCATGTGTTGATGTGTTTTAATAAAGAAGTTTTTGCGCAATGCTATCCCTCTTACAGCGTTAAGGACACCTAGCCACACACAACAGAGCTGGACCCATTGCAGTTGGGGCACAGCGAACATGGAGTGAATTGAAGTGGAATAGCACTGCGCTGTCACTTTAAGAGCACTGGCATTTATTATTAGAGGATGTGATTGCCTATACACCAATCATTTTTTTTGATGAAAGCTTTACGGTTGCTTATCACAATGGACTTTCTTGTTTGAATGTTTAATGAATATTATTTTCATAGAGTCATGGATTGCACTTTAATTCAGGCACTGGCACTTTTTGGCACATTTTACTTGAATGATATTTGTATCAAACATTTTAATTTATTTAATACCTTAATTACTTTTTAGGTTCTTGTGTTTTCTGATATAGCCAGCACATGTAGATGTAAAAAAGAGTAGCGCACTTTATACCATTTGTCTCTTACGGGTATTTCTGCTCACTCCCAGCCACCTTCTGGGCACTCCCAGATAATAAATATTCAGCTGCTGATTTGCTCCATCCAGCCCACTGCATTCTAAAATCCTCCAGAAGATAGGGAGAAGCAATCTAACTTGCAGCTAGTAAAACCCAGAATAACCCAAGACAATCACACTAGTTATAGTTGAGCCAAAATTAAATCAATTTACTTAACCTTCCTAGCAACCTATTTGGGAGGGTGCTACAGTTATGCAATCAGCACAATATGTTATACATTGAAGGCAGGGGTCAAGTCCTGGGGAAAAAAGTGTGGGAACTCCCACCCAAGATCCACTCGCCCACCAAAAAAAAAAAAAAAATCATACGCTCATATGCGCGAATGCTTCAAAAGTGGTATTTTTCATCCAATTTTCATATTGTGTGTATGAAGCTTAAAGGGGGATTCCACCCTAAAGTGAAACTCCCGCTTTTCGGAACCCTCCCCCCCTCCGGTGTCACATTTGGCACCTTTCAGGGGGGAGGGGGTGGGGGGGGAGGGGGGTGCAGATACCTGTCTAAGACAGGTATCTGCACCCACTTCTGGGCATAAACTCCCACGGGAGTTTACATCACTTCCTGTCCCGGCGCGCTGTCTGCCGGGACACACACGTGTCCCAGCAGACAGCGCTGAAGATTCTCATTGCGCCGCACGACTCGCGCATGCGCAGTAGGGAATCGGGAAGTGAAGCCACTTCCTGATTCCCTCACCGAGAATGGCGCCGGCTACAGCAGGGAGCCGAGCGATCGATCGGCCTCTGCTGCCGAAACCGCTGGACCCTGGAACAGGTAAGTGTCCATTTTTTAAAAGTCAGCAGCTGCAGTATTTGTAGCTGCTGGCTTTTAAATTTTTTTTTTTCAGTACAGTCCCGCTTTAACAGTTAGTACATCATAAAAAAAAATCCTCAATAAACATAAATACAGTAATTCTCTGAATAATCAGCATTCATTCAATTGTGCTTCCATGCAAATGTGAACATCATGTTCTGATCTTTATTGGGGAATTTTATTTTGTATATAGAGTGTTTATGTGGTGAGTTTACACTTTTCATTGAACAGAGTTTGGATAACACAGGGTTAAACGGAAAGGTCATAAATTAACTGCACATTATCTGGACAGAATGCTTGGGGAGATAGTGATGTATTCCTGCTTAGGAGATGTATGTTTGTATGTTAGCTTGAGGGGCTGCAAACTCTGCAGGGCTCCAACACACATTCGCTGCTATTCCAACCCTTTTTCCACATAAACTTCCCTCCTGGCATTAAACTTTGCCAGGTATTGTGCTCAGCTTACTACCCCAAACTGATGTTCCTCCCTCAGTTCACCTCTCTCCCTGCATGTCCTGTGAGCAGAATAGCTGTGCTCCTCCTCGGGGTTCTCTCATCATATGGCACTGAAAATAGAGGAGGGGTGGATTCAGCGGGATACACAGAGCAAGTATGCAGGAGACTGGGGGGGGGGTGAGGAGACAGAAAATCAGGAGGGGCCGGTGGGGAGGAGGGCATCACGAGAGGTCTGACTAAATACAATCTCTTAGCAGCTGGGACCTGATCTACCCGTCAGCTAGCTGTGATTGACAGGTAGATCGAAGTGGAAGCTGTCATGGGGCCCCCTACTGGCAATACCTGAATGGTCAGGTGTGCGGCACTTTTGCAAGCTGTGTCGGCAGCTGCTGGTGTAGCACCTGCCACACAGCTCGCATACTTCAAAGTCTTGCAGGACACGGCTGCTAACGGGAACTGAGTTCCTGTTGTGGAAAAAGTACAGGAACTCCATTGTTTACACGTTTTTACAAATGATAGTTTCTGGACATTTTTGACACATATATTTGGATAATACGTCCAAATGTTTTAGTTTGTTTGTTTTACTTACATGCTATTAACTGGTCACATACTTATGTTATTTTAGAGTGCATTGTATCAATTTACCTTTTTACTTTTACTTTTTATCTTAATACTTTTTATTATAGTTTTTAAACTTCTAATGCCAAACTGTGATTCCACTTAGTAGTTTTTGAACTTGTTGCCATGTTTGCTTTAACCATTTCGTCTATTTTTAGCATACTGTATGTATATTTAGCTATGTTATGTACATTATCGCCAACAGAATGTAATAAAGCCAGACACAGGATCGAGCATAAATGCGTGGGAACAAGCATAAATGTGAATGGATACACATGCAAAAATGCTGTGTTTTTGCTGCTGCTAAACTCCTGTAGGAGAAAAAAGTGTCAATAATAAACAGTGTGCATAAAGCCTTAAGCCCCATACACACGGTCGGATTTTCCGACGGATAATGTCCTATCGGACAATGTTGTCGGAAATTCCGACCATGTGTAGGCTCTATAGGACATTTTCCATCGGATTTTCCGACGGACAAAGTTTTATCTCCTGCTCTCAAATTTTCCGACAACAAAGTCCTATCGGACTTTTTCCGATCGTGTGTAGCGAATTCCGACGGACAAAGTGCCACGCATGCTCAGATCACATTACAAGACCAAAGCTATTGGCTACTAGCCTCTACGTAGTCCCGTCGTAGGCGACAAACGTCACCACATTCAGAATGATCGGATTTTCCGACAACTTTGTCCGACCGTGTGTATGCAACACCAGTGTCGGACTAAATCCGTTGGAAAAAATCCGATGGATTTTGTGGTCGGATTTTCCGACCGTCTGTACGGGGCATTAGAGTGTAATTTATTACCAGACAAAAAGCCCACAAAATATTGTTTCAGCTACATTTTCTCTTTTAAAATTATTTGCACTTGGCCCCAATTTGAACAGGAAACTCAAAAAACTATTTTAAATTAACGTTTCAACATTACGGAGTAATTTATTCCCAGAAAACACCGCCCAAAAGATTGTAGTATCTACGCTTGCAGTATCAAATGATTTGCTCTGGGCTGAAATTTGAACAGACTTTTAAAATTTAGAAATCAACATTAGAGTGTAATCTATTTCTATTTTACCTTTATGTATTTTTTTAAGGAGATTTTCACATGCCAACATGTTACATGCACCTTGTTAAAATTATGTAAAAAGACTCTCGCTCCTCTAGCTCCTCCTAAAAGGGCATTTAACCTTCCCCCTCTTATGCATATGATTTCCTTGGGCTAATTTTTGATTTTAAAGGGGGACTCCACACTCCATTCTCCAATGCTCTTGTCTCCCCCTCTAACCCTTTGAATTTCCATGGGCTAACTTTTGCTTTTAAAGGGGAACTCCACACTCCACTCTATTCTCCAAAGGCTGTGAGCTGCCTTCACCAATCCAAACCACATCCTTTTTCAGAGCATACAACAAGGCCAGCTAGGAAAGAGGCGAGAAGAGTGATTGCCCAACCCCCTCCCGAACCATACAAGGCCACATGCACTCAACATAGCTGGCTGCCTTTGGTGCATGTTGGGCTCAGCCCAATACCAACCACAAAGCACCTTGTACCCACTAGTTTAAGGGGGTTTTCCACATTCCGTAAAGCCCCCTGTCTGCTGCCCCCCACAACCCCAGCCTAGGATTGTGTGGAAGAGATCCTTATCCCCCTGAATATGGGTACAAGGTGGTTGACTTTTGGGGTGCCTGAGCCCCTCCTGGCCCCAGGCATCCACCCCCCTTTCATGGGCTGGCCTGCTGTGTGCTTGGCTAGGGGTTTGTTAGTGTGTGGGAGGGGCACAATTTTCTTTTTGTTTGGGGTGGTATTTTTCATGTAAGGGTTCTCATTCATTTTAAGCCTTAACAGACCCAAATATGTACATACAGACCTTGTATGTATTGGGGGGCAGGCTATTTTTTTTGTTTTGGGTTAAAATCTTGCAGCTGCGATGTATATTTGTTTGTTTTCTCTAAAGCCGTACATCTTTGAAGCACCATTTTGGATACATGCTACAGATGCACCAATTTACAGGCAGAGTAAGCCCCCCCCCCCCCCCCCCCAAGTTACTAGCTTTTAAGGTTTTTAGCATTTTTAAAGGCACTGCTCCTTCTTTCGTTTTTGGGGTCGTCCAAATTGGTGAAATTGATATATGTCCCTCAGGGTGGGACCTGGCCCCCATGCCAATTTTAAGGCCAATAACTATAATATAAGCCAGCCAAGTGCGGACTCGCAAAATTAACAAGTCAGTTCCTATAGACTGCAATGGTATTTGTTGTATAACTTTTGTCCATGTTAGGCTCTTTGTTTTCCTCCCTGGATCGGGGGGTGTTTGTCCCATCTGTAATTTTGTAGCATGCTGGATGATGTGCTTAATTTTGGACAGGGGGTGGCTTATTTTGTGCTAGCTGCGTTTTGGGTTGGTCTGGGCCTGCTGGGGGGGGTCCATTTGAGTGTTTTTATAGAGTTTGTAACACATGTATTTTCTCTTTGTATCTTGTTTGTTATGTTTTTGCAAAACAGATGTGTTTTAGAGCAAGTATTTTTTAGACATGGGAGCCGTCAAAAAATTAGTTTTGTTTCATTCCGTTTCGTATAAAAAAAAAATCGTATTTCGTGTACTAAATTAAATTCGGATTCGTCCGAAATACGAATTTCGTACGAATCGTTACAAATCGTTAATATCGTTACAAATCGCTATTGTTCACCAATCACCAATCACTCAGATGAAGTACAAAATCCGAAATGTCGTTTACGAAAACGAAATTTCGCATTTCGTACTTCCTCTGAGTGATTGGTGAACAATAGACAATAGACTTATGTGTTATGTAACGTTAATACATTTTTGGATAATTCGTTATTATTCGTAGAGTGTCGATATTCGTTATATTGAATCTCGAATTCATTCGAATCATTCGTTATATCCGCTATAATTTCTTTCATATTAGTTGAAATTCATCATTTGGTAGTTTGGATTTGGATAATTTGGATCCGAAATTCGTAAACAAAATTTCGTATTTCGTACAGAATTCATATTCGTAAAAATTCGTAATTCGGATTCGTACGAATGTACGAATTTCGAAAAATTCGTACGAATTTCCGATTCGTACGAAACTAATCGCATATGTCTAGTATTTTTTACTTTTCTTTTTCTCCAGGATGTTATTGTGTCTAAAATGTTTAAATCCTTAAGAGACTGTCCGTTTGTGGGCGCAGTCCTTTTAACTCCTGTTAATTTCCTTTGCAAAATGGTCAGACCTCAAAACCATATTCTGTTATGCCGTGTACACACGTGTGGATTTTCCGTCGGAAAAATCTTGGATGGTTTTTCCGACAGAATTCCGCTCAAGCTTGGCTTGCGTACACACGGTCACACTAACTTTAGCTGAACTTTCGACCGTCAAGAACGCGGTGGCGTACAACACTGCGATGAGCCGAGAAAATGAAGTTCAATGCTTCCGAGCATGCGTCAAATAGTTTCTAAGCATGTGTAGGAATTTTGCGCGTCGGAATTGGTACAGACTAACAGAATTTCCGATCTAAACTTTTTACGACCGAAAAATTGAGAACCTGCTCTCAATCTTTTGCTGACGGGAGTTCGGCCAGCAAAAGTCAAATTGTGAATACACACGGTCGCATTTTCCAACCAAAAGCTCTCATCGGTCTTTTGCTGGCCGAATTTCCGATCGTAAGTACGCGGCATCAAATGTCTCAAATTAAAATACATGCGTTTTTTGCTTTCCTTGCTCTTTTCCAAGTCCTGTTTTGTTGACCAATAAAATTTGTAGCAAATTTTTATGTGGTTTGTTAATAATTTGTTTTCTAGATGCATGCTCAATCCAAGTAATGCATTTTACACTCCCCCCCCCCAAACAATTTTCATGCAACAGATTTCCCAGCTGCAGCTTAACTTGGCTGATTGGCATGGCAAAACAAAAAAAGGTGCGATTTGTCTAAAAGCTACTTTCCTGGTACCTTCGTGGTATCATATGCATTGATTGTGCATATGCTACCATGGGTGGGCACCAAGAAAGGAAAATAACAGTATTCAATTATTAAATTTTGCATGTTAGCACAGTGGTTCTCAGTCCTCAAGTACACCGAACAGGACATGTTTTGGGAATTTATCTTAGCTAAAATGGCTGTCCAAAATACCAAGCCATTGACTCAGATTTGCACCTGTGCAAGATGAAGGAAAACCTGCAAACATGGCCTGTTGGGGGTACTTGAGGACAGGGTTGAGAACCAGTGATTTAGAGCAGTGAGCTAAAATCTAGCTCAAGACAATCCTATTCTAATTATGGACATTTGAGGGAAACCAAGTGTTAGAACCCCTGCTTGTCTTTTTTAGGTTGGGCTTTGTGTCCCTTTTCTGAAATTGTCTTCACTTCCTGTCGCATAGCCAAACAGGAAGTGAGGGTAAAACCTTACCAATGTCTTTCCTTGGGGACACACGGGTCAATCTAACTAGTGTTAGGCAAATTGCACTCTAGCACTTTGTTGTGTACACCCTAAATTATTAGGTATTTTGGGGTTTATTAAAGGTAAATGCACTGTGTACTCGCTGTAAATCTGAGGGGAAGCACTGGTGCTTTTATCATCCAATCATTTTTATTTTCCTTGTATGTCCCCCTTGGATCTCCAGCAACTGCACTTCCAAGTACACTTGTAGTGCAAAGTGGATTTGCCTTTAGTAAATAAACCCCAAAGTCCAAGATACCTAATAATTTGGGGTGTAACAGCAAAATGCTAGGGTGCAATTTACCTAATGGGGAAACTATTTAGATAATACCCAAGAAATATGTTAGGAAAATACAAGTGGGTCATGGCACATCTACATTCCAAATGTGGCACTTAAGATGGTCATGCACTATGCAATCTGATTGGCCAATCTCTGTAAAACTCAAAATTTTGGCAAAATAGGTAATAGGAAGACACACTTGAACAATGAATTCAAATTATAAGAAATCAAACAGGCTCTTGCACTAAATCTAACTTATTTAAGATCTAACTGATTGCAGTGTATGGTCACCTTTAAAGATCAAGATCTGAAAATATTAATTTATTGGGTTTAGAAGCACTTCTCTGTTCTTTGTAATGTATTGAAAGATTAGGTAAAAAAAAAGAAAAAAACACATTTCAAAGATATATTAGCAGTGATAGGACTGGGATTAGCATCAAAAGGGTTAATTAACTGAGAACACCAACTAATTGCCTAACAAGACACATCCAATGAGATGAAATTAACCAATTGTATTCAATGAGAAAACCGCAGTTACCCTAGCGACAGTTGCAGTTTACCTATGCAGGCATTTATTATCGCTATTTGCGCTTCAATGTGCGCCGGTTCGCGTGTTCGATTAATTACTTTTCCGGAGCACCAATTAATGTATGAACTGGTGTAGTGCCTTCTTCTTAGTAAATCACCCCCAGTGTGTGTTTGTGACTGCATGTAAAGATAATAGAGAAACCTTTTTCAGCACCGGTATGAATATTTAACTTTCCCTGCTTGCTGTGAGCTTCCCTAACTCCTGCATATCTATTCCAATATACACTGAATAAAGACTCCTGGAAACCCTGACTTTTAAAGGAAGGGGGCTGGAACATTAGAAATCCCCCATGATCTCTCCTTCCATTTTTTAAGCCCCCTGACTACAGTTCTGAGGCTAGAATGTGCATGATTGGTAATGGTTGTTATGTTGGTGAACAAGCCCATTAGTTTGCCTTTGTCCCCAACCTAAAAGAAAAAAAAAAAAAACAGCTAGAGTTAAGGTCAAGCTCATGGTTGACCCAAACCTGAAGTTCCTATTCCTAGTGTACTCAACTATCTAGCATCATCTGAGCCATACAGAAACTTGCTTTGGGTTCCAGTGAGTTCAAAAGCAGGTAGAAGTCTTCCTACAATGCATAGTCACCCATATGCTGTTCATACAAAGCATAATAATCAGCAATTGATCAAAGCGCATTTGGTACATGGTAATTGCAGAGTAGCTTTGCTGACAGCAGATCAAACTGTGCAGAAAAATGTTTAATAATTCATATATGTAAAGGGAAAAGGAACACCATGCTGTAAACATTATTTATATGTATTCATACGTATTCACAATAGACTGTAAGCATTCGCTTTGATAGAAATCAGGGGTATCAGGGGTACCTTAGGTTTCGGGGGAGTTCAACCAAAGACCATAAAATCTCCAACAGAGTGCACATTGAAAAAGAAGCACATCAAAAGAAAAGGAAATATGAACAGTAGTACTGAATTGTCCACCCCTAAAGCTTGATATTATGTTTAATGATATATCAATGGTGATAATTAGGGATGAGCCCGATGTTCGAGTTGAATGTAAGTTTGACTCGAACATCGGGTGTTCGCTGAATAGCGAACAATTTGGGGTGTTCGCGGCAAACTCAAAAGCCACAGAACACCCTTTAAAAGTCTATGGGAGAAATCAAAAGTGCTAATTTTAAAGGCTTATATGCATGGTATTGTCATAAAAAGCTGCCCCATAGGACATGTATCAATGCAAAAAAAAGTTTTAAAAACTGACGTTTTTTGGGAGCAGTGATTTTAATAATGCTTAAAGTGAAACAATAAAAGTGAAATATTCCTTTTAATTTTGTACCTGGGGGGTGTCTATAGTATGCCTGTAAAGTGGCGCATGTTTCCTGTGTCTTAGAACAGTCCCTGCACAAAATTTCTAAAGGAAAAAAAGTAATTTAAAACTACGGCTATTATGAATTGTCGGGTCTCGGCAATACACATAAAAGTCATTTAAAAAAACGGCATGGGGGTCCCCCCAAAAATCCATACCAGGCCCTTTGGGCCTGGTATGAATATTAAGGGGAATCCCAAACCAAAATTTAAAAAAAAAATTGCGTGGGGTCCCCCCAAATTCCATACCAGGCACTTCAGGTCTGGTATGGATATTAAGGGGAACCCTGCGCCAATTTTTTTTTCAAAATGGTGTAGGGGTCCCCCTCAAAATCCATACCAGACCCTTATCCCAGCATGCAACCTGGCAGGCCGCAGGAAAAGAGGGGGGGACGAGAGAGCACCCCCCTGAACCGTACTTATAGCCGTACATTATAGCCTGCGAGTAGTTTTAAATGACTTTTTTTTTTCTTTAGAAATGTAATTTTGTGCAGGGACTGTTCTAAACACAGGAAACATGCGCCACTTTACAGGCATACTATAGACACCCCCCAGGTATGAATTTTAAAGGAATATTTCACTTTTATTGTTTCACTTTAAACATTATTAAAATCACTTCCCCCGAAAAAATTGCCATTTTCAAAACTTTTTTTTGCATTGATACATGTCCCCTGGGGTAGGACCAGGGCTCAAGTCCTGCGGGAACGCATGGGAACGGAGTTCCTGTACTTTTTCCACAACAGGAACTCAGTTCCCGTTAGCAGCCCTGTCCTGCAAGACTTTGAAGTATGCAAGCTGTGTGGCAGGTGCTACACCAGCAGCTGCCGACACAGCTCGCAAAAGTAAGTGCCGCACACCTGACCATTCAGGTATTGCCAGTAGGGGGCCCCATGACAGCTTTCACTTCAATCTACCTGTCAATCACAGCTAGCTGACGGCTAGATCAGGTCCCTGCTGCTAAGAGATTGTATTTAGTCAGACCTCTCGTGATGCCCTCCTCCCCACCGGCCCCTCCTGATTTTCTGTCTCCTCATCCCCCCCAGTCTCCTGCATACTTGCTCTGTGTGTCCCGCTGAATCCCCCCTCCTCTATTTTCAGTGCCATATGATGAGAGAACCCCGAGGAGGAGCACAGCTATTCTGCTCACAGGACATGCATGGAGAGAGGTGAACTGAGGGAGGAACATCAGTTTGGGGTAGTAAGCTGAGCACAATACCTGGCAAAGTTTAATGTCAGGAGGGAAGTTTATGTGGAAATATGTGAAGGGTTGGAATAGCAGCGAGTGTGTGTTGGAGCCCTGCAGAGTTTGCAGCCCCTCAAGCTAACATACATCTCCTAAGCAGGAACACATCACTATCTCCCCAAGCATTCTGTCCAGATAATGTGCAGTTCATTTATGACCTTTCCGTTTAACCCTGTGTTATCCAAACTCTGTTCAATGAAAAGTGTAAACTCACCACATAAACACTCTATATACAAAATAAAATTCCCCAACAAAGATCAGAACATGATGTTCACATTTGCATGGAAGCACAATTAAATGAATGCTGATTATTCAGAGAATTACCGTATTTATGTTTATTGAGGATTTTTTATTTTTTTTTATGTACTAACTGTTAAGCTTCTTACACACAATATGAAAATTGGATGAAAAATACCACTTTTGAAGCGTTTCGTGCATATGAGCGTATCATTTTTTTTTTTTTTTTGGTGGGTCGAGTGGATCTTGGGTGGGAGTTCCCACACTTTTTTCCCCAGGACTTGACCCCTGGGTAGGACCCGGGTCCCCAAACACTTTTTATGAAAATAACTTGCATATTAACCCTTAAAATTAGCAGTTTTGATCGTGTCCCATAGACTTTAACGGTGTTCGCATGTTCAAACAAATTTTTTGCCTGTTCTGCTGCGAACCGAACCGGGGGGTGTTCGGCTCATCCCTAGTGATAATATTGCACCCTAATACCGACAGCATGTTAGCAAAATCCCTGAACTAAATGACAATCTCTATTTTCCCTTATAAATTAGTGTTTGGAAGAAAAAAAGTGTTAAACCTAGACACCTCAACACACTGCCCAAGCGGCATTGGCTGGCTAGAGAAACAGTTACTATAGGCTGCATTCACACCTGAGCATAGCATCTTTGATAATTTTCCCTGTGTTTTTTGCAGCGTTTTTGAGCTTTGGCGGTTTTTTATTGGCCAATAGAGAAAACTATTATTTGTTGCATCATGGTCGTTTTTTTAGCTTTTTTAGCTTTTCCATCAGCTTTTATGTCTTTTTTTATTATTGTTAATTATTCATTCATTATTATTGTTTATTTTTTTAGGGTAAGGGGTTATAGTTAAGGTTAGGTTTGGGTTAGGATTAGGGGTTAGGGTTATTTATTTATTTTTCTTTTTTCTTTTTAGGGTTAGGGTGTTAATGCTACCATTATTACTAACAATAATAATAATACATTTTTTAAATATATGTAAAATAAGTACACAAATCAATAAAACAAATCATAAATACATATAATAAATGAATATTATGTCATAACAAATAAATAATTAACCCCTAATCTTAACCCATAACACTTAAAAAAATATATTAATAATAAAATAATACTAAACACCCTAACCCTAACACAAAATAAATAAATTATTATATAAAAATTATTATTACTAATAATAATATTTTGTTTGTTCAGGTTTGGATGTTTACTATTTTATTATTATTATTATTATTAATAATAATAATAATAATAATAATAATTTATTTAATATATTTTTTAAGGTTAGGTGTTAATTATTATTAATTAATCCCAGTTGATGACTATTCAGGGGAAACGCGTCAGGCCAGGAGCTAGCAGTGTGGTGTTTTAAAGCACAGACCACACTGCAGTCGGTCATGCTCACACTATTGTGCTATTTTATCAAATTTTTTGTAAGTGCAACTCTTTAATAAACTTTTTATCTGTTTAAAAAGTTAATGCACTATGAGCTTTTTTCTACCTCTCCAACACGCGTATTTTTGAGCACTTCAAGCCGGTGTCTAATGTGAATCCCAGCGACTGATCAAACTCACTGAATTACCCTGGTGGGGACACACACACAAGGATCCTGTTGGGATTTCTTCAGCAGCAGGTGGAGTCGGTGTTCAGCCTGAGTTCCAGCAAGTGATCAACAGCTGATTTCCCAGTGTGGAGACACACGCATATAGATCCTTTTAGGATCTTTGGATCTGGTAACCTGCCATCTATTTGTTTCTCAGCATGGTGGTAAAGTATTTTTGGATATATTTGCACTGAACCTATACTCTTGTATTGTTTTGGATGGACATTTTTCATTGGATCTACAGTAGCAGTTAATTCACAGACGGACTATTTTTTATACACACTATTTTTGTTATATATATATATATATATATTTTTTTTTTTTTCACTTCAGGACTCTTGTTTTTCAGACTTTGTTTCACTGTTTTTTTTCAAGTTTTTCGTAATTTTTATCAATTGTTTACACACATTTGGTATTTGTATATAGGTCTATGAACTTATACACTTAGTTTTGACAGCGCACTTTATACTTAATACCACATTTACCACATCCCACTAATCCAGGGATTTTTTCAGTGCTGCAGTCTTTCACTATATTGGCCAAGTGCACACTATTTTATTTGTACTATTATTTATTTATGTATTATTAAAGTGGAGCTCCACCCTAAAGTGGAACTTCCGCTCATCGGATTCCTCCCCCCTTCCGGTGTCACAATTGGCACCTTTCGGGGGGGGGGGGGGGGGACAGGATACCTTGACAGGTATCATTTCCCACTTCCGGAAGACCGGCCGCGGCTGCGATGCGGCCGTGAGGTCTCTGCGGGGCCCCCACCTCCTCCCTCGGCCGCCGGGCTAATAGGAGAGAGGAGCGGGGCCTCGCACGTGCGCAGTAGGGTTCCGAGCGTGAAGCCAAAAGGCTACACTGCCGGGTTACCTTACCCGCAATGGCGGCGGCAGCACCCGACAGCTGATGGAGACATCAGCTGGGGTGCCAACATCGAGGGACTGCAGGACAGGTAAGTGTCCATTTATTAAAAGCCAGCAGCTGCAGTATGTGCAGCTGCTGGCTTTTCATTTTTTTTTACCCGGAACACCCCTTTAAATATTTTTAATTTATGTATTATTTATTTATGATTATTTTGAGTTATTTGTGTTATTACATTTATTTATTCTTATATTGTTGCTATTATTTTTTTTTTTATTGTTTTCTTTTGAGCAGAAAATACGAGTATTGCACAAATGTGCACAAAAACACGGAAATGGCAACGTTTCCATTCATTTCTATGGGAGCTTCAGGCATTTGGCTTCAGGCAACTTGGAGTGGAGATGCGAACCATCTCCATAGAGAATAATTGATTTTTTTTCTCCTCCAGCGTTATTTCTGTACTACCTGTACATTTTTATGCCGTAGACACGTCTTCTGTGATCCTAGCTTTTACTGGGACTCACGACCAAGCTGCTGGATACTATAGACACCCCCCAATCTAAGCCATACAAGATCTTCAAATAGGGGTAGTATATGTGGTCTAGAATTGTTTCCAAGCGCTTGAACTAAGAATACAGATAAAACCATGACCGTAGCATGACACTGAAAATCTCCCGCAATTTCTAGGTTTTTCAGCACATTGCAGTTAATTGTTTCTGACTGCCTAACGTTGGTGAGTGCATGTAACTGTAAAAGCATGGAAATTCATATTAAAAAGGTGTGTTCTCCACTAGCAGTATCTGGAGGTATGAACACAATGAAAAATCAGGGCATTGCAAGCCTAACATGACCTGACTTCTGAATATGCCTACAAATTATTTCAGGTTTTCACAGTGAAACAATTCATGCCAATTAAACCAGAAGCTGAAAAACCTTGGGTAGCATATATTGTAGCAAAATATAATGGACAAGTCTTTAGAAACACAAGTGTCCTTGGAATTAAGCGAGGGGGCAAGCTGTTATTATTTACCCAGAATACAATGTTGCTTGTGTCTATAGAAACTGAAGAAGCCTGTTGATTCACTTATGCACAGTATGGACTGCAGCCAACAAACTCAAGTATTTTTTTTTTTTTTTTTAACTATACAAAATAATGAATTCTGCAAGTTCTATGGCAAAAAAGAAAATTGATTGCATGGTAGTAGCTACAGGCTTTTGGAAATGATCTCACTGACTGACAGCAAGCAAACCTTTGTTAAAGGAGAAGTCCAGCCTGAGCTTTTTAGGCTGGGCTTCTCCTATGTGTCACAGGAGTGCAATTCGTTTTGCACTCCTGTGACCCGTTTTCAGCAGAGAGCGGTCTGGTGTCACTGCCATCAGTCGAGGCAGAGAGTCATTCCGACTTCCAGGTCTGGATCCGCCAGGTGCCTTGATTGATGGCAGTCTCAGCGAGCCGCTGAGACGGCCTCTCGCCACCCCTCCACAGCTCAGCTCTCCAGTGAGCGTGGAGGATCAAAGAGGAGAGACGCTGAGACAGTCAGCAGCTTTCCTCTCGGGATCTGTGAGAACCGAGCCATCAGCGATGTTCGGTGGCTTGGTTCTCCATGCAGAGACGGCGGGGCACAGCTGCAGCATCGGCCTGATGCTCCATCCACCAAGGTAAGTATGAATAAAAAAAAAAAAAAAAAAAAACTTTTCTTTTAAGAATACACATAAAATTGATCATCTTTTAATTATCAATGAATATATCTGAAAAGTAGATCTTTCATGTACAGTATCTTATAAAAGTGAGTACACGCCTCACATTTTTGTAAATATTTTATTCTTTTCATTATTCTATCTTTTCATTTGACAACACTGACGAAATGACACCTAGCTACAATGTAAAGTAGTGAGTGTACAGCTTGTATAACAGTGTAAATTTGCTGTCCCCTCAAAATAACTCAACACACAGCCATTAATGTCTAAACCGCTGGCAACAAAAGTACTACCCCTAAGTGAAAATTTCCAAATTGGACCCAACTAGCCATTTTCCCTCCCTGGTGTCATGTGACTTGTTATGCCGCGTACACACAATCGGACTTTCCGGTGGGATTGTCCGCCGGAATAGAGTCTACCGGAAAATCCGACTTTTTGTTCCCAAAAGTCCGGCGGACTTAGTTTGAAGTTTTGACTTAAAATTGTCTGTGTGCTAGTCCGCGGGACTTTTGAAATGAATGGACTTGCCGACACACGTCGTAAAGTCACAGTCCCAGCATCCTCCAGGACTGTGACATCATAAGGGAGCGGGGTCACCATGTGACATGAGCTGGTGACCCGCCCCCTTGTCCCTATATAACTGGCAGCGCAACACGTCTGAGCCATTAGAAGAGGAGACAGCGACGAGTCAACATCGGAAGAAGAAAGAAGAACAAGAAGCAGAAGGCGACATCGACGGCGACAGAAGCCCGGGCCACCACTAGTAAAAGAGCTGGAAGAAGAAAACGGAGGCCCGGCAAGAAGAACAGAAGAGCCCCGCAGTTGGACCAAGACCCTCAGACGACGGCGGAGACTAAGGAGAAAGCCGAGCTCCTCCGCTAGTAAAAGAGCTAGCAGAAGATAGCGGAGGAGTCCGGCGAGAAGACCCCCCAAGACGGAAGAAGACCCCCGGAGCTGTGCAATAAAGTATTTTAAAAAATTGTGTTTTTTTTTTTTATTTACACTTTTTTCCCTTTGGTGAATGGGTAGGGGTACATCTTACCCCATACTCATTCACATAGGGTGGGGGGCCGGTATCTGGGGGCCCCCTTATAAAAAGGGGGCTCCCGAAATCCGATAAGCCCCCCGCCCGCAGACCCCGACAACCAACGGCCAGGGTTGTCGGGAAGAGGCCCTTGTCCTCATCAACATGGGGACAAGGTGCTTTGGGGTGGGGGGGCCGCAGGGCCCCCCTTTCCCCAGGGCACCCCCCATGTTGGGGGCACGCGGCCTGGTACGGCTCAGAAAGGGGGTTTCTGAGCTCGCTCACCCCCACCCCCTTTCCTGACCGGCCGGGCTGCGAGTTCGTATAAGGGTCTGAAAGGTATTCGGGGGGGGACCCCCACGCCGTTTTTTCGGCACAGGGATTCCCCTTTAAATCCATACCAGGGGACGGGGTTTGCGAGGTGTCAATGTCGCCGATCGAGGCATTGTAAATGAACGGAGTCACGTTGTAAATAAACTGACTTTTCTCCGTGTGTGGGGCAAGTCCGTTCATTTCAAAAGTCCCGCGAACTTCTGCCAAAACTCTGGCGGATTGTCCGCCGGAAAAGTCCGATTGTGTGTACCTGGCTTAAGTGTTACAAGGTCTCAGGTGTGAATGGGGAGCAGGTCTGTTAAATTTGGTGTTATCGCTCTCACTCTCTCATACTGGTCACTGGAAGTTCAACATGGCACCTCATGGCAAAGAATTCTCTGAGGATGTGAAAAAAAGAATTGTTGCTCTACATAAAGATGGCCCAGGCTATAAGAAGATTGCCAAGACCCTGAAACTAAGCTGCAGCAGGGTGGCCAACATCATACAGCGGTTTAACAGGACAGGTTCCACTCAGAACAGGCCTCGCCATGGTCGACCAAAGAAGTTGAGTGCACGTACTCAGTGTCATATCCAGAGGTTGTCTTTGGGAAATAGACGTATGAGTGCTGCCAGCATTGCTGCAGAGGTTAAAGGGGTGGGGGGTCAGCATGTCAGTGCTCAAACCATACGCCACACACTGCATCAAATTGGTCTGCATGGCTGTCATCCCAGAAGGAAGCCTCTTCTAAAGATGATGCACAAGAAAGCCCACAAACAATTTGCTGAAGACAAGCAGACTTATTCTGATGAGACCAAGATAAACTTATTTGGTTCAGATGGTGTCAAGCGTGTGTCGCGGCAACCAGGTGAGGAGTACAAAGACAAGTGTGTCTTGCCTACAGTCAAGTATGGTGGTGGGAGTGTCATGGTCTGGGGCTGCATGAGTGCTGCCAGCACTGGGGAGGTACAGTCCATTGAGGGAACCATGAATGCCAAAATGTACTGTGACATACTGAAGCAGAGCATTATCCCCTCCCTTCAGAGACTGGGCCGCAGGGCAGTATTCCAACATGATAATGACCCCAAAAACACCTCCAAGACCCCTTGGACTAAATTTGGTAGTGGTTAGATTAATAATATTTAGCTCAGATTGACCAATGGGGTCTGTGAGTTGCCTGAACGAAGGACAAAGTTCTCAGATTCCCCTACTTTTTGGCCTCCAAAAGGGCCAAGGCTGGATCTAAAGAATCTCCTACAGGTACAGAAGATCTATTAGGGCCCCCAGTATTGGGGGTGCCCTTAGATAGAATGTTCTGTAGTTCAGGTGTTCGGTTACCACTTATGGCTTGCTCTCTCACTTGTGAGGACACCTCAGGACGTTTTTTGTTTTTTAGGTCAGAAGGTGAGTACACACCACCATGCCATGTGTGCTTGACCAGACGCAATGCCTGTGCTCCCGAGGGACGATTGTGCGCCTGCGAAAGAGAAAACATAGATAATGATGAATCTGACTAAGTAGTTTCTTCCATTTGAGATTGTACATATGCAGTCTGTTTCTTCCCTTGACGTCTTCCACCCACCCTGTTGGTCCACTTATACGCATAGCCCTGTGAGAGTGCTAATTTATCCAGATTGAATTTCTTTTGCTTTTTGGTCACAATATCTTTATTCATAGTCTCCAAACATCCCTTGACCTCCTTCCATTTATCACTAAAGCTAGCTATTTCAAAAACTCTGTGGGATAGTGAAAAAAATCCCAGGGCTGAGTTGCAAGACTGTTCGCCAACTATGCTCCAAGTACTCTGGTTTCCTCCTACAAATAAAAAACATATTGATAGGTTAAAATAAGCTTTTTGGTTCATATAGGTTTTGCTATAATAAACCACAGACAGGGCAATAGCTGTTTGGGTGTTATTTATTATGTATTTCTGGCAGTGACTATATAGTTCTTACTTTACCTCATTTTAAATAACATTCTGCATTACAGTATATATTAGGCTTGCTTTGAAGGCTGTCATAACATGCAGATATGTATCACCTGACAATCTTTTGTAATTCCCTGTATACCAGCACTTGGTGGGAGAAGTAGGGGCATAAAAATGAATGAATCAGGTTATACTGAATGCACATGTGCTAACAGGAGAACAGTGTGCTTTATTGTCCAATCAACAGGCTGGGGTTGGCTGGTTCTTGACCAAACTGTGGTGCTTCTGCAATGGAGGTCAAGTACCAACTTGGCCCCCAGCTACATCCCTAACCTAGTCTAAAAAATACCAACCCAATTGTTCTCTTCGTTCCCTCCGAAGACCTCCTGCTCTCTAGTTCCCTTGTCATCTCCTCCCATGCTGGCCTCCAGGACTTTTCCCAAGACTCTCTCATCCTTTGGAATTCCCTACCCAAATCTGTCTGACTATCTGACTATTTTCTCTTCAGAGAAGCCTATCTTGCCTCCATCTAACAACTGTACTTTTATTTTCTCCATCAGCTAATCCACCACAGTTATTACCTTCTGTATCACTTGACTCTCCCTTTTAGATTATAAACTCTAACGAGCAGGGCCCTCTGATTCCTCCTGCATTGAATTGTGTTGTAACTGTACTGTTTGCCCTAATGTTGTAAAGCGCTGCGCAAACTGTTGGCGCTATATAAATCCATAATAATAATAATCACAGACAACTTTATTCAGTTAAAAAAAAAAGAATTAGTAAGCTGCAAATTAATAATTTTTTTTTTTTGGGTTTATATACAGTTTTAATTACTATGGCAGAAAACAAGGGTCTTACAGACACCCATAAGCCTTGGCATAAAGAATCCTTTTATTTCTATTAAACTGAACTCTATTTCTAATTATATTATAAATGTTTTTCTGTCAACAGAAAATAAATATAATTAGCAAAAAAATAATTATCTAATTATTGGTGTTCAGTGGTTACTTGAAAGAGACATTACAGAAGTCATCATGTGCCACTACCATAACTCCTAGCTCTAGCAAGTCTAGACCCAAGGCACCAGGCAGGATAGGGCACATGTCCCAATTGCTTTGGTCTAGAAAAAACTATTCAAAAAAAAAATTATTTCTGATTAGTTGTTATGGCTTGCCTCACTTTCCAAATAATCCTTGTTAAATGATTGTCATTGATATAATTTCTAAGCAGCTTTTGCTTTCAATGTTCTATTTAATTTGGTTAAAAAAGGAATGCATAGGCTTTTCTATAATACACACACGTAAAAATTCAGAATAGTCTAATGCAGGTGGATAAAATAGAGTACTGCCTGCTGGGAAGTAATGATGCCATGTTCTGGGTCAAACTAGAATAGTAGATAGCTGGCTTTAATAATGGTTGTTATATTAAGAAGCATAGGGAAAGATGAGTGCAAAAACATTTGCAGAAATAGCAAAGATGTTAGACGTAAGTGTGGTTTTATTCCTGGCATGTAAACTACTTGGGTTGGAAACTTGCAGATCAACCCACTGCAGAGTACAATGAAATAAAAATAACACACTACTTATTGTAAGGTGTCCTGAATGTCCTTATTTTCAGTGACAAGTAAAGGACTGTGCAGGACACATACTATATTACCAAAAGTATTGGGACGCCTGCCTTTACACATGAACTTTAATAGCATCACAGTCTTAGTCCGTAGGGTTCAATATTGAGTTGGCCCACCCTTTGAAGCTATAACAGCTTCAACTCTTCTGGAAAGGCTGTCCACAAGGTTTAGTAGTGTGTCTATGGGAATGTTTGAACATTCTTACAGAAGTGCATTTGTGAGGCCAGGCACTGATGTGGATGAGAAGGCCTGGATCACAGTCTCCGCTCTATTTCATCCCAAAGGGATTCTATCCAGTTGAGGTCAGGACTCTCTGCAGACTAGTCAAGTTCCTCCACCCCAAACTTGCACTTCCATGTCTTTATGTACCTTGCTTTGGGTACTGGTCCAGATAATTTGGTGGAGGGGGAATTATGGTGTGGGGTTGTTTTTAGGAGTTGGTCTTGGCCCCTTAGTTCCATTGAAGGTGTCAGCATTCCAAGACATTTTGGACAATTTATGCTCCCAACTTTGTGGAAACAGTTTGGGGATGGCCCCTTCCTGTTTCAACATGACTGTGCACCAGTGCACAAAACAAGGTCCATAAAGAAATGGATGAGCGAGTTTGGGGTGGAGGAACTTGAATGGCCTGCACAGAGTCCTGACCTCAACCCAATAGAACACCTTTGAGATGAATTAGAGTGGAGGCGGCAAGCCAGGCCTTCTCGCGCACATCAGTGCCTGACCTCACAAATGCGCTTCTGGAAGAATGGTCAAACATTCCCATAGACACACTCCTAAACCTTGTGGGCAGCCTTCCCAGAAGAGTTGAAGCTGTTTTAGCTGCAAAGGGTGGGCCAACTCAATACTGAACCCTGCGGACTAAGCCTGGGGTGCCATTAAATTTCACGTGCGTGTAAAGGCAGGTGTCCCAATACTTTTGGTAATATAGTGTTGCAGTGGAGTAGGAGCCTGCAGGAGGAACCACAAAGCACAGCAAAGGATGCACGCATGACACAGTGTGTTGGGTGTGAAGAATTGTTTTGCTTAGCAAAGGAGTAAAAATTCCATTACTTTTTTTTTAGACATTGGGACAGGAAAGTATAAGGTCACCTCAACATAGATGTTTTATTGTCAATAACGTACATTTGTAAATATTCCTTTATTCTTTTTTAAGCAATAATTTGTATGGCTCCGCCCAAAATGAAGAATATGATGAAATGCAACATGTGAATACTTTCTGTTCTAAGAAAGCTCTTCTGCACCGTAAAAATATCCAGTCATATGAAAAGCATCTGTACATCATTGGGTATTCAAAATGACCAGGGAATTGCTATTCACATGATTGGATATCTGAAGTTAATATTTTAAATATTTATTTGTATGTATTTATCTAATCTTGACTCCTAATATGCACTGAATAGTTTTTTACACCAATAAAATAATTATTTAGGATTTTATGCTTTGGATTTTAATTTGTCTGGTGTAACTTGACCAGCAGAATCTCTGCATTTATGAGATTTGGGACCTGTGTGAGTATTCAAGTCAATGTCCAACAAATTCTGCAAAATCTTACAATGAAAAAAATTAACTGCGCTCAGGCTCAATTGACAAATCAGATGAAAAGAGCTGCCAGCACTATAAGTTCAGAAACTTAAAGTGTTACTACACCTGCAACAGTAAAATCAGTCTATATACAGTATCTCTCAAAAGTGAGTTCACCCCTCACATTTTTGTAAATATTTTTTATTATATCTTTTCATGTGACAACATGGATAAGCCGTTGTGCACTGTCACTGGTGAAATTAGGAGATTGTTCTTCCACAACCTGCACATCACCTAAAATAAAAATGCACACCTTGTATTATAAATATGCAGGCACACCTCTATTCCCTGAATCTGTGGTGTCAGTCACTGACCTGTTGTGGTGACAATTTCAACCACTTCTACCTCTCCTTCCTCCACATCCTCGGATTGTGGTGTCCTCTGTTCCCCTTTTTCAGGAGATGGGGGTTTCCTGGTGTCCTCAGATGTCCTGAGTCTTTTCTCCCCTATGAGAATGAAACAAAAGGTATACTTAGCACACCGATATTTGTGGCCAGAAATATGAAAGTGAAACATTGCTTGGAAGTGGGGTACAATTGTCTGTTTTGGCAGAGTTCCTAGTTGAAGACATGGTTAATTCCTTTAACCAAGCTGGAATACTTTCCTTTTTTGGACAAGTTTCACACATGTAGACACCCCAAGTATCCACTGGAGTACCTATGTGGGACACCTTAAAAAGTTTGTTCTTGAGTCCCACACTAGTGCTCCTGAGTCCAGGTGTGTAAACAGCTGCTGAGTGTCCTCTCCTCACATTACAGTGAATCAAGTTTGAAATTCTTTCTAGTTACAAACACATCTAGACAACAATGTCCTAAACTTCTTTTAATACAAATTAGCATGCCCAAATGTAGTTAACCCTGTATCTGCCCAAAACATCGTATTTAGTTGGCTGTGCCCATGAACATGAAAGTAGCCATTTTAAACTATACAACAGTAAAGAAAAGCACATGGAGCAGCATGCAAGTATTAATAATAATAGAAACACACGACAACTACTTACTTTTTAGAAGCACTTTCTTGATCCTTCTGTACTGATCCTGCTCCCTCAATTTCAGGTCTGACCAGCGTTTCCTAAATTGATCCTTGGATCATCGTACCCCAAAATTCCGGTGCAGACTCTTCACAACTTTAGTCATAATCTTGGCCTTTCTCACATTTGGGTTTAGGTAGGGTCCATACTTCCCATCACAGTCGGCCCTCTTCAATATGTCCACCATCTCCACAATCTCAGCAAAGGACATATTTGAGGCCTTATATCTTCTCCTCCCGATCGCAAAATTTGTGGCTCCGGGGTTTCCTCTACGTTACTGCTATTATGCACCCGCTGTGTCTTCGTCATGTCATCTCCCACTGCGCCGAAAGAGAAGGGGCAGGGTATATTCTAGAAATAACGTCAGGGGTGGGCGACGCAGGCAGAGTTTCAAGCGTGCGCACTGTATATAAAGCTAACGCGCGTGTGTCGTATGTACGATCTGTGAGTGGAGAAAGCGCCGAACGTTATAACGAAGGTAACATTTTAACTTGTGACATCAGTGGCCTATACTGATTCGAGATTGAGGCCTATATTGGGATAAGATTAGGAGAGTTTAGCCTGATATTAGTGTTTTGGTCTTGTGTTTTGTCTTTCAGCAAATATGAAACAATTCAAAGACCCTGAATTCATGGGCCAGTTCATAGACAAATACAGGGATATGCGCAATTTGTGGGAGGTTAAAAACCCCTTATATCGCATTAAACCAGCTAGGAAGGCATTGCTGGAGAAACTGCTGCAATTTGTGAAGTAGCAGGTCCCCGACGCAGACATTGAGTTTGTGGATAAGAAAATTGGTAGCTTGAAAGGCACGTATAGGAAGGAGCTTAATAAGGTCCAGGGTTCCATGAGATCAGGAGCTGCAGCAGAGGATGTGTATGTACCCAGTCTGTGGTACTACAACAGGATGCGGTTTCAGGAAGACCAGATGGAAGCCAGGAAATCACTTTCTACACTTCCATCCACCCTTCCATCCACCCTTCCCTCAACCCCAGCTGAGGCTTCTGAGGACCAACCTGGGCTTTCCATCCTGGAAGAAGTTGAGGAGCCAAGCTGGAGCCAGGTATAGTATTTTTTAACATATTTATTGTCCGAAAATGATTGTTGTTAACTAGATGTTATTATTGATAACAAATGAATGATTTAACAAAAAGTGTTTGACATATCAATAGACAGTAGGGGCCAAAAATGATTGTGACAAGAATGAAAAATGCTGGGCTTTGAATGATAGTCTTTTCTTTTTATTAACATTCAATTTGCAACAGTCATGAGCTGAAAATTGTGTGTGATTGATTAACCAAAAACTTAAACTATGTCCCTTTTTAATACACAGGAAGACCTCAGCCAGGTCGAGGCTCTGGAAGACAGGAGGAGGCGGGGCTAAGTGTCAGCCAGGAGGTGGTGGGGCCCTGTAGACTCACCCAATACCAGGTGGCTCCCCTCCGCCTTACAACAAAAAGGGCAAGGAAGGGGAGTAACCTGGAGGAGGCAGCTAATCCGGCCCTGAAAAGCCCCCCCCCCCCCTGGACGCTGAAGAGGCCTATGGCTGCTATGTAGCTTCAAAATTGCAGCAAATGGATTTTTGAGGCCATTCAGAGGGGGTTGAGTGGCCAAATGAGTGATAACATGCACTTATGTGCGCTCGCCCATCCTCCTCCTCCTCCTCCTGCCACAAGTCCACCTCCAGAGCCACAGCCTCCAAGGAAGGCTGCAGAGAAGCATGGAGGGAAGGCTGCAGGGAAGACAAGAAAGTGATGGCCTGGGTTCAGTCTGGTCTGACAGAAGACGCAGGCTGTTGTATGTTGTAGTACTACAGCCTGGGGACATATATGTCATCTGCTGCTGTTCCTGATCTCTGGGAGTCCTGGACCAGATTGTGCTCCCTATTCTATGGACTTCTCAAGCTACCAATTTTTATTTACAAATAGTTGATGTGTGCCCTTGGGTACAAAGGCTTTGCAAACACCAGCAGTTTCTCCAGCGTTGCCTTCCTCTTTATTTTGTTATCAGCCAGAATAAATGGATATTTTTTTATATGAAAATATTTGCCTATGTGTTTTTCTTCAAAAAGGACAGTTTGTTTGTGAGTAGGCAGGTACATTTCAAAAATACAAGGTCAAATTAACAAGGGACACCAACCAACCTCCTTGAGGTTTAAAAATACAAGATAATAATGTTGTTGTGGAAACTTGACACACAAAAATAAAAAAAATATGGAGATGACTAGAAAATAATTTAAAAAAAAAAGCTCTTGATTAAAAAAAAAAAAATTACAATAAAAAATAATTCTAAACATTATTACGGAGATCTGGCTTTAAAAACAAAAAAGATTATTCAGGAGATCACGAGAAATGATAAAGAAATAAGTTTGTGAGAACTCTGTCTGAATATGAGCAGCAAAACAACTTCATTCTTCTAGCATTATAAAGAAGAAGAGAATGCGCTGCATTAAACTATTTATAAAATTTCAGCATGATGAATGCCATCTCCATTACAAACGGTAGTTTTACCAGACTGAGCGCTTTCGTCTCGTACTTGAATGTGAGCATGCGTGAGTTTTTGCACGTCGGAATTACATACACAAATGCATTTTCCCGATCGAAAAATTGAGAACCTGCTCTCAATCTTTTTCTGGTGGAAATGCCGCCAGCAAAAGTCTGATGGAGCATACACGCGGTCGCATTTTCTGACCAAAAGCTCACATCGGTCTTTTGCTGGCGGAATTTCCGATCGTGTGTATGCGGCATTACAGTAAAGAACCCTCTACGCAGTTTAGGCTAAACCGCTTATCTTCTAATTTTAGTGAATGGCTGCGTGTGTTTTTAAATTCCCTTTCGTGGAAGAGTTTTATCCCTATTGTGGGGTCACCAGTACAGTATTTGTACATTGAAATCATATCCCCTCTCAAGTGTCTCTTCTCCAGAGAGTTCAGTGCTTGCAGTCTTTTAAGGCCTCCTTACATATCTCTGTTTTTTTTAGAGATTACTCCCTTATGGAACAATCTTAATTACCCTGAAAAGTGTTTCAAGATGGAGCAAAAAGGGAATACGCTTTATTTCCCAGTTATACTCGGATATGACTTTCAAATCCTTTGAACAACTATAATCTGAATTTCTCATGTTCCATAGTTATTTATATCAATATCTACAGCTTCGACGTGCCATACAGACTCAGTCACGCGTCAATGCCCTAAGGAAAACAGACTCTATGCTTGTCAATGAGGTTACTCAGGCCACTTTGCGGAAATGGTTAATCTCTCATATCTACACGCACCTACTATCTACAATACAAAACCCTGCTACTCTTAAACACACAGTGAGTGCGAGACTTAGAAGAGATTAGTGGAATTTGGCATTGAGGTTAATTCCCCTAATTTCACTGCCGGCCTCCCATAAGCTTCCTCAGTTGTTTATCTTTCAATGGGGTACGAGGGATGTCCCTATATGCCCTGCATGCTCAGCACATAGGGGGACTTCATTATCAGGAATCAAGTACTCACCGAGGCCAAGATGCCGAGAGCGGTTGCCCTTGCGACTCAGCGCCCACTGCCCCTGGAGATGATACAGGAGGCAGTTGGCACCAAGAGGCACAAGCCACCTGTTGGTGATGGCTAGGCGTGGGGCACAAGCTAGGGGGTCAACACGGGTAGACAGTCCAGAATGAGGTAACCAGGCAGAGAGATAAATCAGGGTCAAAGGCAGGCCGAGGGTCAAACACTGGAGACAAGTGGGAAGTCCGGTAGGCAAGCCAAGGGTCAAGGTTTAGAGAGAGGCAGGATGGTCAAGGTGATCCGGGTCGGCAGCGGGTAAACAATCCAAGAATCAAAACAGCAGGAACAGGAACAAGGAACAAGGACAGCTGAGAGACGAACCAGCATTGTTTTGGTGTGAAGGCCTCTCTTTTATAGGCCAGCTGATTGGTCACATGGGACGCACGCTAGTGCGCATGCGCGCGCGCCGCTCAGTGGAGCCGCGAGTGCGCATGCGCCGCCGCAGCATTACCCCATCTCTTCCTGTGCGCCGGAGCGCCAGCCCCGTGCGCATGCGCCCTACAGCGCGCAGCGGACGAGGTCCCTGATAGTGCCCCCCCCTGAGGGGCGGACTCCGGACGCCCAAGCTATCCATCAACTCAGGATGTTCTTGATGGAAAATCCTGATCATCCTAGGGGCATGAAAATTTTTGGATGGTTCCCAGGAGTTGTCTTCTGGCGGGTACCCTTTCCATTTTACCAGGTATTGGAGCTGGCGACCCACTTTCCTACAACCCAGTAGCGACTCCACTTCATACTCTTCGTTACCATCCACTGTGACAGGAGGTGGAGGAAGTTCTTCTCTATCCGGAAAAGGACTGGGAACCAGAGGTCTTAGTAACGAGGCATGAAATACCGGATGTATTCTGTACGTCTTGGGTAGAGAAAGCTCAAAGGCCACAGGGTTTATCATCTTCTTGATCTCGAATGGCCCGATGAATTTGGGGCCCAGTTTGCGTGAAGGACACGAGAGTTTGAGATGGGCGGTCGACAACCATACCTTCTCTCCTGTTTTGAAAGAGGGATTAGCCCTTCTACCTTTGTCGTGAAATTTCTTGTAGTTAGCTTGTGCCTGCTGCATTGTTTTCCGGAGTTCCTGGAAATTGGACTGGATAGATTTTAGCCTTTCTTGTACCGCTGGAGCTGGGGATTCAGGGAAGGCGTTTGGAAGGAACGATGGATGGAAGCCAAAATTTGCCCAGAAGGGAGTTTGATTAGTGGTTGAATGGACGGAGTCATTATACGCGAATTCTGCATAAGCCAGTAGGGAGACCCAGTCGTCTTGTGCTGCGGAACAAAAACAGCGTAAATACTGTTCAAGCGTCTGGTTAGTACGCTCTGTTTGTCCATTGCTCTGTGGATGGTAGGCTGATGAAAGGCAGGCCTTGATTCCTAGAGACTTGCACAGTTCCTTCCAAAATTTTGAAGTAAATTGAGAGCCTCTGTCCGAGACAATGCTCTTGGGAACCCCATGGAGCCTAACAACCTCTTTAACAAAAATGTTGGCCGTTTCTAGAGCCGTAGGAGTGCCAACCATAGGCAGGAAGTGACTCATCTTGGACAGCCGGTCCACTACCACCAGGATGGTAGAAAACCCCTCTGAGGGTGGTAGGTCTACGATGAAGTCCATCGAGATGTCGGCCCAGGGGCGCTCCGGGATGGGTAGTGGTTTTAGTAACCCCCAAGGTCTAGTCTTGGCCCCCTTGTTCCGTTGGCAAGGTATGCAGGAGGAGATATAGTCTTGACAATCCTGTCGCCAGCCTGGCCACCAGAAGGTGCGGGAGATGAGTTCCGCTGTTTTCCGAACTCCGAAGTGCCCTGCTAGCTTGTGGTCATGGAGGGTTCTTAGGACTAAGGGTCTCACCTCTTGAGGGACAAAGACCTTGTTCTGATGCCAAAGCAGGTTCTCACGCCTTTCCAAGGAAGCCACAATAGGATCTCTGCAAAGAGTTGATGCTGTATGGAGAGCAGAAGATAGGTCCGTCGGGGTAAGTAGTAAAAAATTCTGGGGAGCTAGGATGGTGCTGGGTTCTGTTATCTGGGCGGATTCCGAAGAGATGCGGGAGAGAGCATCTGCCTTGCCATTCTTGGACCCTGGCCGATAGGAGATGTGGAACGTGAATCTTGAGAAAAAGAGTGCCCATCGGGCTTGGCGAGGTCTTAACCTCTTGGCAGTTCGTAAGTATTCGAGGTTTTTATGATCGGTGAAGATGGTAATCGGATGGACCGCCCCTTCGAGAAGATACCTCCATTCTTCTAAAGCATTCTTAATAGCTAGTAATTCCCGATCACCCACGTCATAGTTCCTCTCGGGAGGACTTAGTCTCCGAGAGGCGAAAGCCACTGGATGGAGAAGGGCTTTTGGCCCATGCCGTTGAGAGAGAATGGCCCCAGTGGCCGAGTCTGAGGCATCTACCTCCAATACGAAAGGGAGCAATGGGTCCGGATGCTGTAGAATGGGAGCAGTGGTAAAAAGTGTTTTCAACTTGATAAAGGCCTCCTGAGCCTCCGGTGTCCACTGGAAACGAATTTGCTGGCGGGTTAACTGGGTAATCGGGGCAACGATAGCAGAGAATCCCACGATGAACCGCCGATAGAAATTGGCGAAGCCAATGAATCGTTGTACCGACTTTTTATCTTTGGGAGGTGACCACTCTACCACTGCCTTGACCTTCTGGGGATCCATCGACGTACCATTGGTGGAGATGATGAAACCTAAGAATTGGACTGTAGATTTTTCAAATTCACATTTCTCTGCTTTGAGATATAGTTGATGGGCCCTGAGGACGGTAAGTACCCATCGGACATGCTCCCGATGGAGTTCCAAGGTTGCTGAAAAGATGAGGATGTCATCCAGGTAAACGACTAGGAAGTCATCCAGGTGCTCTCTGAAAATGTCGTTCACCAGGTGCTGGAAAGTGGCCGGAGCGTTGCATAGGCCGAAAGGCATCACAAGATATTCGAAGTGGCCAAACCTGGACCTGAAAGCAGTCTTCCATTCATCCCCTGCGCGGATCCGGACGAGATTGTAGGCACCTCGCAGGTCGAGTTTGGAAAATACCTTGGCTGTTCGAAACCGCTGGAAGAGCTCTGGGATAAGCGGTAGTGGGTACCGATTCTTGACAGTAATTTTGTTTAACTCCCTATAATCGATGCAGGGTCGAAGAGATCCATCCTTTTTGCCTACAAAGAAAATGCCAGCCCCGGCTGGAGAAGTAGATGGTCGAATAAAACCTTTCTCAAGGTTCTCATCAATATAAGCTTTAAGCGCTCTTAGCTCGGTCTCTGACAGGGGAAATATGCGCCCGAAAGGGATCTCAGACCCAGTGAGTAATTCAATAGGGCAGTCGTAGGGCCGGTGTGGAGGTAGATGATCGGCCTTTTTTTTATCGAACACATCCTTAAAGTCTTGGTATGCTGGTGGAATGTTTTGTAAGTTTTCAGGTGCCATGACAACAGCCAGATGAGCTTTTGGAGGTGGTACCAGACAATGTAAATGGCAGTACGGAGAGGAGAAAGAGACCTCTTTCCGGTCCCAATGGATCTGAGGATCATGGGCTTGTAGCCAGGGGAGTCCTAGAATAATAGGGAACATAGGGGATGAGATGAGGTCAAAGCGTAGAAGCTCCTGATGTCCAGAATCTGTGGTGGTGAGGATAGGGTTTGTCTCCAGTGTGACTGGCCCTGAATGTGGAAGAGACCCGTCAGCCAAATGAACCAATAGTGGTCTTCCTTTATTAACATATGGGATTTGCCATTCCTTGGCAACGGAGACATCTAGAAAGCAACTGCAAGCCCCGGAGTCAATTACGGCCGGTAATCGAATCCTCTTTTCCGCCAGCTGTAGGGAGACAGAGAGAGTCACATAAGCCTGAGTAAGGTTAGGTTTCTGACAGTTCATAGTGTGCTGAGATGGCAACTTACTGGGCCGGATGGGGCAATTCTGCAGGAAATGACCGGATCCTCCACAGTAGAGACATAGGTTGGATCTGCGTCTACGTTGGCGTTCCTCCTGAGACAGCCGGGGGCGGACTAGACCTAGCTGCATAGGTTCCCCGTCTGATGTCAAGGTGCCGGTAGGCAAGGGAGTGGTTGGGTACATGGAAGGACCTCTTGGGGACCCCCATACTGGCCGAGACCCTTGAAGGCGTTCGGAGCGGCGCTCACGCATGCGCCGGTCTAGTTTGGTAGTCAACTGGATGAGTTCTTCTAAGGTCGTGGGGGTCTCAACACGAGCTAACTCATCCTTGAGGCTCTCGTTCAGTCCTAGCCGGAACTGGTAGCGGAGGGCTGCCTCATTCCATGTCGTATCGGCCGACCACTTACGGAACTCCGCAGTATAGTCCTCTACTGGTCTTCTCCCCTGGGAGAGGGTATGAAGAGTGGCTTCGGCCGTGGCAGTCCGTTGGGGGTCATCATACAGTTGGCCCATAGCTTCAAAAAAAGAATCCACGGTGTTGAGCAGGGGGTTCCTTTGCTCCATGAGGCCATGAGCCCAGGTCTGGGGTTCTTCCGAAAGCAGAGAAATGATGAATCCCACCTTTACAATTTCAGAGGCGAAAGTCCGGGGTTGTAAGGCGAGATACAAGGAGCAGGCGTTTTTGAATGATCTGAACTTTCTTCGGTCGCCTAAAAAACGCTCAGGGATAGGCACCCTGGGTTCCGGTACAGCCATCATCATGGCAGGTGGATTTTGCATTTGGGGTGCGGAGGCCCCACTGGCTGACCCGGAAGCTGGGTTGGCCGGATGAGAAGCAGTTGCTAGTTGTTGGAGGCGGGTATCAACCTGGGCATAGCCTTCCTGCAATTTTTGCACCGCCTCCGTGAGAGATGACACTTGTTGGCATAACATCTCCAAAGGAGATCCCGCTCTGTTGGCCTCTGTCATGGCTGGTTCGTACTATCAGGAATCAAGTACTCACCGAGGCCAAGATGCCGAGAGCGGTTGCCCTTGCGACTCAGCGCCCACTGCCCCTGGAGATGATACAGGAGGCAGTTGGCACCAAGAGGCACAAGCCACCTGTTGGTGATGGCTAGGCGTGGGCTCAGGTGCTGTAGACAAGACAGGTGCTGGAAACTGGAATCCTGGCTGAGACTCAAACACTGGCAAACAGGCTGGGGGTGAAACACAGAAGATTAGTCAGGCACAAGCTAGGGGGTCAACACGGGTAGACAGTCCAGAATGAGGTAACCAGGCAGAGAGATAAATCAGGGTCAAAGGCAGGCAGAGGGTCAGGTACTGGCAGCAAGGAGCAGATATCCGAGGGTACAGGCCGAGGGTCAAACACTGGAGACAAGTGGGAAGTCCGGTAGGCAAGCCAAGGGTCAAGGTTTAGAGAGAGGCAGGATGGTCAAGGTGATCCGGGTCGGCAGCGGGTAAACAATCCAAGAATCAAAACAGCAGGAACAGGAACAAGGAACAAGGACAGCTGAGAGACGAACCAGCATTGTTTTGGTGTGAAGGCCTCTCTTTTATAGGCCAGCTGATTGGTCACATGGGACGCACGCTAGTGCGCATGCGCGCGCGCCGCTCAGTGGAGCCGCGAGTGCGCATGCGCCGCCGCAGCATTACCCCATCTCTTCCTGTGCGCCGGAGCGCCAGCCCCGTGCGCATGCGCCCTACAGCGCGCAGCGGACGAGGTCCCTGATATTCATCCACATGTTGTGGAACTGCCCAAAGCTCTATAAATATTAGACAGAGGTAGTGCAAACTATTTCATTAGCTGCCCAACAAAATATACCCTTAGATCCATTGGTGTGTCTACTAGGTGCATTAGATGCTGAACTATACTGACCAGGGTTTTACATGGTCTTGCAGCTTTTAAATCTGGCCAGAAAATTGATTGCTAGATACTGGGTGTCTCCTGCATCTCAGACTAGAAAGAAATGGGTGGATTATGTTAACTCCTCACTGTTGCAGGAACAACTTACCTACCACCACAGTAATGCCCTTTGTAAATATAAAGGGGAAGTAAAGGCAAAACCTAGCTAACTCTAAACCTACTCCCTACCACATTGTAAGCCTAATCAATCTAGCATTGTAAAGAAAAGATTTCTATACTTACCTATTTTGAAGCCGCTCTGGTCCAGTCTCCAGCAGCGCCCTCTCTGTGCAGGAGAAAGTCGACAATGGCTGGGAAGTGACGTCACCCATAGACTTCCTATGGGGCATCCATTGTCGGCTGCCTCTCCTGCACCCTGAAGCTGCTGCTGACAGTTCAGTTTGGGACGGGACTGTAGCAGCTACAGAATAGGTAAGTTTAGAGATCTTCTATTTACAGGGCTAAATACATTAGGCCTAGAATGTGGGTCTGAGTAGGTTTAGCTTTAGTTAGGTTTTGCCTTTACTTCCACTTTAATTTGATTTGACAGGGATGGTTGGATATCCCAGTTTTGGCTCCACCGCAGTTAGTCATGGACAGGCTATTATAATTACTGTATAATATCTTCAGGTTTCTTATGTATGCTGAGGCAATGTGCCTTATCCAAACACTGATTGGTTTCTGCTATGTATATGAAAGTCCGCCTTATGTTTGGTTTGCATTTGTATTTGCACTGTAGTACTTGAATATATGCAAAGAGATGATATTCCATTCTGAGTTTTGCTATATGTGCTAAATGTTTACAATGGTGTATGTTTTGTGACATCTATTTTTTTTTTTTTTATATATTGTACTCTTACTTTTTTCTCTTTTATACCAAGAAAAGAGTTTGTATTAAAAAAAGAAAAAGAAAAAAGCCCTGTCTGCAACTTCCATAAATGATTTTTATTCACTGGCAATGTGCCTTTGAAATTCCTAGAAAATCTGACTGCTTCAGGATAGTTAATTCCCTAGTACAGTTCCCCTCTTCCACTTTGCAGGTGATCACCCTCTTCTCTTCCGGGACTGCCTTATCACTGTTAGCGCAGGTCCAGCATCTCCAGCCCTCCCCTCACCTTCCTACATAATCTTTCATGTAGCTGACAAGGAAGAACAAGAGGAAATATTGTAGAGTGTCACCTGAGTGACAGCACTGAGTCCTTTGGAGCTGCTGACATCACATTCAAGATGATGGGATCCAGCAGCAGTCTCAGGGCTTTGATGTGTACATGAACGTAGGCTTTTACAGTTAAATACCATTTTTGGGAAGATTTTTGCAGCAATGAATAGACCATTCAGGTGGCAGGGTTTCTAAAAACTTAGATTGTTTTGAGAAAATATGTGCGGTTTTAGGCCCAAAAAATGACTATCTGTATTCTTGGTCATTTAAAAGGTGCATTTTGTGGTAAAAAAATAGAGGTATTTTTTTCTGTTTTTCAAATTGCTGTTTTAGACCTAGGAGCTAGCTATCTACGTCTAATGTCAGTGTATTAAAAGTGCCATTTTTTTTTTTTGTGAAAAAATAGAGATTTATTTTGAGAAAATACATAGCAGTTTTAGACCCAGAAGCTTGCTGTCCATTTTTAGTCAATAGAGCTGAAAAAATATAATTTTTTTTTGTGAAAAAGAGGCCACTGTAAAGTAAATGTTTTGTTATTTTAGACCCAGGACCTAAATATTTAAGAAAAAATTTACTCATTAGGGTCTTTTTGCATGGGCCTTTGATTAGGTCTGTCTGTCAGCTTTCCAGGCAGACCTGATCAGAAGCTCCAAGTAATGCCGCGTACACACAATCTGACTTTTCGACGGACTTTGCAGCGGAGGTCCGCCGGACTTTCAAATTAACGGACTTGCCCATACACGATCACTCCAAAAGTCCGACGGGTTCTAACATGATGATGTACGACCGGACTAGAATAAGGAATTCATAGCCAGTAGCTGCCCTAGCATCGTTTTTTGTCCGCCGGACTAGCACACAGACGACCGGATTTTTCAACCGGACTTGAGTCCGTCAGAAAGATTTGAAACATGTTTTATTTCTAGGTCCGTCTGACTTTTGGGAATGAAAAGTCTGCTGGAGCCCACACACGATCGAATTGTCCGATGGATTCCGGTCCGCCGGACCTAGTCCATCAAAAAGTCAGATCGTGTGTACGCGGCATTAGTCTATGGGTGGACAGATACACTCTATATTGCCAAAAGTATTGGGACACCTGCCTTTACACGCACATGAACTTTAATGGCATCCCAGTCTTATGCCCCGTACACACGGTCGGAAATTCCGACGGAAAATGTCCGATCGGACCATGTTGCCGGAAAATCCGTGTGTGGGCTCCATCTGACTTTTTCCGTCGGAAAAAATTTGAGATCCTGCTCTCAAATTTTCGGCAAACAAAATCCGATCTGACTTTTTCCAATCGCGTGTAGAGAATTCCGACGGACAAGCCACGCATGCTCAGATCAAACTATGAGACCAAAGCTATTGGCTACTAGCCTGTACATAGTTCCATCGTATGCAAAAAACGTCAACACGTTCGGAATGAACGGATTTTCCGACAACTTTGTCCGACCATGTGTATGCAACACCAGTTTCGGACAAAATCCATCGGAAATTTTTTTCCGGGGGCTTAGTCCGTAGGGTTCAATATTGAGCTGGCCTGAACCCTACAGGCTAAGACTGGGATGCCATTAAAGTTCATGTGCGTGTAAAGGCAGGAGTCCCAATATTTTTGGTAATATAATGTAAACGGACATTTGTCCAATAACGTCCATTTGCCCCCGAGTCCATTCCCGACCCTGAAAAAGAAATAGAAATGCACAATTTCTTCGGACCTAAACATCATGGATCAGGGGTAGTCTAATGTAAACTAACGCAAATCTATGTACATCTGCCATCCATAGATCCATCCATAGCATTGTTCCAGAAAGCACTGCTTTTTAAATGGAGAAAAGAACGGAACAGACGTGTATGTCACAAAGGTTCGACTCTGGTTCTGCAGGGGATCTGTTCACATAGAAAGTTGTTTGAGTAAATACTTTGCTGTTTTTTGACACAGAAGCTGCCTATCTATTTCAAAGGCTGTATATTGAAATTTGCATTTGTTAATAAAGGCACAGGTCCTGACGCTCTCTTTTATCATTTTGACAAAAAAAAAACATGCCGACATCTATTTCTCAGTTCATTCAAGCATGCCTTTGGTTGAGAAAAAAATAGAAGTCTGTTTATTTTGCCCAGAAAAATGAATGCAGAGTTTACCTCTGTGAACTATGGAACGCATCCCCTGTGTAATGGAGTAGAAACAACAGGAAGCTGTTTTAACACACTTTCTATCCTAGGGTGAAAATAGCTTAGTAAGTAAGCATTGTCACCTTAGAACCAAGAAGTGCATTGCTGGCAGGATCACTGAGTAAAAACAAAATAAAGAAGACCAATGCAACCACTATATCTAAAGAGTGGTTAGCTACAATATTGTTGTTCTTGGGTTTAAATATGGTTTACGTGCCCTAAATGCACCTATAGAAACACCCTTGAATATGCGCTCAACATATTTTGACTAGAATATCATATCTTGTTTATTGATGTGAAAGCTTTGCCTGAGGTGTCAGCTTCTGACTTTAATTAGCTTTGTCACTGTTTATATGAATTGTATTTGTTTATTTCAAGGCAAATATGATTCTTGTCATTATGACAGCATAAAACAGATTCTTTGCTAATCATATCACACTTAATTAGCAACGGTAACGTATGGTTGATTGACCTTGACATGCCGAGAATGAGACTCAAAAGGCTAAAGTATTTAACACAATGAAAAAGTATAAAAAAAAAAAAAAAAGGCAAACTGTGATTTTCTTTTTTTTTTTGAAAGGGTTGTGAAGAAGACAAGATGAAAAAATAAGGTGCGACCTCAGTTTAATTAGCAGTAGGAATATAGAAAGTCATAAATTGCAGCAGAAGTATGACAGATAAAAAAAGGAAACTGATAAGGGGGCTTTTACGCTGATGTACTGAAGCAGAGAGAGATAAATATATTTAAAAGTGGGAGGAAAAGATTTACTGGAGGTATGTAAGAATTATTCATAGAAGCCATAAGAGGTGCATAGAAGGTGAGTGTATTGCTGTAAGGAACAAAATATGATTAGAGGAAACAGAGAACGTCTTTGAGGGTGAAGAGAATGTACGAGTAGGAGGAGTAACTGTTGGAGAGGGAACTAATAAAGCAAAGGGTGGTAGAGGAGGATCTGCATTCATGAGAGAAGGAGTATTTTTCTTTCTTCCACTCCATCCTTTCCTTTCAGTTGCTGAGAATCGAGCATCCTGCCCTCAACATCTTTCCTGCTGTCTCCACGGCAACCCAGACTCGGGTACCACTTGTACTTAGCAGCCGTGCAAGAGCAAGCATTATCCCACTGCTTGAATATGGAGCTTGAGCTATCCACTTCCAGACTGTACTCAGACATCCTCTTCTACAATGCCACACAGAACCTCTCCTTCTCTCCCACGTCCAACAGCAGCTTCAGTGTCCCAGGCCAAGGGGTCTCCAGAAACCATGCTTCAATAATTATGGCCGTGGCGATCACTGCCCTTTACTCAGTGGTGTGCGTGGTGGGGCTCCTCGGCAACATCCTGGTCATGTATGGGATTGTGAGGTACGGGCTGGACCTGCCTGGATGTACGGCACATTAACCATTTCTTCTCTTAAGTGTCAGTTTTTTTTTACCCGCCAGAGTACATCCTATGTTGCTGAGAATATTTGTAATGAATAGTTATGAGGAGTGGGTGTATGCAACGTGGAAAATAGGGAGATAATTGTTCATTTCTGCATGCCACCCCTGAGCCTGGATAGATAAATAGATAGAAAGATAGATAGATAGATATATGGATAGATGGATGGATAGATAGATAGATAGATAGATATAGATAGATAGATAGATAGATAGATAGATAGATAGATAGATAGAATGGTGCATGCATGTGTATGTGTATGTATATATATATATATATATGGACAATCATGAGATACTGTACTGCTCATTAGTATAGACTGAAAATGCAAGAATGCATTCACTTATTGTAAGTTTGTTCAATAAGGTGGGTTTCTTTGCTGTATATGTAAACCGATTTCAGAGCAGGTGTGCTTATTCTGCATTTTTCTGTTGAAGAATACTGCTGTATGTACTGTGTGTGCCACAACTGTCCTCTATTTTCAGTACATGTCCAGGATCCACTGGTAATAAGAGCATGAATGACCTGAAGACAGATATCTCAATTAGGATGGCATTTTACAAACAAGAGAGCGGTGGAATGCTATTCCTTTCTAATTCGTTTAGTCTGATCTCATCTCCCTGTGTAATGCATGTAACTACCTACTTCTCCCTTATTTCCAAGTAGCTTATATCTACTATAATATTTATACAAATTCCGCAGTAATGCTCTTTAGCTTTATGGCCAATAATCTATTATATTAGCATTAATGTTTTTCTCTTCTTATGCCTATAGCTTACATATCTTTATGTATGCTTTAACTATAGCTCTACATTTGATCCTTACAAATCCCTACTATTTTATAAATAAAAGTGTCATAAACTTCTGGTTCTCCCAGTAAAAGTTCTCCCTATTAATTCTCCTATTTCTACATATAGCTGTTTAATATTATTATTATTACAGGATTCATATAGCGCCAACAGTTTACGCAGCGCTTTACAATATAAAAGGGAGCCAATACAGTTATAATACAATAAAATACAAGAGGATTAAGAGGGCCCTGCTCAGAAGAGCTTACAATCTAATAGGGTGGGGGAGGTGGTACAAAAGGTTGTAACTGTGGGGAATGAGCTGATGGAATATGACCTCTATTCCTCCTCTTTCTCCATATGACTATCATCTATAACTTTCCATAACTATATTCTATTTTGTTGATGCATTATGCATAGAGCTGGTTGTATACTTTACCTGCTTCCTAAAACTTCATCTAAACAGCTTCCTACATATGAAGTAATACACCTTTTGTGTAATATTGTTCTCATTAGTTATTCATATTTTATAAGTTGATACAGTATGGGCACTTAACTTTAATATGGTTTAAACATATTGCTTCTCTTTACTCTTTGCAGTACTATTTGTATTTGTTGGTCTCCCATAGAGCACACAGTATATTAATATTTTCCTCTTTAGGATGTTATTACTAAATGAGTGCTATTACTGTGAATGTCACCAGTTATGCAAGCAGCAGTGAAATGTTCTTGGGAACTTGGTATTATACTTAAAGTCATTAGTATTCAACTAAAAAGTGTCTAGCGCAACAACCAAATTATTGGTAGTTGGTTCAGCAAGAGTCTGTTTAAGCATATTTTTCTCTTTCTGGCACTGGTTCTGTAGTAGCAGATGACAGCTGGCATTGAATCTAGAAGCAGAATGATTTGTGATCCTATACATGCCTACTGCTGTGATCCTTCATCCAGAATTCCTTAGGGAGTTGTGATATACTTCTAATTTATTAGGCATTGTAACAATAATTAAACAGTGACTATAAGCTAATTTGGTAAAACATGTAATCGAATGCCTTCTAAAGGCCCATATGACATTCTTGTTTAAAAGATTTACATACATAAAGGTAAAAAAATACATTTAGAAGCATATCACACACAAGGGACAATGCCTGCTGTTTACAAAAAGACTTAATATACAACATGGCAACTCACAAAGTTGTCCAGATATCTGGCCACAGTTAGTATATATCAGTCTTTCTCAACTCCAGTCCTCAAGGCGCCCGAGCAGGTCATGTTTTCAGGATTTCCCTCAGATGAAACAGCTGTGGTAATTACTAAGTCAATGAAACTGATCAAATCACCTGTGCAAAATGATGGAAAGCCTGAAAACATGACCTGTTGGGGCGCCTTGAGGGCTGGAGTTGAGAAACACTGGTATATATCAACACAGGAGTCACTATTGGTCATTGGCATTTTGACATATGAAGGGATTAGACCAAGGACAACCAGAATGCTTATTGTATGTCAGCCTTTTATCTGGCTACGTGTACCAACAAGTCTGCCTAACACCCTATTGATTTTAGTGGGATGATTACTGGGAATTATTGCATTGGTACTTATGTCTGACATTAGGTGAATGTCCATTGTTGTATTGCAGGCCGGTATAAATGGACCTATATTACCACGTAAAACAAGAAGTAGGTATGATGCAAAAAAATTGTATTTGTTTGACTGTTGGGGCATAAAAGAATTATTGCATGGTTCCACCCACTGTCCCAAAATGAGGATTAATCTTCTTAATTTTGGGAAATGTGATGAACTGAGACATTTTTTTTCTATTGTTGGAGGACTTTCTAATTTCTTTAGTCCCTTCTCACCATAAGCTGTATGGTTATTGCCTTGTTCATTTGTTAGAGAAAGAGCAATTATTTTGAGTAGTTCATTGTAGAATGCCTAAGGTTTTTAATATCCACTAAAGCAAAATCATTAAGCACGATTTTCTCTAGACTATACCTAATTAAAGTTGTAATTCTACCATCAAATTCCTCATCAAGCTGTGGATATTTTCTGACACAAGGTGCCATTGTCTACCTAGTTTGGAGCTTGTAAGTCACACAATGGCAGGTTCCAGCAGATAGGCATTTAACAGAATGACAAAATCATTTTTTTAAACGAGTGCAAATTGGACAACAGCCGTGTGATTTTCAGTGCAGTATATTCAAGTTACTAACGGCTAATGCAACAGGCTTGTAATAGGCTACAGTTCACCAAAAAGTGATAGTTAAATTATAAGCATAGCCTTGTGAGCTGAGTCAGCACCTTATTATTTAAACAACTTGGATACTACCACAGCAAGATCTCCCTGTAATAATGACTGAACATGCAGAGTGGAACCCCCTTACAATGGCTACTGCAGTTTAATAGACCATAGAACTCAAGTTCAGGTATCTCACCAGCATCTAATAAAAACAGAGTTTTAGGTGGACTGGTTGTTTAAGTAAATCATCAGGAGAAAATACATGATCAACAGGATATCAATTCCCCAAATTTACTGTAGTTTTCTTCTTTCTTCTATTACTCATTTTAGTTGTGGGTTTTGTATTGGCTTTTTAAAATAACTGCAAGCTTGTTTTGAACCCAACAGAGGATGCAGCTTGCCTATGAGCATGCAAATACCCAACAGTTACTGAAACAATGCATAACGAGACTAAATGTCAGCTTGAAAAACAGACATCTTGCCTTTTATGTAACATATGAGAACACTTTAAAGGCTCTTTGTAAATAAAAAAAGGTTTCTTGATTTCATAAGAGATGAATAAAGAAACATAAATAGATAGAAATGGCTGATATGTCTGACACATTGTTAAGCTTGGCACACACTATTCGTTTTTTTTCTGTTCAACCCAGCTGGTTGAATGAAAAAAAACTGACAGCTCCAGTCGGACCTGCTTTACTAACTATGCAAAGTAAGAACAGCAATCTCCCCCACCGAGCTGTTGTGTCCCCCCCCCCCCCCCCCCTGCCAGAACACTGCCATTGGCTGAGAGCACTGATTAGGAGTCGGTCAGCTGCTGGTTTTCCAGCATGCTTGGCCAGCTTCTGTCGGGGCGAGTGTCGGACATTTTCTTTTGAACCGGCAAATGTCGGCTCATATGTACCCAGCCTTAGTGACAACGATGTGGGCCATTGGTTCCTAAACCTTTTTCACTTCCTTACCCCTGTGACAGCCCAATTCTATACATAGCCCCCCCCCCCCCCCCCCCCCCCCCCATAAAAAATTAGTAAGAACCACACTAGCACTGTTATAAACATGTCCACAGATATGATTTGTGAAAACCAGTGGGCCTGAGAATGGGAGTGGGACAGAGGTTTGAGTAGTGTATTTAATGAGCTAAAGGACATCTGCATCTCAGGGCCGGTGCTACCACTAGGCAAACTAGGCAGCCGCCTAGGGCGCACTGCTGCCTAGGGCGCCCGGCCACTGGTGTTCCTATTCTCTTCCCACTGCAGCAAGCACCTAAGTCTCAGCATTAGCACATAGTGTCAGAGGCGCAGCGGCCTGTGTCCCAACTCTCAAATGAATGGAAGCAAGCAAACATTAATTTATGGGCACTGGTAGGCTGCATTGATGGGTGCTGGTGAGGCTGCATTTGATGGGCACTGGTGAGGCTGCATTTGATGGTCGCTAGTGAGGCTGCATTTGATGGGCGCTGGTGAGGCTGCATTTGATGGGCGCTGGTGAGGCTGCGTTTGATGGGCGCTGGTGAGGCTGCATTGATGGGCGCTGGTGAGGCTGCATTTAAGGGGGCGGGTGAGGCTGCATTGATGGGCGCTGGTGAGGCTGCATTTAAGGGGGCGGGTGAGGCTGCATTGATGGGCGCTTCATTAAAAAGGTGGGGGTATACATGGGCAGGGCAAAAGGGGTGGAGCAGCAAAATTAGGTTTCGCCTAGGGTGTCAAAAATCCTTGCACCAGCCTTGTCTGTACTGGTCAGTACTGGAGTGCAGCATTATAGCTGAGCTCCTTTTCCTCTTTAGCGTGTGTGACCTGCAGCTTGTGTACCTTTCACCCACTCCTCAATGTGTATGTGTCTCCTCCTCTTCCTCCCCTGCATCATAGAAAACGCATGATGCTGCATGACCCAACTGCCTGCATCCTAGCAACTAATGACACAGGATTTCTAGGTGGTGCCATTACTGAATTATTTTGCATACCTCCAAATGCCCTTGCATGTTCCCCTGGGGGGTACACATGTCCCAAGTCGGGAACCATAAATCCAGATGATACCTTTCATTGGTTAACTAAATATATTTTGGGTGAAAGCTTTCAAAAACATCCAGTTTTCTGCTTTAAAAAGATTTCAATGGCTTATACCCTATAATATTCTCAGCCAATGAATGGTATTGCATACCGTTTTACTTTTCAGATACTATGGCTAACATTGTACAAAACTAATGATGACATCACTACATTGGTCCTATGTCTAGAGAAGGCTGAACATACAGTATAGTGTAGAGTCAGGGTCTACCTAGGTTTTTAGCCTATATGAAAAGAAAATGATGAAACCTCTACTGGATGTTTTCACAGGTTCTAAAACTGTATGCCAACCACTTTACTACAGATTTCTTCTAGTGTATAGGAGCGGAAGTGAGAAAACTCTCAGACCAGGCACTTGCATAGTCAAGGTCTGTTAAAGCCATTTACTGAATCCATTATTGCATAGATGTGCTGAGCCAGATTAAGGCAATGTTACAGCTCTGAGGAGTTATTTACATTGGAATCAATTCTAAATTTCGAGACTCAGCGTGTGTAAGAAAATTAGCAGACATACAATATGAGTCAAATGTGAAATTTAAGCATCTTTAAATTGTATCTTCTCACTCTGTTATGAGTTTACAGTTTTTATAGCACTTACTGTACAAGAGTTTCCGATCAACAAAATCGCCTTAGTGGATATATGCAAGCTTTATGAAGAGAGTCATTTACACATACAGCATATTAGAAGCTGTCACAAGTTTCACAGAGCCTGCCTTTTGTACTACAGAGGTGTTTAAAGGAGGAGTTTCAGGAGGCAGAGTCAGTATAGGTATCAATGATTGCAGGGATCAAGGTACCATGGGACATGTAGTCCCTAAAAATAGAACGTAAACAGCAGAGGAGAAGCTGCAAAGCATGCAGGGAAGTCAGGAACTTGTGGAAAGAGATGGCCAGCAGACAGGCAGAACTCACAACATGAAAGGAGATTTTTCATGTAAGTTTATACTGGATTGTCAAAGATAACTATTGTTTGTATTGTCATTACAATGCTGATGTTATAAAATAAATGAAGTGTATGCTGTGACTATACATTTCCTTTAACCACTTAAGCCCCGGACCATTTTGCTGGCCAAAGACCAGAGCACTTTTTGCGATTCGGCACTGCGTCGCTTTAACTGACAATTGCACGGTCGTGCGACGTGGCTACCAAACAAAATTGACGTCTTTTTTTTCCCCACAAATAGAGCTTTCTTTTGGTGGTATTTGATCACCTCTGTGGTTTAAATTGTTTGCGATATAAACAAAAAATAGAGTGACAATTTTGAAAAAAAAGCATTATTTTTTACTTTTTGCTATAATAAATATCCCCCAAAAAATATAAAAAAAACATTTTTTTTCCTCAGTTTAGGCCGATACCTAGTCTTCTACATATTTTTGGTATAAAAAAAAATAACAATAAGCTTTATTGATTGGTTTGCGCAAACGTTATAGCGTTTACAAAATAGGGGTTAGTTTTATGGCATTTTTTTTAATATATTTTTTTTTTACTAGTAATGGCGGCGATCTGCAATTTTTATCATGACTGCGACATTATGGCGGACACATCGGACAATTTTGACTCATTTTTGGGACCGTTGTCATTTTTACAGCGATCAGTGCTATAAAATTGCATTGATTACTGTACAAATGACACTTGCAGTGAAAGGGTTAACCCCTAGGGGGCTAGGGAGGGGTTAAGTGTGTCCTGGGGAGTGTTTCTAACTGTTAGGGGGCGTGGCTACAAAAGACACTTCACTGATCATAGCTCCCGATCACAGGGAGCTATGACCAGTGACAGTGTCACTGGGAAGAACGGGGAGATGCTTGTTTACATTAGCATCTCTCCGTTCTTCAGCTCCGTGAGACGATCGCGGGTATACCCGCGGCGATCGAATCCGCGGGACCTGCGATTCGACTCACAGAGCTCCCGGCAGCAAATCCGACCACACGGCGGCAAATTCAAAGGGACATACCTGTACGCCCATTTGCCCAGCCATGCCATTCTGCCGACGTATATGTACATGCAGCGTTTGGCAAGTGGTTAATGGCACATGTGGGTTCCAGGGATGGGGAACAGCATGAGAGAAGTTCTGACAAAAGTAAGAGGAAGAAACAATTTTAGGAGCACAACAAAGGTTTTTGATTAAAGTATAACTAGAGGCTAGATGCGAGGAGGTGGTAGATTCTGAATTGTGTAATTCTGGAATGCTGCAAAAGCTGGTGTTACAATAATTAGTGCAGGTGATGAACCATGCACTCGTATCTTAGTTATATCATGCTTGAGCTGACGCAATAGATGTTGCTTAGCTTAGAAGAAGGCAAGCACTGGTTAGAATGTAAATGTGTGAAAAGAATTAGACAAGAGTCAAATTTACTTCTAAACAGAAAGGATGAGAAAATGGGAATATTGGATGTAGAGTGTCTGCTAAGAAAAGTTATTTAGAACATTCTCTGCTGATATTTAACCCATTATGGGGTCAGCAGTAAACTTGCAAGGCTAACAACTATCTACAATGATATCATATGACCCAGGATGGAAAAATGATCTTGGTCCAGATGTGTGGGTAAATGCACCTTTTCATAGAAAGACTTAAATTTTCCACTAAAAAAAATACTGGCACCCATTCCGACCATCAAGACCCTGTCTTTGTTGGCTCTGTCCTTGGTTATCTCCTTTTCTTAATGTACACATGTGGGATTATTCAATATATACTGTACAAAAAAAAGTGAAGGAAATAGGAAACAAATCAAAATAACATTTACTGAACCCAAACCTGCTCCACTGCTGCTGCTTTAATGGGTATGAGCACTGGCCTTGGTCGGCTTATTTACGCCTTTGAATTTCAATAGTATCTAGGTTAGATAAAATTCAGATCATATTATTAAAAAAAAATGTATAAGCCTTCATATTCAGTAGTAATGGTATGTCAAAACCAGTGATGTAAGTAACTGAGTTAAAATAAACTGATTTACCTAACGCAGTTACTTTAGAGGGTAACGAGTAATCTAACTGATTACTTTTCCCCTCATGGTAACTCAGTTCCCATTACTTTGGCTTAGTTACCCCAATTACATCTACCGCCACTAGTAGGCAGTAGTGTAATTCCGGTGTCCTGACGAAAAAGTTCCCCCGCCGGATAAGGACCCCCTGTACTGCGCAGGCGCAGGGCTTGCGCAGTACGAAGGACTACGGAGCTTCCGAAAATTTGCCGAACCTAAACAGCTCTGAGTGAACTCTACACCGCGCAGGTGCAGGTAACATGTAATTGTACGAGGTGATGCCGCACGCTCCTGATGCTCGTGCTACTCTGCAAGGGGCGTCTATCTTGTAACTAAGGGGCGGGTCTAGTATTACTGTAACCAAGGGCGCATTTATTATTATTGTTATATATCGAGCTCTGTCCATTAATTTAACATTTGCCCTCTTCTGTAGCCATCCGCCCCTTACACGATATAATAATAATCACGCTATAACAGATCTATAACAGATCTGCCCCTTGGTTAGAGTAATAATAGAGCAGCCCCTTGGTTACACGATATATAACAATAATAATAAATGCGCCCCTTGGTTACAGTAATACTAGACCCGCCCCTTAGTTACACGTATAGAATATTTAAAAGAAAAGTCAGTTACTTTGCTGCGTAACTAATTACTTTTCCAATGTAGTAACTGAGTTACTAATGCAATTACTTTTTGGGAGAAGTAATTTGTAACTTAACTAATTACTTTTTTAAAGTAAGATGATCAACACTGGTCAAAACATGGGTGCTCAACCTGTGGCTCTCCAGCTGTTGCACAACTACAAGTCCCATGAGGCATTGGAAGGCTGACAGGTACAAGCATGACTCCCACAGGCAAAGGCATGATGGGACTTTCACCACAACCGGAGGGCCACAGGTTGAGCACCCATGACAGGATCCAACGATATAGACATAAGGTTGAACTCCAGGCTAAATACACAGAATAATACATATAATGGTGCTATCTTGCCTGATAAAGGATGTATTCATGCCCATGCAGTTCTAAAATGTACACAGCTTTGTTGCACAGCACAGCCCTGTATGGCAGAGAGACCTGATTTTTTTTCTCTGCTGCAGTTCAGTAGCACTTAAAGGTCTTGGTCGTTCTTCCAGCCTGTCACTGGACAGTGAAAGATGAATCAGCAGACTAATCTATCAGCACGTCCCTTGTTAGGACAAGAGTACATTGACTGTCACTTTATGCTGCTTTTCCCTTTCCCAGTCTGAGCTTTTCTGTATAGTGGATTGTGAGAGGCTAATACCAGGTCAAATTTATATACTTAAAGTGGGGTGTCTTGGAGCTGTGTTTGGGGTTGCTATCATGTTGGAATACTGCCCTGCGGCCCAGTCTCCGAAGGGAGGGGATCATGCTCTGCTTCAGTATGTCACCGCACATGTTGGCATTCATGGTTCCCTCAATGATCTGTAGCTCCCCAGTGCCGGCAGCACTCATGCAGCCCCAGACCATGATACTCCCACCGCAATGCTTGACTGTAGGTCTTTGTACTCCTCACCTGGTTGCTGCCAAACACGCTTGACACCATCTGAACCAAATAAGTTTACCTTGGTCTCATGAGACCACAGGACATGGTTCTAGTAATCCATGTCCTTAGTCTTCTTGTCTTCAGCAAACTGTTTGCAGGCTTTCTTGTGCATTATCTTTAGAAGAGGCTTCCTTATGGGACGACTGATGCAGTGTGCGGCGTAAGGTCTGAGCACTGACAGGCTGACCCTCCACCCCTTCAACCTCTGCAGCAATGCTGGCAGCACTCATATGTCTATTTCCCAAAGACAACCTCTGGATACGACGCTGAGCACGTGCACTCAACTTCTTTGGTCGACTATGGAGAGGCCTGTTCTGAGTGGAACCTATCCTGTTAAACCCCACTATGGTCTTGGCCACCGTGCTGCAGCTCAGTTTCAGGGTCTTGGAAATCTTCTTAAAGCCTGGGCCATCTTTATGTAGAGCAACAATTTTTTTTTTCAGATCCTTGTAACACTAACGAGTCACGTGACATCAGGGAGGGAAAATTGCTAATTGGGCCCAATTTGTATATTTTCACTTAGGGGTGTACTCACTTTTGTTGCCAGCTGTTTAGACATAAATGGCTGTGTGTTGAATTATTTTGAGGGGACAGCAAATCAGCAAATTTACACTGTTATACAAGCTGTACTTTCACTACTTTACATTGTAGCAAAGTGTAATTTCTTCAGTGTTGTCACATGAAAAGATATAATAAAATATTTACAAAAATGTGAGGGGTGTACTCACTTTTGTGAGATACTGTGGTGTGTATATATATATATATATATGTATATATATATAGATATATATATATATATATATATATATATATACAGTATATATTGTAAACAGAGCATTACTTTACTAGTCATATTGATTCTTACTTCTCAGATTTTATTGGCTTCATATTCATTGCAAATTACATTTAAATAACCTATATGAAAGGTGAAGATTGCCTCTGCCTCTGTTGCCCCAGGCACTTACCTCCTGCGTCTCAAGCTAGAACCAACCATTATTCTACTTCAAAGGGATATTTATTTTGCACACCAAAATATCCTCAAGCTAAGTTAGGTTTGAAAACCAGTCGAACACTCCTAAGAGCTTGAAAATTATTACGTTTCTATTGGAAATAATTTTGTGCAATGTTCAATAAAATAGAACTTTATAATAATGGAGGGTCTCACTTGGTAATGTACGAGAACCAGTTAACGTGATTCTAAAGCCTAAACATTTTTTATCTTAATGCATTCCTTGTATTAAGGTAAAAAATGTTTAGGTATCATTATCTCCCCTCCCCCCTGTGCACATCTGCAGCACTTTTCTCCCCTCACTTCCGGGTCTCGCTGGCTTTGCTGGAGACATTGACTCCGAGTGCTGTCAATCAAAGCCAGTGAGGGGGGAGTGGGGGCGGGGCCAAGTCCCACTGTCTGTGTCAATGAACATAGCAATGGGGCTCAGGAGCAAGCACGCACGAGTCACGAGTGCCCTTATGGGAGCACCGGCAGGGGACCCCCGAGAAGAGGAGAGTCACAGCCACTCTGTGCAATTACATTGCACAGAGCAGTTAATTATAGACATGTTTATATTGTTTTTTTTTTTTTTATTTACCTTTACAATTGCTTTAACTTTGTACATCTGCACAACGTACAAACTGGTAAATGAGTGGCAAGCTAAGAAGATGTCAACTGTACAGTTATTAAATCTTTGTACATAGGACAAGTGCAGAAGAAACGCTTATTCTTTAGGAATGACTATGCAACTTTGTCAAAGGACCTCTGTTGGGAAATTGTGATATTCTGATAGCTCTATGCAGTTAAAGCGTATACATAGCAAACTTTTTTTTCGTTTTGAATAGGGTATGGTAGGGTTATTGCTGTCTCTTTGTCTCTATTACTGCTAGGTAGATCCCTCAGTAATTGATGGGAAATGAAAATTTGTACAGTTATCACCAGAACAAGAGTGGTGGTTGCATCTTCCAATAGAGCAGGGGTATTAAATTAAAATTCAACTAGGTACAGTCAGTCAAATTTTATTCCAGCAGAGGCCTGCACATAACAGTGCCCACCCCCTTCACATCATGATCCCCTCTTGATGAGTGTCCTTAGCTCCCCTTTTACATCACACCCCTCCACCCCTTTAAAGAGTAGTGTTCTCACAATTCCTTGACATCAACCCCCCCCCCCCCCCCCCCCCCCCTTCAACAGTACTGTCCTCTGTCCCTATTTACATCATCCCCCCACATTACAGTACTCAGCGGCCCCACATTACTGTCTTCAGCCCCCACATTACAGTCCTCAGTCCTTCACATTACATTTATCAGCCCCCCACATTACAGTCCTCAGCCCCCCCCCCCCCCCATTACAGTACTCAGCACCCCCACATCAGTCCTGAGCCCACCCCACTGTAATGTCCTCAGCTCACCCCACTGTAATGTCCTCAGCTCACCCCACTGTAATGTCCTCAGCTCACCCCACTGTAATGTCCTCAGCTCACCCCACTGTAATGTCCTCAGCTCACCCCACTGTAATGTCCTCAGCTCTCCCCACATTACAGTCCTCAGCTCCATTTTTATTTTAGTTTTGGATAGAGTTGGGAAGAATAAGAACTTCTATTGTTTATTTGTTCTGCTATTCAAGGCTTTGTTAAAGAGATTTACCCTTATTTCCTGTCTTTCTGACAATGATTTCACTGGACAGGAAGTAAGAGAAATTCTGCAATAGGGACAAAGGCAGAAATATAAAAGCAACAGTGGTTGGGACACAACACGCAATGCTGCTAGGGGTATTACAGTAGTTGCAGCAACGGTTTCATTTTTTGTTTTAAATAAGGTTTGAATCTTGTAAATAAAATGTGACAGATGTAAGCACCAATGGCAATGTTACAGTCTGTTAAACATCTCTCACTGCCCCACTTTTGCTGGACAGCTTCATCTGCATGTAAACACTGAGAAAGATACAAGTAGGTAAATGAAATTAAAATAAAAGTAAAAAAAAAACAAACAAAAAAAAACATTAAAATTCAAAGAGCACGCTCCAGGGGTGCCCACTTTCCCCTCTCCTTTTCGCACTTGCGAGTGAGCCTCTGACAGCGGTGATCTGTCAGTCCGACTCTATTGTAGGCTTCCGGAGGAGGGAGAGGGAGGATAAAATAGCCTACCTTTTATACCGACAACACACTGCTGTTTCTGTGAGATACTGGTGCGTCCTTGTCCTCCCTTATGTCCACTATCTCGATATTTGCATTCTTTTATGGATTCACAATTAATTGGGACAAATCTGTGCTTCTTCCATTAGATTCTCAGCAGGTGACACCCCTATTGTGCACAACAGATTAAAGCCTGGTACACACTATGAGTTTTTTTCATTCTGTCAGCCCCAGCTGGAGCCGCTGTACTACAGTAACCATGCAAAGTTAGTATAGCAATCTTCCCTGTTGAGCTGTTGGGTTCTGACAGGGGGACGCCCCTCCGCCAGAACACTCCGATCAGTGCTCTCCGCCATTGGCTGACAGCGCTGATCAAGAAGTCAGTCAGCTGCTGGTTTTCCAGCATGCTCGTCCGACAAAAGCCGGCCAGCTTCTGTTGATCAGGGTGGCATACATACGGGCCAGATTTCAGCCATTTCTTTTTACCGACCAATGTCTCCCAACATTTGGCCCATGTGTACGCAGCTTAAGATAGTGTCCTCCTTCAAATACTTAAGGATATGGGTTCATCCCAAAGTAGAGGAGTATTTACAATATAACCTACAATATAGGTCCTTCTGGAAAAATTTTAACTTAAATGTAAAACATGGTGTAAACTTCCGATGTCTGTGGTAGAACAAGCAAATCTGATTAAAATGATCGGGGCACCGCAGTTGTTATACATAATGCACCGGTATGGATTAATTTACAATGGTTTAAAAAATAGATTCCCTTTTTAGAATTTTGATTTGGAAATGTAAAAATTCAAGAATCTGTCGACCTATACTACAATTACCCAAAGATGGTGGGGGATTAGCTGTTCCATCTGCAAGATTATATTTCCTGGCTGCTCAATTACAACACTTTGCTGGTTGGGACGTTTTGAACCATTAGGATCCTATCCAAGCTGTCCTATTGTCATGTTCCAGTAGGTATTTACTTTTGGCGCAATTGGAGGCAGGAGGGCTTTGGGAATGTCCTCATTATCCTACCTTAACCCTTATGTCCAAGGTTTGTTATGAGATGAAGCTAATATTGAGATATGATGGGGTATTATATACCCATTTTGGAGGGACGATGTTTAGAGTTTTGATGACTGGTACTCTAGGGGTCATGGTTCCTATCTCAATTATATGCTAAGGACCATTTAAAATCTTTTCACGATATACAAATGGAATTTGGAATCCCCTCTCATAGGTTTTTTCAATACCTTCAACTCCATCACACCCTTTCAGCCCATTTTTTACAATCTTCTTTTAGATTGATTGCTGTCCCGTTTATGGATCAGTTAGCTAACACTACAGATAAGACCCCTTTCACACTGGGGCCACCCGTGCATTTGTGGTAAAGCGCTGCTCGTTTTAGCGGCAATTTAATGCTGTTTAAGCAGCGCTTTTGCGGCCACTGGCGGGGGGCTTTTAACCCCAAAAAAGGGGTTAAACACTCCCGTGTCTTCCCCCCACTGTATCTAATCCAACTATCTTATCCCTGCATTCATGGCGGCAATGATTACTCAAACTAAGAGTGTTGCTTCTTCTTTTAACAGTTTAAGTTCTGTAGATTTTATGATTACTAGGCGCCCTGGTATGGCCGCCCATGCACTTATATTAATCATAACTGATGTTGTTCATCCGGTTTGTACTGGTTTGATTTATGATCACTCTATCCATGTATCAGACTAAAAGGATTTGCTATTCTGTGTATGCTGGATAATTTAAATAAAGAATTTGAAAAAAAAAAAACTCCCGTGTTACGGCACTTCCAAAGTGCTTTTCAAGTGCTTCGCAAGCGATGCCCATTCATTGCCAAACCGCCACAAAGATGCTGCTTGCAGGACTTTTTCTAACGTCCCGCAAGCACACCGTCCAGGTGTGAAAGCACGCATTGCAATGAATGGGAGGCAGTTTTCAGGCACTTTATAGGCGCCATTTCTAGCGCTAAAACACCTGAAAACTGTCTCAGTTTGAAGTCTAATTTACTCCATGTATAAAACCTTACTGGATAGTTCCCTTGGTAATTAACAGCTCACGGGCAGGAAAAAAATAGAATTAGAATTAAAAACATATTGCTGGTTTAGATGGAGAGATATGGCAAGAGGTGTTGGAACAGGTTTTACTTGTTTACATTTCACCAACACAACTTTTTGTCATGCACAGGGCTTAAAGAACGCCAGATAAATTACATCAATGGCACCGTATAAAGAGTCCAGATTGTCCCAGATGGGGAGGATCTCCTGCGAATCTAATGCATGTGCTCTGGAGATGTCCCAAACTGGTGCAATATTGTGTTATTTCCATTATTGATACAACATTCCAGACTGCTTTACAACATGACCCGTTAAATTGTATCCTGGGATTCTTGGATGAAGAATTATATACACCACAAGCCTAGACATCCATATCAAGATTGTTATTTCTGGCCCGCGAGAGCATTATGTTAAAATGGCTTTCCCCTACATTTGAGGATTAGCGTACACAGGTCAACACCACCCTGCTTAAAGAAAGGCAAATTCTATCGCAACAGGTTTTCCCTCATAAGTTTCACAAACTGTGGGATCCATGGCTGCAGATTCCAAGTCTAGCCCCTTTAGCATTGGTATCTTTGCAGATTCTTCAATGTTGAAACTACAGTTATTGCTATATGAGCTGGAGGGTCTGGTGTGTAGCATTGGCAGTCGTGGGTGGTTGAGAAACTCTGTGAGCAGGCACACTTTTGTTGTGATTAGTTGGTTTCCAGCTCAGTTCGTGTCCAGGTTGCCTTGCAAATGGGCTCTGAAGCTTTTAAAATGATTGTAAATGCATTTTTTTTTTTAATAATAAACATATACTCACTCACTCTTCGCAATGGTTGTCCTCATCTATTGTGAATAGTTCAAGTTGGAGTATCCCACTCATCCCTTCTCCCATTCAAATTCCAAATAAAATACAAAAAACACAAATACCCCGGACTGGTCTTTGAATAACAAGCAAGCGGGAGTAAGGATGGAACAAGTGGGAGCTCCTAAGCAGGGAAGCAAGAGCTCTCAACAACTAAGCAGGAACCCCTAGCAACATGTGGGTAATCCTTAGCAACCAAGCGGGAACCCTTAGCAACATAGTGGGAGATCCTCTGCAACCAAGCAGGGACCCTCAGCAACGTAGCGGGAGCCCTCTGTACCTAAGTGGGAAACCCTCTGCACCTAAGTAGGAACCCTCTGCACCTAAGTGGGAACCCGCCGCACCTAAGTGGGAACCATTGGCAACCAGCTGCAGGTAACCAGGGAGAGAGATATGAAGTCAACATTCAGCAAGCTCTACGGGGACATTTCTACAATATTGAGCTTGATAAGCTCAGGAACATCAGATCAAATGCATCCCTGAATAATGATTAAAAGCAGTCTTGTTCTGAAAACTAAGCACTTCAAAATGGCCTTCAAGAGAGGCTCAGAAGACTCATGAAATAAATATTGTCTGAAAAACTGTTTATGTGCCTTAGCAGAAGGTATGAGGGAAACTGTACCTACCATCTTTTTATTAAATAAGGCAGCTCTGTGGTTCACTTTAATTGTTATTATATTTAATTTTTTTTATTTTTTTTGTTTTATATTTGCTCAGCAATGCTTTGTTCTATATTCACATCATCAAGTGCATTTTTTAAGATTACAAGTAGCACAAATATCTGGATTTGACTGAGTGTTAGGCCCCTTTCACACTGGGGCGGGGAGCCGCGGTGACGGTAAAGCAGCGATATATTTAGCGCTGCTTTACCGTCGTTTTAGCCGCGGTTTGCGGCCGCTCGCGGTGCGGTTTGACCCCCCCCCGCGAGCGGCACAAGGTCTCTAACATCCACCAGCTCTGTGATGTCATCATGGAGGAGTGGAAAAAGGGTTAAAGACCCCCCGCAGAGCGCCGCTGTAGCGTGCCGACCACTGCCTTGCTAAAGAAGCTGAGGGTAAAGGTGATGGACTGGCCAAGCATGTTTCCAGACCTAAACCCTATTGAGAATCTGCGGGGCATCCTCAAACGGAAGGTGGAGGAGCACAAGGTCTCTAACATCCACCAGCTCTGTGATGTCGTCATGGAGGAGTGGAAGAGGACTCCAGTGGCAACCTGGGAAGTTCTGGTGAACTCCATGCCCAAGAGGGTTAAGGCAGTGCTGGAAAATAATGGCGGCCACACAAAATATTGACACTTTGGGCCAAATTTGGACATTTTCACTTAGGGGTGTACTCACTTTTGTTGGCAGCGGTTTACACATTAATGGCTGTGTTGAGTTTTTGAGGGGACAGCAAATTTACACTGTTATACAAGCTGTACACTCACTACTTTACATTGTAGCAAAGTGTAATTCCTTCAGTGTTGACACGTGAAAAGATATAATAAAATATTTACAAAAATGTGAGGGGTGTACTCACTTTTGTGAGATACTGTATATATATATATATATTCGTGATAACAATTCGTAATTTTCGGAAAGTGGTTTGTTTATTGAATCCATTAACACACACACAATGACGATATCGCTTCTCCTCTGCTCAAATACAATACAACACACTTCCCACTCAGTTCTCAGGAATGCACTTTGCCAGTAATCCAACCTCCAGCACAAATTTAATCAGCAGATTGGACTGTACAGGGGCGGCTTCAAAGTCGTCCGACTCTGAAGCTGCCCCGTACAGAGCAACTTCAGCGCGGCTTGCAAAACTACTTCTGTATAGAAGTCAATACAAGCCGCTCCAAAGTCACCCAAAGTAGTACAGGAACCTTTTTCTAAGTCAGAGCGACTTGAGTCTCTCCTATTAGAAGGGTTTCATTGCAATGCATGAAGCCTGACAGGTCACCCCTGTGTGAACCAGCACTAAGATTTACTCTGAGTTGATCTTTTGTTTCATTAGACCTTAACCACTTCAATACCAGGCACTTAGACACCTTCCCGCCCAAGCCAATTTTCAGCTTTCAGCGATGTCGCAATTTGAATGACAATTGCGCGGTCATGCTACACTGTACCCAAACAAATTTTTTATCATTTTGTTCCAACAAATAGAGCTTTCTTTTGGTGGTATTTGATCACCTCTGCGATTTTATTTTTTGCGCAACAAACAAAAAAAGACCGAAAATTTTGCAAAAAAACAAGTTTTTCTTTGTCACTGTTGTGCGTTTTCTTCTTCAATGACGGGCAATGACGGGCACTGATAAGGCGGCACTAATGGGCCCTGATAAGGCGGCACTGATGGGCACCGATGAGGTGGCACCAATGAGGTGGCACCGATGAGGTGGCACTGATGATGGGCACTGATAGGCGGCACTGATAGGTGGCACTGATGGGCATTGATAGGTGGCACTGGTATGCGGCACTGATGGGCACTCAGGTGGCACTGATGGGCACTCATAGGCGGCACTGATGGGCACTCATAGGCGGCACTGACGGGTACTTATGGGTGGCACTGATGCACACATATAGGTGGCACTGATAGGTGGCATGGATGGGCACTGATAGGTGGGCATGGGTGGGCACGGATGGGCACTGATAGGTGGCACTGATGGACGCTGATGAGTGACACTGATGACACTGATGGGTGGCATTGCTGGGCATCCCTTTTTTAAACTTTTTTTTTTATTAAATATGATGTGCCAATCAGTGCCCATCTGTGGGCACTGATTGGCATATTTTTTGCATTTTTTTTAAAATGTGGATGGCCATGGGGGATGTACCTGGCCATCCACATGCTGGGGGCTTCCCTGGTGGTCCTGGGGGCTTCCCTGGTGGTCCTGGGGGCTTCCCTGGTGGTCTAGTGTGGGCATCTGAGGGGGGGCTGCGCTGATAAACAATCAGCGCATACCCCCCCTGTCAGGAGACCCGCCGATCGGCTCTCCTCTACTCGAGTCTGTCAGACGCGAGTGAGGAAAAGCCGATCAACGGCTCTTCCTGTGTACATCGTGATCAGCCGTGATTGGACACGGCTGATCACGTGGTAAAGAGCCTCCGCCGTGGTAAAGGGGTTAAATCTGTCCGCAGACCGCCGGAGCAGCGTTTTGCCAGCGGTATAGCAGCGCTGCCCCATTTCAATGGGGAGCAGCGGCGCAAGAGCGGTGAGTTCCACGCTCCAAAGAACCTGCTGGCAGGATGTTTTCTAACGCCCTGCCAGCGCACCGGTCAGATGTGAAAGCCCTCGGCATAGAGCAGCTGTTTTAGGGCGTTTTGAAGGCGCTATTTTTAACGCTATAGCGCCTGCAAAACGCCCTCAGCGTGAAAGGGGTCTTAATGAATGAACAAATCATGTCGAATTCATTCGTTATTTTCGCTATAATTTCTTTCGTATTAGTTGAAATTCGTTATTTTTTTCATATATTTTTTCGTATATATTCGAATTTCAATTTGTTACAAAACAGAATTGCACATGTCTATTGGACATGTTTTATAGCAGAAAGTAAAAAATATTGTTTTTTTCCCGAAAAATTTTTTCCCGAAATTGTCTGTCTTTTTTTGTTTATAGCGCCAAAAAAAACACACTAAAAGAAAGCTCTATTTGTGGGAGAAAAAAAATGATATAATATCATATATGTACAGCTTTGCATGACCGCGCAATTGTCAGTTAAATTAATGCAGTGGCGCATAGCGAAAAATGGCTTGGTGATGAAGGGGGGTAAGTATTCTGGAGGTCAAGTGGTTAACTGCAGCAGAGAAAAATCAAGTCCCCTACTTGACCAAACAGGGCTATGCTGTGTAAATCTCAGGACAGAAACACAAATATTTTGGCAGGTAAAACAACTCCCATGTGGGTTCTTCAACTGTGTATTTAATTAGTGGTCTGTAGTTCGGCATTAACACCTTCCTGCCCACCCAATAGAAAATTGACGGCCGAACGGTGGTTCAGTTATCCTGACTGAGCATCATATTACGTCATGTCAGGATGTGCGGATCGTGCAGCCAAGGGGCCCACGCAGCAGCGTGACTTGTCACCGGCCGTGTATCGTGTGACATATCACACCAGGTCACATGACAGTTGTAAACAATCGATCGCTTTCTTTCATGCCATCCATTGAATACAACTGTGTTGCTAGCTGTGATTGGTCAGTGTGATCACATGGTACAGACAGGGCCAATTACAGCCCATCTGTACCACGTGATTAGCTCTGGCCAATCACAGCTAATCAAAACAAAACAGATTGAATTAAACAGTTTCATTCAGTAAAATGCTTGCTTATAGCAATGTAGTGCATTGCTATATGCAAACATAATGTATAAAAAAAAAATGCTGATCACTTTCCTGTTACTGTGGTAACATTATATCGCTCTGGTCACAGTGTCTTAAAAAAAAGGGAAAAAATTGTAATAATAAAAAAAAAAAAAATTGAACAAAAAAGTTTTTGTACTGTCACCAGTCGGTTTCCCTGATTACTGCCACACCCGCTAAAAGATAACGCTGTACTACGCTGGTGAAAATATGTTGACATTTTTTTTCCCTGTCACAAAAAATTGTGACAAAAAATGACAACTTCAAAAAACTTGCCATACCTCTTACTAAATACCTTGGACTGTCTCCAAAAAGGGGTCATTTGGGGGGTATTTGCAGCGTTCTGGCATTTTTGGGCCTCAAGAAATGAGATAGGCAGTCAGTACATCAGGATTGCTACATTTTCAGATATATACCATGCTTTCTGGACTTTATTTTCACCAAAAATCATTTACTCTCAACAGTTATATGTGGCTAATACATTTGTGTTAATTGGCTTTGGTAAGAGAGATGCCTTAAAGTGGTTCTAAAGCCTTAAAGTGTTACTAAACCCACACCACTAAAATGAATCTGTATATGCAGTAAAGCATGCTTTATATACTTACTGTGGAACCTTAAGGTTTAATCCTCTGCATTGTGTAAAAAGTCTACTTGATCTTGTATGCACAGATCCTCCCCTCCCTGCACTGTCCCCATGGACAAGTCCGGATAACACTTTGGAGTCAGGCTGCACATGCTCAGTGTGGTGTGTATTGCTAGAGAAGTTTTTTTTCTCTAGGTGGAGTGCATGTGATCAGCACAGGGCCAATCAGTAACTCCTTTTACAAGCTTCACCAGGAACTGATAGAAATCACAAGACTGCCATATACTGCTGATGAGAAAAGGTATTTAGTGGTTGATATTTACTAAAATAATTGCATTTCCATGTTCTGTGTACTGTGGGAGATAAGGTATAGTGAATGCAGGGTCCTGGGTTTAGAAAACACTTACATTTTTGTCTGAAAAGAAAAAACGCTGTTAGGAAACCTGGTGTGTGGACATGCATTCACTCATGGCAAACTGTCAATGTCAGATACCAAAGTATGCTTTTGTTTACTTACAATGTCTGTTTGTAGTGTGTGACAAGTACTTCCACTTTACAGGGCCAATTACCTTCTAATTTGCATCTGTGGTTCCACCTGACTATTTGTAATGATAACTGATCCATGGTTTGATGATGCCTTTTGTGCAACCACAATTAAACTAAATCTGATGACAAGGTAATAGGAGCCCAAATGTTAGCAAACTTTTATTTTTCAAACGCGTGAACATCCATCATTCTCGCTGTTTATGGCTAGCTTGAGAGACAGTATGAAAATAAGTCTGCTGGAAACTGCAGGCATGAAAGCTAATGTCGTGTACACATGGCCGGACTTTTCGACAGCAAAGGTTCAGATGAAACCAATCCGTCGGACAATTCGACCGTGTGTGGGCTTCATCGGACCTTTGCTATCGAAAAATCAGACGGACTTTAGATTTAGAACATGTTTCAAATCTTTCCGACGGACTCGAGTCCGGTCGAAAAATCAGTTTGTCTGTATGCTAGTCCGACGGACAAAAACCGACGCTAGGGCAGCTATTGGCTACTGGCTATGAACTTCCTTATTCTAGTCCGGTCGTAAGTCATCACGGTCGAATCTGTCGGACTTTGGTGTGATTGTGTGTATACAAGTCCGATTCCACGGAAGTCCGCCGAAAGTCCGTCGAAAAGTCAGATGGAATTCAGTCCGTCAAAGTCCGGTCGTGTGTACACGGCATAAGGATTTCTTTTGCTCTTTGCACATGTTGCAAGTGCATGAACCAGCATGGATTTTTTTACTGTATCAGGGGCAACCTGTATGTATCCTATTTCCTAGACAGAGTGGGAAAAGAAGAGAACTGGCTGTTTTGAAGACTTTAGGGGTCTCAAACTGGTGGCCCTCCAGCTGTTTGCAAAACTACAAGTCCCATTATGCCTCTGCCTGTGGGAGTCATGCTTGTAACTGTCAGCCCTGCAATGCCTCATGGGACTTGTAGTTTTGCAACAGCTAGTTTGAGACCCCTGCTTTAGATAATGCATTTGTTGGAATATAATTGGGAACTAACACAATCCCTGGAATTCATAAAGAGTGGTGCATGCAAAAGTGTCTCTCATGCATTCTAAAAGTACAGTAGTAAAGAATGCATCAAATTCATATACCTGTCTAAAACATGTACTTGAATTTGGCTCATGCTGCGTCACTTTCACAAAATCTGTCTGAGACGTTTTTTCTCTGTACGCCAAAAGAGAATTGGTCTTAATTAGATCCACTTTTACATTTGGCACATTCAATGCGACACAATGTAAAAGTGGCGCATTTTAGAACCATTTTTAGAATATTTATATTATAATTTATTTTATTATATTATATTTTATTATTTATATTTTAGAACTATATTTGATGCACGAGTCGCTGCCAGAACCAAAAGTGTCTCAATGCTTAATGAATTTGGCGCATCGCATTAACAAGAGGATTTAACGCCAGAAAAGTTTTATTGAATTCCCTTTGATGTGTTGAGCTACATATTTGCCAGCATTGTAAGGCCAGCATATAAATAAGAGATTAAGTTAAGAGGGTTAGGGTTAAAGATTGTTTTTTTTAAGGGTTACTTTTCAGGTATTGGCAAAGGATTACGTTTAAAGTGGTTGTAGAGCCTTAAGGTTTTTCACCTTAACCACTTAAAGACCAGTACTGATGCAGGTTGGCTCTCCTGGGCAAATCACAGCAATTGTATATTGGACGCTCTAAGACCCCTAGGGGGCGCACGCGCCCGTGGCGAGACGCTAGAGCCGATGCACGTGGCCGGCGGCCGCGATGTCTGCCGGCCACCCATGATTGCACCTGGGAGAGACAGAACGGGGATTTGTCAATGTAAACAGACAGATCTCCGTTCTGTCAGGGGAGGATAGACATATCTGCTAATCCTAGTAATTAGAAACAGTGATCTGTCTCCTCCTTCAGTCACTACACTGCCCCCACAGTTAGAAATACCTCCCTAGGGAACACTTAACCCCTTGATCGCCCCCTAGTGTTAACCCCTTCCCTGCCAGTGACATTTATACAGTAATCAGTGGCTATTTTTAGCACTAATCGATGTATAAATGTCACTGCTCCCAAAATTTTTTAAAAAGTGTCCGATCTGTCCGCCCCACATGCCGCAGTCCCGCTAAAAATTGCTGATTACTGCCATTACTAGTTAACAAAAAAAATTATAATAAAAATGCCATAAATCTATCCCCTATTTTGTGGCAGCTATAACTTTTGTGCAAACCAATCAATATACGCTTATTGCGATTTTTTTTTACCAAAAATATGTAGAAGAATACATATCGTTCTAAACCGATGAAGACATTTATTTTTTTATTTTTTAGGGGATATGTATTATAGCAAAAAGTAAAAAAAAAAGTTTTTATTTCAAATTTGTTTGTCTTTTGTTTATAGCGCAAAAAATAAACGCAGAGGTGATCAAATACCACCAAAAGAAAGTTCTATTTGTGGAAAAAAAAGGACATCAATTTTGTTACAGCATTGCACGGCCACGCAATTCTCAGTTAAAGCGACGTAGTGCCGTATCGCAAAAAATGGCCTGGTCATTAAGGGGGTAAATACTTCCGTTCCTTAAGTGGTTAAAGTGATACTAAAGTCTTGTTTTTTTTGTTTCAAAATAACAAACATGTCATACTTACCTGCTCTGTGCAGTGGTTTTGCACAGAGTAGCCCAGATTCTCCTCTTCTTGGGTCCCTCTTTGGCACTCCTGGCCCCTCCTTGTTGAGTGCCCCCACAGCAAGCAGCTTTCTATGGGGGCACCTGAGGCAAGCCTGAGTGTGCACCTGAGGCAAGCTGCAGCACCTGAGGCAAGCTGCAGTGTGTCCATTCCGACATGAAGCGGCCTGGCCCCGCCCCTCTTTCTCATCATTGGCTCGCTGACTTTGATTGACAGCAGCGGGAGGCAATGGTGCTTCACTGCTGTCTCAGCCAATGAGGAGGGAGAGCCGAGTCTCTCCTGCACATTGCTGGATCGAGATGGGGCTAGGGTAAGTATTAGGGGGGCTGAGGGGGGCTGCTGCATAAAGATGGCTTTTTATCTTAATGCATAGAATGTATTAAAATAAAAAACCTTTTGCCTTTACAATCACTTTAATGCATTAAGGTGAAAAACCTTCCATGCTGCAGCTCCCCCCCCCCCTTTTTCTTACCTGAGCCGGATCTAAACCAGCAATTTGCACGAGTGCAGCTGCTCCAGCCGCTGTCATTCTCCTCATTGGACAGATTGATAGCAGCAGGAAGGAGCATTGATTCCTGCTGCTGTCAATCAAAAGCTGTGACATGGGAGTGGGGCCGAGTCCCACTGTCTGTGCCAATGGACGGAAAAGCGGGACTTCGGAGTGAACCTGCACGGGTGCCCCCCATGGAAGCCAGCTTTCTGTGTGGGCACCCGATGAAGAGGAGGGGTCTGGTGCGCTGGCGAGGGACACCAGAAGAAGAGGATTAGGGCTGCTCTGTGCAAAACTATTGCACAGAGCAGGTAAGTCTAGGCATGTTTGTAATTTTTATTTTTTTTTAAATCGAAGGTTTGGTATCACTTTAAGGGGGTGTTAAGTGACAAGGGTTAATTTCAAATGTTGGGATAAGTATGAGGGTTCAGATTAGAGGTGGTTAAAATTGTAACTAAACAATCATTACAAAGAATAATATAATGTTCATTTACATGTAGATGATTTATATATATATATATATATATATATATATATATATATATATATATATATATATATATTTTAATATTGTTCCTTCCTCTATTCCTTACTCTATTAAAAATGATATGTTAGAGCACTTTCTGTTTAGGAATGACAACATTGCTTTGTTGGCTTTCCCTGCAAGGATTGCGTTGTCACCCTCCTTGCCATGTCTTCGTCCGACACTATGAGTATGTCCTATGTAGTGTGCACACTTCAGCTTTAAATTCAGTAAGGTGCAGCTCAGACAGCACCGACTATAGCTTTGTTGATGGACAGCAGTTCCTGTACAGCACTGAAGGGGGATCATAAGAGGAGGCAGGGCCAGTGCAAAGATTTTTGTCTACTTAGGCGAAGGTGCATTTTGCGGCCCCCACCCCACTGTCCTACCCCCACCGTCCTCCCACAACCCCTTCCACGCCATTTTTAAATTTTTTATTTTTTTTTGCTTACATGTTTTAAAAATCATTTTAGGCCTGAAGATTACTTAAACCCCCCAAAATATTATTTAATTTTTTTTGAAAGCAGACACCCTAGAGCAGGGGTCTCAAACTGGTGGCCCTCCAGCTGTTGCAAAACTACAAGTGAGGCATTGCAAGGCTGACAATTACAAGCATGACTCCCACAAGCAGAGGCATGATGGGACTTGTAGTTTCGCAACAGCTGGAGGGCCACCAGTTTGAGACCCCTGCCCTAGAGAATAAATCGTTCTAAAGTAGTTCTATTTTTTTATACACACCATTAGCGCAATTGTTTATGAAAGGCAACATTTCAGTAAAAAATGTATTAAAGGAAATTTCTGGGCACATAAATGCAATTTATTACCTAATTTTTTTGGTAAAATATAAAATATGAAAAAGTGTGTATAAAGGGTGCTATCTGGATAAAACTATATGCAGTGTAACCTCGGTTTGCGAGTAACGCAGTCAAACGCGCGTTTCGCAAAATGAGCACTGTAATTCTAAAAATCCTAACTTGGTTTGCGAGTGTTGTCTCGCAAAACAAGTAGGATTCAGGCCAAAAGGGATGTGCAGTTCCCCATTTGGCCTGAGGTGGGGGGCGCCGGAGCCGAACAGCGCCGATCGTCAGCGTTCGGAAATGCACAGAAAGGCCCGAGGACAGTTCAGCTGACCTTGGCAAACCTCAGAAAGGCTCGTGAACTGAGTCTTTCCGAGGTTTGCCGAGGTCAGCCGAAGTGTGCTCGGGCCTTTTCGGCCATTTTCGAGGCTCTCCGGCGCCCCCCGCCTCTGGTCGCATGTGGTATTGCATCCCATTGAAGTCAATGCGGAACTAATTATTTTCGTTTCCATTGGCTTCAATGGGAAAACTCGCTTTGATATACGAGTACTTTGTATTACGAGCATACTCCTGGAATGGATTATGCTCGTAATCCGAGGGTCCACTGTAAGTGATAAATTAATAATTCCTTATATAAATACAAGTGACCAAAAAAACACAATACATCAATTTACATCAAAGTCCATAAATGTCTATATAGACAATTCTTCAATATATGCTCCAACACCGTGCTTCTAAAATAATATGTGCTCCAAAACTTCAGACACAATAGTGCTTCACCCGAAGTGACTTTAAAATGCACTCACCAGAATTCCTCGGCCAACAAGTGACCATAAAGCATGTACAGTAATGCGAGAACCTACTCAGTTCATAGGTCTATCTCCACGTTTGTTTTACTCCTCCGTGTGTGGATACCATATGATCACAGTCGGATATGCAGTGGAATGTGGAAGAAACTCTTTCCAGTATCAAATATTATCTGTCTCCCATCACGAGACTCTGTGAAATTGGCTCAGCCACAAAGAGCCACAGAAGGCAGGTATAGTGTAATGTTGCTTTTTTATTTTAAAAGGTGCACTTACATATATCCATTCAGATGCAGAAAGGCACAAGGGGGGTGCTTAGGGGTCAGTAGAACTGGTCCCGCACCGCTGTGTGACTAGCGACATGCGTTCCAACTACCCAGCGGAAGTGGAGGGCTCCTTTCAATTTGCGTGTCAAGCCTCTCTTCTATGCATTTCACGCTCAAGCGCGCGTCATCAGGAAGTGGGGCTGACGCCATTTTACCAGAGCCTAAATAGTAGTAAGCCAGACGCCATTGGTCAGGATCAGCCAGTACAAATATTAGTATCTCTGCGCCCAAAATCATGGAAAGAACTTTAAAAATTAAAGAACCAAATTAAAAACGCTTCTGCATACCCTCCATGAGCTGTGTTTATGAAATCAATGTATACAAAATATTTGTTTTAAATTAATAAAGGCCCAAAAAAACGTATGTGCATGTCTCCTTTGGGCCCAACACATACAGTATACATAAAATGCTATTTAATCAATACAGTCAAGTTACCCCCATGACCTTAATGTAACAGAATTTTTTTTTTTTTAAAAAAGACTTATATGTGTAAATGTAACTTTCCACAAATCACATGCATATGTATATCGTATGTTGTTCCTGTTTCCACAAACAACCTACAAAACGTGTGATACCACCATCTAGGACGTAAATACATGATTGCACTCATACATATACAAAGCGACAAGAACCCATGCAATTAAAATCTATATATCTATATCTATATATAGATCCATACAGCACAGATATACATCCCATCACTGGGTGTCACAAATTTATAACTCCAGGTGCCCCCCCCCAAAAAAAGGGAATAAATTAACTATTCTAATTAACTAAATTCCATATGTGAGGTATACAGTAATATTAAAACCTATTGAACTCATATGTCACTAAAAGTTGGTGAGGAAACAATTTAGGTCTATATCGATATTAAGGCCAGCGGGCATGAGCGAGCCAAGCTCAAAAATCCATCTGGTTTCAGCCTGAGAGACATGGGTCCTCATGTCACCCCCTCTCCAATGGGGCAATATTTTGTCAATCCCATAAAATTATAACAGAGCAGGGTTTTTGTTATGGTATAACCTGAAATGATTGGAAACACTGTGTTTTCCTGAAACCCTTTTTGATATTATTTATGTGCTCAATTCTTTTATACAGACATCTAGTGATCCTACCCACATAGTAAAGCCCACATGGGCACGTGAGAAGATAAACAACATATCTTGTATTGCATGATATGAATTTATCAATTTTATATTCTTTCCCATTATATCCTATAAATGCTTCAGTCTTTCTTTTTTTGTCTGTGGTGGTCCTACATGAAATGCATCTCCCACATCTGTAAAAAACAATCATATCTAAAAAGGTTTCCTTCCTGATTTTAGGGGAATCTACAATGTTTTTGGCAATCATGTTTCTGAGCCCTGGAGCCTTCCTATAGATGAAAGAAGGTTTCCGTGGCAGGATTTTATTCAATGTGGTATCTTTCAGAAGGATGGGCCAAAACTTTTTGAATGACATTTCAACTTTTCTATAATCCAAATTGAAGCCCGAGATGCCCCGGGGGAACATGGGAGGATAGGAGAGGTGGAATCTCACCTGTGGTATACCTGTCTGGGCCTCTAACGCCCCTAGACCTACAGGCCCTATACTCACATAGGGCTGTTCCAATACTCGCTAACACACCTCTCAATGGTTTCATGTCGTTGCTGGGAGGGTGGGTTAAAGCAATGGTCACTTTCTATTTCCCTAAGACAGTTGAACCTGACGGGGTGGATGGATGACGGATATGCCAGAATATATTTACAGTATAAGAGGATCTAAAGTTATGTTTATCGGATGTTCTCACTTAATTGTTTGTACCTGTACTGTTGCCAAGCTTACCCTTGTAATATGGTTGTGTTGTTTTCAAGTGTAATGCCTTTGAAATTTTTAATAAAACATTCCTTCTGTTAAAAAAAAATAAAATTGAAGCCCGAGATGAAAGCTATCTCATATTTATTTTCTTTAATATTTTTTATCTCTAGCATGCCTGCTCTATTCATGTTGGATACCTCCACTCTGATCTTCTGAAGGTCAGACTGTTTGTATCCCTTTTTCATGGGTTTCCTTCCACACTCCAAATACATGCTGGTAGGTTACTTGACCCCTGTCTAAATTGGCACTAGTATGTGTATGTACAGTATGAATCTGAGTTAGGGACCTAGATTTTCTTGAAGGCAGGGACTGATGTGAATTAGGGTTGCCACCTGTCTGGGATTCACCAGGACAGTTCGGGTTTGGAATCATGCATCCAGGTTTCAGTCTGCCTGAAACCCGGACACATTATTCAGACTGAACTATGGCTTCCCAGCAGGGTTGCTGGCTGCAATTGTCTGTTACACCAGGGGTGCCCAACCTTGGTGGGTGTGGGTGTAAACGAACACAAGTCCGTTTACATCTGCCGCTCTATAGAGGTGAATGGAGAGTGCATTGGAGTCCACCTGAAAAACAGGCAGGCAGACCCGATCGGACCGATCATGTGAAAAGGGCCTAAGGCTGCTTTCACACTGATGCACAGTGGTTTACCTGCTCCTCAACTGACCTCAATCTTCACTTCTTCCTCAGGATTCCTGCAGCTGGCTGGTGGGTACTGCTGACAGGTGCTGGTACTGCTTACAGGTGCTGGTACTGCTGGCGGGTACTGTTGGCTGGTACTGCTGGCTGGTACTGCTGGCTCGTACTGCTGGCTAGTACTGCTGGCGGGTACTGGTACTGCTGACTGGTACTGGTACTGCTGGTGGGTACTGCTGACTTGTTCTGCTGGCTAGTACTGCTGGTGGGTACTGGTACTGCTGGCTGTTACTGGTACTGATGACTGGTCCTGCTGACAGGTACTGGTACTGCTGGCTGGTACTGATACTGGTGGCTGGTACTGGTACTGCTGGCAGGTACTGCTGGCTGGTACTGGTACTGTTGGTTTATACTGCTGGCTGGTACTGATGACTGGTACGTATGGTGGGCACTGGTACTGCTGGCGGGTACTTCTGGCTGGTACTGGTACTGCTGGTTGATACTGCTGGCTGGTACTGATGACTGGTACGGATGGTGGGTACTGGTACTGCTGGCTGGTACTTCTGGAGGGTACTGGTACTGATGACTGGTACTACTGGCTGGTACTGGTACTGCTGGTTTGTACTGGTACTTCTGGCTGGTACTGGTACTGCTGGCTGGTACTGGTACTGCTGGTTGGTACTGGTACTGCTGGCTGGTACTGGTACTGATACTGGTGGCTGGTAATGATACTGGTGGCTGGTACTGGTGGCTTCTGTTCCAAATCGCGGGTTCCTGTGTCCCGACCCGCCATCCCAGAGCATAATTGTGACAGAAGCATGCAGCTGCAGTACAGAGCAGAGCAGATGCTTCCTGTCACAGGCGGAGTACATTTTGTATCACTCCGCCTATGAAGGAGCCCGGCGCTATACAGGAAGCATCGGCTCTGCTTTCTCTAGTGGCGGCTCCATTCTTCGCACTAATGCTCGGCTTACCGACTCGCCATCTCAGAGCGGGCCACATCGGAAGGGCGCTGCGGGCCAGCAGTTGGGCACCCCTGTGTTACACTTTCTTTCATGCTGCCCAAAGCCAGCACTAACAATCCACCCTCCCCCACACAGACGCAAGAGGAGAGAGGACTTGATCTGCAACTCTTCCTCCCACCCCTACCCCTCTGTGTCTGCCCACACTCCAATCCCCAGGGCTGTGCCTCAGAAATGGAAAGTTGGGGGCAGACATTTGAAGCCCAGCAGCCTCAGATACATCTGGAAGAGAGGTGCTGATTGCCAAGAGGTGAGTGAGCTCACCATCCATCCCTGTTTGTGATTGAAGTCTCCCCCCTTCTCTCTCCTTTGAGCGAGTACACTAAGGTAAATCTGGGTTCTCAAAGAACCCCTTACATCAGAGGCCGCAGTGTTCCCCCTTACATCAGAGTCCTCTCCGTGCATCAGAGTTCTCATTGTTCCCCCTCAAATAAGGGTTCCCAGAGCATCCCTTATGCCCCATACACACGGTCGGACATTCCGACGACAAAATCCATCAGATTTTTTCCAACGGATTTTGTCCGAAACTTGTCTTGCATACACAGGGTCGCACAAAGTTGGAAAATCAGATCGTTCGGGACGAGGTGACGTAAAAAACGTACGACGGGACTATGAAGAGGCCAGTAGCCAATAGCTTTCGTTTCCAAATTTATTTTGAGCATGCGTGGCACTTTGTGGGTCGGAATTTTGTATCAGATTTTGTTGTCGGAAAAATTTAGATCCAGCTCTCAAACTTTTTCCGTTGGAAATTCCGACTGAAAAAGTCTGCAAGAGCCCACACACGATCCGATTTTCCGACAACATAATTTGATCTGACTTTTTCCGTCTGAATTTCCGACCGTGTGTATGGGGCATTAGAGTCCCCAGAGTTCTCCCTTACATGAGAGTCTGCAGAGTCCCCCTTTACAGTTAAAGGGGACTCTGCAAGTTCAGATGTAAAAGGGGAACTCTGTGGACTCTGATGTAAAGGGGGACTCTTGATATTAACATCATATGATTGGAAATGTTTTTTATTAGCAAAATATATGTATAAAAAAAATTGCTGTGCACTGCTAAAGTGTTCAGGTTTGAATTGAAGAAAAGGTGGCATCCCTAATGTGAATGTACAATATATATGTAAAGTGCTGCATAAATTGGCAGTGCTATATACTGTAGGTACCTGTAATAAATAAATGTAAGGTTCTTTGCATAAAATGAACCCTTAAGATTATAGTATTTTCTGTTCTTTACAGATACACCAAGATGAAGACAGCAACCAACATTTACATCTTCAATCTTGCCTTTGCCGATGCACTGGCAACCAGCACTTTACCTTTTCAAAGTGCCAAGTATCTCATGGAGACCTGGCCATTTGGAGAAGTTCTCTGCAAAGTCGTATTGTCTATAGACTACTATAACATGTTCACCAGTATTTTCACCCTGACCATGATGAGCGTGGATCGTTATGTAGCTGTGTGCCATCCTGTGCGAGCATTGGACTTTAGAACCCCCTCAAAAGCCAAAGCTGTAAATGTCTGCATATGGATTCTGTCATCAATTATTGGAGTGCCGATCATGGTTATGGCAGTCACCAAAACAAATAAAGGTAATTGGGAGCTTTAGTGTTGTCTGTACATGGTATGATACGGAATACCTAATAATGAATTAAACTATGCCTCAAATTGTAGTGCAGAGATGTCTATAGATACCTATGGTAGACCTAGGTGCCTACACACTTTACCTGTCAGTAGATTGTTTTTTGTTAGAGTGACAGAATCACTTTAAGGTAATAGTTTTAGATCCTTAAATACCATGGGAATTCTAAAACACGAACTTAAATGTATGTATTTTTTCAACATATGTAACTTTGTAACTATGTAATATACAGTATAAGAATGGTCCATACACGGAAAAGAAAATAGTTAACCTTACTGACCATAGCATCAATCAGATCACAGCTTCCTCCATTTTAATTTATATAGTCTCATTTAAAATGGCATCAGTACCACACTAGAAAAAAAACACGATGTCTATTTCTAATTACGGTAACTATTGCAATTTCGCTATTTATTGTGTCAGTGTACTGTATGTAACATGTAAATACAAACAGGACAGTGCAAAGACTTCATGTGGAATTTCAGATGGATGTAAAAGCATATGCATAATAATGCTTAACCTCCCTGGCGGTATGATTCTGGCTGGAATTTTGTGCTGAAAGCGGTACAATTATTTTGCATGGAAATTTGGCGTTTTTATATTGTAGGCATGCAATTCTTATGAATAACTCACTTAAATCTGTCCGAACCAGAGTCTAGTAGACATCCCGGGTATGATAAAGTTTGAAACACAAAATAATAAATTATAATATAATAAAAATATATATAAAAATGATTCAATAATGTAATCAAATCAAAAACACTGAAATTTGCTCAGTTGCAGAATAGTCGCGGTCATTAAATTTATTGTTTGATGATAAATTGTGATTCCAATTTATTATCGGTGTTTTCTAGCTGGTCTAAAACCACTTTTGACATAAAGGGACACTTTTTGGTTGCTATGGACAATCTCCAGTTTCCAGGCAGAAAAAAAAATGTTTTATTATATAAAATGACATGCAGGGCACTGGGCAGACCACTAGGGACAAAGGGGGTGTGTATTTTTTGTATACAGTACTGTAATCTGTAAGATTACAGTACTGTATGTGTTGTGTGTTTTTAAACTTTTTTAAATTTGGCGCCGATCTCCGCTCCCGTGCGTCGGAACGTTGCAGGGAACGGAGATCGGCGGCACTCGGGCACTGTGTGAATCGAGCGAGCGGACGGCTCGCTCACACAGCGGGGAGACATCGCAGGATCCAGGGGAAAAGGTAAGTAACTTCCCCCCTGTATCCTGCACGCAAGCCCGAGTCTGGCTCGGGGTACCGCTCCTAGCAGAAAAAACTCAACCCGAGCCAGACTCGGGATTACCGCTAGGAAGGTTAAGAAATGTTTAAATATAAACATAAATTTATCATTTGATATCATTTGCATCCTCTGATAAAAACTATGTATGTGTCAGAAAGGACACATGTACATATAAGCCCTTGATTTGAACCTGTACTTTGCCAATGGAGGTTCATTTTATCCACCCAAGCAGCATATTGTTTTTTTTACTTTCATTACTCTGCCACTTTGTTAAGATATTGACAGCAAAAAAAAGCCTGTGCTTACACAGGGCTTTGGAGTCCCTGTGTGACAGCACTAATTGGGCCAGCATTATCACATAGAGTGAGTTACCAGGTACTTCCTTTGGCTTCCAATGCTGAGCAATGCAGTGGTTGCAACTGGGTTGTCAGCTGGTGGATATGAAAAGCAAACCTGTTCCTCTGATCTAACTGGGTAAAGCACAGGTTTGCTGTAAAGTACAACCAAGATTATATGTGAGTTCCACGCAAATGTCACCCCTTGATAAAATTACTTAAAAATCTCCACCCACTAGCTCTAGAAGTTTCTACAACATTCTAGACAGGGGGTGGCACCAGAGCAGCTGTCAGGATGAGTCATCCAGCCCTGACTCACTGAACCCTGACCCAGATTCACAGCTCAGGCCTAGCCCCTAGCCCTGACTAAATTTACCTACACTAACAAACCCACAATAACAACTAGCACACACTAGAGGGTGCTACATTACTGTGTCTGCACAAGCGTTCATAACAGAAGTGGATCGGCATTAATTTCTATTGTGGGAACTTGTGTTGGCACAATGCTGCAAAGATGTTGACATTGCTAGGCAATGGGCAGACTTTAGCAGCAGATTTCAGAAGAATGAATGCTTTATGTAATTCTAATTAGAAATTGTATGTATAGTTAAAACACCCGTGCTTGATGAATGTGAAAATAAACAGAAAAAAACAAATTAGAGCTGCCGCCAATAGGACTTATATTTGTCCGTTACTATGACTAAAGTTCCTTTAAGGCGAGGACAGCGCTACCATATTTGGAATTTATTTAGTTTTTTTGTATGTGTAATAACAGAGGGTAAATCAGTTACTAACAAGTTCCTATCTCCTCTACTTCTACAGCTGGTACAATCACCTGCATGCTTCAATTTCCTCGCCCCGATTGGTACTGGGATACTGTTACCAAAATCTGTGTCTTCATCTTCGCTTTTGTGATTCCAGTCATGGTAATTACAGTATGCTATGGGTTAATGATCCTTCGCCTTCGTAGTGTACGCCTACTGTCTGGATCAAGAGAGAAAGACCGCAACCTGCGCCGCATAACGCGTATGGTTCTAGTAGTGGTGGCTGCCTTCATCATCTGTTGGACACCCATCCATATCTTCGTTATTGTGTGGACCATGGTGGAAATTGACAAGAGGAATCCCTACGTTGTGGCGAGCTGGCATTTCTGTATTGCCCTGGGATACACCAATAGCAGCCTAAATCCAGTGCTTTATGCCTTCTTAGATGAAAATTTCAAGAGATGTTTCCGAGAGTTCTGCCTACCCTTTCGTTCCCATGCTGAACAGAGTAGTTTCAGCAGAGCCCGTAACACTACCCGGGACCAAGTATCCACTTGTGCCCAGTCACATGCTCCAGACAAGCCGGTATGACTAGACATGGATGGCCGAAGGAGAGGATCCCGAGGCCGAAGAGGAGAAGATCTGAACTCAGAAGTAACTCAGGTTACCAGTACCACCGAATTTTAGCAGTAGGTACATTGGGCCGAACTTTATATGCTTTTCCAGAATACAAAGGCATTGTGACACTTTCCTATGATTACTACTGTGTTCTGGATTTCTTCAAACTCCTTCAATCTCTTCCTACAGAGCAGACAATCAGACTCGTTTTCTTGGTAAAGAGTTTATAAGTGATATTGCTACCTAAATAGCTTCCACACAATTGAATTTTTGACTATACTTTTAGCTGTGAACAAGTGTCCAATCATTGGAAGATTTGACAGTTAAAGCAAATCCAGTGCATGGACTACAATATTTTCCTCCTGATCTCAGTTTTGACATCTCTACTTTGCCTTGAGCCAATGTACTCTACATCCTCAAAAGAAGAGTTTCTTCTTTACAAATCTTCAAGCCTTGTGCAGAATGAAGACATTTTTCAGGTGTCGGTTGATTGTCTTTAAAGTCTATCAGGTCTTGCTGAACAAGACCTGTTATGGCCAGTACAGGACAAAGCACCTACTCAAACAGAAGAAAGGTACCTGAACTTACCATCAAAAAATAGTCAGCTTCTTATCAGAAATGTATGCTTAAGGATTTTATCTGGGCATGGGCCAAACACCATTGAAAGGCCTGAATCAATCAGATTTTTTTCAGAAAGGAAGCAATAAACAACTTGCACAAAGAATTCGAATTCTCTTACGAGAAATACAGTTGAATACAGAAGAGTCTTCTTAGTCCTTTGACTTTATACATAACTGACTTACTGCCACCTCAAGTATATAAATAAAACATCTGTAAATTTGGTGGATTTCACAAAAGGTGCATAGAATCCCATTATCATTATTTATATTTTTATCTTTCTATAAGAAGTATTCGTAAGATGCACATCACAAAATGGCAATGGAACAAGACTTTAATTGATGTTATTACTAAGGTCTGTTGCCTAGTAATTTGTATTGTGTCCCTTAAAGGGATATTTAGAGAGTGCAGACAGGGTTTAAGTTTATGTAAATAAGGTGTAAATCATGTGAAGGTCTGTTAAAAAAAAGTGGTGTTGATATTGCTGTGTAATATTCCCAAATAAGTATAGTGAAAGAGAGAAAAGAGAAGAGAAAGAATTAAAATGTATAAAGATGTACATATTTCTACTTACTTGGCTATGTACAAAACATGTATATACATTAATTATTAATATTTTATAATAATTATTTATGCGTATTATATTATACTGCCAAAACAGTCTGAAAAATCTCCACTCAAAATATTTCTGCTCCCTCCTCCACCTTTAAAAAGTTGCCAGGAAGATATATTTTGAAACAGCAGTATTGTTAGGCTTTTTGTGCCCATTATGTTGATGGGCATGCACAATGTAGAAACAGAAGTATATTGCAGTAATGGCATGGTAGATATTATTCCCTGATAGACGCTTACTGCTCAGTCGGAAAGGGGGAACCTTCACCAACCTTAAGCACAGCTATGTGTTTCCCACTAATATTTTGTTGTTCTTTAGAAGAAACCTGACACTTTTCTACAGACCTGTCAAATAGGTAAACTCCATTCTTTAAGTGTTACTAAACCCACAACCGTAAAATCAGTCTGTATATGCAGTAAAGCACGCTTGTTATACTCACTTTTGGAACCTAAGGGGTTAATCCTCTGCATTGTGTAAAAAGGCTGTTTGATCCTGTATGCACAGATCCGCCCCTTCTTCCACTGACTCCAAAACATGTCTGGATAAGACAGAGTTACTGGAGTCAGGCTACACATGCTCAGTTTGGTGTGTATTGCTAGAGAGATTTTTTTTGTCTTGGGCGAGTGCATGTGATCAGCACAGGGCCAATCAGCACCGTCCAGACAGAGGGTCAGGAGTCCTGCATCCTGATAGGACAGCCAGTGCAGTATGAAAACTTTTCCTACAAGCTTTAACTAGGCACTAATAGAAGTCACAAGACTGCTATATACTGCTGACGAGAAAATAAATTTTTGCAGTTTATGTTTACTAAAATAATTGCATTTCCATGTTCTGTTTACTGTGGGAGACCAGATATGGTGAATGCAAGGCCCTGGGTTTAGTAACACTTTAATTAAAAGTGATCACTCATTGTCAAATCACATACTCATTCTGGGTTCAGCTTTACTACCTTGGAATTATTATGTAGATGAGACGTCAGAGAGCGGCTGTTTGAACTGTAGACTGCAGCATACTTCTGAAAACGTCTATTCATATGGGAGCTGAACTTGCTTCCTTTTTTAAGGGTCATGCTCCAGAATTATCATCCTGATTTCATTCCCAAGTGTGTCATTGACACAGAAGAAGCAGGTGCATGTTAGATGATCTGACATCTGGTAAGCACATGCTTGTTTAAGGTCAATGACCCACCAAGTAGTAAAGCAAGCATAGAAATACAGATTTGTATCAGGCACCTATAAAGAAAAAAACTCACATCTGGAAATATTTGAAAAAAATAGGCAAAGGGTAAATGAATAGTTACCAATATTGTTTCTAAACTCCCTGAAGCTGATCTTTTCCCAATACTGATTTAGTATGTCTTGCTCTGCACTGTGAATCTATGCGAAGGCCACCATTTTGGTAGACACAGAGCTTTGCTTCCTTTACTCCAGCAAGACACCATCACATCTCACTCTAAGGCCCCTTTCACACTGGGGCGGGCGCCGCGGCGACGGTAAAGCAGCGATATATTTAGCACTGCTTTACTGTCGTTTTAGCCACGGTATTCGGCTGCTCGCGGGGCGGTTTTTACCCCCCGCGAGCGGCCGAAAAAGGGTTAAAATCCCCCGCAAAGCGCCGCCGTAGCGGTATTACCGCGGTGTCCCCATTGAAATCAATGGGTAGGAGCGGTGAATACACCGCTCCTATCCCGCTTCAAAGATGCTGCTATCAGGACTTTTTTTACCGTCCTGCTAGCGCACCGCTCCAGTGTGAAAGCCCGCCGGCTTTCACACTGGAGTGAATGGGGCCGTTTTTTTCAGGCGGTGTACAGGCGCTATTTTTAGCGCTGTACCGCCTGAAAACCGCCCCAGTGTGAAAGGGGCATAAATCTCCTGAAACAAGCAGTGCCTAGTGCTCATACTGCTGATTTACAGCAATGAGGTTGTAAGAGCAGGAGTGCCTAGGCACACTCACATACAATAAGTACTTACATTTGTCTTGAATTCCTAAAAAAAATAGCAATTTTTTGGGGTACTGCTTAAGTACAACTAACGTAATTTCTAAGTTCCTTATTACATAGCAATTCTTCACTTTTTAAGTTTAGGTCCACTAAAAATAAGTAATTGAAGACAGTTCCCATATTTCTATCCTGACAGGTTCCTTTTAAATGCCGCTAAAACATTTACTATCAGATGAAAAATCTTTATCTGTGCTCATTGTAACCGTGACAGATGCTAGCTGTTGAGACAGCAATGGCACTGCTACTGATAATGGGCCCCCTGCAGTTTTGCTTGGCTGGGAAAGTTGGATAGCTGCAAAAGGACAATAAGTGGATTTTTTTCACAAGTCTAGCGGAAGTCTGTGTGCCATTTTAATACCAACGCTGCCTCCTGCATGACATTCTCAGGGTTAGGTGTGCTATTAGGTGCACTTTGATCTACAGTTGCTCTCCAACAAAACTGAATATATTTATTTATATAGGAATCCGTACTTGTCTGATTCTAACCTTATATTGCACTACTTGCCTTCCTTTTCCTCCTACCCTCTGGCTATACTAAGGTTGGAGATCTACATTCAAACATCTGTTTTTGCATGCAAGTTTAGTAGCTATATCTGTATTGATTCTGCTCTACAGGCTACTATTACCACAAGACACCCATGGGCTAGTGCCTAAGGTGGTAGGAATAGAGGTCACAACCTGTGATCATTTTTTCCTTTTTTGTATGCCTCTGCTAGCAACGTCTTGATATTTGTGGCTAAATCCAGCAGTAAAACTGTAGGAAGAAGGATGTGCTACGATGTCATGAGCTTTGTTCATTGCAGAGCTCTAGCTCCAATGCATCAGAGGCCATGCTGGACCTTTGCAGAGAGGCTATTTTTTCCACACAGAGAACAAGTGACATTCGTGTTAGGACTTGTCAGAGGACTCAGGCTGTGGCTGTTTTCTAAAGAAGATGAATTTTAAGACTTGTCATACCTTTTGCTTTGATGAACCCTTATTTACCTGGTTTATACTGAAAGTACAGTTAGTCTTTAAGGTTATGATGCCATGAGTGGAAATACACCATAAAACTTTACGTACATACTGTGAAATTTCCATCTGACCAAGCAACGCCAGCCTTCAAAGAATTCACTGTAAAAAGAAAAGAGCTAATGAACTCCATTGTGATTCAGAAAGTAGTATATGGGTAGAATCTGAAAACCAAAACATTTTTATTCAGCTCAGAGAAACCCTGGTGTAAATGTATTGATCTTCAGAATAAGCTGGTTTGCTAGCAAGATCGTTATACCATCAACAGAACAGATGATTAGAAAGTAAAGGTGCTGTCTGCGGGAACCGATTTCTTGTGTATGCTAGAAAATTGCCTCTGGTTGGCTTTAATGTAAAACACATCGCAAAAATATTGAACTTTTTTTGTTTTAAGCAAATCTTGCCTGAAAATGCAACATCTGCTTATCTGGGAGCCCCTATCCCACCCAAAAAACTGAATAGTTTGATTTGTTTTAAAAGGAAGATAGAGAAAAAAAAATGAAGAAAATACTTACCGTATTTATCGGCGTATAACACGCACCGGCGTATAACACGCACCCCAAGTTTAGGAGGGCATTTTAAGGAAAAAAAGTTTTAGGAGGGAAGTTTAGGGAAAAAAAAATTTACATTTAAGCGTCATTTGCAGCTTGCCCAGCGTCAGTGCAGCCTTGCCCAGCGTCATTGCAGCCTTGCCCAGCGTCATTGCAGCCATGCCCAGCGTCATTGCAGCCATGCCCAGCGTCAGTGCAGCCTTGCCCAGCGTCATTGCAGCCATGCCCAGCGTCATTGCAGCCATGCCCAGCGTCATTGCAGCCATGCCCAGCGTCATTGCAGCCATGCCCAGGGTCATTGCAGCCTTGCCCAGCATCGTTGCAGCCTTGCCCAGGGACGTTGTACCTTGCACAGGGTCATTGCAGCCATCCCAGCGACATTAGAAGTCCGGTCCGGGTTTAAATTTCCCGCCGCCGAGACTCTGTCGCGTGCGCCGCCGAAAAAGTCCGAGGCGCGGCCGAAAAAGACCGAAGCGGCCCCGGAAAAGGCCGAGCCGACTGTTCAGCTCCGATCGCGGTCCCGCCTCCCTGCTGTTTCCGGAACGAGCGCAGGGAGGCGGGACTCCGAGTAGAGCCGAACAGTCTGCTCGGTCTATTGCGGCGCGGCTTCGGGTTTTTTCGGCCGCGCTTCGGTTTTTTTTCGGCGGCGCTCGCTATTTTTTGGCGGCGCTCGCCATTTTTGCCATTTTTGAATTTTTTTTTTTGGGGTATCGGCGTATAACACGCACCCACGACTTTCCCCCGATTTTTTAGGGGGAAAAAGTGCGTGTTATACGCCGATAAATACGGTACTTAAAGCGGAGTTCCACCCATTTAAAAGTCAGCAGCTACAAAAAGTGTAGCTGCTGACTTTTAATAATCAGACACTTACCTGTCCCATGGTCCAGCGATGCAGGCGCATGAAGCCCCCATCCTCTCCCCCCTACACTCCGCAGTGCCGGCATTCTAACTGTGGGCGCCCGGCTGTGGCTTTACAGCCAGACGCGCACTGCTCATGCGTGAGCCGCGCTGTGAATAGCCAGGCAATCTTTTGGGACCTGTGGTTGCAGGGGGAGAGGTGATCTTCCTTCCGGCACCAGGGAAGGAAGTGGGAGCTGGGTGCCTCTAAAAACAGGGTACCCGCTCCCCCCCAAAAAAATGACATGCCAAATGAGGCATGTCAGTGGGTCACCATCACTTACAGAGGAAGTTCCATTTTTTGGGTAGAACTCCGCTTTAAGACTACGGCTTCTGCCAGCTTCCAGAAGGTGCCAGTGATGTCACTGCATCTTACTGCTGCTTTCTGAGCAAGCTGAAAGCTTGAAATCCCATGGAAATACATGTCCTTCCCCAGGAGGCAGCAGTGAACATTGACATCATTGGCACCTTTAGCAAGCAGACACAAACTGGGTCGAAGGTAAGTATTATTTTCTTTTTTCCTAAAATGGTCTGCTTTTTCAACTTTTGTTTACTATTTTTTTGGGGTATAGAGGCTCCCAGATAATATACTCTTGCATTTTCATGAGAGGTCTAATTTTCAATAAACCTGATGCAGACCTGAGCAGTTCAACCAAACAGACTTTCAGAAAATGAAGATTTAAAGACTTGGCAGCTAAATTTATTTGTAAATGTTGACTTTCCCTGTAAAAGTCCAAATTGGCCTCACCCCTTTCTGCCTCAGGAACCTCCTTATTTCTTTAATATGATACTGTAGACCATTTGGCTGATCAGTAAGGGCTGGTAAGTAGAGGAAGTGTTTCAGCTGCATTTATCTCTGGATCTACTCATCATTTAGACAAGTTTAATTTAAGGAATGTTTTCTCTTTATCAAGTATCCAATGAGTCGTCTGGTAAGCAGAACTCCTCAAGGCGTTAGGATGCACAGTTAGCTCTATTACTAGTAAGGCCCATCATCAGCCAAACCATTTTTTTGGTGAGCATGAGTGTAAGAAGCTTGTAGGGCCATTTTAGGGATGGTTCTACCTAGATTGTTGCAATAGGAGTACCTTGTCACTCACCTTGCCTAGATTGGGGCTATAAAGGGAGTCATGGGTAGAGCCACAGGGGTTGGGTAGAGCCATAGAGGTTGGGGTGTGGAAGAGAGACAGTGGGGTTAATTTACTAAAGCTAAATAGTTTGTGCACTGCAAGTGCAGTTGCTCCAGATCTGAGGGGAACATGCAAAGAAAATAAAAAACAGTTTTTTTGCTTGCACATGATTTGATGATGAGCTTTGCCTCATTTCAAGGCTTCCCCTCAGATCTAGAGCAACTTCTAGTGCACAGAGTGGGGTTGATTTACTAAAGTCAAATAGACAGTTGTACTCTGCAAGAGCAGTTGCTTCAGAGATTAGTAAATGATGTAAAGCTTCACTTTGCAAAGAATACCCAATCACGTGCAAGGAAAATAAGAAAAACAGCATTTTTGCTTGCACATGATTGAATGATGGAAGTCAGCAGAGGTTCTGCTAGTTTACAAAGCTCTGGAGCAACTGCTCTTGCAGAGTGCAACTGCACTTTGCAAAGTGCACAGTCTATTCACCTTTACCAAAGCAACCCCTATATTTGCCCTTAGTAAATCAACCTCAAAGTAAGGCGGAACTATACTTAGAGACAGAGAAGAAAAAATGTGAGTGACTGAAGCTTGGCTGCCCTTCAAGGAAGTGGTGCTACCATTGATTTAGGCAAATGAAGATAAGGAGTTGAGTTTTTTTTTTTCCTTTTCTTGCCCTAAGTTTGGAGTGGAGTGAAGTGGTACAACAAGAGACACAATTTTTTTTTTATGTAAAGGAACTTTTTATCGTTTGGTGAAGGATGTGCTTCCTTACTGAAAACTTTGTTCACAGTAAAATGTTCATTGTTAAGCAAGGGCAACTGGGTGTGCTTCTTCCCTATTAAGTGGGTTGAAGAAGAGCTGAGAACCAAATGTTCTGCTGGCTAGCTATTGTATGGTCCCATGTCTCATGAGACAAGGGCTGGAAATGATACTTGTAGGGTTGGCTTCAGGCACTTTCCAGTGTCAGGTAGGTAGAGTTTGCGAGTGCTGGGTCACACACCCACAGAAGGTTGTGCGTGACTTAGGAAAGCAGTACCTGTGTTTGAGGTACTGAGCTAGGAAGGTGGCACTATTGTATCACTTCAAGAATTGAAGCTGAAGAAAGAATGTAAGCTTTGAAACAGTGTGAAGAATAAATACAATATCTAATATTCTTGTATCTCAGGGGCGTTTCTGGATAAATAGCATTGATAGTTAGACTGACAATAAACTCATACTTTTTTTAAGTCACACAGTTGGCATCATAAATACAATGTAAAAAGTATAACAGTTAAGTTCAGTGTAGGTAAAAATATATAAAATATAATAAGTAGTCATAAAGCTGTAATAAGCTTAGGAAAGCATGTGCGCTTCATGGCTGCTGCCTTCTGTCTCCATGCTGTCTTGTGTAGCCAAAAAAAAGCAGGAAATGACGTTCTTAGACTTCTGAGAGAAATCAGCTGTTCCAACTTGTCAAAGTGTCTTCATGTGAATATGTCTGTGTCATCTCTAGGCTGTGTGTGTGTGTCTGTCTGACCTTCAATATCGAAGCATTGGCTTTATATGTTACATATGAACATCATAACCTCACAAAAACCTAGGCACACATTCATTTCTGCTAACTTCAGCAATATGCTATACAAAAGGAGATACTAACTCAGAGAGTCATATATGGAGTTTGATTGACAAGCCCACATGTAACACTCTATACTTGTAGTAATGTGCTGATCACGTAATGTCATATAACCAAACACCTACCAATATGAACACATATTACCAACTTTAACTACATTAAGTAACTATATACTAATACTTAGTAATATGACTGAGACTACACTAAACTAACTTAACAGCATATAAACAAATATGCATTATTCCTCTAACTACATAAATACTGGTCTATTCTGGCTCTTCCTTGACATTCTATACCAGATACCTTATATGTCATTCTCAAACTAACTACATACACCAGAAACATCTAGCAATACTCAGATTTAGATGAAGAATCATATCAAATCAATTGATCAAGATCATTCACTCATACTTTGTTTATTATGTTTAACCACCTCAGTACAGTGCATTTTCACCCCCTTCCTGCCCAAGCCATTTTTCAGCTTTCAGCGCTGTCACATTTTGAATGACAATTGCGCGGTCATACAACACTGTACCCAAATGAAATTGTTATCATTTTGTCCCCACAAATAGAGCTTTCTTTTGGTGGTATTTGATCACCTCTGCGGTTTTTATTTTTTGCACTATAAACAAAAGAAGAGGAACAAGTTTAAAAAAAAAAAACAATATTTTTTACTTTTTGCTATACTAAATATCCCCAAAAAATATATAAAAACATTTTTTTTTTCCTCAGTTTAGGCCGATACATATTCTTCTACATATTATTGGTAAAAAAAAAAATCGCAATAAGCTTATATTGATTGGTTTGCACAAAAGTTATAGCGTCTACAAAATAGAGGATAGATTTATAGCATTTTTATTATTATTTTTTTTTAACTAGTAATGGCGGTAATCTGCGATTTTTATCGTGGCTGCGATATTGCGGCGGACATATTGGACACTTTTGACACATTTTTGGGACCATTCACATTTATACAGCGATCCGTGCTATAAAAATGCATTGATTACTATATAAATGGGACTGGCAGGGAAGGGGTTAACCACTAGGGGGCGATAAAGGGGTTAATATGTTCCCTGGGAGTGATTAAAACTGTAGGGGGAGGGGACTCACAAGGGGAGGAGACCGATCTGTGTTTCTCTGTACTGAGAACACACCATCGGCTCCTGTCCTCTGACAGGATCGTGGATCTGTGTGTTTACACACACAGATCCACGGTGCCACTGTGTTACTAGGCAATCGCGGGTGCCCAGCGAACATCGCGGCCGCTGGGCACGCGCATCGGTTGCCCAGTGACACGGCAGTCGCATAGTGGTTAATCATAAATGCAAATATAATTTGCAAGCTTGCCATGAATAAAATATAACACCTATGGTTACATAGTTAGTCAGGTTGAAAAAAGTCCATCAAGTTCAACCATAAAAAAATAATAAAAAATAAATAAATATCATACAATCCAATATACCCAATTCTATACCCACAGTTGATCCAGAGGAAGGCAAAAAAAAACAGCAGAGCAAGTGCCTATGAGTGCCGAATTATGAATTTGGAATAATATTCTAACACAGTGAAAGGTTGGGTAGCCAAGGTTGACCAGAGGAGTTACAGGCTCCTTGACCTCCCTGACGGTATTCCTGAGTGTGGCTCGGGGTGAATTTTCAGTACCAAAATCGGTAACCCAGAGCCACACTCGGGATCGCATCACAGGATCCAGGTACAGCTTACTTACCTTGTCCCCAGGATCCTGTGGTGTCTCCCCGTTGTGTACGGCGGCTATGTCTCAGCTCGATTCATCACAGAGCTGAGCTCCATTCCCTGCGAGAACGGCGCCAAATTCAAAAAGTGAAACACACACAATACATACAGATTACATTACTGTATGAAATTATTTCACATTCCTTTTGTCCCTAGTGGTTTCTCCAGTGCCCTGTATGCAGTGTTATATTATAAATACTGTTCTTTCTGTCTGGAAACTGGAGATTGTCCATAGCAACCAAAACTGTCCCTTTACATCAAAAGCAGTTTTAGACCAGCTAGAAAACAGCGAGAATAAATTAGAATCACTTGCAGAATTGAGCGATAGTGATTTGTGGGGAAATTCGTCATCAAACACTGAAAGTAATGACAGCAACGATTCTGCAATTGAGCAAATTTCAGTGTTTTTGATTTGATTACATTATTGAATAATTTTTCTTATTATTTGTTATAATTATTAATAGTTATTTATTATATTATAATTTATGATTTCGTGTTTCAAACCCGGGATGTCTACTAGACTCTTGTTTGGACAGATTTAAGTGTGTTATTCTTAAGAATTACAGGCCTGCAATATAAAAAGCCAAATTTCTATGTAATAGAATTGTACCGCTTTGAGCATCAAAAATCTAAAATAATCATGCCGCCAGGGAGGTTAAATCAGAAAGAAGCTGTCCTGAGTACTATGCATTCTTTCTTACTCAATAGCACTGGAACAAACTGAGAGAAGTCGCCAGTTGTAGTGTTCAAGGGTTCAAGAGCAGTGATGGTCCCCCTTAAAAAGCTTTTTCAGTTTTGCTGTTGTCTGTGTCCATGTTGGGAGATGTCTTCTGACTTCCTTTTACCTGGAAAGGAAATATGAATAAACCTCTTAAACAGGGACACAGGGAGTAATAAAACACCTTTTTAGTAGAATGGTTAGAAGAGTTTTGTCGAATTTTCAATCCAGCCACTTTTTTGTTTTCAAGTTTTGAATAGCATGGGGAGGTTACAATTTCTGTTAGGTCTTTATTTTAATCTGTGATGCATTTTGTGAGATTATCCCTCACTTCTTGTCCCCGTGACACCAGGACAAAAAAAAAGTAGGATTTTTTCCCTCACTGGGACAGAGCAGCAATAAAAACACTGTTCTAACCCTATCCAAGTTTACAAAAATGTGTTTTTGCTTTTGTCTGTGTCCCCTTTAAAGTCCTTCCCATGAATGAAGTGAGGGAACATCCCTTTAAAAGGGGCACCAAGAACAATAAGAAACCTAACAGTGTCTAAACCCTTCCCCACGCAAAATAAAATAATCTTGCTAGATTTTGTTTTGAAAGCTGCGGTCTGAAACAGGAGAGAATAAAGTAAAGGCCTATCCTGTACCTTACATCAATAAAATCAAAAAATGCCAACGTGAAAACTATCATAGTCATAGCAATGAAAGGGAGGAGGGTTGGGTCCTCAGGGTGCAAAATAACAACTGTATAAATAAAACTTTGCATTCTCCATTCAAGCTGCAAGCCATATTTTGCAATATAAATCAATCCATGTTTTCATTGTAACAAATTCTGCTTGAAATGTTCTCCCTTATATTACCTAGTACGTGTCATTTGCTTATAATGGTTCTCCCCGAGGCAAGTGCATGTGTGAATGGTGGTGTTTGAGTGCAATCAGACATAATAACGTTTTGTTTCAAGCAATGAACACACATAATGGCCCTTTCACATAATATAGGTAGAAAAGGATATTGCTTGTTTGTGATTAGCACATACTTTATGTATAGCCCATATAATTAAAAAAAAAAAAAAAAAATGTATTTTACTCTACCGGAAAAAAAAAGAGAAGATCTCCATATATTTTGTATGCACGTGCATAGTTCATGTCAGATATTACACATAAAAATACTATCTTTGCATAATTCAGTATAGCTACAGGCAACACACAGAAATACAACGGTATGTATAATCTATATTTGTAATATTTTTCTACATTTTTCATAAAGTAATTATATAAATAGGAGAAAAATTATGAAGAGAAAGTGCATTTATTATTAAACAGGTGCCGACACAGGGAACAAAAAGTATCATTAGTGTTGAAGAGAAGGCTCTATAATGTGCTTCATCTCACTTATACTTTGTAACTTCACACCCTATAGCATGTTTCTAGAGCTCCCCAAAACTCAAATCTGGTTATCACATGACCACTAATCACTCAGTTCTTGGTCTGCTCAGGGAAAGCACATACTGCAGTAGGTGGATTTCACATATACTCTTCACTGCTCAAAGTAGAGAGCAGTGAGTGTCAATCACTCGTCTAGCGCTTACTGGAGCACAGGGCAGCGGAGCTGGCAGGCACAGATGACTCCACCTCTCAGCCTCATGCTGAGAGGCAGAGCTAGCTGTCATTCAGCTGGGTTGATCCTAAGAATAATGTGAGGATCTTTTTAGCCCGCTGTCAGCTCACTCTGGGTCACAGGAGAGCAAAAGTAATTGCACTCCTGTGACCCCCAAGAGAAGTGTGGCAAAAATGCTTTAGCCATAATTCACTTTTAAACCTAGGTAAATACTGACTTTCTGAAAGTCTAAATTTGTATAGGACTTTTAAGACCCGCTAGATGGAGCTATGCCTTGTAACAGAGCTGTGAAAATTTCAAAATTTCGAAACTTGATGGACAGAAGTCCACACTTTTAAAACAACCCCCTTATACGTATTTCATTTGCAATATTAGTTGTTTGCCTGGAGTTCGGCTTTAAACCACTGGCACAATGGCGCAAATAAATACTCCAAGCTGAATGCTGATGATCAAGTCCTGTTACCCTGAGGGACATATTACTGGGCCAAGCAATGGGTGCCATACTGAGATAGTTTAAACCACCATACAGAAAGTAAACATTATACCTGAAGCCACTATACCAATTTTCTGAGCTTTTCCACTACAATATGGCAATGTATCTTCTGCAGATCTTGTTTTGAACTGTGATGCAAAGCATTTCAATACTTACCATACTTAAAGAAATACCTGTAAGTAGAAGGATCACGTGTTTTATACAGTATATGTGTAAGTTTGTGTTACATTGAATAAAGACAACAGTAGCTAAGTTAGTAACACAAACCATGTGAAGGATCTACAGCTATAATACCAGATTAGTGGCTCACGATCCAAGAAAGTCTCTCAACTTCCCGTGCTGTGGGCTTCTGGTCGCCTCCTGGCAGGTGCCAGTCTTTGAATAATTTGTTTTAATATTTGTTGTACTATATACTGTACTTTCTATAACCATGGCATCAGAGGATGCGTAGATGATATATTTTCATTGAACTGTTTACCATTACCGTACATTTTTGAGTGTTATTTTTTATTAGCCAACTGTTTCATGACAAATGTGGCACGTGAGCTAGAAACGTTTCGGAACTGATGGCCTATGAAGACGTAAAAATGGAAGTTGCAGCAAAAGAAATAAAAGAGGGAAAGAATACTAAAGAAGAGTAATGCGATCCTTCAGTAAACAGAATTGCATTGTATAAGATGTGTAGTGAATATGTATGCTGTGTTTATCCCTAGTTCTGCAGGGTATAGCTCTGCGAGTGTCACTGTGCATCTCCTCTACTTCTGTTGACGGTTTAATTACTATTCTGTATTTACTTTTGTAGTACTTAATAAAGTGGCTGAAACCGCAGCAATTGCTTAATTTGGGATCTCTTTTACATATATGTTAATCAGAGGAATGTGACTCTGGGCAAATAAATTAGAACAACTGATTAAAAACGTTTAATAAGATGCAGAGGAGGAAATAACTGAGACATTTGTTGACACTGAAATTAAATAGGATATAACTGTTAGCTGTTTAAGCTTTGATGCTATAAGCCCCAAGACATACCTATAGATAAAACAATCATCAGCTCCAGATTTGGTTGTGGCAATATCTTTTAGCACTCTTGACCAAGCTTTCTTAGGGGAATAACCTTGGTAAGTTTGTTTTTTCTTTAAAAAAAAAAAAACTGGTGGTTTTTAGCATAATGGCTTCTAGCAAGAGAATTTTGTCACACCAGGAAATTAATTTATCACACTAGAACTCAACCCCAACCTAACCCATACACCCGATAGATTTGTTTCTAAAACAACCGTTTTTCAAGCAGGGATTTTGATCCTGAAATCTTAAATTTAAAAGCCCAAAAAATAAAAATAAAATAGTTCCACAACATCCATAGCCTTTAACCTACCACTAATGTCTCATCAAACCATAACACTATTTTAAATGTTTCCTATGCTATCCCAAACACTTTTTCTTAATGTTTTCACACACATTTTTCTGATTAGATTAATTGGAAAAATTTGTGAATTCTGGGTGACAATCGTGTGAATCTTATGTGAAAAAAATATATATAAATAGACCATTTAAAGTGTATGCATCCTCAGAATTTTTTTTTAGTTGTGAAAAGAGTCAGAAAAGTTTAAAACCCATTTATTTTATCTATCTTGTTCCATTCAAGAGATTTCCCTTTATTTCAGTTGCCACCGCAACAGGTGTCTTGAGTGGAAGATTCTCCTCGCCGCTTGTTCTGGTGTCCTGGCGGACCTGGGCTAATTGCAGCCCTAGGGCTACATCTGGCCCTTTGATTGTCTCTATCCGGCCCTCAAAGCCTCCACTGTCAGCATGCTTCTTTGAGCCTGTCAACTGCCTTACTGAGAAAACTGACAGGCTCAGAAAGGCACACTAATGCTGCATGCACACGATCGGAAATGGCACCAGCAAAAGACTGATGTGAGATTTTGGTCGGAAAATGCAACCGCGTGTATGCTCCATCTGACTTTTACTGGTGGCATTTCCGCCAGCAAAAGATTGAGAGCAGGTTCTCTATATTTCGGTCGGAAAAATTTCGATCGTCTGTAGTAATTCCGACGTATGCTCGGAAACAATTTGACGCATGCTCAGAAGCATTTAACTTCATTTTCTCGGCTAGTCGTAGTGTTGTACGTCACCGCGTTCTTGAAGGTCGAAAGCTCAGAGAACTTTTGTGTGACCATGGGGGTTATTTATGAAAGGCAAATCCAATTTGCACTGCAAGTGCCCTTGAAAGTGCAGTCGCTCTAAATCTAAGGGTTAGATCTGAAATGAGTGGAAGCTCTGCTGATTTTATCATCCAATCATGTGCAAGCTAAAATGCTGTTTTTTATTTTCCTTGCATGTCCCCCTCGGATCTACAGCGACTTTACTTCCAAGTGCACTTTTAGTGCACTTTCAAGTGCACTTGCAGTGCAAAGTGGATTTTCCTTTAGTAAATAACCCCCCATGTGTATGCAAGCCAAGCTTGAGCAGAATTCCCTCGAAAAAAACATCCAAGATTTTTCCGACGGAAATTCCGCTTGTGTGTATGTGGCATAAAGATGTCCATGCAGAGAGATGTAAAAACTGGAAGGCTAAAGCAGTGGTAATTTCGTAGACTAAAATATTTTCATCATAGTTTTCTTCAGCTGCATGTTTTCCGTGACAAAAATTTGAATTAAGTCAATTGACTAAAACTATGACGAAAATCAATTCCAATTTTCATTTAATCGACTAAAATCTCCACTACATTTTAGTTGACTAAAATAGATTGGCTTTAGATAAATTGTAATGCATTATTTAAACATTTCTCTAGAATTTCCAAACTCATTATGTACTCCTGAAGTAAAAATCTATTAACATGTTGTTACTTATGGTATTAAGATTTGAACATTCACTACAGACACAGATTTAGCCATTGTGATATATAATGTCTTTAAAAATAAAACCAAGTTTCATAAAACAAACATATTGCTTTTTGACAAACAGAAGTGTAACTTTAAAATATATAAATATATATATATATATAAAAAAAAACTGTAAACTCTTTTGGCTGTAATGCCAGGCTACAAGTGGGGATGGGGAAGAGAGTGCACAGGGCATGTTGCTTTATACTTTGGGGAAGGGAAGGTGACCCTGTAGCAGTACCCCCGTAAGGGCTGCTAATTGATATGGCCCACCTGTCACCCTGCCCAGCCCGGCATTCACTTCCCAATCACCTTGGAGACAATGAACAGTCCAGATATTTGTTTTGTTTTATTGAGGGAATAGAACTTGGATGGGTAAGGGAATTTATGGGATGCTCAGTGAACAAACAATTGAACGCTTGCTATACAATCCTACAATTGATTGTATAGCAATCAATTGTAGGATTGTATAGCAATCAATTGGGACAGTTATATACACTTTGCTACTCAGTCTCCTCCAGCACAGCTCTTGCTTGCAGACTGTTATTCTCTGTTTAGACCTGACACTGACTCAGCCAAGCCTTAGTAACTGCCATTTGCAGACAGGGACCGTGGGCCACTTTAATAGGAATAGGAATAGAAATAGGAAGTCCTTAGTGCTAGCTGTCCTAGGTGGACTAGTGCTCCCAGTAAGCACTCCTGGCTGCAGCTGCCTGTCTTTACTGCTCGTGACCAGTGTTGGTCATCTTACTTTAAAAAAGTAATTAGTTACATTACAAATTACTTCTCCCAAAAAAGTAATTGAGTTAGTAACTCAGTTACTACATTGGAAAAGTAATTAGTTACTCAGCAAAGTAACTGACTTTTTTTTTTAATATTCTTAGGGGCGGGTCTAGTATTACTGTAAGCAAGGGGCGCGTTCCCCCCTGCACGTCTATTTCCCCCCCAACACATATATCTGTTCCCCCTCTGTACCCCACTACACGTCTGCCCCCCCCCCCCCCCACACACATATATCTGTTCCCCCTCTGTACCCCACTACACGTCTGTCCCCCCCCCCCACACATATCTGTTCCCCCCCCTGTACATCTGTCCCCCCCAAACTCACGGATCGGATCGTTGCAGAGTCACGGATCGGATCATTTTTCGGATCAGCAAATAATAATTGAATTTGCAAAAACCTTTGAAAATTCCACCACCATAAAGCCCCCACTGTAATATCCACGTCATCTCCCCAACTGTAATATTGTCTGGGTATAGCTGGGTACGGCTGGGTATCGACGAGTATGGCTGGGTATCACCGAGTATGGCTGGGTATTACCGCGTATTGCAGAGTGTGGCAGGGTATGGCCAGGTGTTGCGGGGTATGGCGGGGTGTTGCAGGGTATGGCAGGGTGTTGCAGAGTATTGCGCAGTATTGGCAGGGTGTTGCAGAGTATTGCGCAGTATTGGCAGGGTGTTGCAGAGTATTGCACAGTATTGGCAGGGTGTTGCAGAGTATTGCACAGTATTGGCAGGGTGTTGCAGAGTATTGCGCAGTATTGGCAGGGTGTTGCAGAGTATTGCGCAGTATTGGCAGGGTGTTGCAGAGTATTGCGCAGTATTGGCACTGGCAGGGTGTTGCAGAGTATTGCGCAGTATTGGCAGGGTGTTGCAGAGTATTGCGCAGTATTGGCAGGGTGTTGCAGAGTATTGCGCAGTATTGGCAGGGTGTTGCAGAGTATTGCGCAGTATTGGCAGGGTGTTGCAGAGTATTGCGCAGTAGTGGCACTGGCAGGGTGTTGCAGAGTATTGCGCAGTATTGGCACTGGCAGGGTGTTGCAGAGTATTGCGCAGTATTGGCAGGGTGTTGCAGAGTATTGCGCAGTATTGGCAGGGTGTTGCAGAGTATTGCGCGGTTTTGGCAGGGTGTTGCAGAGTATTGGCAGGGTGTTGCAGAGTATTGCGCAGTTTTGGCAGGGTGTTGCAGAGTATTGCGCAGTATTTGCAGGGTGTTGCACAGTATTGCGCGGTATTGGCAGGGTGTTGCAGGGTGTTGCAGAGTATTGCGCAGTATTGGCAGGGTGTTGCAGAGTATTGCGCAGTATTGGCAGGGTGTTGCAGAGTATTGCGCAGTATTGGCAGGGTGTTGCAGAGTATTGCGCAGTATTGGCAGGGTGTTGCAGAGTATTGCGCAGTATTGGCAGGGTGTTGCAGAGTATTGCGCAGTATTGGCAGGGTGTTGCAGAGTATTGCGCAGTATTGGCAGGGTGTTGCAGAGTATTGCGCAGTATTGGCAGGGTGTTGCAGAGTATTGCGCTGTATTGGCAGGGTGTTGCAGAGTATTGCGCAGTATTGGCAGGGTGTTGCAGAGTATTGCACAGTATTGGCAGGGTGTTGCAGAGTATTGCGCAGTATTAGCAGGGTGTTGCAGAGTATTGCGCAGTATTAGCAGGGCGTTGCAGAGTAGTGGCAGGGTATGGAGGAATGGCTGCTGCCATCCGATCTCTCCCCTCCACTGTACAGATCTGTACACAGAGGGGAGACCAGCGTCATCTTGACGCCGGTTTGTTTACAAAGTGATCGCTCCGTCATTTGACGGAGCAATCACATTGTAAACGGCCGACGGGTGCACCAAGATGGCCGCCGCTCCAGAGCTAGGCCGGAGCGGCGGCCATCTTGGTGCACCCGTCGGCCGCCGCTCCGGAGCTAGGCCGAAGCCGCGGCCTTTCCTAAGGCCGAGGCCGTGGACGGCTCCACGATCGCGGCGGGTAATTGCGGTAACGCCGCCCCAGTAATGGGAACGGCGTTACCGCGAGGGGAAGAGTAATCAGTTAGATTACTCGTTACTCTCTAAAGTAATGGCGTTACGCAACGCCGTTTACTTTAATGGCGTTAGTGCCATCACTGCTCGTGACATTGCAATCCTCACTGGCTCCACACACAACTCTGACTGTTTCCTCTCAGTCCTCTCTGGCATGCCTCTACAGTCCTCCCGATAACACATGTCACTCACCAGCCCTCCTGGCTGCAAACCAGTGGTTCCCTCCTGAAGACTTGCCTGGCAGTACTAGCTCCTGCTGTCCTCTCTGTGCCTCCTGTTCAGATCTTTCATGAGTTCTTGAAGAGCTCTGTCCTGCACACGAGTCCCAGGCCCAAGGTCACCCCCCAGACTGGGGAGCTTTGAGGGGCTACCTCAAAGCACCCTCCCAATGTTGAGGGCATGTGGCCTGGTAGGGTTCAGGAGGGGGGGGGCGCTCTCTCGTCCCCCCTCTTTTCCTGTGGCCTGCCAGGTTGCGTGCTCGGATAAGGGTCTGGTATGGATTTTTGGGCGGACCCCACGCCATTTTTTTTTTTTATTTTAGTGCGGGGTTCCCCTTAAAATCCATACCAGACCTAAAGGGTTTCCTTTAGAAATGTCATTTTGCTGTCAGACTGTTCTAAACATGGGAAACATGCGCCCCTTTACAGGCATACTATAGACACACCCCATACGAAATTTAAAGGAATATTACACTTTTATTGTTTCACTTTAAGCATTTTTAAAATCACTGCTCCCGAAAAAATAGCCATTTTTAAAACTTTTTTTTGCATTGATACATGTCCCCTGGGGCAGGACCCAGGTTCCCAGACACTTTTTATGACAATAACTTGCATATAAGCCTTTAAAATTAGCACTTTTGATTATTCATGTTCGTGTCCCATAGACTTTAACGGTGTTTGCGTGTTTGAACAAATATTTTGCCTGTTCGCATGTTCTGGTGCGAACCGAACGGGGGGGGGGGGGGGGGTTGTTCGGCTCATCCCTACTGATCAGTAAAGACGGGAGGCTCTTTTCTGGACATGGGACATGTAAGTAACACATTTAAAAAGGAAGTTGTTTATAAATGTCACCAAAAAAAAAAAAACGTCTGAGGCAGTGGAGCCCCGCTTTAATATCCCTTTAACCTTACACTTGGTAGCCATAGCGTGTACTAACACAATACATTTTATAGATGATACACAAACTTCTAACACAGCAGCGGTGACACTTGGATAATTGGCAATACAGAAGAAAAAGGAAAGGGCAATAGATTTGGACAAAGGAATGGCTGAAGAATAAAGACAAATTCTCCCACATGGAGCTTTTGCTAGAATTGGCAGTAACTAATCCTGATGTTTTCTGCAATGTCTAAAATGCGTTTCCCTGTGATTGAGAAGAAGGTAACCATGATGAGACAGGCATTAAGTATCACGCTGACACAGACGACCACGACAGCTCATGTGACTGATACACAACCTTTTATTGTAAAAGACATTTACAATACAAAATCTCTTGCACTGGAGGTCAGACAAATTGGAGTCATGTCAGTGTGGCTGTCTACAATGGCTTTCATTTATAAAACATGAATAAGCTGAAGTTATTTTGCTTCATTTTTTTATCATGATTCTTTCAATACATCCTAATGCACAAACAATGGTATCCATTTTTACATCCATGATATGTCACCTGTTACATCAAAAATACGTAAAATTTGCACAAAATTATATGTGCATATATAGGACCTATATATGGCAAATTCTAATAATAATCATACAAAGTCCCATATGTCACATAAAATCATGATGCTTGCAATGCAAAAAACAACGTTCTAAATGTTCAATAACCTACATACATGCGATACATTATTCAAATATTTTTTGCACTACAGTACACCTCCTCCTTTAAAGTGGTTGTAAACCCTTACACACCACTTTTACCTACAGGTAAAGGCTTACCTGTAGGTACTGGAAATATCTCCTAAACCTGCACAGTTTAGGAGATATTTACCATATACGCTTGCGCCAACGTCATCAGCGCATGCGCACTGAAGAAAGGGTACGATCGTGACGTTTCTAAAGGGCCCATGCTGTGACTCTCAGCTCCCATGGGAGTGATGCCACACGACTTCGGCCAGTCACAGAGCCTGAGTCCACGGCCCGTAAGGAAGAGGGGTGAAGATGGACGTGGCCACCAGTGGGGACATTGGGGACATTGCGGGCTTTATTTGCAGGTAAGTGGCACATAATGGGCTAGTATGCGATGCATACTAGCCCATTATACTTTTACTTTGCAGGGAACAAAAGAGGAAGTAAAACCCATCAGGGTTTACTTCCTCTTTAAAGTGTTACTAAACCCAAAACCTGCATTCACTATCTCTGGTCTCCCACAGTACACAGAGCATGGAAATGCAATTATTTTAGTAAATATAAACTGATAAATACCTTTTCTCATCAGCAGTATATAGCAGTCGTGTGACTTCTATCAGTTCCTAGTAAACCTTGTAGGAGGAGTTTTCATTCTCCCCCGATCCTCTGTCTGGACATGTCTGGACAGTGCCGATTGCCCCTGTGCTGATCACATGCACCTTCCCAAGAAAAAAAAACTCACAATACACACTAAACTGAGCATGTGCAGCCCGCCACATGGCTCTGTAAATATCCGGTTATTTTTTGGAGACTGTGGAAGAAGAGGAGGATCAGAGAGACAGGATCAACCAGCCTTTATACACAATGCAAATGATGAACCCCTTATGCTCCACAGTGAGTAGAACAAGCATGCTTTACTGCATTTACAGACCAATTTTACTGTTGTGGGTTTAGTAACAATTGTGCAAGCTGTGATGTGTAGAACCATGTGAAATAAAGATACTCAGTAACACACAAAATATAGTGCCCTATTCCAAGAAGTCACTGTGTACCTCAGTGCACCTCCTTCTTTAAATGGACAATCCATGATCTGCAAAAAAAAATAAAAAAAATTTCCACTTTAAAGTGAAAGCTTAAACCTGCTTCCACCACATTATAATCCCTATACTAACTACTCTATATAGGAAAGATGTGTATATCTTAGGCTAAGTTCACACTGGCATTAAAAGCAGGCGTTTGAGAGGCATTAAAAACGTACCTCAAAACGCCCATGCAAATTATACAATGGACAGCACACAGTGCTGCTCACACTATCAAAACATGAAGCGTTAGCTTTGCGTCACTTCAAAATTTAAGCCATATGTCAAGTCAGAAGGCGTTTGAAGCCTCCCATTCAATTCTATGGTAACGGTGCCGTTGCGTTAAGACTAGTTTATTCCCTGTAATGGAATAGGCATTTGTGGAGTGGTTTTGATCCACTTTAACATTCAAACTCTTCAAAACTGCCCATAGCAGGGAGCATTTTTAACTTGTCATTAACGCTTGTAAAACCAGTGGCAGCTGGTGAAGTTTTTGGATGGGGGTCACCAGACTCCGCCCATCAATTTTGACCCCTTCCACTTCTCATAAACCACACCCCTTATATAATCCACCCACTCCGTCCCCTTGATTCCACTTCCTTCCACCCATAGTGTCAGGAGTATACAGCTCAGATCACAGGACAGGGGTATGTCTGTATACAGCCCCAGCTTCACAGGACAGATTATATATCTGGATAAAATATTGAAAATGTTAATGTTTAAATCAACTGTTAAAGAATGCAATAAATGTACCACGAATCAGTGATTTTTTTTACAACAGCAAACAAACTTGTACAACAAACAACAAAAAAAAACTCTGAATCAGAGTAAAGGTGACTGAATACAAATGCATGCCACATTCACGTTAGCGCCAGTAGAACTATTTGAAAATTAATTTTGCTCTCCTTTCTTTCTGGCTTGCAAATTTCTTAATGACCTTCTGGTTGAAGCCAGTCATCTCTGTCACCACTCTCTTTTCCATTGACAGCATGGCCAATGCATTCAGTCTCTCCTGGGTCATGCTATTTCTCAGAAAAGTCTTAATTCTTTTTAAGGTTGAGAAGCACCTCTCTTCTGCTGTCTGTGGTCATGGGTGTGGTGATGAGGATCTTTAGCAGAGTGACAGTCTCTCTAAATACATAAGCAAGATTGTTCTCTACAAACAGCTGGAATAGGTCCACAGCACCATTACACCTTTTGAACTCTTCTGTGCGGTAGATGAGACCAAGCTCTGTCTTTAACTTATTCTTATTCAGTAGTGGATAGGCCTTTCAAAGTCTCACTCAGTGCATCCTCCGGAAACTCCATTGTATACTGTTCAAACCTGTCTGCTTGAAGCAAGGTGGCACTAACAAGGTGGTTTGTGAAGGAGAAACGTTGCATGGAGTGTAATATTATGGTATCACAGACCTGCATGAAACTTGACATATTTACTAAGAATGTCTTGTCCATGTGTATGGAGTTCTGAGAAATGATGGATTCAAAAACACTAATGGCGCGTACACACCGTCGGAATTCTCGTCGGAAAAAGCTCTGATGGTTTTCCCGTCGGAATTCCGACGGAATTTCGCTCAAACTGTCTTGCCTACACACGGTCACACCAAATTCCGACAGTCAGTAACACAGCAGCATAAAACACGTTCGACAGCACTATAAAAGGGAAGTTTAATGCTTCCGAGCATGTGTCGAATTGTTTTCGAGCATGCGTTGGAATTTTGCGTGTCTGAATTGCATACACACGATTGGAAAATCGGATAGAAAGGTTTTCCGTCAGAAAAATTGAGAACAGGTTCTCAATCCAAAGTCCGTATGAAATTCTGACAGAAAAAGACCGATGGGCATACACACGGTCGGAAAATCCGTTGAGAAGCTCCCATCGGACTGTTTCCATCGGAAATTCCGACCGTGTGTACGCGGCATTAAACTTAAAACTGGTCATTTTAAAATGTTCAGTTTAAAGTTATAAAGGGAGATCAGTTTCAATGGTTTTGATTCCATAATTTCTCAGAACTCCTTACACATGGACAAGACATTCTTAGTAAATATGTCAAGTTTCATGCATTTCTGATGTTCAGAAAGCTAACACAGATGAAGGCTGTAATACTAATGTTATCCATTAGAGGGAATAACAAATCCTTTTAGATCACATCATTTTTATATGAATATTGTAAGAAAAATATTTTTCTTTCCAATCTTCATATCTATAAGGGAGCTATCAAAAAGACAGATATTGCAACAAATAAAAACTCACCTCGGTTGCAATGTGCTTATGTTCTCCTGGATTCAGTGAGCCCCGCCTCTTCGGTTGAGAACCACCTTGACTGCTTTGGTCAACCAGGGATGGGAAAGAATCTCTGCAAAATGTATGAGCAATAACAATAATAAAAAAAAAAAATAATAATAACAACAACACATGGAAAAGGAGGAATACAGCTGCTACCTGATCTTCTGTATGTCCCGCTGGAACTGCTGAATGCTCCCCTTAATGTGGACTGAATCTATGTCCTTCTTCTGGAGTTTGGCATAGAGAAGGCCCACATGCGGGATGATGTTGTGGAAAAGTGTAAGAAAATATTTAAAATCCTGATCCTCCAGCAGCACGGCAAAGCCTGCTGCCTCTCTGTGCTCAAACACTGTATTGACGTCACAGCTGTGGAAGTTCCACCTGACACTGCTTGATATCAAGTACATCTGTGCGCTTGGGTGATCTCGCAAAAAAGCTGGCAAATCCTCCAAGGTTTGCAAAAAAAAGTCTCACTTTGGGCATTTGAGAAGTGGCCTGTTGCATTATCAGATTGAGCTGATGTGCATAGCAGTGGATGTAATAGGCATTTGGGTAAATATCCTGAATCTTCTTTTGAAACCCTGAAGTGGCACCCCTCATTACGCTGGATCCATCATATGCTTGGGAGATGAGTTTATGTTTCTGATCCCCTGGAAGGATGACAGCGAGACGCTCTTGTAGTGCTGTAGCAATGGAATCCACATTAGCGGAATGTAGAGGGATAAACTCCAAAAACCTCTCCTGTACGTTGTTTTTGGCATCAATGTAACGCAGTACAAGCACAAGTTGGCACTGTGTGGCAATATCAGTGGTCTCGTCAGCCTGGATTGAGATGAAATCGCTGCTCTGTGCTTCTTGAATAATGTGCTTCTTCACTACAGACAACATACAGTCCAACAGCTCGTTCTGCAAAGTTTTTGAAGTTCCCTTAAAAACAGTGGCATTCTCAAGGTGCTCTTTCAAATCCCCATCAAGAGAAGCAACAAAATTGAGCAAGCCACGGAATATCCCAGGATTATCGGAGCTCTCACTCTCATCCTGGCCACGCAAAGCCAGCTCAAATGCACCACAAAATTTCACACAGTCTATTATTCTAGGATCCAAGGGCACGACTTGTTGGCCCACCAAAGCTCATTTGACCCACAGCCATCGGCTTGTGTGTCCACCTCTGACGGTAAGTGTACCCAGTCTCTACGCTACTGTATGTTAAGAGTCAAGATACCATATGAAGACACAACTTCAGGATATCACACATGTGATTTACAAGATATTTGTATACACACCTTTCACGTACGAACTTGATTTGTCACCAGTATAAGGTTCACAAGTTTTTTTGATACTAGTCTTTCTTCATGATCTAGTTTTATGAACACTTGCAACGTCCATGTATGAGTACATTGGTCAACACTTCATTTGTGTTTTTTTATATTTTTTATTTGATGTATTTTATGTGTATGTCTGCTGAGATGAGCGATCACATTTAATATGTTTGTGTCATTTTGCCATCTATAATGACATTTGAGATTGTATCACCCATTTCTCTTGCAGATCATTATATTTGGTTCTAGTAAGTGTCCACCTTTGCGTCTAGGTGATTTCACTTTCACATCCCATCACATTTGCGCACCACCATCCACTTTTACTTAATAGTTCCTAGTTCTTAGGCATATGAACATGCACAGTTATTAGTTCACAAGTTCTTTAAAGTGTCAGTCCAGTGACTAGATTCATTTTTAGCCACATTGACATCTTATATTATATGGTATTATTCACATATAAAAACACCATAATCTTTTTTCATTAAATATCTTGACCACACTATCTGTATCCAGATCTTGGTTCTGGGGTATCTTGGCCAGATACATTTTAGCACTACACTTATATTTTATATTCACTCATACAATTAGTCTTATTGTTGTGTTAGCAGCTCTTTATAGGGCGGCACAGTTATATCTTCTTATATCCATTATTATTCTAGACAGGATGTGTCGATTTTTTGTGACCTCTTCATTGTGTCTTCTAATGACAATTCTGTAGCCTGCATCTAGCTGTTCACCAATTCTACGCTTCCCAAAAAACTTGAGCCTCATAACATTGTCAAGATGGCTTTGGGTAGTTTCATGCCACCTGCACTTTTCAGTGAGATGCTTTAGGTTGGTAACCCCTGTTGATATCCACAGCGTGTCGGTGCCATGACATTGAAATAGCAAGCAGGGAAAACAATGATAGGCATGAGTCACATCACATCCAGCTAGCCAACTCCATTTATTATAAGAAGTGGTGGAAAAGCTTTGCGTGTAAACTTGACCACGATCACTTGACCTCTGCTGAATTTGCAGTTTGGGTTGATGTGGTCCAAGCTCCTTTATCCTCTTTTTTTTCCTCATCTGAACGCCTTGTGAAGGGAAATAGTTTCAAAGATAGAACCAAATTTTCACTCATTTTGAAAATAAATTTCACAATGATCAATACCTATGAGTCAAATGAAAATATGGGTAAGTTTAAAAGAAAGATAGGTATGGCGCTGCCAAATGCAAGTGTCTATTTCATCAAATGTAGCCTCACTGTGCCCATCAATTGCAGCCTTTCTGTGCTTATAATGAGGGGTTCCCACCATGCCTGTGCTGAGTTTCCGGGTCTGTACAGCTGCTGGCTGCTGTGCCCATTATAAGCGGTTCCCCCCCCCATCCCTGTGCTGAGTTCCTGGCTGGCTTTTATACAGTGGCAATAGTCTTTAGAGGACAAGTGTACAGGGTACATTATGTAGGTTCAATCTGATTACCAAATTTTTCCAGCTGTTCTGGATGCACGTTTATTCAATATTGCCATGTGAAAAACACAGCCAGAAATTTGAAGTTTATCTTGGAAAAACAATAGCTATCAGTTGTTATTTTGGGGTATTTCCCTTTAGATTGCACACTTGAAAGGCAGTATAGACTAGGGGTCTCCAAACTATGGCATGAGAACGACATCCAACCCACTACAAGATTTTACCCGGTCTGCATCAACTCTGATATGATGGGGGCTTCTGACATACAGGGGGAGGGGTGGCTCTTGGATGTGATGGCACTGTGATTGTTATTTATTATTATACCATGAGGCTAAATTATTTCCTTATTTTCAGACCTTTATATGTAATAAAAATAGATTAATTTTCTCAGATTAGGATTGCATATGTCATCAAGTCCTACTATGTATGTCCAAATGTCAACTTTTAGTTGTTATTTACACCGCTGTCAGCACAGCGTCAATTGACCACTGTATAAATAGGCCCAGAGACACCTGACAGCCTTACCCTTTGACAAAGTCACGTGTGCTAGTGACGATACTAGTGAGGGAGGAAGGAAGTCAGGTGCCTATCGCTCTACTTCCGGTTTGCGGCCGCGACCGGAAGTTCATCTATGCTGATGCAAGAAAACTTTAAATGTGAGTGGATATTATTTTTGTTTCAATAAACCTGTTTTTTACTACACATTGGAGCGCTTCTTTGTACCTTTAACCCCTACATGCTGATCTAACCCGTGAGTGACCCCTTACCCCTGGAGTGCCTTTTCGGATCGGAGTAGGAGTCCATAGGAGCCCATAGAAGCCTATAGGAGCCCATAGGAGCCCATAAGAAAGAGGACCCGGAAAGCGACCAGGCTTGCCACTTTAGAGGCTATCTGCTCCACTAGGCCTGTAGGGGCCGCAAATAGAGGTGAGAGGCTGGGGGAACTAGTAGGGTGCACCCCTGAAGTCAGCACAGAGCACTGCCTGCACGGATCATCACTGTGATCAACACAAAGATTCCTGAATATTTCTACTCACCTTCACTTATTCCACAGCATTATGCTCTTCATTGTTCCAGATTGTGGACTGTATCGTTTATTTTCCGCCATTTTTTTCTTTACAAGCTGGGACTTGTAGTGCACCAAATTTTACTTTTATTTTTTAATAATTTTTTTCAGCGATATTATTGTTTTGGTATCATCTGATTATACCATACCTACAGTGACACACTCTTTTCATCTGTATGGTCACTTTGTCATTATTTTGGATATTTCTGCACATTCAATCATTAATTTCCCTTGCAATTTCCTTGCAATTCCCTTGCACTTTCAGAACCAATTTATCGGTTCTCTATTGGTTCTTTATTCACACATATTTTGCACGTTGCACTGTGCACCTTTTATTGCTAGAAGATTTCGTGTTCACTATTTTTAACCCAACTCCACAGTGCATTATGCTCTTCATTGTTCCAGATTGTGGACTGTATCGGTTATTTTCCGCCATTTTTTTTCTTTTACAAGCTGGGACTTGTAGTGCACCAAATTTTACTTTTATTTTTTTAATTTTTTTTCAGCGATATTTTTGTTTTGGTATCATTCTGATTCTACCTTACCTACAGTGACAACTCTTTTCATCTGTATGGTCACTTTGTCATTATTTTGGATACCATTCAATCATTAATTTCCCTTGCAATTCCTTGCAATTACCCTTGCACTTTCAGAAACCAATTTATTTATTCGGTTCTCATATTGGTTCTTTATTCACATATTTTGCACGTTGCACTGCACCTTTTTGCTAGAAAGATTTCGTGTTCACCAACTCCATCATCATTTTTACCCCAGCACATGTGTTTATAACCTGGTGACATAAAAAATGGGATAAAGATCGTGATACGTCAAGCAGACAAAGGAGGAGCCATAGTTATACAGTCTAAAGTAGATTACAAATGATGGGGATCCTGATGTGATAGGGATACAAAGGGGTGTAGAAATCTCAGTGAACTCTGGTGTGAAAGGATATATTGAGCGACTCTTGGGAGATTATGCTTCCTTACTACACAGACATGGCTGGAGTCATCACAACACTTGGCTCGAAAATATTCAAAGGGACAGCTGATCAGATTTCTGATGATTTTAATGTACAACACAAACATGTAGAGAAAGACCCACCACCTAAGAAGACTTTTTCGTTCTTTGAGGGGAAGGGCTACTACCCATGCAAAAAGTGTTATGCATGGTATTCTGAGGCGTAGTATACCTAATGGAGTGCCCTTGCAAGATCCAATACATAGGAAGGACAAAAAGAGAATTGTGGAAGAGATTGCGGGAACATGTCCAAAACATTAAAAAGGGTTTTGACAAGCACAGCTTATCAAGGCATTATGCCAAATATCACAAAAAAGATCCCTCGTCCCTAAAAATATGTGCCATCGAAAAATATAAGCCACACTGGAGAGGTGACAATAAGATTATTAGAATCAGCCAAGCTGAATCCAGATGGATATATGAATGTGTGTACACTCAGACCATGGGGACATAATGTCGAATTCGACTTGAATTGTTTTATATCCAATTATTGATTACATGCTGGTATATTATTAATATTTATTTTAATGATTTTACCAATATGATTAATTTTCTCCCTATTTTTTAATTATTTTTAGTCGGGTCTCTTTTTATTATGTAAGGTCTCTTTATCTAAAAAAAATATTTTTATTAGACCTCTTTACATCTTGAAACTACATTTTTATACATAATTTTAACAAAGTTCTTCTAATAGAATTGGAATTTTTAAAGAATATGATGTCACTATTGAGTAGTCTCTCCTATTTTTATCTACTACCACTGGATGTCACTATTGAGTAGTCTCTCCTACCTTTAAAAATAGATTAATTTTCTCAGATTAGGATTGCATATGTCATCAAGTCCTACTATGTATGTCCAAATGTCAACTTTTAGTTGTTATTTACACCGCTGTCAGCACAGCGTCAATTGACCACTGTATAAATAGGCCCAGAGACACCTGACAGCCTTACCCTTTGACAAAGTCACGTGTGCTAGTGACGATACTAGTGAGGGAGGAAGGAAGTCAGGTGCCTATCGCTCTACTTCCGGTTTGCGGCCGCGACCGGAAGTTCATCTATGCTGATGCAAGAAAACTTTAAATGTGAGTGGATATTATTTTTGTTTCAATAAACCTGTTTTTTTACTACACATTGGAGCGCTTCTTTGTACCTTTAACCCTACATGCTGATCTAACCCGTGAGTGACCCCTTACCCCTGGAGTGCCTTTTCGGATCGGAGTAGGAGTCCATAGGAGCCCATAGAAGCCTATAGGAGCCCATAGGAGCCCATAAGAAAGAGGACCCGGAAAGCGACCAGGCTTGCCACTTTAGAGGCTATCTATCTGCTCCACTAGGCCTGTAGGGGCCGCAAATAGAGGTGAGAGGCTGGGGAACTAGTAGGGTGCACCCTGAAGTCAGCACAGAGCACTGCCTGCACGGATCATCACTGTGATCAACACAAAGATTCCTGAATATTTCTACTCACCTTCACTTATTCCAGAGCATTATGCTCTTCATTGTTCCAGATTGTGGACTGTATCGTTTATTTTCCGCCATTTTTTTCTTTACAAGCTGGGACTTGTAGTGCACCAAATTTTACTTTTATTTTTTAATAATGTGAAATTGTTTTGGTATCATCTGGGGATCTATCATTTTAGATTAGTTTTAGATTATTTATTGATTTACATAAGGGTTAGCGCCACATACCCTCTTCATTCAATTTTACCTTTACAAGTGTGAGATCACTTATATGTTGGCTGCTTTCCTTTTCCATTTTTCTCCTTATTTGATTTAATAGTTTTTGGTTGAGCGCACTGGTTACCCCTATTATCTAATGTGAAATGGGGATCCTGATGTGATAGGGGGTGTCTGGTGTGAAAGGAGCGACTCTTATGCCATGGGGAGCTTCTGATGTGAAAGAGGTATTCTGATGGAAGGGGCTCTATACATCATATACCAGGCTCTACATTATACACAGGGCTCTGCACATCATATACCAGGCTCTACATTATATAATGGGCTCTGTACATCATATACAGGGCTCTACATTATACACAGGGCTCTGTACATCATATACCGGGCTCTACATTATACACCGGACTCTGTACATCATATACCAGGCTCTACATTATATACAGGGCTCTGCACATCATATACCAGGCTCTACATTATATACTGGGCTCTGTACATCATATACTGGGCTCTACATTATACACAGGGCTCTGTACATCATATGCCGGGCTCTACATTATACACAGGACTCTGTACATCATATACCAGGCTCTACATTATATACTGGGCTCTGTACATCATATACCAGGCTCTACATTATATACTGGGCTCTGTACATCATATACTGGGCTCTACATTATACACAGGGCTCTGTACATCATATACCAGGCTCTACATTATACACAGGACTCTGCACATCATATACCAGGCTCTACATTATACACAGGGCTCTGTACATCATATATAGATTTGTAGGTTGAAAATATCAGTCCAGCCTTTTGCATCTGAAAAAAAAAAACTTGGGAAGAAGGGGGTATTACACTACAGAGACTGCTACAGCTCCTGTATGTAGACGGAACTACTTACCAGGTTACACCTATAATAAAAAAAGTTTATTAACTTTTACAAATAGACAGGCAAGTCACAAAGAAAACAAGAAATACATTTATAAATAGACTTTATTTTAACTTTAGTTTCTTAGCAGACATTGTACTGGATATCATATAGAATATAGGTTATAGAAAACATAGCATTTGGTAACTAGGCTCCTGTAGGTAATAGTGCCTTGATAGATCTGATTTGGAATCCCCTGCCACATACCTAGAATACCTTGGCATACATATGGAAGGTCCATTGTCAGAGATTGCTAATGAGTCTTTGCAGGGCTGGAGAAGACTGCATCTCTCTTGTCTCTGTCTCTCCCTTTCCCCTTATTCCCCTCCCCCACATCACTGACTTACATCCCACTCCCCTCCTCCTCCTAAAGCAGGGGGATCAATAACTGACCCCACGATTTTCCCAGTGCTTTATGTATCTGACCGAGCAGTGATATTATCAGTCTTAAACGTTATATACAGCAAATGTCTTCTTAACCACTTAACCACTTGACAACTGGGCACTTAAACTCCCCTCGTGACCAGACCAATTTTAAGCTTTCAGCGCTCTCACACTTTGAATGACAATTACTCAGTCATGCAACACTGTACCCAAATTAATTTTTTGTCGTTTTTTTCATACACATAGAGCTTTCTTTTGGTGGTATTTGAGCACCTCTGGGGTTTTTATTTTTTGCGCTATAAATGAAAAAAGACTGAAAGTTTCTGTGATCAAATTTTGCAAATTTTTCTTCATACATTTTGGCCACAATTTATACTGCTACATATCTTTGGTAAAAATAACCCAAATTAGTGGATATTATTTAGTTTTTGTGAAAGTTAGAGAGTCTATAAGCTGTGGTGCAAATCATAAAAAATTGATCACATCTGATGAACTGACGGCCTATCTCATGACACTGATGACAGATGGCACGTGGCACTGATGACACGTGGCACTGATGACAGATGGCAAGTGGCACTAATACGTGGCACTGATGACAGATGGCACTAATACGTGGCACTGATGACACGTGACACTGATGACAGATGGCAATGATAAGTGGCACTGATGACATGTGACACTGATAACAGATGGCACGTGACACTGACAGGTGGCACTGATGACAGATGGCACTGATGACACATGGCACTGATGACAGATGGCACTGATACGTGGCACTGGGGACAAATGGCACTGACAGGTGGCACTGGGGACAAATGGCACTGGGGACAGATGGCACTGATAGGTGGCACTGGGGACAGATGGCAGTGGGAACAGATGGCAGTGGGGACAGATGGCACTGACATGTACTGTGGGCAGTATTTTATTTTATTTTTATCACTAACCTCTGCAGCCGTTCATCTCTCCCTCCTCACACACGCTGTCTCTGTGTGAGGAGGGAGAGCCAGCGATGAGAGATGATCTCATATGTTTACATACCAGCCTCGTTTTGGAATTTAGGTGTTTACAGGTTTAAAATAGGTTTTGCTAGAAAATTACTTAGAAAAATACTTAAAACCCCCAACCATTATATATTTTTTTCTAACACCCTAGAGAATAAAATGGCGGTCATTGCAATACTTATTTTCACACCGTATTTGCGCAGCGGTCTTACAAGTGCCCTTTTTTTGGAAAAAATTCACTTCTTTTAATAAAAAAATAAGACAACAGTAAAGTTACCCCAATTTTTTTTATATTGTGAAAGATAATGTTACGCCGAGTAAATTGATACCCAACATATCACGCTTCAAAATTGCGCCCGCTCGTGGAATGGCGTCAGACTTTTACCCTCAAAAATATCCATAGGCAACGTTTAAAAAATTCTACAGGTTGCATGTTTTGCGTTACAGAGGAGGTCTAGGGCTAGAATTACTGCTCTCGCTCTACCAATCGCGGCGATACCTCAGATGTGTGGTTTGACCACCGTTTTCATATGCGAGCGCTAGTCACGTATGCGTTCGCTTCTGCGCGCAAGCTCATCGGGACGGGGCGCTTAAAAAAAAAAAAAAAAGAATTTCTTATTTATTTTGCTTTATTTTTTTCACAGTTTAAAAAAAAATAATAATTGGGTCACTTTTTTCCTATTACAAGGAATGTAAACATCTTAAATATGAGATTTGGGGTCAAAAAGTCCTCAGATCTCATATTTGGACTAAAATGCAAAAAAGGTTTGTGAAATCAAGGAGATGTATATAGAATATTATACAGCCATCATCAGTGATTCTGCTGTCAGCAAGGTAAAAATGCTCCATACTCCCCTATCATATCTATGTTATTAGCACAGAGCACCCAACAAGCCACACCAATACCAAGCAAAATCATTTAGTCTTTCCCAGCAAATGATTGGGAGTAACAAACAGACCATTGCATTGTTTGCTGATAAGAATACCGCATGCTACATCTTCTGCTCACAACTGCTCCAAGCATTGAACATTATTCATATAAAAAAACCTGCTGGATATATTCTAAATAAAAAATTAAAAATGGATGATATTGCTCAACGTTTCTGAGTAAAGGGCTGCATTTAAAAGTCATTTTAAATTGCTTATATAATTATTATCTCCACACACTCCACAGAGAACATTTACTTGCGCCCTCACCTTACTGCAGCTCCGCTCGAGCTGAGGAACGGACCTGCCGACGTCACTTCCGGCTTTCATCTGCTTCACGAAACCCGGACGTGACCTCGGGGATTGAACAATGCTCCGTCCGTAGAATCACAGTGATTTTACCGGCGGAAGCTACTCAGCGTCCTGCATTGCGCCGCAAAGCAGGTTAACAGCCCGCAAATGAAGCGCCATTTATGCAATCTTGTGATTGCATAGACAGGGCGCTTCCCATAGTGCACTGCGGCCAGCGCCACAGTGCACTATGTAAAATTACTTTTTTTTATGTCTTAAAGGGGCTGTTTGAAAAATATATTTATTTTTTTATTTTTTTATGACTACAGGAGGGGGGGCGGCACCCGGGCGCCCCCAATGGACGGGCCGCCACCGCGTAAAACGCTAGTCTAACACCCATACTAAAGCTCACTAACATAAGTCTAACGCCCATACTAACGCTATAGGAGCATTTGTTAAGCGTTAAGAAATTTTGTCAAGTGTGAACAAGCCCTAAGGGCGCTCTGGTCTGGTCATGTTATCAGCTCCCAGCGCTAGGGGAGAGGAAGGATAGTGGATAACGGATGTCCCATAATAAGCCTCTGGGTAATGCCATCACCCAGGCAATCCAGCCATTGTCACTGATCTCTTCTCTCCCCTGAAACCGGACACTGGGGAGATTACGTGGCTGGACTGCATCGCCTTTAAATTAGGTAAGTATAAGCTTCTTTCCTTTACAAGGTAGTTGGTATATGGCTTAGAATAGGGTGGAAGCAGGTTCAAGTTAGGTTTTGACTGGACTTTAGGACAGTTGTTTTTAAACAATCCTTTGTACTTCTTAGCTCAGTGGTGCACCTTGACCCTTGTGCTTACACACCACCCTTCTGTCTCACATACTCACCAGAAGATGTACCTCACCTCAATAATGATTAAGCACATTTCTGTTGTGTGAAATGCGTCTACCTTGACCATTGCTGGTGTTCTCTGGTGTCTTTTTGGATATTTTGATATTCCAATAGATTTTACCCATGTGAGGTGCAGCCGTTTCTTGTTTTGATGATTTACCACGGACGCGAGCTGGGGCTAGCACTAGCAGTTACACCTGGAGCAGTGAGTTCTTTTCACTAGGGCCCTACTTTTCCTGGGGATCACAGGAGTGCGATTAGTTCTACACTCTTGTGACCCATATTGAGGCAACAGAGGACTACAATCCACTGTCGGCTGACATCACTTTGCAGGTCCAGACTCTGGAGGGAACCTCACTTTAATGTCGAGATCCACCCAGATGCCTGGACCGTCAGCTGGCTCAGCCTCTCAGAGAACAACTGTGAGCCTGAGCTAGCCACTCCCAACCCCTCCACAGCCCGGCTTTCCAGTAAGCTCTGGAGGGGAAGAGTAGAGAGCTGGTGACTGACCATCACTGGCTCTCTGTAGACCAAGGACTAAGAGATCAGCAGTTGCTGTAATTGCTCAATTCTCAGTGTAGAGGCTGCGGGGGACAGATGCAGCATTGCACCGATGCTGCATCCAACTTGAAGAGTATAATTGTTTTCTTTTTAAAATCCCACACTTTTCTTTTAAGATGAATAAATGAGTCTATCATTATATTATAGCATGTTTTAGTATGCCTGGGTTCACTGTGTACCGTTGCTCCACCTCAACCTCCAGGACACAGGACCTCTCACTTTAACCAGCTAGATAATGCCACTCAATTCCTCAAGCAATTCATTTCCTCCACTGAATTTCAGTTATGCTCCAAGATCATCATACTGCCATGTAGTGAAACAAGGAAATCACAAATTTTCTAAACCTGTTTTTAATTAAAATTAAAAAGATATAGCATGTATGCACTTACATATATTCAACTGTTATACAGCATCCAGTGTGTGGTAAACCCTTCCTATTTACTGTCATTGGAACGCATTGGAGTGATGTATGAAAAACAGGCTCTGTCCAATGCGTTTCATCAACCAATGGACTTCCTCTGGAGTGTTTTTGGCCTTATCTTTTAAATTTTAAATAAAATCAGGTTTACACTATTTGAGACTTCATTAGCTAGCTGGTTAAAGTGAGAGTTCTTGGGTCCTGGTACTGTGCAATGAAACATAATGAACCAGGACATTCTAAAATATAAGCACTGATAGACACACTCTATCTTCTGGTGAGTGTTTGAGACACAAGGGTGGTGTGTGGGCACAAAGGAATGTTTTACAAAAAACTGCCTTAAAGAAAAAAAATATTTTTTTTGCATGTCATGGATTGACCATTTAAAGAAGTAGGTGCACTGTAGTGCACAAATTAGTACAGTGACTTCATGGAATAGGGCATCATATTTTGTGGATTATTGATTAGTTTTATTTCACATGGATCTACACATCACCGATTTCACAGCTTAAAGTGGGAGGTGGAGTGCAGTGCAAAGAATGTTTGCATAATGTACCACATGTAGAGTAAGTAGCTTACTGAAATTTTGTAATGTTTTTTGCATTGCAAGTGTCATGATTTTATGGGAATAGGTCTGATTATTAATAGAAGTTGCAATATATAGTTATATATGCACATATAATTTTATGCATATATTTTATGTATTTTTGATTTATGTAATATGTGACAGATCATTGAGACTGTCTTCCCGATAGAAGGTTGTACTGTAAGAGCACTGCACAATTGTATGAACCCATTTATATATATCTGGGGAGATACTGTGTGTCCAAGCAGCTCTGGGGAATAAGAAAACCATAAGCATGGGGAAACCATTAAACATCTAAAAAAAAAAAAAAAGAAGGTTCATATGGGTGCTTTCCAGAGAATAAAGATATCTGTGTTTGCATCATATTTTGGCATATCATAGTTACATAGTTAGTTAGTCGGGTTGAAATAAAAGTCCAGTTCAACCAATAAAAGGAAAAAAAAAAAAAAAATATATATATATATATATATATATATATATATATATATATATATACAGTGGTGTGAAAAAGTGTTTGCCCCCTTCCTCATTTCCTGTTCCTTTGCATGTTTGTCACACTTAAGTGTTTCGGAACATCAAACAAATTTAAACAATAGTCGAGGACAACACAAGTAAACACAAAATGCAATTTGTAAATGAAGGTGTTTATTATTAAAGGTGAAAAAAAATCCAAACCATCATGGCCCTGTGTGAAAAAGTGATTGCCCCCCCTTGTTAAAACATACTATAACTGTGGTTGTCCACACCTGAGTTCAATTTCTCTAGCCACACCCAGGCCTGATTATTGCCACACCTGTTCACAATCAAGGCATCACTTAAATAGGAGCTGCTTGACACAGTAAGGTCCACCAGAAGATCCTTAAAAGCTACACATCATGCCGAGACCCAAAGAAATTCAGGAACAATTGAGAAAGAAAGTAATTGAGATCTATCAGTCTGGAAAGGGTTATAAAGCCATTTCCAAAGCTTTGGGAATCCAGCGAACCACAGTGAGAGCCATTATCCACAAATGGCGAAGACATGGAACAGTGGTGAACCTTCCCAGGAGTGGCCGGCCGCCCAAAATTACCCCAAGAGCGCAGCGACGACTCATCCAAGAGGTCACAAAAGACCCCACAACAACGTCCAAGGAACTGCAGGCCTCACTTGCCTCAGTTAAGGTCAGCGTTCATGCCTCCACCATCAGGAAAAGACCGGGCAAAAATGGCCTGCATGGCAGAGTTCCAAGGAGAAAAACCACTGCTGAGCAAAAAGAACATCAAAGCTGTGGACCGATGAGACAAAAGTGGAACTCTTTGGAAGGTGTGTGTCCAAGTATATCTGGCGTAGAAGGAACACTGCATTTCAGAAAAAGAACATTATACCAACAGTAAAATATGGTGGTGGTAGTGTGATGGTCTGGGGCTGTTTTGCTGCTTCAGGACCTGGAAGACTTGCCGTGATAAAAGGAACTATGAATTCTGCTGTCTACCAAGAGATCCTGAAGGAGAATGTCCGACCATCTGTTCGTGTACTCAAGCTGAAACGAACTTGGGTTCTGCAGCAGGACAATGATCCTAAACACACCAGCAAGTCCACCACCGAATGGCTGAAGAAAAACAAAATTAAGACTTTGGAGTGGCCTAGCCAAAGTCCTGACCTGAATCCTATTGAGATGTTGTGGTATGACCTTAAAAAGGCCGTTCATGCTCGAAAACCCTCTAATGTAACTGAATTAGGACAATTCTGCAAAGATGAGTGGGCCAAAATTCCTCCAGGACGCTGTAAAAGCCTCATTGCACATTATCGCAAACGCTTGGTTGCAGTTGTTGCTGCTAAGGGTGGCCCAACCAATTATTAGGTTTAGGGGGCAATCACTTTTTCACACAGGGCCATGATGGTTTGGATTTTTTTTCACCTTTAATAATAAACACCTTCATTTACAAATTGCATTTTGTGTTTACTTGTGTTGTCCTTGACTATTGTTTAAATTGGTTTGATGTTCCGAAACACTTAAGTGTGACAAACATGCAAAGGAACAGGAAATGAGGAAGGGGGCAAACACTTTTTCACACCACTGTATATATACACACACACAGTATATCACTTTTCGTTTTTTTTATGAAAGAATGCTCAAAAACGTTCGTAATTTTTCTCAAATGAAACTCTACAATTTTTCGGCCACCTATGATTGAAAATGTTTTTTTGTTTGCCAACCTTAATAAATTGAAAATCGAAGGAATGTTTAGAAATCCATCGTTTTCTAACAAAATTCTATTCTTGTATACCCAGCATTAGTCACCTTTCTACCCCAGCCTGTTGATTGAACATTGAGAGAGCAGCAGCACATTGATGAGGTCACTCCCTGTGCTCTCCCCTCCTGTAGACATGTTTGCTGTTAGGCTGTCAAACGCCAAGCAAAGCAATAGAGACTTGATTGACTATGAGTATTGAACCGTCCCCTCCCAGCTTGAGTGCTACAATGCAGGGAAACACAGGAGGCTAAAATAAAAACATATACAGTAATGTACCTATAAAAAGTGTTTACTGTGTGGAAGTTTACATCTTTTATTGTCATAGAACATTCAGTTACAGTGTATTAAATGCTACTTTTTGTTACCCTAATCAAAAGAAATATATTCTTTAAATGTCAAAAGGAGAAGAAATCTCTGCAAAATGAAAAAACACAAAATAAATGACAGCAGAAGCATACACCCCCTCAAGTTAGAATTTAGCAGATGCACTGTTGGCATCAATCCCAGCCTGGAGTCTATGTAGGTAGGTCTATCAGCATTGCACATCTGTACACTGCAATCTTTCTTAATTTCCCTTTGTAAAACTGCTCCAGCCCAGCTAGGCTGCATGGGAATTGTGAGTAAAAGTCACAACAACAATTCTCTATTGGATTGAGATCTGGGCTCTGTCTTGGCAATTATAGGACATTAACATTGTTGTTTTTAAGCCATTCCTATGTAGTTTTGGATTTGCTTGGGGTCACTATCTTGTTGCAAAACAAATCTTTTCCTTATGCTCAAGTTTTTGTGAACTTTATACAGTTTTCCTCCAGGATTTTCCTGCATTTTACTTCTAAAGCCTGCTGCAGAGAAGCATATCCATAGCATGATGATGCCATCATCATCAAGGGTGCAACTATAGCCATGGCTATACAACTCCTATGGGGCCACTAAGCACAAGAGGTCTAGAATTGTTCTGGTATACAGTTATTTATTCAGGTAGCTATAGATTTTTAGCATTTGGCTTATACATTTGAAAGAATAAAACCTAATATAAATATACTGCCATTAGTGAAAAGGCTCCTGCATGTGACAATATCAGACCCTCCAACCTGACCACCTCAAAAAGGTACACCACACTCTGTTCCTGGTCATCTCTCCTGACTCTACTTATCTTAGTCAATGCATTCATGTGATGGGTTTGCTTAGGTTTCCCGTGAGTATAATCAAAAAAGAATATAGATGATCAGGAGAAGAAGAGTGAGTTGTACCTACTGGAAGTAGTCAGATTGGTGGGTCTACAATATTACCACTGAACTCTCCGTGATTCTTGCTGCAACTATTCTGCAGTCGTATTTCACAGTCAAATGATTGTGCCAGGGAGATGCAAAAATGTGTTATTGTTAACATACCCAAGAAGTGAATGTAACAACTGGTATCACACTCCCTTCCTAGTAAGTTATTAGGCACAGTTATCAAAAAGTACACCTCTCAGACAGCAGGGCAGACAGGCTTCCATAGAAGAAGGTGATATGCTGATCAAGTAATTTGCTTAGTATCATGGTACCAAGTGGTAAATCTATTATCCTTGCTAATATTAATGATGTCCACTGTTATTTTTAATCCTTCTATTGCTTGTTCTATGTGGTAGGCAATCACCCAGAGGTATCAGGTGGACTCTATTTTTAGGCAAATTGTACTTTCCAGACCTTGTTTTATTATCCTGTACTTGCCTTATGCAGGAGAAGACAGATCACTTGTACTCTTTGCCAGACAGCTGGGATTGAAGGTCAGCCAAGGGAAGATAGAAAATATGACCTCTTCCGAATTGGCATCAATGAAAATTTACAGCCAAAATCTGTAGTAATCTAGTAATGTCTGAAACAGTGCTGTTATTAAAACTAGGTTCAGAAAAGAAAGTCATGCGATAAAAACCCAGCAATTTTTGGGATCAGCAAAATACAACATTCAAACCTCATTCTTTTCCAGGTTTAATTTTATTATCCCGTATCGACCTTGGTCAAGGAATGGTAAAGCCGAAGCATTATATCAAGGATGTTGACTGAACCTCACCAGGAAGGCAACTCTGAATGTACTATCCTGCCTCAAAAGAACTTCCTAGGGGCCACAAGTTTCAAGACATTTTTGAGTCTCCTTAAGGAGGGGTATAAAAATTACCCACTTCTCAATCATCCTCCTACCGATATTAACCTTGATTACAAGAACAGCTTTTGGACTTATGCACATAGTCTCTATGTACCTGAATCTGCTCGGATTGAAGCCCTCAGGTTGGTTCATGACTCAAAACTTGCTAGGCATTTTGGGATTTCGAAGACAGAAGAATCTCTTGTCACATTCCTTTTGATGGCCTAGCTATAAGAAAGATGTCAAACACTATGTAGCCTCATTCCTGACCTGTGCACGCAATAAGACTCCCTGAGCATCTTCTTTGGGGTTACTCCAGCCATTCCCTGTTCCATCAAAACCATGGGGGTCAATTTCTATGGACTTTGTGGTAGATTTACCATCCTCAAAGGAAATGACCACTATCTTGGTCGTCATTGGCCGTCTCACTAAGATGGCTCATTTTATACCTGTTAAGGGGGTACCTTCTGCCAAACAAACTGCAGAGTTAATGGTTCTATAAGTATTTGAACTACATCATTCCTGATGATGTGGTTTCTGACAGAGGAGTACAGTTTACGTCAAAATTTTGGAAAAGCTTTTGCTCAGCCTTAGGTGTAACAGTTAATTTGTCCTCTGCTTTTCATCCCCAGTCTAATGGTCAGATCGAGGGGACCAATCAAACCTTGGAGCAGTACCTTTGATGTTTTTTCAGTTATCTTCAGGATGACTGGGTGGATTATCTTTTTACAGCAGAGTTTGCTTATAATAATTCTAAACATAGCTCCACTTCTCAAAGTCCTATTTATTTAAACAATGGGTATCATCCAGTTTTTATTCCTGATCTCCCTATCTCAACTCCAATTCCTTCTGTTACCAACAGATTAACTACATTGCAGGAGATTCAGGAGAAATTGATAGAGGCTGAGGGAGGCTCAGGAGTGTTACAAGAAGGCTGTTGATAGACATCGCAGATCACTTCCTACCTTTCATGTGGGTGACAAAGCTAACCAAAATTTGAAGGTCCATGTTCTGTGTGCAAAGTTAGGCCAAAAGTTTGTAGGACCTTTCCAGATTTAGGCTCAAATTAAACCGGTTACCTTTCACTTGAAACTTCCCGACAGTATGAAGATTCACCCTGTTTTTCACCTATCACTACTCACTACTTTCATGAAAATCCTTTTTCTGGAAGAATTCTTCCACCTCCTCCACCTGTTAAGGTACAGGGTGAAGAAGAATTTGTGGTGGAGAAAATCCTTGATTCCAGGATTTTTAGGAACAAATTGCAATATCTGGTCCAATGGGAAAGATATCGGCCAGAAGAAAACTCTTGGGAGACTGAGGAGAACATTCATGCCCTTAGATTAACAAGAGAATTACAACAGAGGTTTCATCAAAAAACCCAGCCCTAAGACATCCAGGGGATGTCCTGAGAGGAGAGGAGTACTGTCAAGGCCTGGACTTGAACCTGGGACCTCAGCTGTGTCTGGCAATGACTCTTCTCACTAAGCTACCTGAGATGCTGGACAGTACCCTGTCTGATCTATTGGTCAACCCTGTCTTGTGCCTTGACTTCTGCTGAACCTTGAACTCTTTGCTCCTCCCATGAACTTCCTGATATAAGCCATGTCTCTGCACTTCCTCTTTGCTAAATTATTGTGCTGCCATCCATATTTTGCCGCCACTCTTTATTGTCCCGCAGTGAAGTCTGTGCCCCTGGCCTACCCCATGCTGGTTTTCTCATATCGCACTCACTACCAGGGTTTGGTAAGTGTATCCGGTCAACAACCGTTACTATTATTTTCCTATCTCTTTTTATACAGAGTATGGTTTACCATATCCGTATATTTTTCAGGAATATGTCGCATCTGCTCCTGACGAGTGGAGATACTTCCACGAAACGCGTAGAGCTTTATTTCGATGCTACAGCCACACCAACTACAATTGGATGATGGTACCAACATTATACAGCATTACTACATGCGTATATCATGTGATTACCATTACAGCTATCAGGCATACCGTCTGCAGTATGTGCAAGCTATATTACTGTTTTAGATGTTACTACTTTGACTATCATGTACTTACTACGTCTATTTTTGTCCATCATGCTTATATTTTGTGCATATTGCATTTGATTGTATATATATGAAATCTACTCTTTACTACTATACAATGTTATGAAATAAATACTTTTTTACTCTCACCTCCGCATTCTCAACTGCTTCATTTAAAGTCCCAAACCTCCCTTTCAATGTACTCTTTATTGACCCTTGGCTTGTTCCTCGACTATGCTTCTGCCTAATTCCAACTGCAACTACTCGTTACCAAACTTTTGGCTTGTTTACTGACCATGCTTCTGTTTGATCCTTATCTGCTTTTCCACTACTGGACCCCGGCTTGCTCACCTCGTTGTGGGGCGATCCTGAGGACCGCGACCTGGTACTAACACGTAGTTAAACCCATTTCAATAGCAAAGGTTCCCACATATTTCAGTCCTAGATTTCAGGTAGGACATTTCAGTTTTAGGACAACCATACTTGATCACCTGGTTGGTACTGAGGGGCAGGATCACGGTGTCTGTCCACATAGGTCTTATACCTAATCTGGCCACAAGTTATGGTCTTCTTTAGTACTGAAAAGCTCTTCACAATTTCTTCCAAAACTATTATTAGCATCAGATACAGTATCAGCAACTGGGGATATAGGCAACATAGTGGGACGGTAGCCATAATTAGCATAGAATGGAGAAGAGTTAATGGAACTGTGGAATTGATTATTATATGCATTTTCAGCTAAAGATAGAATACCAATCATCTTGAAGATAGGTTGTATAGCATCGCAGGCATTGTTCCAAGGTTTGGCTGGTACGTTCTGTTTGCACATTTGATTTAGGATGAAAAGCGGTTGAAAATGAGCATTGGATATGAAGAAGCCTACAGAAGGCAGCCCAGAATTTCGATGTAAATTGAGATCCTCTGTCCGTAACAATGGATTCTGGTAAACCATGAAGACGAAAAACACTTCTAGGTAGATTCTTAGCGGCTATGAAATGAGACATTTTACTCAAACGATCCAATATTACCACTATTGTATTGTAACCATGTGCCAAGGGTAACTCAACAATAAAATCCATTGAAATGTCAGTCCAGGGCCTGGAAGGAACAGGCAAAAGCAAAAGAAGACCTTGAGGGCAATTGTGGCTGTCCTTAGCACAAATACAAACAGAACAGGTAGAAACATAAGCTGTAACATCTTTTAATAAGGAAGGCCACCAAAAGATTCTTCAAATCAGTTAATGTATTTTATGTATCCCTCCATGAGCCCCTATGGGAGTGTCATGGCAATATTGCAATAATTCAGCGACTGCAGCAGGAGGGACATAAACTCTTCCTTTGTACAATAAAAGTCAATTTTGATAGTTCATTGGGGGGTTTGTAGAAGGGTTATCATTCACATTAGTATGAGATCTGACAATATACTATAGTGATGGCATAGTAGCCAAAAAACAGTCTTTATTTAATATGGTAGCAGGTTCAGGACATGGAGAAGATTTGTCAGTTCTCATACGAGAAAGGGCATCAGCCTTACCATTCTGAGAACCAGGACTGTAAGTTATCAATAGGGGGAACCGGCTAAAGAAAAAAAAAAAAACATCAGGCTTGACGTGGTTTTAATCTTTTAGCGGTCTGTAAGTATTCAAAAATGCAAAGGTCTGTATAAACCGCGATGGGTTTGCTAGTGCTAGAGCCCTCTAGCAGATGTCTCCATTCTTCCAATGCAAGTTTGATTGCTAATAATTCTCTCTCCCCCACATCATAATTTCTCTCAGCGGGACTAAAGGAGCGTGAATAAAAGGCCACTGTATGTAGGAGTTCTTTTTCACCGGATCTCTGTGATAATACAGCACCTGCAGCTGTATCTGAAGCATCTACTTTAACATAGTATGGTTTGTTGGGCACAGGTAAAACTAGAATAGGCGCAGAAGTAAATAGGTCTCTCAACTCATCAAAAGCTTGTTGGGCTTGTTTAGACCATTGAAATTTCACCTTTTGTTTTGTAATAGCTGTAATTGGCTGAAAAACCTTTGAGAAACTATGTATTAATCTTCTATAGAAGTTACAGAAGCCAATAAAGCATTGTACCCCTTTTATGTTTGTAGGTACTGGGCAAGATAATATGGCTTTAATCTTGGAGGTGTCCATCTCTATGCAACCAGGTGAAATAATGTATGCCAGGAAATCTAGTTTTCACATTGAAAACACATTTTTCTAGTTTTGCATACAAACGATGAGTCCTTAGTATGGACAACACTATCAGAACATATTGAACATGTTAATTCTCTGTGGTAGAATATATCAATAAATCATCCAAGTATACTACTACATAGGTGTTTAGAATATCCCGCAGAACATCATTGACTAACTGCTGGAATGTGGCAGGAGCATGGCATAATCCAAATGGCATTACCAAATAGCATAATGTCCATAACGAGAACGGAAGGCAGTATTCCATTCATCTCCCATTCTAATCCTCACTAAATTATAAGCTTCTCGTAGATCGATCTTGCTGTAAATGGTAGCAGAACGCAATCTTTGCATTAATTCAGGAATTAAAGGCAGTGGATATTTATTTTTAATAGTAATAGCATTCAGTGCTCGATAATCCAAACATGGACAGAAGCCTCCATCTTTTTTCCCTACAAAAAAATCTCAGCGCCAGCAGGGGAGGTAGATGGCCTTATGAAACCCTTCTTTACATTTTTATCAATGTATTCTCTTAAAACTTGTAATTCAGGCTCTGCAAGATGACATGTCCTGCCTTAAGGTATTGGAGCCCCTGGTAACAATTCGATAGGACAATCATACTCTCAGCGAGGAGGGAGAGTATCAGCCCTTCTCATCAGCAAAGGCCAAAAAGTGTACAGGAATTTGACATATTGTTGTCATTAGTAGTAGGCTCCAAGGTCAGATTCACAGCTTGAGGTTTTAGACAACTAGATAGACAGTGCTTAGAAGAAAACTTTAATACACCAGTTTGCCAGTCTACTGCAGGGTTGTGTCTCCATAACCAATACCAGTGGAAAAATGGGAGAACAGACAAGGTTAAAAGAGAGTGTCTCCCTATGGCATGATCCCACGGTCATTTCTAGAGAAATGGTTTCTGTGGTGATAGGACCAGAGTTCCATCCATTAGCTGTATTTGTGTAGGTACCTCTTTATTGGTAGTGGGTAATGACAAAGCTTTGTGAGGGGGAAACTGTTGGGTGTCAGCGCCACAATACAAAAAAACAATTTGTTGATAATATACCAATGCTGCACCTAAAATTAGTAAAACTAATAACAATGAAAAAAAAAATGATATGTATATATGGCGCAAAGGAATCAGTACAAAAATCAAATGTCAAATTAATAATTATACACTGTGTATCTAATTAATAAAGTGCACAATAAAATAAACCCTCAGAAATGTCCATAATAATCATATGTGTACAAATCTTTTTGTGTATGCTCCAACACCATGAAAAATAAGGTGCAAATGTGCTTCAAACTTTCTTAACCACTTGAGGTCCGGGCCATAGCCGAATGACGGCTACAGCGCGCAGCTCAATTTCCAGGAGGCCGTCATAGGACGTCCTCCCCTGTGCACGCTCCCTGCGTGCGCCCTGCATGGCACGCGGGGAGCGCGCTGTGATCACTGAGTCACGGAAACTCAGCTGATCACCGATCCTAGTAAGGGGCCAGTCCCGCCCCTTAGCATGTGATCAGCTGTCAGCCAATGACAGCCGAGCACATGATGTAAACAAAAGCTTGGTGACAGTTTTTTTTCTCCTTGCGCTGACAGCGTGAGGAGAAAAAAAAGCCGATCACCAGCTTATGTTAAAGGGACATCGGTCCCGAAGAGGAAGGAGGCACATCTGCCTCCTCTGTGCCATTTAGTACCCCCTGCCAGTGCCACCTGTCATTGTGCCCATAGTGCCCACAGTGCCACCTATCAATGCCCATGAGTGCCACCTATCAATGCCCACAAGTGCCACCTATCAATGCCCACCAGTGGTGCCAATCAGTGCCACCTAGCAGTGCTGCCTGTCAGTGTAAGCAATCAGTGCCCATCACTGCCAACCATCAGTGCCCATCACTGCCACCCATCAGTGCCCATCACTGCCACCTCATCTATGTACATCAATGAGGGAGAAAAATTACCTGTTTACAAAATTTTATAACAAAATATGAAAAAATATAAAAAAATTTTTTTACAAAATTCTGTCTTTTTCAATTTTCTTTAACAAAAAATAAAAACCGCAGAGGTGATCAAATACCACCAAAAGAAAGCTCTATTTGTGGGAAAAAAAATGAGAAAAATGTAATTTAGGTACAGTATAGCATGACCGCGCAATTGTCATACAAATTGCGACAGCGCTGAAAGCTGAAAATTGGTCTGGACGGGGGGGGGGGGGGGGGGTTTAAGTGCCCAGTAAGCAAGTGGTTAAAGTGCTTCACCCGAAGAGATAACAAAATGTGCTCACCAGATTGCCTTGGCCACACAGTGACCTCAAAGCATGACTAATGGGAAGGACTCCTTCATTCAATGCTGTAGCTCCTTTGTGTATCCCATTCCAATCAAGAAATCATATATGGAGGAAGCTGGATCCCAATCCACTTTACAGGTATGGGCTCTTCACCTTATAACATCTCTCTACTGCATATATCAATTTGTATCCACTGCATATATCAACTTGCATCAAGTAGGTCTGTGAAACAGCTCCCCAACAAAGAGCCACAGAAGGCAGGATATAGTGTAATAACGCTTAATATTTTATTGCTTTAAAAGAGCACTTACATAGTCCAGCATGAAATCACAAACAATCCGCTCAGGAGGAAGCAGAAACCGGTCCGACACCGGTATAAAACTCGCAATGTGCATGGTGCATCTCAGCTGTGCAAGCAATAGTATAGGGCTCCTATGGTTGTAAGTGTCAGGCCTCACCTCTATGCATTTCACACTAGAGTGTGCGTCATCATCCTAGCCATTTTAATGTAGAGAGTTCCAGAGGATGAGAAAGGCTCTGGAGAAGTCCTGAGATGAGCATGGGAGGAAGAGACTAGTGAGCTAGAGAGCAGGAGGTCTTGGGAGAAGCGGAGAGGACAGTTTGGGTGATATTATGGGACAAGATTGCTGATGTAGCTTCAAGTTGTGACTGGGTTTGTATGTTGTTGTTAGTATTTTGAATTTAATTAGCTGGGCAATCGGAAGCCAGTGGAAGGATCGGCAGAAAATGGTGGCAAGGTTGATAAGGTAGATGAGTCTGGCAGCAGCATTCATAATAGGCTGAGGGTGGATAGCCTGGGTAGAGTTAGGCCTATACAAAGGGAGTTGCAATAGTCATGGCGAGAGATAACAAGGGAGTGAATGAGGAGCTTGGTGGTTTCACTAGTTAAAAAGGGGCAAATTTTAGAGATATTATGGGGGTGAAGTCTACAAGATTTGAATAGGGATTGGATTTGGGGCTAAAAGTAAAGATCAGTCTAGGATTACACTTATTACCCTGGTGTATCTTGAGGGACCGTAAGTTGTATTATTGATCTTTATAGAAAAGTTAGGGAGGAGAGCATAAGCAGGGAGGAATATTATGAGGTCAGTTTTAGAAAGATTTATCAAAAAGTCAGTTTTAGAGAGATTTAGTTTGAGGAAGTGGTGCGAAATCCATGCTGATATGTCAGCTAGTAAGTTAGTGAGAGGAGTCATCGGCATACAGATTGGAAGCGTGGAGGTTATCAATTGACCAAGAGAGGAGGTGTAGATAGAGAAGAGATAGAAGTACAGAGCCTTGGGGGACCCATACAGAAAGAGGAAGGGGGGAAGAGACAGAATTGTAGGTGACACTGAAAGTGCTCTGTGATAGATAGGAGGAGAACCAATAAAGAAGAGAATCTTGAAGGCCAAGGGAGTGGAGGCTATTGAGGAGGAGTGGGTGGTCAACAGTATCAAAGGCTGTAAAAAAGTCTAGTAGTTAGACAGCATGGAGTAGTGGCTTTTGGTAGCACAGGCTCTTTTAGACTCTTTCTGCAATTACTGGTCTATTCTGAGGTACAGACCGGACACAGTGCACTATGGGAAGTGCCACGTCAATGCAATCATGAGATTGAAGACGAGGTGCTTAATTTGCAGGATTTTTACCTGCTTTGTGGCGCATTCCATTGCACCCAACAACTTCCACCCGTAGTATCACTACGGGGGGTGCTTTGTCGTTCTAGTTAAGAGGTTACATCCGGTTTCCCTATGCCAGAGGGAAACTGGAAGTGAAGTCAGAAGCTCCATGGAACGCAGCCCAAGCAGAGCTGGTAAGTAATGCCGTGTACACACAGTCGGACATTCCGACCACAAAATCCATCAAAGTTGTCCGAAAATCCGATCGTTACGAACGAGGTGATGTATAAAACGTACGACGGGACTACGTAGAGGCCAATAGCCAATAGCTTTCGTCTCCAAATTTATTCTGAGCATGCGCGGCACTTTGTGCGTCGGAGTTCTCTACACGCGATCAGATTTTGTTGTCGGAAAATTTTAGATCCTGCTCTCAAATTTTTTCCGTCGGAAATTCCAATGGAAAAAGCCCGCTAGGGTCCACACATGATCGGATTTTCCAACAACATAATCCGATCGGACTCTTTCCATCAGAATATCCGACCGTGGTCTGCAAAATAGGTGAACTGTGAGCACCATGCTTGGCGTTCGCAGTCCACTCAGCTGTGTTGGGAAAGTGAATGACTATTCGTTTTCCTAACACTGAGCTGCCTCTTCGCCAATCAGGTGCTCAGGTCTGTTACCTGTCACCTGATTGGCTGAAACGCCAGGCGCCGCCATTGGACGCCTATCAGGAGGAGAGGACGGGAGATGAGGCAGGAGAGGAGATGCATGAAGGACCCCGCTCGTTGCCGTCACCCGTGGCCCCACAGACACAGGGTAAGTGGCAGGCAGACGGAGAGCGGGTGGGGGCACACTGGCAGCATTTGAAGGGCACACTGGCAGCGTTTGATGGGCACACTGGCAGTGTTTGGCACAGTGGCTGCGTTTTATGGCACAGTGGCTGCGTTTTATGGCACAGTGGCTGCAATTGATGTTTTTTTTTTTTTCAACATTTTTTCTGTTTGTTTGTGCCCCCCCAAAAATTTTGAGCACCAGGCGCCACTGTCTTTGGTTGCAGGGTTGCGGGAAGGATGAATGAACTTTAGGTGTGGTGATCACCGACACCGCACTTTTGTTCCATTGATAACTACAAGTTCCTCTTCCCAGTGAATGAAGGCAGAGCACAAAATGTAAAAAAAAAATATGACAGGAGCCGTCATAGAGAAGAACCTCATAATCCTGGCAGGAAAGAGAAACGGTTTGGAGGTGAGAGGCATCTTGGTGCTTTGTTACATGTTGTACCCTAACGATGGGTATAACATGTACAGTTGTGCTCAAAAGTTTGCCTATTTTGGCAGAAATCGTTAAATGTTGGCATCAATATTGAAAGGGTGACTATTCATGCCAAAAAACTGTCTTTTATTATTACATACCCATTTATTATCACATATTTGTTTGGCTCCTTTTTAAATCAAAATGATAACAGAAATCACCCGAATGGCCCTGATCAAAAAATTGCATACCCTGGAATGTTTGGCCTTGGTATGGACACACAAGGTGACATGTTAAAATGGCAATTAAAATTAAATTTATCTCATCTGTGGCTTTTTAAATTGCAGTTAGGGTCTGTGTATAAATATATAAATAGTAAATGAGTTTGTTAACTCCCACGTGAATGCACTGAGCAGACTAGATACTGAGCCATGGGTAGAAGAAAAGAACTGTCAAAAGACCTGCATATCAAGGTAATGGAAATTTATAATCTTCCATCTTCTTCTTCCATCTTCTTCTTCCTCCGATCTGCTTCTTCTTACTCTGGTCTTCTCGTCCGGCATCTTCTTCCACGGCGTCAGCGTCATCCTGGCAAAATGCCTCGGAGTAATGCAAAGTCTTTGGTCATTTGAGATCTCCCCACAGTGACTCAATGATATTAAAGCGGTTCTGCACACACTTTTTTGACTAGATCTCATCATTGCCTTCCAAATCTGAGTGCTAAATGACAATAACATGCATATTAGCCTTTAAAATTAGCACTTTTGATTTTGAACGTTCAAGTCCCATAGACTTTAATAGGGTTCTAAAGTTCACACGAGCTGCCGGAGACGAAGTAGTACTCTGCCCACATGCCCCTGGTGCTGTTCAAGAGAATTGGAAAAAATTAGAATGTCATCGAGGTATACTATTACGAAAATGTCCAGAAAGTCTCTAAAGACATCATTGATCAGGTGCTGAAAGGTAGCAGGGGCATTGCAGAGGCCGAACGGCATGACCAGATATTCATAGTGGCCAAAGCGGGTCCGGAAGGCCGTTTTCCATTCATCCCCGGACCTGATACGGACCAGGTTGTAGGCACCCCTTAGATCCAGCTTGGAGAAGATAGTTGCCGTTCGTAGTTTCTGAAAGAGTTCCGGTATCAACGGCAAGGGGTATCGGTTCTTGACTGTCACCTTATTTAATTCACGATAGTCCACACAAGGCCTGAGTGTTTGGTCCTTTTTGGTAACAAAGAATATCCCTGCGCCTGCTGGGGAAGTGGAGTGACGGATAAACCCTTTTTCGAGGTTCTCCGCGATGTAAGTCTTCAGGGCCTCCTGCTCCTTTTCGGATAAAGGGAAGATGCGACCGAATGGGATTTCGGCGCCTGGAAGGATCTCGATAGGACAGTCATATGGACGATGGGGCGGCAGGGAGTCTGCCCCTCGTTTACTGAACACGTCGAGAAAGTCGTGGTAAGTTTTGGGCACGGCCCGGCACAAGTCCTGATCGGAGTTCAGGCAACACAGAGCAGAGGGCGCCCCAGCGGGCTCAGATAGGCAGTGCTGACGGCAATAAGGGGACTGGAATTTTACTTGTCCTGTTGACCAGTTAATGCAAGGGTTGTGGGCTTGGAACCATGGCATGCCCAATATCACCGGGAAGAGAGGAGAGGAAATTACATCCAGTAACAATAGTTCTTGGTGCTGGGACAAGATGGTGGCAGGCAAGGGCAAGGTCTCTTGGGTCACTTGACCTGATTTAATGCGTGACCCATCGGCCAAGAAAACAGAAAGTCCCTGGGTCTTCTCTCGGAGGGGTAGGCCGTGTAAGTTGGCAAAGGTGGCATCGATAAAACAACTGCATGCTCCGGAGTCAAGGATAGCGTTGGTGTGGATTGTCTTTCCTTGAAGCTGCAACGAGAGGGGAAGAGCCATGTGAGTGGTGTTGCTGGGACAAGGTGCAGGTTTAGAAGAGACAGAAGAAAGACACTTACGGATCTTGACTGGGCAGTTGTTTACGTAATGTCCAGAGCCACCACAATAGAGGCAAAGGTTCAGCTGCCGGCGCCTGGCACGCTCCTCAGGAGTCAGGGTGGAGCGCATAAGTCCGATCTGCATTGGTTCAGGGCCGTCGAAGGCAGGGCTGGCTGGAGCTGAAGCAGGTGCAGGGAAATAGCGGGTAGCTGGAGTTGGTGCCCTTGCCACCATCCAGGCCGGGCGGGTCGGTTGAGAGGAACGTTCGGCTCGGCGTTCCCGGAGCCGACGATCCAGTTGGATGGTCAAAGTAATCAGGTCCTCCAGAGACTCGGGAACCCCCACTCGAGCCAGTTCGTCCTTCAGACTCTCAGATAGGCCTGTGCGGAAATGATGCCTAAGGGCTGCATCGTTCCACCGAGTGTCCGCGCTCCAGCTTTAGGTCTGTTCGCAGGTTCTGGTGCGAACCGAACAGGGGGGTGTTCAGCTCATCCCTACTCCAGTGCTTACAGCAGAAAAAGGTGAAGGTTCTGGAGTGGTCACCACAGTCTCCCGATCTTAAAGCGGTCCTGCACACACTGTTTTTTTTTCTCATGTTACAATTATTAGCAGTCGAACATTAAACTCACTTTTTAGATGTCTTTCCGGTATCCAGGTCCGTTTTTCTTTAAATCGGCACTTTTAAAAAGCTTGCAGCTGAGTTTTAATTTTGCTTGTGGGCATTTGAAGCCCACAAGCAATCACTTCCTTGTTCCATTACGTAAGAACTACCAGCATGCCTTGCTAGTTCCCACGCATGCTCACTGGCAACAGCGCAGAGCGGCGTAAACGTTGCCATAACAACAGGTGGTGTCCGCGAGTCCGCACTGACTCCTGGGATGAATGACACCAGATCCCAGGAGACAGTGCGGCAATCAAAGGAAGTGATGCGGATCCCCGCACAAACCCTGCCCACAGCCGCAGAGACAGAGGAATGGATGCATAGACCGGGCCAGCAATTCCAAGGTAAAAAAAAAAAAAACAGCCATTTAGCACTCAGATTTGGAAGGCAATGATGGGATCTAGTCAAAAAAGTGTGTGCAGAACCGCTTTAATATCATTGAGTCACTCTGGGGAGATCTCAAATGACCAAATACTTTGCATTACTCAGAGGCATTTTGCCAGGATGAATAAGCAGGTGAACCATTGCCCCAACAAGAATTTGGGGCCTCATTTACAACTATTCCAATGACTGCACACTGTCATTGATGCTAAAGGGGGCAATACGCAGAATTAAAAACTAAGGGTATGCAGACTTTTGAACTGGGGTCATTTCATTAGTTCACTTGTTGCCATATTTTGTTTTATGATTGTGACATTCTGTTATAACCTGCAGTTCAATATGAATCCCATAAAAAATAAAAGAAATGCGTTTTGCCTTCTTACTCATGTTTTCTTTTAAGATGGTACAAACCCTATATTACCAGCACCTTCCTAGGAATTGGGGGCACCTGTGTTTTGAGAGACTAGACCTGAAGCTAACCATGCCAGTATGGAGAAAATATGGTGCAAAGACAGTGTGCCAGGAGAGGAAATCGGCTGCAGGAGGTGTTCAGGAAAGCTTTGTGAAGTTGGAACCTTATCAGGAGACTAGAACCTGTCTGGGAGTAAAAACAGAGGCATCCACTAGCTGGATAAAATACTGCAAGATACAGAATGCCAGTTATGGTTTGAAGACCCCTGACAGCTACAAAGGCTTTAAAGCGAAAGTAAACCCATAGATTTAACAGTTTTTAAAAAACAGTTACATTTCCGGAATGTGCCAAAAATGTAACTTTCATATAGGATGTACTCTCATCCAAACTGTCAAACCATCCAATGGCTGGTGTAATAACTGATTGCATGTTCAGCACCATGGCAGGTGAAGATCAGAGATCAAGATGGCAGCTTTCTTGGCAAAACTTAATAGGAGGGTTTCCCTCCACTTTAAAGCTGTAAAAGTATGTGTAGTGCTTACTCCCACAGGAGCTGCTGGAAATTTGCCCAGATTCTTTCCCAGTGGATTGCCCCACACCCAAGCACATGGTCACAGTCACTCTTCTCCTCAAAAAACAGTCTAGGAGTGTTCTTTTTGTTGTTTTTATGTTTGGAGTAACTGGGATAGAGTAAGGATAACTTGATGATGACTTGAAGAAGGGCCATGCCCGAAACGCATTGTCACGACAACAACTACTCACTTCCTCTCCTCCTCTTGGCTTGCACTTCATCATTCTGTACTCTAAGCCTCCTTCTGAACCTGTGTTCCCAGAGCCTACGACGTCACGCTTGGGCGTTTCCATCTGCTGGCTCCTGTTAACGGTTGCTCCAGCTGCCCCTTGGCTTCCTCCCCTCCGCACACCACCGGAGCCCCAGTTTGTAGCACCTGATCCTCCATCTGGCCTTGTGTGCATCGGTTCTCCCTTCACAGCGGAGCCAGATCCATGAGGTATCCATCACTGCAGCATTGCTTCATGCAGCCTGTTACCATCATACCGCTTCACAAGGTACTGTTACAATTGTGATTTAGTTGCATAGCCACTACATGCGAGGAGATTTTAACTGTTGTCCATTATCAACTTTAATACAGCTCTCAATAAATTGACAAATGGTTTTACTCTATAGACTTCATCCAGGAATTTATCCATATAGGATGTTTCTGATCAGCGCTTTTAGTTGTGGTTATTTTTGAATGCTTGCAACTGATTACAGTGAGCACTGCTAAATTTTACCTGACACAACAATTGCAGGCAAACTGGTTACAGTGAGGCTACAGTTACCTAACAAAACAAAACACACACAGCTTCACTGAGCACAGTAAGTCAGCACTAAATCTTACTAATCCTAGTACCTAGCCAGGATGGTGGTACCCATGCATCGGCAAGACCATCTCACACCTTGACATTTTAGGTTCAGTGCATTTTGGGTGTTTTCTACATACTGTATTTTACTATTAATCGCTACGGTAGAGGCATTTTGCTTGAAAGTTTTGAAACTGAATTAAAAAAAAAGCAGCAAACAGTATCTTCCTCCCAGTGCACAGCACCAAAACCCAGATATATAAAATACCCCCTTCTTATTGTGTGTGAGAGACAATTACTGGTAGCTGATACATTATTTTAATCAAGGTGGAAGAGATGCTGACATACCTGGGTTGCCTGCCCAACACCACGCAAGACAAACAGTAAACAGTGCAACAGGGCTCAGCTTCAGAAAGCAAGAGAAAGACAAGGTGCATTGCGTATCAGTTGGAACTGATTCAAGATCAGATGGAATAACTATTAGATAAGCCAAAAAAAATCTTTGTGAGATAAAGTGGACCAAACAATACAAGGAGAAGGAAGGCGAGTACTGGTAGTTAACCTTCCTTTCAAAAGAGAACAAAACGGCATCACAGAAGCTGCTCGCTATATACAGTAACTTATAACCATAACACAACCCTTCCCAAACAATACCGTGAGATGGTTCTTAAAACCATCCCACTTCATCTAGGCTTTTAAGACTTAACCCTTTTCAGTCTTTTCCCTTGCAATTAAAAGCCCAGTTGTTAAACACTGACAGACCACTGTGTCTCACAATAGTCACAATTTGAACGCATCTGTAAGAGCGATCCACATGTAAGAGGGGTGATATCTGGATTATATCAACAATTGAATGCACTCCCGAATGATGTTTTTCCTTCTTATGCAGATAAATGGGCCACGGATATGAATCGAGTAATAGACGCTAATGACTGTTCCAGAATATGGTTAGCCACCAAAAATTCTTCCCCAAATTCCTTAGCCTTGGAAACTAATTATAAAGTTCTTGCGAGATGGTATCTGGTACCAACTAGAATCGCTAAATTCATCCCAACCTACCCGATTAATTGCTTTAGAGGCTGTTCATCCCCAGGTACCCATTTCCACATATGGTGGCAATGCCCGATAGTACAAGAATTTTGGAAAAATATTTTTGCAATGGCCTCTAAGGCCCTGGAATGTTCGATATCTCCAGACCCAGCTATGGCTTTACTTAACTTAAAACCTGCTGGCCTAAACGGTACACAATTCCAATTATTCATCCAACTTATATATGCTAAAATGACAGCTATAGAGAACAACAATATCAAAAAATTTACAGAAATATGGCAACCATGGGTTAAGCATTATTTTCCGACGGATTTTGACCAGTCATTATTGTCACCTTACTAAGATATAACTGAATATATATTATTTATTTACATGTTTACACACCACTTAAAAACACCACCTGGAGAGTACCCCCTTTATCCTTCTTCCTCTATCCTTTCTTCTTTTTTCTCTTTCTCCCTCTTTTTTCCTGAATTGTTACTGACAATACTCTATACATGTGGAAACTGTTGCTTTCTTTGTTACTATCTTCAATAATTAATTGATTATAGTATTTATAAGATATGTTTAAATGTTTAAAATATACATTAGAATGCGAATTGTAACATCTTAACGCTTATATTCATACTCATTTGTTATTGATTATACCGCATGTATGTCTCGAATACATGTTATTGTCTTTCCTTTTTGTTTTGTTTTTGTATCTCTGAAAAACTTAATAAAAATATTGAACGAGAGAAAGACAAGGTGCATTGCGTATCACTTGGAACTGATTCAAGATCAGATGGAATAACTATTAGATAAGCCAAAAAAAATCTTTGTGAGATAAAGTGGACCAAACAATACAAGGAGAAGGAAGGCGAGTACTGGTAGTTAACCTTCCTTTCAAAAGAGAACAAAGCGGCATCACAGAAGCTGCTCGCTATATACAGTAAGTTATAACCATAACACAACCCTTCCCAAACAATACCGTGAGATGGTTCTTAAAACCATCCCACTTCATCTAGGCTTTTAAGACTTAACCCTTTTCAGTCTTTTTCCTTGCAATTAAAAGCCCAGTTGTTAAACACTGACAGACCACTGTGTCTCACAATAGTCATACACAGTATACAGTATATGCTATGCATTAACCTAGTAAAACACTACCTATTAAAGAGTAAAACACTAATGGATCTATTATTTCGACATATGTGATACATGTTATATATCACGGATAATATATGACATGTAAACAGCAGTGTTGACTGAAAAGTAAACATACAGTGGGTTATTGAAATTAATGAATTGAAATATGGGTTGTCAGTGTTATGAACTAATACCATACTTTACACACTAACTGGCTTATTGAATAAGCCTGAATATACATTAAACACTTATAATAAAATATGAGCAAAGGTTTTGCTGGAATCTGTAAATAGGGGTTCTCTATATTACCTCCACAATACCCACTTTGTTACTGTGGGAAAGTGAATGAGCTGCTTCAGTATGAAGCTTGGGCACCCTGGGGTACCTTCACATACCTGCAACAGCCCCCTCAGGTATGACTTATCACTAAGCTGGAAGCCCAACTGTCAAATAGGGATGTGCAGGAGGCAAAAAGGGGTAGACAAGCATGGTCAGCATCAGAAAGTGTTGATGTTTTGCCTGTCAAAACAGCCTGGGATTTAGCCATTACAGGAAAGGTTTGGGAGGCTGCTGCAGGTACAATCTATGTACTGACATCTCTAGGTGCCTGCACTTCATACCTGCAACAGTTTGTCCTCCTTCTCTCCAGTGACAGAGATTGTAAAAAAAAAAAAAAAAAGATCATGTAAACTACCAACCTTAAATTAGAACTGTGACTGGGCTGTGAATTGTAGACATTCAAACATTAACAAGCAGCAAGGCTTTAAAATAAGCCCTTCCTGACCTCTGTAGCTACTGCCACCATGGAGCAGTTCATTCTCAAGTAGAAGCAAGAAGTTGCTTGATTTGGGTCTCAGTACTCTGCTCTCACCAAATTTTCTGTGCACCTTCTCTGAATTTGTAGCTACAGAGGTCAGTGGCGGCTTGTTTAAAAGCTTGTTACAACCATTGTTTGATGTTCACCTCCTTGCTCTTTTCTTCTTTACTTTGTTTTTTTTTTCTTTAATCAATCTTTATTAAAGATTTTATAACATAAAAACAATGCAGTTTTCAGCATGCAACCTGTCATAAAGCAGTTGCCAGTGAGTCACTAGACAACGTAATACAAAACTGGATTGGGATAATGTCACGTTAAGTACACACTTGGGGATGGTCACCAACATGCTTCGCTATCAACCAAGAAAGGGTATGCAAAACATAAGTAAAAGTATGGTTTAGGGAAGTTAGTATCCCAAAGGAAGGGTCATTAAGTCTAGGGGGGACATCCCAGGATCTGTAATCCATGCATCCCATACCTTCTCAAATTTTCCCAGGGTTCCCCTACAGGGCCATCTTAATAACACCATGGGCCCCTGGGCAAAGTAATGCACTTGGGCCCCTACCAGGGATATGGTGACCTGTGGCACTCTATGTGTGTGGTGGCAAGAAGAGGGTGTGGCTAAATGATGCTACATATTGGGCGTGGCTTTTGAGTCTAATTAGAAACAAAAAATACACACAACCAGGGAATTATCTTAAATTAAATTCACCCCCGTTACACACTGTTCCGCCTTCTCTACACACTGCCCCCACCCCATATACACTGACCCTCTGTATACACTGACTCTTTTTCCCTGTACACACTGCTCCCACTTCTTTTTGAAACTATACCCCTCCTTGTACACACTGCCTCCCTGTCAAAAATGCTTCTCCCAGTCTACCAGCGGCCTGTATTTAAGTATGACTGTACACAGTACGAGGGGCAGGAGGGCACAGTACAGGGGGGTTGGAGGACACAGTAAAGGGGAGATTAGGGGGTTACAGTATAGGGTGTAGTAATGTATAGTTGCAGGTTTGGGTTGTATAGGTGATTTAGTGGAAGGTTTGAGTAGTACAGGGTGGTATAGTGGCAAGTTTGGATAGTATAGGGTGGTATAATGGCAGATTTGGATAGTATAGGGCGGTATATTGGCAAGTTTGGGGAGTATAGGGCAGTATAGTGGCAGGTTTGGGTGGTATAGTGGCAGGTTTGGGTAGTATAGGTGGTATAGTGGAAGGTTTGGGTAATATAGGGTGGTATAGTGGCAGATTTGGGTAGTATAGGTGGTATAGTGGCAGGTTTGGGTTGTATAGGTGGTATAGTGGAAGGTTTGGTTTGTATAGGTGGTATAGTGGAAGATTTGGATAGTATAGGGCAGTATAGTAACAGGTTTGGGTAGTATAGGGCAGTATAGTGGCAGGTTTAGGTAGTATAGGTGGTAAAGTGGCAGGTTCGGGTAGTATAGTGGAAGGTTTGGGTAGTATATGTGGTACAGTGGCAGGTTTGGGTAGTATAGGTGGTATAGTGGCAGGTTTTGGGTAGTATAGGTGGTATAGTGGAAGGTTTGGGTAGTATAGGTGGTATAGTGGAAGGTTAGGGTAGTATGTGGTGGTACAGTAAAAGTTTTGGGTAGTATAGTGTGGTATAGTGGAAGGTTTAGGTAGTATCGGGTGGTATAGTGGCATATGTGAGTAGTATAGGGTGGTATAGTGGCAGATGTGGGTAGTATAGGGTGGTAAAGTAGCAGATGGGAGTAGTATAGGGTGGTATAGTGGCAGATGTGGGTAGTATAGGGTGGTATAGTGGAAGATGTGAGTAATATAGGGTGGTATAGTGGCAGATATGGTAGTATAGTGGCATATGTGAGTAGTATAGGGTGGTATAGTGGCAGATGTGGGTAATATAGGGTGGTTTAGTGGCAGATGTGAGTAGTATAGGGTGATATAGTGGCAGATGTGAGTAGTATGGGGTGGTATAGTGGCAGATGTGGGTAGTATAGGCAGGGTTGCTGTTATAAATCAGAAATCATGGGGCCCATTTTGACTCCGCCCTCGAACCCATCCCTGGCTCCTCTCCTCCCCGACTTCCACATGAAACCTGACAGTTGCCTTTACAAATATACACACACTCCTGGCTGCAGCTCAGCTGAGTGTTTTAACTGCAGCAACGCCCCCCCCCCCTCGAAAGAGTGTTTTAACTGCAGCAACGCCCCCCCCAAAAAAAAAAAGGTGTAAAGCAGCATCTCACTGTGCCTTATGATCTTTAGGCCTCATGCACACAGGTGTTTTTTTTTACTGCTTCCAAACGCCAGGGAAAAAAAACCCAGGGCCAGTGCATCCAGGAGCAACAGCGTAAAAAGAAAAAATGCTTGGCACGTGTAAATGTGATGCTTGAAAAGGTGTCTAATGCCTTTAGAAGCGTTTAGGTGCGTTTACAGGTGTCAAGCACGCGGGTAATTTATTTCATTGACCAGCGCCCGCTCATTAAGACGGCCCTGTTCCCCTATAGGCATATACTGTATATATTGTTCCATTTGTAGCAGGTTATTAAGCTGGAGTTTCTATTTAGCTGCCAAATGTAGATTCTAGAGTATAGGGATTAATTTAGGAACCTGGAATAATGCCCTCACAATTGTTTAACTTATATACAGAATGCAAGTGAGGGGCTCCCTGGGGATGTTAATTTGGAACACTACATTCATGCTGACAACTGTTTCCTAGTAACGTACCACAGCTTCAGAGAGCTCTATAGCATGTGCAGGAGATCACTGTGGTCCCTTATGCTTTTTGTACAAACAGGATCTTGTCTTTTTCCAAAGTTATATAGGCATTAAGGTGTATCGTGCTCTCATAATAATAACATAACTGTGACAGTTTTTGCAATACATTCAGTGATACACTAAGTATATTCAGTAATACCTAATCCCAATAATGCTCCGCAATAAGGTCTGTCTTCTTTTCTTACGTATCCCTAACCTTGTATGACTAGGAGCCCATGTACCCTCCGAGCAACCTCTGGTAACACTTTGAAGATAAAGCCCTTTGTGGGATCAGACTGCAATCTGCTGGTAACAAAAACACATACTTGGAGGTACAGTATGTGATATTGTTGGTGTAACAGGTCAAAATAGTTCTCCTTGATGTAGTAATTAGGACAGTCTTTATACCTGAAATTTATCTCAACTATTCAAATTTGACAATTTCTTAAAGTGGTTATAAACCCTTACAAACCACTTTGACCTACAGGTAAGCCTAAATTAAGGCTTACCTGTAGATTAAGGCTTACCTGTCCAAGAAATATCTCCTAAACCTACACGGTTAAGTAGATATTTGCCAAAAGACAGGCACCGCTGTCTACGGCACATGTGCCGTAGACAGCGGTGCACAGGCGCACTGATTGCGCTGCTCTCAACGACGATATGCCGCAAGTGGCGACTCCCGTGCGCATGTGCGGGAGTGACGTCATTACGGTGCCGTCGAATGACAGCACCGGAGCTGCGAGACCCACCAAGAAGATGGAGGCTCCGTACACAAGGGGACAGCGCTGACTTTGCTGGCTCCTGTGTCAGGTAAGTGACACATAATGGGCTACTATACGATGCATAGTAGCCCATTATGCTTTAACCACTTTAGCCCCGGACCAATTGTCAGCTTAAGGACCAGAGGTCTTTTTTCAATTTCGCACTGCACTACTTTAACTGGTAATTGCGCGGTCATGCAATTTTGTAACCAAACGAAATTTGCGTCCTTTTCTTCCCACAAATAGAGCTTTCTTTTGATGGTATTTGATTGCCTCTGTGATTTTTATTTTTTGCGATATAAACGGAAAAGGAGCGAAAATTTTGAAAAAAAAAGAGATTTTCTACTTTTTGTTATAAAAAAAATCTAATAAACTCAATTTTAGTCAAACATTTGGGCCAAAATGTATTCAGCCACATGTCTTTAGTAAAAAAAAATGCCAATAAGCGTATATTTATTGGTTTGCGCAAAAGTTATAGCGTCTACAAACTAGAGTACATTTTCTGGAATTTACACGGCTTTTAATTTATGACTACCTATCTCATTTCTTGAGGTGCTAAAATGGCAGGGAAGTACAAAACCCCCCCAAATGACCCCATTTTGGAAAGTAGACACCCCAAGCTATTTGCTGAGAGGCATGTTGAGCCCATTGAATATTTTTTTTTTTAGTCCCAAGGGATTGAATAAAGACAAAAAAAAAAAAAAAAAAAAATTTTTTTTCATAAAGTTGTCACTAAATGATATATTCCTCACACATGCCATCGTTATATGTGGAGATGCACCCCAAAATACATTTTGCTGCTTCTCCCGAGTATGGGGATACCACATGTGTGGGACTTTTTGGGAGCCTAGCCGCGCACGGGGCCCCGAAACCCAATCAACGCCTTCAGGGTTTCTAAGGGTGCAAATTTTTGATTTCACTCCTCACTACCTATCACAGTTTTGAAGGCCATAAAATGCCAAAATAGCACAAAACCCCCCCAAATGACCCCATTTTGGAAAGTAGACACCCCAAGCTATTTGCTGAGAGGCATGTTGAGTACATGGAATATTTTATATTTTGCCACAAGTTGCGGGAATATTACAAACTTTTTTTTTTTTGCCCAAAGTTGTCACTAAATGATATATTGCCCACACATGCCATGGGCATATGTGGAATTACACCCCAAAATACATTCTGCTGCTTCTCCTGAGTACGAGGATACCACATGTGTGGGACTTTTTGGGAGCCTATCCGCATACGGGACCCCGAAAACCAAGCACCGCCTTCAGGATTTCTAAGGGCATAAATTTTTGATTTCACTCCTCACTACCTATCACTACCTATCACAGTTTTGAAGGCCATAAAATGCCAAGATGGCACAAAACCCCCCCAAATGACCCCATTTTGGAAAGTAGACACCCCAAGCTATTTGCTGAGAGGCATGTTGAGCCCATTGAATATTTTTTTTTTTAGTCCCAAGTGATTGAATAAAGACAAAAAAAAAAAAAAAAAAAAAAAAAAAAATGTATTCAAAAAGTTGTCACTAAATGATATATTGCTCACACATGCCATGGTTATATGTGGAATTGCACCCCAAAATACATTTTGCCACTTCTCCTGAGTACGGGGATACCACATGTGTGGGACTTTTTGGGAGCCTAGCCGCGTACGGGGCCCCGAAACCCAAGCACCACCTTCAGCATTTCTAAGGGTGTAAATTTTTGATTTCACTCCTCACTACCTATCACAGTTTCGAAGGCCATAAAATGCCAAAATTGCACAAAACCCCCCCAAATGACCCCATTTTGGAAAGTAGACACCCCAAGCTATTTGCTGAGAGGCATGTTGAGTACATGGAATATTTTATATTTTGCCACAAGTTGCGGGAATATTACAAACTTTTTTTTTTTTGCCCAAAGTTGTCACTAAATGATATATTGCCCACACATGCCATGGGCATATGTGGAATTACACCCCAAAATACATTCTGCTGCTTCTCCTGAGTACGGGGATACCACATGTGTGGGACTTTTTGGGAGCCTATCCGCATACGGGACCCCGAAAACCAAGCACCGCCTTCAGGATTTCTAAGGGCATAAATTTTTGATTTCACTCCTCACTACCTATCACTACCTATCACAGTTTTGAAGGCCATAAAATGCCAAGATGGCACAAAACCCCCCCAAATGACCCCATTTTGGAAAGTAGACACCCCAAGCTATTTGCTGAGAGGCATGTTGAGCCCGTTGAATATTTTTTTTTTTAGTCCCAAGTGATTGAATAAAGACAAAAAAAAAAAATAAAAAAAATTTATTCAAAAAGTTGTCACTAAATGATATATTGCTCACACATGCCATGGTTATATGTGGAATTGCACCCCAAAATACATTTTGCTGCTTCTCCTGAGTATGGGGATACCACATGTGTGGGACTTTTTGGGAGCCTAGCCGCGTACGGGGCCCCGAAACCCAAGCACCGCCTTCAGGATTTCTAAGGGTGCAAATTTTTGATTTCACTCCTCACTACCTATCACAGTTTCGAAGGCCATAAAATGCCAAAATAGCACAAAACCCCCCCAAATGACCCCATTTTGGAAAGTAGACACCCCAAGCTATTTGTTGAGAGGCATGGTGAGTATTTTACAGCTCTCATGTGTTTTTGAAAATGAAGAAAGTAAAGAAAAAAAAATTTTTTTTTTTTTTTTCAATTTTCAAAACATTGTGACAAAAAGCGAGATCTGCAAAATACTCACCATACCTCTCAGCAAATAGCTTGGGGTGTCTACTTTCCAAAATGGGGTCATTTGGGGGTGGTTTGTGCCATCTGGGCATTCCATGGCCTCCGAAACTGTGATTGGCAGTGAGGAGTGAAATAAAAAAATTACACCCTTAGAAAGCCTGAAAGCGGTGCTTGGATTTTGGGGTCCCGTACGCGGCTAGGCTCCCAAAAAGTCCCACACATGTGGTATCCCCGTACTCAGGAGAAGCAACAGAATGTATTTTGGGGTGTATCTCCACATATGCCCATGGCATGTTTGAGCAATATATCATTTAGTGACAAGTTTTTGTAAAAAAAAATATTATTTTTTTTTTTTTCATTATTCAATCTCTTGGGACCAAAAAAAAAAATATTTAATGGGCTCAACATTGCTCTCAGCAAATAGCTTGGGGTGTCTACTTTCCAAAATGGGGTCATTTGGGGGGGGTTTGAACTGTCCTGGCATTTTATGCACAACATTTAGAAGCCTATGTCACACGTCACCCACTCTTCTAACCACTTGAAGATAAAGCCCTTTCTGACACTTTTTGTTTACATGAAAACATATTTTTTTTTTGCAAGAAAATTACGTTGAACCCCCAAACACTATATATATTGTTAAAGCAAAGGCCCTACAGATTAAAATGGTGGGTGTTGCATTTTTTTTTTTCCACACAGTATTTGCGCAGCGATTTTTCAAACGCATTTTTTGTGGAAAAAATACACTTTTTTTTATTTTAATGCACTAAAACACACTATATTGCTCAAATTTTTGATGAAATAAAAAATATGATCTTAGGCCGAGTACATGGATACCAAACACGACATGCTTTAAAATTGCGCACAAACACGCAGTGGCGACAAACTACATACATTTTTAAAAGCCTTTAAAAGCCTTTACAGGTTACCACATTAGATTCACGGAGGAGGTCTACTGCTAAAATTACTGCCCTCGATCTGACCTTCGCGGTGATACCTCACATGCATGGTGCAATTGCTGTTTACATATGACGCCAGACCAACGCTTGTGTTCGCCTTTGCGCAAAAGAAGGGGGGGCAGGGGTGCTTTTTTTTTTTTTTTTTTTTAGTTTTTCTTTTTATTTAGCTTTTTTATTTTATTTTTAAACTGTTCCTTCCATTTTTTTTTTCTTAGTTGTCATTTTTATTGTTATCGCAGGGAATGTAAATATCCCCTATGATAGCAATAGGCAGTGACAGGTACTCTTTTTTTGAAAAAATTGGGGTCTATTAGACCCTAGATCTTTCCTGTGCCCTCAAAGCATCTGACCACACCAAGATCGGTGTGATAAAATGCTTTCCCAATTTCCCAATGGCGCGGTGGGTATGCCCACCATTAGAATACCTCCCTTCATCCACCCACTTCTAATGATGGGCATACATGCACCATTTATATATGCCGAAGCATGGGGGCATCCTCCCGCAAAAAAAGTTATGCCACGTATACATGGTCGAACTTTTTTCGACCGTATGTACGTGGCATTAGGAGCAAAATCGCTCCTCCGCCCTCTGCTGCCCCCATGCTTCGGCATATATGCTCTTTTTTTTAACTGTGGTGGTGAAATCACCTCCTACAGCGTTGGAGTCGCGGCTTTATGTATCGTGGGAGCAAACGCTGTTGCTGTCAAGATAAATAAATCCACGCTGCAACTGAATGGCGTACCTGCTAAGCAAATAATGGTTAACATTAAAACAAAGTAACATTAGAGTATAACAGTAAGACCTTACCATACCATACCTGCAAAGCAAATACCAAAAAAAAAACATAGTAAAAAATAAAACATTTTGTTAACGCAACCGGTGCCTAAAATATATATATGCCGAAGCATGGGGGCATCCTCCCGCAAAAAAGTTATGCCACGTACACATGGTCGGACTTTTTTCGACCGTATGTACGTGGCATTAGGAGCAAAATCGCTCCTCCGCCCTCTGCTGCCCCCATGCTTCGGCATATATGCTCTTTTTTTTTTAACTGTGGTGGTGAAATCACCTCCTACAGTGTTGGAGTCGCGGCTTTATGTATCGTGGGAGCAAACGCTGTTGCTGTCAAGATAAATAAATCCACGCTGCAACTGAATGGCGCACCTGAAAACAAAAAAATGGTTAACAATAAAACATACCTGAAAAGCAAGCATGATAAAACATAATAAAACATTGCAGAATAGAATAGAGTAAAAAAGAGCAACAATAGAGAGAGAACAATAAAACGACAACTATTTTTGGTTTTTTATTTTATATTTTTTTTTGGGTTTTTTTTTTTTTTTGTACTTTTTTTTTTTTATTTTTATTTTTTACACTTTTTTTTTAAACTATAACTATAATTTTAACTGTAACGGTCGGGTCTCAAAATGCGATGGCATTCTTGAGACCCTGTAACTATAATTTTAACTGCAACGGTCGGGTCTCAAAATGCGATGGCATTCTTGAGACCCTGTGAAAGTGTATCCTAGCCTGTGAAATGCTGTACCCTACGCTAAAACCTCACTAGTTCGTGGTAGCGTTCAAAGCATTCACCAACGCAGAGACCAGGATTGTCAGGACAGCGTGGACAATAATAACGGGTGTCACGCCTAAATCCGCGCTTGGTACAGACACGACATCTTCTTTGGGGGGCTCGTTGGGTAGGGGTACTCTGGAGGACATGAGGATAATGCCTCTCATGCAGCCGGCTTACTGCATTTGGTAGGGGATGGTGAGGTGTGGAATCGCCTGGATACAGGAGTTCCATGACAACCGCTCCCTGGAATTCAAGGAAGGGTAACGTCCCGCCTGAAGCTCCGTATAGCACATGAGCATTCAGCAAAGCCAATTGGAATAAATAAATAGACACTTTTTTGTACCAGCGTCTAGCCTTACGGACAACTAGGTACGGCGCCAACAACTGGTCGTTGAGGTCCACCCCCCCCATATTAAGGTTGTATTCGTGGATACAGAGGGGTTTCGTCACAACACCAGCCGCCGTACGAATTTGGACTGTCGTGTCTGCATGAAGGGAGGTAAGAACGAAAACATTCCTATTATCCCTCCACTTCACAGCGAGCAAGTTATTACACTTCAAGCAGGCTCTCTCCCCCAGCCTAAGACGGGAATCTACAAGCCGCTGGGGAAAGCCCCGGCGATTAGGTCGCACGGTGCCACATGCTCCAATCTGATGATCAAACAAGTGACTAAACAGTGGCACGCTCGTGTAATAATTGTCCACGTACAAGTGGTACCCCTTTCCGAATAAGGGTGACACCAAGTTCCACACTATCTTGCCAGCGCTCCCTATGTAATCTGGACAGTTCTCCGGCTCTACGTGACTATCTTTTCCCTCATAAACCGTAAAGCTCCACGTATAGCCTGTTGCCCTGTCACAGAGCTTGTAGAGCTTGACCCCGTATCTGGCACGCTTGCTGGGAAGGAACTGTTTGAAAGACAAGCGGCCAGAAAACTTAATCAGGGACTCGTCAACGCAGACAACTTGATTGGGCGTAAACAAGGCTGCAAAACATTGGTTGAAGTGGTTTATGAGGGGCCGAATTTTGTAGAGCCGATCAAATTCAGGGTCTCCACGAGGACGACAAAGTTCATTGTCACTGAAGTGCATGAAGCGCAAAATCATCTCGTATCGTGCCCTGGACATGGAGGCAGAGAACACGGGCATATGGTGGTGCGGTGAGGTGGACCAATAAGACCTCAGCGTCGGGAATTTGTGTAAGCCCATGTTGAGGGAAAGGCCCAGAAAGGTCTTAAATTCGGAAACCGTAATTGGTTTCCAATCTCTGGCAAGGGAAGGCACTTGGGGATTAGCGGCGATGTGTTGACCAGCGTATATATTACTTTGGTCCACAATAGATCTATAGAGATCTTCCGTGAAAAACAGCGAATAAAAATCGGATGGCTTAAAATCAGCTGTTTCCACCTGAATACCGGGTTGGCCAGTGAATGGGGGAAGTACGGGTTCTGCAGAAGTGGTGGGCACCCAATCAGGATTGGCGAATTCTGCAGGAAGGACACTATGTGATCGACGGGCCTGCCTTTGTCTTCTTCTTGGTGGCAGCGGGACACTACTTGTGCTTGCCACCTCGCCAGCTTGAACTGCACTTATGGGACTCGCCACGTCACCAAGTGTTACTGCAGTGCTGGTTTGACTACGTCCAGGGTGTACTAGGCCGCTGGTGCTTGCCAGTTCACCAGAAGGAATAGCGGCGCTAGTACTTCTCTGCTCCATACGAGAGACCTGCGGTTCCTGCACCTCAACAACATCAGAAGATCGGGATCGGGTACGCCTGACCTTAGCAGGGACCTCACCTTCGTCGTCAGAGCTATCTGTCATGGAGCCACTGTCGTCTACTGGATCGTATTCTGAGCCTGATTCTGACAGATGAGTGACCTCCTCTTCACTATCTGACATACTCAGAAACAAGTAGGCCTGTTCACTAGTGTACTTGCGATTTGCCATTTTGGGCTCTAAATTTAGTAGTACACTAGTGAGATTCACAGGAAAAAAAGCTCCTAGGCTGCTGGCGAATGAATCAAAACGCTACCAAAAAAACTGTTAGCGATCGCAGGGATCAGGCCTGACTCTGCGAACGCTGCAGTTATGTGTGCTTAGTGTTTTGGAAGTGACAGTGATCGATCGATACTGCACTTGGGTGGGCTGGGCTGGGCTGGGCGGAGGGGGAAAACGCAGGTGCTAGCAGGTATCTGGGCTGATCCCGCTAACAATGCGTTTTTTGGAACCCTAAACTGCTGGGACGCTAGTATAGATCTGATCAGATCAGATATTGATCTGTTCAGATACTATACCACTAAGGGAGGTGTATGCTTTGCGCGTGGGTGTTTGCGGTACTGGCACTAACCTGGGGCGACGCAGACCTTATTTGACCCTAACACCTAATTGATATCACCCGCCGGGCGATCAGGGGGTTAAACCGATAGTTGGGTAATAAATGGCGGGTGCCCTCACAGTATAAAAAAATAAGCTAACTAACCAGCGTCACCCGTAACAGTTATACGGTGATCACTGGTGAAAGGGTTAACTAGGGGCAATCAGGGGGTTAAAACCTTTATTAGGTAATATATGGGGGTACCTGACGATATATAAAAACCTGACGGGGAACCTAAATAACTAAATAACTAACTGGCTAACCAGCGTCACCAGTGACACTTATACTGTGATCACTGGTGAAAGAGTTAACTCTAGGGGCAATCAAGGGGTTAAAACCTTTATTTAGGTTGTAATATGGGGGTACCTGACCTATAAACCTATTTATAATCCTATATAAACCTGGCGGTTACCTAAAAAAAAAACTGGCTACCTAGCGGCACCAGTGACACTAATAGAGCGATCAAAAAAACGATCGCTTAGTGACACTGGCAAAAGGGGGTGAAAGGGTTACCTAGGGGGCAATCAAGGGGTTAAACCTTTATTGGGGGGGGGTAGGGGGCTACCTTGGACCTAAAGGGGCCTAAAACTAACTGCCCTGACAGTTATTGCAGTCACACTGACACTAAATGCAGTGATCAGTAAATAAATGATCACTGCAATCAGTGACACTGTGACAGGGGGGGCAGGGGGTGATCTGGGGGGTGATCAGGGGGTGACAGGGGGGTGAAATATGTGCCTATGTGTGCCTGGTGTCAGTGTAGTGTTGGTGCACTAACCTGATGTCTTCACAGCTCCGCGTCCCGGTCAGAAAGACCGACACGAGGAGCGTGACATCACTTCCCCTTGCCTGTGTTTACAATTACACAGGAAGGGGAAGGAAGCGGACGAATCCCATTGGCCAGAGCGATCGGGAGGGGGTGGCCAGAAACGACTGGCCGTTACCTCGTCCCGCATCGCTTCTGAAGCCATCCCGACCGTCCCCGCCGGCGGAGGGGGGTCCGATCGGACCCCCCAACCGCCTGAAGAATGGCACGTACAGGTACGTGCTTCTGCCTGTACGTGCCATTCTGCTGACGTATATATACAGGGGGCGGTCGGGAAGTGGTTAACTTTGCAGGAAAACAAAGAGGAAGTAAATCCAGGGAGGGTTCATCTATCTGCTTCTAGTGATTCATAGAGATTAGTCAAGTTAATGCGATGGGGCATAATTTGTACATAGGGTTTAGCCAGGGTAGTTTCATTCTTTTTTCCCTACTTCACACCCCAATCACCCCATGCGCATTAACATTATCGCTCTGTGTGTAGGTGCCCAGGCAGGGACATGGGAAAGATCTCCCTCTGACCGATTCTGCCATAGGAGAAGTGCTTCACTGGGTGAAAGATCTTCCTCTGAGCAGCTCTGCTTATGAGATGTGTGGAAGCACTTCTCTTTCACTTTGAATCTGCAGGCAGGGAGATGGGGGCACCAGCAAAAACAATGCTAATTATGTTTATTTAATTAAAAGAAAGTTTAACCACTTGAGCACCGGAAGGTTTTACACCCCCCTTCATGACCAGGCGATTTTTTGAGATTCAGTACTTTAACTGGCAATTGTTCAGTCATACAACATTGTATGCTGATGAAATTTATACAATTTTTTTTCACACAAACAGAGCTTTCTTTTGGTGGTTTTTAATCATATAAATGAAAAAAAAAAAATAAAACATATCCAATAAAATCAAATTTCTACAAAACTTAGGCCAAAATGTATTCTGTTACATGTCACAAGTGCTGGCAGTTATTGGGGGCTTATCCTGCTAACACTGTGTTTTTGGGAACACTAGTGTAGATCTGATCATGATCAAAATACTGGTCTACTAAACTAGTAATGATGGTAATCAGCGACTTATAGAATAACTATAATAGTGTGGCAGACAATTTGGTGTTAACTGACACTGGCTAAGAGGGACACTAACTTACGTCACTAATACAGTCATTATACTGTACAATGACACTGTACAGGCTGTCCGGACTCCTGCCTGGGTTTCTCACCTTGTTTTCATTTGTGAAATCCACAAACACATACTGCGTTCAACACATTGGCATGCTGTGTACTCTGTGACATATAGGTACGTTGCAGTTCCTGGCTGCCCACCCACAGTTATTATATTGTGAATGGGTGCAAATGTGTGTTCACAGGTATATCAATCACATGAACTCATTGTCGGGACCTGGGTCAAAACCTACGACCTTGCTGAGCCACCTGAGATGTTGAACAGTACACTTTCTGATCCATTGGACAATCCTGCCTTGTGCTTGCATTGAACTCTTTGCTCATATGACCTTCCTATTTAAGCCATGCATTTGCACATCCTGTTTGCCAGATTATTGCACTCTCACTAGCCAATATCTTACTCTTGTCACTCCTGGTGCAATCTGTATCTCTGCTACCACTCTGTCAGGACCTGGATTTGAATCTGGAACCTCAGTCGTGTTAGGCAATGTCTCTTCCTGTTGAGCTACCTGGAGTACTGGACTGTTCCATAGACAGTTCCCTGGACAATTACTTGAATGACATGAACCTTGTTTGGCTTGAACCCTGAACTCTTTGAGCCTCACCATGAATTTCCTGATTTAAGCCATGTCGTTGCACTGCCTGTTTGCCAGATTATTGTGCTCTCGCATCCAGTATCTTCCCCGCTGTCTTTTATATTTTGGCTTGTTTCTCGACTATGCTTCTGCCTGAACCCAACATGCAACTACATGTTACTGACCATTTGGCTTGTTTACCAACAACACTTCTGTTTGATTCTTACCTGCTTAATCAGCTAGATCCCGGCTTGCTCACCTCCTGGTGGGGCGATACTGAGGACTGCCACCTGGTGCTAACACACAGCAAAATCCATCTCCACCATCAGGAGCTCTGATGAACACCGGTTAGTACTTAGACGCTACACCTCAGGGGAGCCCACAGCAAAACCCATCTCCACTATCAGGAGCTCTGGTTAACACCGATTAGTGCTGAGACTGCTCACCTCGGATGAGACCGTCTCATCTGCCAGGGTGAGCCGCTGCTGTGCTTATCCAGCTGGTCAGTGGGAGCCTTTCTACTGCTATAGCTACTGGCCTTCGAGCCTGGCCCCTGACTCTGACACTCAATTATCTCATTAGAATGCAGATTAAGAAGTCACAAATTGAAGTTCTATCCATCAGACTGTATATTCTTTGCTACTCAGTACTCACATGAACTTCCTGATTTAAGCCATGTCTCTGAACTTCCTGTTTGCCAGATTCCTGTGCTCTCTCAGCCAGTATCTCACTCTTGTCTTTCCTGCTGCCAGTCACATTTTGCTATCACTTGGTATCAACCCTTGGCTTGTTCCTCAACTATGCTTCTGCCTGATCCCAACATGTACCTACCCGTTACTGTCCATTTGGCTTGTTTACCCACAACTCTTCTGTTTGATCCTTACCTGCTTTATCTGCTAGACCCCAGCTTGCTCACCTCCTGGTGGGGCGATCCCGAGGACCACGACCAAGTGCTAACACACAGAAAAATCTATCTCCACCATCAGGAGCTCTGGTGAACACTGGTTAGTACTTAGACTCAGCACCTCAGGTGAGCCTGCGTCATCTGCCAGGGTGACCTGCTTCTGTCCTATTCTGCTGGCTTCTGTGTGAGTTTCTTGCTGCTATAGCAACTGGTCTTCGAGACTGACCCCTTGATCGTGACACACTCATTACTGACCTTTGGCTTGTTTACTGACTATGCTTCTGCTTGATCCCTACCTGCTATATCTGCCACTGGACCCCAGCCTGCACACCTCCTGGTGGGGCAACCCTGAGCACTGCGACCTGGTACTAACATGCAGCAAAATCCATCTCCACCTTCAGGAGTACTGGTGAATACTGTTTAGTATAAACAGCCAGAAGGCCAAACGCTGCGCTAGAAAAGAGGTATAAGTGCCTGAGATGACTCAGGTACAATAAGCTGCCAGCACCTAAAGTCTAGAAAACAAAACTCAAAATAGTGAAAATAAAAACAAGTGCAGCGCTAGACACATAATATTCCCAATATGAAATAAAGGAAAATAAATTAAAACAGTGATAATCTCAAATATTAAAAGAAAAACATACCAAATAAATATGAAGAAAAATTTGGTGAAAAACAAACAGAAACAGGTTAAAGTAAATTATTACCTCCAAAACAGTGCTAAAATTATTGCTAAGAAAGCACTAAATATACATGCATAAAAAATATATACATAAGTGATTTAGCATTAAGCATTCAATTTACAAAAATTTAAGTGAAAAAAAGTCTAAAAAAAGAAAACTAAAGCAAAATTCGACAATGGCATAGTGGTAAAGGAAGCCAGTGTATCTTGAGTGGATTAACTGAGCAAACTCGTGAGATAGATTCCGTCCTCCACGTAGCTGAGCCCCCAAAGTGAGCAAATGATCTCCTTACTGACTCAAAAGACCAACAAAATGGTCTCACCAAGCCCAGGGAATTCGGTCTCCCAAAAACCTATACCGGTGTGTGAAATCCTGGATCCGTTTCACTCTGTAATGACACAAACACACGACCTTCAGACTGATAGACTAGGTAGCAACTGCTATTGTGTTTCCACCAGAATACCGTTTAGTGCTGAGACTGCTCATCTCGGGCGAGACTGTGTCATCTGCCAGGATGAGCTGCTGCTGCACTTACTGTAGCTAGCTGGTCGATGGGAGCATCTATAACTACTGGCCTCCGAGCCTGGCTCCTGACTGTGACACTCATTTATCTCATCAGAATGCACATTGGGAAGTCACATATTATAGTTATATCCATCAGACTGTATAGATAAGTGTCCTCCTAATCATTTCCAATGTGCTCCAAATGTATATCCTCTCCATAAATGGTATAATGAGTTCCTCTAATGTGGTTACTCCCATCCAATCAAAACACATACAACAAAGTGTATTAAAACTGAGCACCTCCTGTATTGATCAATATAAAACTATTATGTAGCCCCCTGCTCTAGCTAGGCTTTTAGGTAAATTTAGTTTTTGGCTTTATTGCAGTGAATGGAGCAGTTATTGATTGCATTGGTCTGTTCAGGATTTCCTTAGCTGAGAGTTTGATTACTCCCGCCTGCCTCTGAAAGAAGTTTTCGAAGCATAGGGCTGGGACATTCAAATGATCAGTTGAATATTTAACATGCCCCAGACAATCCTTGGAAGGAGGCAGCCAGGAGGTAGCTGGGAAAGTGATAAATGTGCAGGAGGTCTGAACAGAATGAGACTTGGATCCGGCAGCTCCACCAAGACAAGAAACTGCAGCCTGGCTCTCCGCAGCTGCTGGGCTGGGGGCCTAGGGAAGATTGCTAAAGGATTACATTCTCTGGAGAGCACTGCACTGAAGTCCTGGTGTGCAGAAGGATCTAGTTAATCTCCCTCACTTAGGATCTACCTACGGATGCTGGGTGGCATACAGCTCCTGGGACACTGTGAGTAAAGACCTTGTTGGGGACCAGTGTTGCCAACCGCCCATTAATTTACGGGCAGCACGTAAATTTCAGCCCATATTTGCCCGTAAAATTCCGTTACAGGCAGCGGCGCCTGTAAAAAATGCAACTGTGCAGTCTCTGACCATCACCTGTATCATGTCTGCAATCTCTGACTATCTCCTGTATCATGTTCACAGTCTGACCGTCTCCTGAATCATGTCAGCAGTATCTGACCGTCTCCTGTATCATGTCCGCAGTCTCTAACCATCTTCTGTAACCTGTCTGCAGTCTCTGGCCATCTCCTGTATCCCGTGTGCAGTCTCTGACCGTCTCCTGTATCATATCAGCAGTCTCTGACCATCTCCTGTATCATGTCTGCAGTCTCTGACTGTATCATGTCCACAGTCTCTGACCGTCTCCTGTCTTTTATCATGTCTGGAGAGGAGTCAAGAGTGGGAGCGCCAATGGGATGGGGTTCCAAGTCAGGCATGTGTGAACTGTGGAGAGGAGACTATAGGATAAAACCATAGCCGCCAACCTGGAGCTGTCTGACTGAGCCTTGGACGGTGCACCTGAGAGGTGGTCAGTCACAGCTCCAAAAAGGCCAGTCTGAGGGGAGGGCGGGTTGCTGATGTAAGGGGGGAGTGAATACAATAATGTAAGGGGGGCACTGATAAAAAGGTTCCCCCCATATTAGTAACCCCCCTTAACTTAGTGTATTCACTCTACGGAAGGTGGTCTCTGGTCATCAGAGTCCACTCCCCCACATCAGAGTTCCTGGCATTTCCCTTTACATCAGAGTCTGCAGGATTCCCCCTTACAGTGCAAGGGCAATGCTGTAGACCCTGATGTAAGTGGGGACTCTGATGTAAAGGGAACGCAGTGGACTCTGACATAAGGTGGTCTTTGGTCACCCCCCTTCCATCAGAGTTCCCCCTTAGATCATGATCTGCAGCATTCCACTTTACATAAGAGTTCCCTTGCACTGTAAGGGGGGTTCTGCCGACTCTGATGTAACCTGACCTTCATGTAAATGGAGAAATATGTTTTTTGACTTTTGTTTAACTTAAACACATTGCTAATAGCACTAGCTAAATGTTTATAATGTAAAGTAGTGAGGAGAACCTCCTTGCTTCCAAAACTATTGACCTGGATGATGGTACTCTAACTTTTTTTCTTATTTTTCGTTACTTGAGGCTATACTCACTTTATTGCAATATAGTAGTGTGAGTGTACAGCTTGTATAACAGTGTAAATTTGCTTTCTCCTCAAAATAACTCAACACACAGCCATTAATGTCTAACCGCTGGCAACAAATTTAATTGTGGTTTGTTAACTTAATAATTGTTCACCTATCACAGAGTGGTGGACAAGAGGGGTGATAATTATTTTAGACTGAGACAGTTGATGTTTCATGTATTATTCCAACACCATCACGATGTGGGCGGGGATATTTGAATGTTTTATATAATTTATTGTATATTTCTTTAGTATTTGTTTTCAGCGCAGCCATTTTTCCTTTATTCTATTTTTGTGTGTATCTCACATTAGGTTGCAGCAGATTTTAGTTTACCAATTTATATCGTTTATTCATTTATTCACATTAATAATTTTTCAGAATAGTCACTCATACGACAAATTTTTCTTTTTTGAGACAGCGCTGTTACCCCACGGATATCTGCACCTGGACTCCTGGGAAGTTTTCCTCATCAGCAATTCTCTGCCACATGGACATCCCCTGTGACAAAGATCAAGCTGAAAGAAAAGTGAAGTGACTTGCTAAAGATAGCAGTTTCCCCACCTTCCCAGCCCCAGCATGCAGACCTGAATGTGACACCATATACCTCCATGTGATGGATATTGTTTGTTTTAATTAATAAATTGAATTTTTACATATACTCAGAGGCGCGCCCCCTTTTCCTATATATATATATATATATATACACAGTATCTCACAAAAGTGAGTACTCCCCTTACAATTTTGTCAATATTTTATTATATCTTTTCATGTGACAACACTGAAGAAATGACACTTTTCTATAATGTAAAGTAGTGAGGAGAACATCCTTGCTTCCAAAACTATTGACCTGGATGATGGTACTCTAACTTTTTTCTTATTTTTCGTTACTTGAGGCTATACTCACTTTATTGCAATGTAAAGTAGTGAGTGTACAGCTTGTATAACAGTGTAAATTTGCTTTCTCCTCAAAATAACTCAACACACAGCCATTAATCTAAACCGCTGGCAACAAAGGTGAGTACAGAAAATGACCAAATTGGGCCCAAAGGGTCAATATTTTGTGTGGCCACCATTATTTGCCAGCACTGCCTTAACCCTCTTGGGCATGGAGTTCACCAGAGCTCAACAGGCTGCCACTGGAGTCCTCGACCACTCCTCCATGACTACATCATAGAGCTGGTGGATGTTAGAGACCTTGTGCTCCTCCACCTTCTGTTTGAGGATGCCCCACAGATGCTCAATAGGGTTTAGGTCTGGAGAAATGTTTGGCCAGTCCATCACCTTTACCCTCAGCTTCTTCTTTAGCAAGGCAGTGGTCATCTTGGAGGTGTGTTTGGGGTCGTTATGTTGGAATACTGCCCTGCGGCCCAGTCTCTGAAGGGAGGGGATCATGCTCTGCTTCAGTATGTCACAGTACATGTTGGCATTCATGGTTCTCTCAATGAACTGTAGCTCCCCAGTGCCGGCAGCACTCATGCAGCCCCAGACCATGACACTCCCACCACCATGCTTGACTGTAGGCAAGACACTCTTGTCTTTGTACTTCTTACCTGGTTGCTGCCACACATGCTTGACACCATCTGAACCAAATAACCGAACAAAAGTGAGTGCACCCCTTATTAAAAAAGTCCAAACTAGGCCCAATCAGCCATTTTCCCTCCCCGGTGTTATGTGACTCGTTAGTGTTACAAGGTCTCAGTGTGAATGGGGAGCAGGTGTGATAAATTTTGGTGTTATTGCTCTCACTCTCTCATACTGGTCACTGAAAGTTCAACATGGCACCTCATGGCAAAGAACTCTCAGAGGATCTGAAAAAAAGAATTGTTGCTGTACATAAAGAACCATGTGACTTTTGTTTGTGACGTCACCCGCGTCCTACACACTGATTCTCGTGGAGTACACTACGATATGCTGTGAATCCGTTGCACTGAGGCTCAGTGCGTTACTTGTAAGTGTACCTTTTATATTTTAAATAAATCTTTATAAAGATTACGGAGAGCACTAGATATTATTGCTTCCTCTTCTATGTATCCACCCACCCGGTGTGGATGGTGAGAGTCCTTATGATCTAGCAAGTTACCGGCATCCATCCAGTGCAGAGATCCTGTTTGCATATCCCTTAAGGGAACTGCCTGTGAGACCTGACTGATCCACTCAGGGGTCCATTTCTTGAGGTGAGCTGCTAGGATTATCGTTGGTGGAGGATGTCACTGAGTCACCGTATCAATATATAATCACTTTATTGGACACATGTTGGTGCTTGCTGACCATCTTACATGAAGATTTTATGTGAAGAGCATGGACTGTTTCTTTTTATCATTATTGATTTAGTATTGTTTTTATGTTTTGCGCTACACTGCTTTTATATATAGTTACGATTAGGTATTTGATATTTTGACCCTCAATGTTCTAGCTGCTGTTTTAGGTTTTTATTTGCGCTGGTTGATTTTCTTTTATTTTGTACATAAAGATGGCCTAGGCTATAAGAAGATTAAGAAGACCCTGAAACTGAGCTGCAGCACGGTGGCCAAGACCATACAGTGGTTTAACAGTACAGATTCCACTCCGAACAGGCCTCACTATGGTCGACCAAAGAAGTTCAGTGCACATGCTCAGCGTCAAATCCAGAGGTTGTCTTTGGGAAATAGACGTATGAGTGCTAGCAGCATTGCTGCAGAGGTTTAAGGGGTGGGGGGGTCAGCCTGTCAGTGCTCAGACCATATGCCGCAAACTGCATCAAATCGGTCTGCATGGCTGTTGTCCCAGAAGTAAGTCTCTTCTAAAGATGATGCACAAGAAAGCACGCAAACAGTTTGCTGAAGACAAGCAGACTAAAAACATGGATTACTGGAACCATGTCCTGTGGTCTGACGAGACCAAGATAAACGTATTTAATTGAGGGAACCAAGAATGCCAACATGTACTGTAACATACTGAAGCAGAGCATGATCCCCTCCCTTAGGAGACTGGGCCGCAGGGCAGTATTCCAACATTATAATAAAAAGTAAAAATATTATAACGACCCCAAACACCACCAAAATAAAGCTCTATCTGTGGGGAAAAAATGATACAAAATGAACACTGCCTTGCTTAAGAAACTGAGGGTAAAGGTGATGGAATGGCCATGTCTCCAGACCTAAACCCTATTGAGCATCTGTGTGGCATCCTCAAATGGAAGGTGGAAGAGCGCAAGGTCTCTAACATCCACCAGCTCGGTGATGTGGTCATGGAGGAGAGGAAGAGGACTCCAGTGGCAACCTGTAAAGCTCTGGTGAACTCCATGCCCAAGAGGGTTAAGGCAGTGCTGGAAAATAATGGTGGCCACACAAAATATTGACCCTTTGGGCCCAATTTGGACATTTTCACTTAGGGGTGTACTCACTTCTGTTGCCAGCGGTTTAGACATTAATGTCTGTGTGTTGAGTTATTTTGAGGGAACACTGTTATACAAGCTGTACACTCACTACTTTACATTGTAACAAAGTGTAATTTCTTCAGTGTTGTCACATGAAAAGATATAATAAGATATTTACAAAAATGTGAGGGGTGTACTCACTTTTGTGAAATACTGTATATATACTGCCCATTCCCTGCTACCTTCAGAAAGCTGTTTAGGTAGACAAGAGAGAAGTTTGTCCTCCTAGTGTTGTTAGTGACCGCTTTGGAGTATCCTGTGACCCTAAAACTCTCTCCTGTTAAAGTTCTTCAGCAATAAATCCTAAAAAGACATCCCCTAGACTGAGCATTAACTGTTGGTATGTGTGGGTCTGACTGTGCTTGTGTGATTGGCAGCCTCTGTACTACTTAAAAGAACCTGTCTATTCTCAGCGGGGTGATCACTAAATGTATTTATTTAAAAATCTTTTAAAAGAATCAAAGAGACCTTGTATTTAAATAGTGTATACCTATTTACATATAATATTGAGTACATTAAATTTTCTGTTGTATTAACCTTAACATATATCTCACATACACTATATGGAATTGCATTTGACCCTGTTTGCCAATTAAATAAATCTACCCGGGGGGTGAAGATACAGTGATCTTTGATGAATTTCAAAGGTTACAAAGACCTGCTTCATCGGAAAATGGTGAACTGTATTTATAGGATAAATATAAGTAGAATATGCTGATGCAATGGTGCACCTCTGTTCGGGGTCAGATAAAATTGAGGGGTAAATAATATTGCCCCCAGCCACCAGGTGTAAAAAAGTGCCGGGGAGGGCTCCAGGCAGCAAGAATCCTTTATAAGAACATCAAGCTTGGGGGTCCCATAAGCAATTAGCCACCTCACCAGGGTAATAGATTATATATACACAAACAGATATTTCCTATTTACCGTATATACTCGAATATAAGCTGAGATTTTCAGCCCTTTTTTTAGGGCTGAAAGTGCCCCCCTCGGCTTATACTCGAGTCACCGCCATCTGCCTACATGATTAGCCTGTCCTGCAGACAGACGGCAGTGTTCAAAAGCCGCGCCTCCTCCTCCTCCCCATCCGTTATAGGAGGAACACTAACTTTCCCAGCAGTGAGTGCAGTGTTCCGACCTATCACGGACGTCCTGTCATTCTCATCTCATGGACGAGGATGAGAGGATGTCCGTGATAGGCCGAACACTGAACACTGACTGCTGGGAAAACAGAGTGTTCCTCCTATAACGGACGGGGACGAGGAGGAGGCGCGGCTTTTGTATATTGGAATGGCGCCGTCTGTTTTGCCTTACACACTGATCGCCAGGATCAGCAATGGGGGACACAGGACACAGGACAAAGATCGAACAGGGAGGCATCAAACGATCGGTGGACACAGGTGGCAGATCGCACAGGGAGGCTTACACAGGACCCAGAGGGTTGCAGATCGGCAACAGGTAGGCTGCAATGGACACAGGGGGGTATGTACAGGACACAGGGGGGTATGTACAGGACACAGGGGGGTATGTACAGGACACAGGGGGGTATGTACAGGACACAGGGAGACATGCAGCTACAGATGGGCAGTTGCTGACCCTCTTTTCCACTTACAGTAGCTGCTGCATTTCTCACCCTCGGCTTATACACGAGTCAATACGTTTTCCCATTTTTTTTGTGGTAAATTAGGGGCCTCAGCTTATATTCGGGTCGACCTATACTCGAGTATATACAGTAATAGATGAGGGCAAAAAAGGGGAGCCCAACAAAGACCAGAATCCAATACTAGTGTAAGTGCCTGGGTATGCGTTCCTGCTGCTCCGCCAAGTACCCCAGAGAAGCAGTATTATTTTGAGGTACTTGGGTGCTTGAACAGGAGTAAGTGTTCCAATTGGTATATTGCTGGTGACAATTTTTGTTTAACCACTTCACATCCGGCCGTAGCCGAATGACGGCCACAGCGCGGATGTGAAATCCCGGGAGGCCGTCATATGACGGCCTCCCCTTTCCTCGTTCCCTGTGCGCGCTCACGAGCGCGCAGCAGGGAAATTCTGTGTTGGCCGTGTCCCTCGAACACGGCCAATCACAGATCGCTGTAAACGGCCAATAACAGCGGCCGTTTACAGCGCGATCGCCCTGGCCAATGAGAGATGATCTCATATGTAAACATATGAGATCATCTCTCAGCGCCGCTCCTCCTCCTCACACAGAGACAGCGTGTGAGGAGGGGGAGATGAACGGCTGCAGCGCCGTAAGTTTTAAAAAAATAAAATAAAAATGAAATGCCATCTGTGCCCACTGCCACCACTGCAATCTGTCCCCAATGCCATCTGTGCCCAGTGACATCGCCATTGCCATCTGCCAGTGCCATCCCCAGTGCCATCTGCCAGTGCCACCCCCAGTGCCATCTGCCAGTGCCATCCCCAGTGCCATCTGCCAGTGCCATCTGCCAGTGCCATCTGTAGTCAGTGCCATCTGCCAGTGCCATCTGCCAGTGCCATCTGCCAGTGCCATCTGTAGTCAGTGCCATCTGTAGTCAGTGCCACCTGTCATCAGTGCCACCTGTCATCAGTGCCACATAGTGCCATCTGTCATCAGTGCCACATATTAGTGCCATCTGTCATCAGTGTCACGTATTAGTGCCACCTGTCAGTGTCACGTGCCATCTGTTATCAGTGTCACCTGTCATCAATGCCACGTATCAGTGCCATCTGTCATCAGTGTCATCTCTCATCAGTGCCACATATTAGTGCCACGTGATATCAGTGCCATGTATGAGTGCCATCTCTCATCAGTGCCACATATTAGTGCCATCTGTCATCAGTGTCACGTGTCATCAGTGCCCCGTATTAGTACCATCTGTCATCAGTGCCACGTCAGTGTCACGTGTCATCAGTGCCACATCAGTGTCACGTGTCATCAGTGCCACGTCAGTGTCACGTGTCATCAGTGCCACGTCAGTGTCACGTGTCATTGTCCTGGTGCTCCAGGGCCTTCAAAAGTGTAATAGGTAGTCAACAATTTAGATGTGTAATTTATGCTCCTAGAACACGTGATGGCGCTCCCTGCATGTTGGGCCTCTCTATGTGGCCAGGCTGTGGAAAAGTCCCACATATGTGGTATCGTAATACTCAGGAGGAGTAGTAGAATTTATTTTGGGGTGTCATTTGTGGTATACACATGCCATGTGAGAGAAATAACCTATTACAATGACAATTTTGTAGAAAAAAAATAAAAAATAAAAAAATAATTCATTTTGCAAAGAATTGTGGGAAAAAATGACAACATCAAAAAGCTCACCATGCCTCATACTAAATACCTTGGAATGTCTACTTTCAAAAAAGGGGTCATTTGGGGGTATTTGTACTTTCCTGGCTTGTTCGGGTCACAAGAAATGAGATTGGCCACCAGTACATCAGATGTGATCAATTTTGTATAATTCGCACCACATATTGTAGAGTCTGTAACTTTCACAAAGGCCAAATAATTTCCACTAATTTGGGTTATTTTTACCAAAGATATGTGGCAGTATAAATTGTGGCCAAATTTATGAAGAAAAATTAATAATTTCCTAAATTGTATCACAGAAACAAAGAAAAATGTGTTTTTTTTTTTTCAAAATTTTCGGTCTTTTTTCAATTATAGCGCAAAAAATAAAAAACCCAGAGGTGATCAAATACCACCAAAAGAAAGCTCTATTTGTGGGAAAAAAAGGACAAAAAAATCATTTGGGTACAGTGTTGCATGACTGAGTAATTGTCAGTTAAAGCGTGAGAGCACCGAAAGCTGAAAATTGGTCTGGATGGGAGGGGGGTGTTGGTGCCTGGTAGGCAAGTGGTTAATTACACACAATCAGTCCTGGTGATATTGGTTAGTTCCCCACAGTTTTGGCTTGTACGGTATGTTGCCTTGTATTTTGCTTTAATATATATGTTTATTTTTTTTTTTTCATTTTTTCTTTACGAGGCAAAGTCCATCAATAGCAGGAGAGCAGCGTGCAAAGCATGAAAAGAAATGTTGCTCAAATAAAAGTCATTCAATGAGCATTTGGTAGCAAACCGCTAGGCTGTTCTGTTAAATAAGGTAACAACATGTTTGCTGCTCAACCCAGCTGTATCACCTGTCTTTCCCCATTCAATACTGCAGAAAAGTTCATTGAAAGGTGATCTGTTGCACAGCACTGCTACCCTGTTTCCCTGAAAATAAGACCTAGCGTGATCGGTGATGGCTGCAATATAAGCCCTACCCCCCCATTAAAGCCCTATCCTGTTTCCCTGAAAATAAGCCCTACCCTGAAAATAAGACCGACAAGGACTTTAACGAGGGCTTATTTGTGGGGTTGGGTTAATATTGCAGCCATCACCGACAATTACGCTAGGTCTTATTTTCGGGGAAACAGGGTATGCTATTACTGCTTAGGAATAAGAAATCAAATCCATTTCTGGCAGATCAGCTTGTATTTTTCTATACTTGCTTTGTCTCCAAAGGGATAAAACAAATGTGCCTATATTGCAGAGATGAACTATGTATGTTTTTTTTTTTGCCTCTTTTTGTACTTTAATCCAATAAAATCTAACTTTATAAACAGATTTTGCCAATTTAAAAGAAATTTTTAAGCAAATGCTTTCTTTTTATTGTAAGGAACCTAGAAAAGGAAAGGGGAAAGGGTGGGACTTTAAATTACCTATTTTGTGCCAATAGGTCATTTTCCTTTACTGTATCCATGTTCCTAGTATTTTTGGGGTTGTGCTCCATTCCTCTTGTATTTTCTCCTCCCTGGTTTTATAAATTAAGATACTATCTATCATTAGTATTTACTTAGAGTTGATTTTTGAATTTCACACAAATGGAGTCCAAACAATCTATCATTTGGTGTTTATCAACATCTAAATCCCCCTTTGTACTTCAATCTATTTGGGACCATGTGTGTGCCTGACTCCCTGGCGGACCCATTCTACCACAGTTCCCGGTGTGGACACCTTATGCCCTGTACACACGAACGGACTTTCCGGCAGAAAAGGTCAGACGGAATCATTCTGTCGGACATTCCGGTCGTGTGTGGGCTTCATTAGACTTTTTCTTTCTAAAATTTTGACGGACCTAGAAATAGAACATGTTTCAAATCTTTCCGCAGGAACCAATTCCTATCGAGAAAACCACTCGTCTGTATGCTGTTCCAATGGACCAAAAACAACGCAAGGGCAGCTATTGGCTACTGGCTATTGCGCTTCCTTTTTCTAGTCCCATCGTACGTCATCACATTCTAAACGATTGGACTTTGGTGTAATTGTGTGTAGGCAAGTCCATTTCGGCGGAACTCAGTCAGAACTCTGTTGAAAAGTCCTTCGGAGTTCAGTCCGACGAGAAGTCCGCTCGTGTGTACGGGTTTGGGTCTCGCAGGTTCTAGGATTCAGTCTCATGTGTGTATATGTGGGGATAGTTTACCACTGTCTCTTACATATTATGTAATTATTTTTCCTGTTTACATTATATTATACTGGCTTACCTATATTTCTCTACAAATTTAGATGCACCCGCCCCTGAGGAAATAGTTTTACCCACGAAACATGTCGGGCATATCTGGATGCATCTTTTATATAGACAGTCTATTTGACTTTGGTTCGGTAGGATTTTTTATTATAACGCTCAGTTTGATAGCCAAATAGAGCATGGAGGACGAGACTTTATGCCAATGGTCATCAACCCTATCCTCAGTGCCCAATAACAGGCCAGGTTTTATGTATTACCTTGGGAGATGCAGACTAGATTACTGCAATCACTGAGCAGCAAATGATATCACCTGTGATGTATTTCAGTTATCTTGCAAACCTGGTCTATTAGTGGGCCCTGAGGACAGGGTTGATAACTGCTGCTTTATGCTACAACATGCAGTGTACTCTATGTTACTTATGTTATGATCTATTTATAGGACATTGGTCTTCAATATATATATTTTGTAAATTTATCAGTTGTTGTAATTCAATATGAGACTGTTTTTTACTGTCTAGATCAGTGGTCTCCAAACTGCCGCCCTGGGGCCTGATGTGGCCATTTGCTTGCCTCTATCTGGCCCTTGGGACCTTATTCCATCCACAACTGACACTAATGATGGGGCACAATTCCGCCCCACTGACACCAATGTTGGGGTGCTATTCCTGCCACTGATATCAACAATGGGGCACTATTATTCCCACTGATACCAACATTAGCACTATTCCTTCCACTAAAACCAATGATTGGGCTTTGTTTACTCCCGCTGATGCTGGGGCATTTTCTACTCCCATTGCCCACAGTAAACTGGCCCTTTGTTTAGAAAGTTTGGAGACCCCTGGTCTAGATAATAAATACATATATATATTGTTATTGGCAAATTGTTTGGCCACACTGAACATGCCTCATTTAAAGTCCCAACCTGCTGTAGTTTTTTAACCTAGAAAAGGATTTTCCTCAACTGAAGAAATTCAGATTTTTTGGATTTTCCATTAACATCACAGCATCCCAACCAAAACTTTCAGAAACTGGAAAAAAAAAAACATATGACATTAGTTATATAGCTGATACATATTAGCAGCACTATCAGGAAAAGCACAGCAAAATGAAGAGTGATTATACAGTAAATAGGCTGCCTAGATTTTTCATTAGATCATTTATGATGGCACACATCGCTGTATAATAAAGACTAACTGCTGTGCATGGCCACCCTGCTTTGTATGTAAAGCACAAACACACTGATCTGCGTATGACAGTGCGCTAAAAAATCTGTCGAACATGTAAAACCACTTGGAGTGTGACGTCTATAGATAAATTATTTAGAGAAAAAAAGATTCTGCTGACGCCAACTAGAAGGGGAAAGAGAGGCATGGGAGGCAAATATCTGTATTGCTAGCTCACGCAGGACTGCAGAGAGTACCAATGTTTGTAAAAAATTGGAAAAATTACAATTATATCAGAAATTCCTACTGTATTACTGTATTAACAGCCTATATCATGCAGAATCTCATAATGCAGTTCAGCTTCATATTTTTTTTTTTTTTTTTAAATACTGTTCAGCATTCCAGCTATTTGATGGATGTAGTATATATGTTGGTCAAGATTCTGTCTGAGCCCACTGCAATACATACACAATTTCTGAAAACCATAGCATAAGTGTTCTTACTGTAAAAGCCTATTATACATTAGGGTCACCAGTAAGTGACCGCACTTGTGTATTGATCAGGCAATGGTTTTGTCTGTTACGCGTTAATTAAAAAAAAAAAAAAAAATGCATTTGTTTAGATCCCTCATCAGAACATGCTACATGGAGTTAGCAGAATGAAAGAATAGGGGGCTGCTGGAGTGATGCTAGGAGGGGGCAGATGGACGGGAGTGGGTGTATGATATAAAGGAGGGGGGATTGTGACCCAAGGATGTATTGTGTGTTAATAGCCACTTCCCGAGATGTGAATGCGCGGCTTGATTGAATGAGCGTAGCAGCCAGAGGAAAGAGGAGGGAGGATAAGGAGACTATTCAGAAGGGAAAAAAAAAAAAGAAAGAAATGTGGAGAGATATGAAAAAGAAAAGATGATGGAGGGAGTTAGAGGGATAGAGCAAGAAAAAGACTGAATAGGGAAATTAAGAAATCTCAGGATGACACTGAGAAACACAACAGTGAGGAAAGAAGAGGAGGGGGTCAGAGTGTTGTGATCCTGGCAGGACATTCCCTTTAGGGGAATAGAAGAAAGGATGGTGTTAGTACAGAATGGGCCCTGGGCCCTGAATACCCAGTGGGGCGAGGGTAATAGGGCAGCTCTGTGTGCCAGGGATAATGCGGGTGACGTCTGACTGCAGCCCCTGGAGGGAGCATGGAATTTGGGGTCTTGAATCAGATCATAATCACATGGCAGAGCCGCATGAGCCATTACGTTATTATGTGTCTTTATTTATTTGCTGTGAATAGTTAACGCTAAGGATTTTTTTTTAACTTGGCATTCTGACAACCTCCTCATTTGTTGTATTCTTTTATAAAACTCCCACTTAATTCCCCCCCTCCTCCTGCCTTTTACCTTCCCACATCCCATTCTCATCTCTCTCCCACTGCCTCTTTAGGCTGGGTTCACATATGAACACGCAGCAGCTCACAGCAGGAGTCTGGTGCGTCCTCATTCACCATTTCAGGTCGAATTTTTGGCTGAATTGGGACCTGAAACAGACCAAAAGAAGCACAGCTTTCCTGTGCGAATCGCACTGAAGCCGCTGCAGAGATATGTGAATCGGCTCCATACAGAGCCGGGCACAATCTTCTGCAAGTGCGAATTGGATGCGGGGAGACGCCATCCAATTCGCACTAGTTTGAACCCAGCCTCATAAGGTACACATGATCAGATACCATATACATGCAAAGTGACGCTCAGGGCTCCGAGCTGGGTCCACAGTCAGCACATGCGGTTGTAGGGGAGATATTGATCAGCCCGAGGGTAAACACACCATGCACTAGAACCGAGATCAATGAATAGGAGTGGGAACGGGTACAGTGCAAGAAAGAGGAAAATAATATTGTTTAATTCTTATGAATCCTTCAATCCCCACAGGAAAGCTTCAAGCATGAAGAACAATTGGACTGAAATGTTAACTCTGTGTATTAGCTGAGAAAAAAAAAAAGACAGAAACCAGCAAGCACAGGGATAACAAAGAAGATTAAAACAAAAAGAAAAAGCAGATATAAAAGAGATTGAGAATACCAGAATTATATACATGATTTAGCGGAATGATTATAATAAAACTGCAATCTGAATGCAATTTGCAAAGATTAGCGCAAAAAAAAATATTAAAACAGAATCAACAGTAGATATAAAAAGCCAGTTGTCTGGCTGTTATGTTGAGCACTTTGAGCTCAGTTCTTTCCAAAAGCTATCCATACAGTATGCAATCTGATTGTATAATATCTGTACAATGTTGTGCTTTTATAAAACAGAGAAAAGCTGTGACCCTCAGGATAACGGCTGATCTCTCGTGTGTACGGGTTTATGCAGGACCGTTATTAAGGTAGGGCAAAAGGGGCATCTGCCCTGGGCCCCATCATTGTAGTGGGGCCCAAAGCAGCTGCCTAATACTTGCCAACTATCCCAGTTTAAATTCCCTTATCCCTTGAAGTTTTAGTCCTGTGCTGTGTCCCGATATCTCAGTGTAAACTTCTGCTGCTGCTGCCCAGCTCTGCCCTATTGCCATGTACAGATGACTCACCTGCAGACCCTGTGTTTACATGTAAATAACCTGCATCGATATGTAATATGTGGCGGCATTAAAATTGTAAATAGTCATGGACCTTGGCATTGATATTTAAATAGAGGTGGCATTCATATGTATATCATGTCCCCCTGAGGTCACATCCACCATCACTTCTGCTGAATGCTGCCCACTGGGGAGATAAAGGAGCATACTTGAAAGTCCGGCCTACAATTGTGGTCATTAAGCTTAACATCATGTTTTGCAAAAGCAGGCAAATTGGAGGTGGAGTCTTCAAATAACATGGTGCCACAGCACCCTGAATTTTGGTGCATGTGAATATGCAGGCAGACAGTGAGGAGATGATGTGCTGTAACCTTTAGCAACCAAGTTAGTTAGCAGTAATGCTGTGCACTAACCTCTTGCAACCAATTATGAGCAATAATCATGTGCAGTAACCTCCAACAACCAATTAGTGAGTGGTATAGATGTTCAGTAACCTCTAGCATTCAATCAGTGAGCAGTATTGATATATAGTAATCTCTAGCAACCAATCAACAAGCAGAAGTCATGTGCTGTAACCTCTAGAAAATAACAGTGAGTAAACCCTGGCAACCAATCGCAATCGCTGCCTGATCTGATTTAGTAAACTGATTTTGAGTCTAGCTGCTATTTATTGTATGTCTCAAAGCATGCAGAGAGCGAAATTGCATGAAAGAGGGGGCCCAAGAAAATGTTTGCCCCGGGTCCAGTCAATATTAAAGACGGCCCTGGGTTTATGTACCTGAAATGAGGAGCAGAGAACATGTTCTCGGCTTCTCATCATAGCATACAACCGTTATGTTCACAAACGGCCAGTTTATGAAAGTGAGATCTGAATATCTCACTGGCCGTTACAATGAAATATCTTCCTTCCAGATTCTCCAGCTCAGAGATGGAGAATTTGGGAAAGAAGCTGGTGCGATTAGAAGACTTCTTTCTTCCTATATATAAGTACTAGTGGGTTTTATTAATATAAACAATGTATATATACACAGTGTGTGTGTATATATATATATATATATATATGTAAGTATGCATATATATATATATATATATATATATATATATATATATATATATATATATATATAAAACAGCTTCAACTCTTCTAGGAAGGCTGTCCACAAGGTTTAGGAGTGTGTATATGGGAATGATTGACCATTCTTTCAGAAGCGCATTTGTGAGGTCAGGCACTGATGTTGGACGAGAAGACCTGGCTCGCAGTCTCCACTCGAATTCATCCCCAAGGTGCTTTATCAGGTTGAGGTCAGGACTCTGTGCAGGCCAGTCAACTTTCTCCACCCCAAACTCGCTCATCCGTGGCTTTATGGACCTTGCTTTGTGCACTGGTCCACATCAATTGGTGAGGGGGGATTATGGTGTGGGGTTGTTTTTCAGGGGTTGGGCTTGGCCCCTTAGTTCCAATGAAGGAAACTCTTAAGGCATCAGCATACCAAGACATTTTGAACAATTTCATGCTCCCAACTTTGTGGGAACAGTTTGGGGATGGCCCCTTCCTATTCACACATGACTGCGCACCAGTGCACACAGCAAGGTCCATAAAGACATGGATGAGTGAGTTTGGGGTGGAGGAACTTGACTGGACTAAAAGCGCTGGTCGGAGTGTTCTGGCGGGGGGGATGTACCCCTGTCAGAACATAACAGCTCAGTGGGGGAGATCGCTAGACTAACCTCGCATGGTTAGTACAGCGGCTCCGACCGGAGCTGTTAACTCGCTGGGTTGCACCAAAAAAAAAATTGTTAGCATGTACCCAGCTTTACATAACACAAGAAGATTGTAAAATCTATGGTCAGCCTAAATCACTATGAAAAATATAAAGCAAATATACCGCGTTGTCTGCAACCAATGTAAAAAAGCAGCTAGCACAGCAATAGATCAATTGCAAAAAATTAAAACATGTGAACACAAACAGTAAGTGCAGCGCTAAGAAGAAACTCAAACAACATATATATGCGGACAATGTGTATAAACACTAAAATATAGGTGTATGATAGACCAAAAAATGTATGTACTATGTGACAATCAAAATATGAGTGAATGATGTCCAATAATGTGAAGGAAAAAATTATTTTAAAAATAAATTACTGTATATACTCAAGTATAGGTCGATCCAAATATAAGCAGAGGCCCCTAATTTACCACAAAAAACTGGGAAAACTTATTGACTTGAGTATAAGCCGAGGGTGAGAAATGCAGCAGCTACTGTAAGTGGCAAAGAGGGTCAACAATGCCCATCTGCAGCTGCATGTCTCCCTGTGTCTATTGCATGCCTCCCTGTGTCCTGTGCAGATCTGCCTACCTCACTGTGTCCATTGCATTGCAAAGTGTAAGAAGGGATGAAAGGCGCGTGAGCTAATACATTGATCAAGATGTTGCTGTTTATTCACGGAAAAAGAAATCCATACAAAAAGTATCTACGTATTCAATAAATCAGGTTACAAGTATATACATTAAATTAGAAAAATAGGCATGCCCATGCAAGGGCAAGTACTAGAATTTTTTCTGACACGTTTCGAGGAAAGAAACCCTCTTCATCAGAGCCTTGTAGAACGACAAGAGAGGTCTGTATAGTGTTGTGGATCAAACATACAAGGGATTGGTTGGTTGGGAGGAGTGACACATGTTAGGTGATGAATTCTCCTATACTCCAAGTTTGTCCACATCCCACCGCTAAAAGTCATAGGGAGATGTAATTCATGTGTTCCTTGTGGCAGTTCAGAGTATATCTGTTAGCTGTTATCAGAATAAAATAAAAAACAGAATCACTGAGTTGGAAAAAGGATCACCCCCTTGTGTCAGTATTTTGTTGGACCACCTTTTGCTTTAATTACAGCCTTTAGTCTGTTGAGATATGTCTCTACTAACTTTGCACATCTAGACTTTGCAATATTTGCCCACTCTTCTTTTCAGAACTGCTCAAGTTCACTTAAATTTGATGGTGACCATTGGTGGACTGCAGTCTTCAAGTCATTCCACAGATTATCGATGGGGTTTAAGTCTGGGCTCTAAATAGACCATGCAAGCTTTTTTCTCCTTCAACCACTGTGTGGTCATTTCTGCTGTCCTATTGACAACTTTTTGGGAGAAGGCAACAGATTTTCCTTAAGAATTTGATGATATTTTGCCCCATCCATTTTTCCTTTCATCCTGACTAGTGCTCCACTCCCTGCTGCAGAGAAACATCCGCATAACATAATATTACCACCTCCATGCTTTACTGTAGGAATGGTGGTATTTGGATGCTGAGCTGTATTGGATTTCCACCAGACATATCGTTTGCTGTTGAGGCCAAATAATTCAATTTTAGTCTCATCTGACCGAAAACACCCTTTTCCACGTGGCCTCAAAATCTTCAAGGTGCATTTTGGCAAAGCTCAGACATGATTGCATGTGGCCTTTCTTGAGGAGTGTTTTTTTTTCTTGCAAACCTCCCATACAAACCACATTTGTGGTGAATTTGTGATGTTGTTGTCACATGCACACAATGACCACTTTTTGTCATACATTATTTGCAAATGCTTCAGAGTTACTGTAGGCCTCTTTGTAGCCTCTCTGACCAGTCTCCTCCGGGCTCCTTCATCCAGTTTATAGCGACGTCCTGATCCAGGGAGGGTCTGTGTTGTACCATATACCTTCCACTTCTTAATAAAATAATTCACTGTGCTTCTAGGCATTGATAAAGCCATTACATTTTTTTTGTATTCATCTCCTGACTCGTGCCTATCCACAACTTTATCCCAGAGACCTTGTATAGTGTCTTGCCACCCATAGTTGATTGTTTACTTCAGTTGCACTACCAGGGACTGAAATGCTCCAGGAATGCTATTTTCATGCTGAGCTAATCAAGATTAGGGACTTGGCAAATAACAATTGAGACTGTTATAACATGACCTTTCAGTCTTCTTGTTTTCTTGTAAGGCCCCTTTCACTCGGACGGACCGTCTATCCGTTTTTCTTCCATCCGTCGACGGACGACAATGCATTCCTATGGGCAGACAGATGAACATCCGTCACCATCAGTTAACCTCCGCTTCCGTTTTTATCCGGTTTTTTTTTACGTACAAGGCTACGTCCAGATCCGTCAAAACGGATATTAACTGATGTTGACGGACATTGTCCGTCAACGTCCGATCCGTTAAGATCCGTTTGAAAGAAAAACATGGGAGGAGCAATGCATTCTGGGTAATTTTCTGGGGAACAAATGTATACAAAAACGGATGAAATAACGGACGTAAACGTGTACATTTACGGATGTAAGCGGATGTTAACAGAACAAAAGTCGGATGATAACGGACATTAACGGGATGGATGAAACCGGATGAGACAACGGATAAGAACTGATAAGTTTTTGACGTGGCTAAACTGACTGCGTCCGTGTGAAAGGGGCCTAAAAGAAAAAAAAAATCCTTGTGTGTACATACCCTTAAAGATCAACTCCAGTCAAAACTTTATTTATTTATTTTTTTTTGAATAGGGGCAGAGTTAGAACATATATCAGGTTTTAATGCTTTATGTTGCTATATCTTGCAGGTGAAAAAAAAAACTAAGAAACGAAGGGAATCAGTTTCACAAAGGCAGAAGACACAGCCAGCAATAAAAAAACAAACAAACCTAACAGAAGTTCCAAGTTTTTCCTACTCTAATTAAAACATGGTTTTATTGTTGCCTGGGACTCAATTGGATATATTTCCTATAATTTCCTGTTCCCCTGACTTTCTGGCATGTAAATTAGCATATATATATATATATATATATATATATATATATATATATATATATATATATATATATACACAGTATCGCACAAAAGTGAATACACCCTCACATTTTTGTAAATATTTTACTATATCTTTTTATGTGGCAACATTGAAGAAATTACACTTTGCTACAAAGTAAAGTAGTGAGTGTACAGCTTGTATAAACAGTGTAAATTTGCTGTCTCCTCAAAATAACTCAACACAGCCATTAATGTCTAAACCGCTGGCAACAAAAGTAAGTACACCCCTAAGCGAAAATTTCCAAATTGAGCCCAATTAGCCATTTTCCCTCCCCGGTGTCATGTGACTCGTTAGTTTTACAAGGTCTCAGGTGTGAATAGGGAGCAGGTGTGTTAAATTTGGTGTTATCGCTCTCACTCTCTCATACTGGCACCTCATGGCAAAGAACTCTCTGAGGATCTGAAAAAAATAATTGTTGCTCTACATAAAGATATATAATAAAGTCCCTTGCGCTATCTACGTGAATGAAGTGAATAATAAATCTAAACCATAAATCTAGATAATTGCAGCTAGATCTAAAGTGAATATAGTGCACTAAAATGGGTATAAATATAAATGGTGATCAGCGCAACTATAGTAAACTTAAATAAAATTACCTGGACTACAATACTCAGAAAAAAGTCCTCTGTGTAAATAATACTGTGCCAAAATATAAAAATGCAGTAAATGCTGAGATGGGGCTATTTATGCTAATTGGTAAATAATCCCACTCATGTGTAGAACACAATCCCGTGCAAAAAGCAATTCTGTGCAAAAATTCTATACGATGCATATGTCCAATATTGTGCATATATCAATCTGAATAACTGCATAGAAATATGCTATCAAAATCATACAGCAGTGATCAAATAGTGATCAAATAGTCCATAAAGTGTAGATAATTAAAACCAGGGAAAAGAACAAAAGGTGCAAAAGTGTGTTCAACCAGAGTCTTCATTATATATTCTCCAGTATGAAATCTTCATATATGTCACTTAATGCTCTCTAGACTCTTACCTCAATGTAGAGGGTGTCAGGCTTATTTAACTCAATATGGTTAGGGAATCTTCCGGGATCCACTGATGGTTGTAGATGTTTCTCCTAGTACTATGCTTCAAATGTGTGCTTTCAAATGATCAGCGCAGCGCAGATGTTCATACATACCGGGCATATGTAAGGGATAAAAGAAAGTCTCCCATAACGCAGTACGTTTAAACACACAAATTTATTGATAAAACGGCCAAATGGGCACTTACAGCAATGAAATAAGCAACTCCTATCGTAAGACCGGAAGTGATGTAAGAGGCGTCTGTAAGGCCGCTAAATTTACAGATCCACTGTTTGTTTATTTCATTACTGTAAGTGCCCATTTGGCCGTTTTATCAATAAATGTGTGTGTTTAAACGTACTGCTCTATGTGAGACTTTCTTTTATCCCTTACATATGCCCGATATGTATGAACATCTGCGCTGGTCAATTGAAAGCAAGAAATATATATTGAAGACTCTGGTTGCATTGTATAGAATTTTTGCACAGAATTGCTTTTTGCACAAGATTGTTCTTTGCACAGGATTGTTCTTTGCACAGGATTGTGTTCTGCACACGAGTGGGATTATTTACCAATTAGCATAAATAGCCCCATCTCAGCACTTAGTGCATATTTATATTTTGGCACAGTATTATTTAAACAGAGGACTTTTTTCTGAGTATTGTAGTCCAGGTAATTTTATTTAAGTTTACTATAGTTGTGCTGATCTCTACATAAAGATAGCCTAGGCTGTAAGAAGATTGCCAAGACCCTAAAAACTGAGCTGCAGCACGGTGACCAAGACCATACAGCAGTTTAACAGGACAGGTTCCACTCAGAACAGGCCTCGCCATGGTCGACCAAAGACGTTGAGTGCCTGTGCTCAGCGTCAAATACAGAGGTTGTCTTTGGGAAATAGACATATGAGTACTGCCAGATTTGCTGCAGAGGTTGAAGGGGTGGTGGGTCAGCCTGTCAGTGCTTAGACCATAGGCCGCACACTGCATCAAATTGGTCAGCATGGCTGTCGTCCCAGAAGGAAGCCTCTTCTAAAGATGATGCACAAGAAAGCCCGCAAAGGTTTGCTGAAGACAAGCAGACTAAGGACATGGATTACTGGAACCATGTCCTGTGGTTTGGTGAGACCAAGATAAACTTATTTGGTTCAGATGGTGTCAAGCATGTGTGGCAGCAACCAGGTGAGGAGTACAAAGACAAGTGTGTCTTGCCTACAGTCAAGCATGGTGGTGGGAGTGTCATGGTCTGGGGCTGTATAAGTGCTGAAGGCACTGGGGAGCTACAGTTCATGGAGGGGACCATGAATGCTAGCATGTACTGTGACGTACTGAAGCAGAGCATGATCCCCTCCCTTTGTAGACTGGGCCGGAGGGCAGTATTCCGAAATAATAACGACCCCAAACACACCTCCAAGATGACCACTGCCTTGCTAAAGAAGCTGAGGGTAAAGGTGATGGATTGGCCAAGCATGTCTCCAGACCTAAACCCTATTGAGCATCTGTGGGGCATTCTCAAACGGAAGTTGGAAGAGTGCAAGGTCTCTACCATCCACCAGCTCTGTGATTTCGTAATGGAGGAGTGGAAGAGGCAGTGCTGGAAAATAATGGTGGCCACACAAAATATTGACACTTTTTACACAATTTGAACACTTTCACTTAGGGGTGTACTAATTTTTGTTGTCAGTGGTTTAGACATTAATGGCTATATATGGCTATATATGGCTATATATATATATATATATATATATATATATATATATATATACAGGGCCGCTGATAGGGCAGTACAGCCAGCCCTGTTGTACCGGGCCCAGCCAGCAGGGGGGGGGGGCGAGCAGATTTCCAGCTAAAAAACGAAATAGCTAAATAACTTTATTAACCTACTTGATTGCACCTACTTGATTGGCAAGGTATATAGTACCTTCCTGGGCCCCATCAGGTTAATAGAGGGGCCCAGGAGGTGAGAGCAGAAGAGGGACTTTTTCTCAATTTTTGGGCGGAGGCATACATTCCCTGCTCTGGATCAGTGTACCTGCTCTGCTCAGTGTAATGCGTAATGTGTAATTGTAATGCGGCTCCTGCTGTGCTGCAGCCTGAGAGAGAGAGAGGGACTGAAAGAGTAATCCCGACGCTGGTCCACAGGCAAGCAATTCCCCTACACACACACACACACACTGACACCACCCCCAAATCACTCCCCTTTAAGAATTTTTCACCCAAGCTTTGAAATTAGGTCTGTCTGTCAGGTTTTCCTGTGGACCAGTGGGTACAGTAGCTGTGTATGATGGTACAGTGGCAGCAATTGATGGGCACAGTAGCTGCGTATGATGGGACAGTGGTGGCATTTGATGGGCACGATGGCTGCGTTTGATGGCACAGTAGCTATGTTTGATGGGCACAGTGGTGGCAATTGATGGCACAGTGGCTGCGTATGATGGCACAGTGGCGGCAATTGATGGGTACAGTAGCTGCGTATGATGGGACAGTGGTGGCATTTGATGGGCACGATGGCTGCGTTTGATGGCACAGTAGCTATGTTTGATGGGCACAGTGGTGGCAATTGATGGCACAGTGGCTGCTTATGATGGCACAGTGGCGGAAATTGATGGGCACAGTAGCTGTGTATGATGGGACAGTGGTGGCATTTGATGGGCACGATGGCTGCGTTTGATGGCGCAGTAGCTATGTTTGATGGGCACAGTGGTGGCAATTGATGGCACAGTGGCTGCGTATGATGGCACAGTGGCGGAAATTGATGGGCACAGTAGCTGCGTATTATGGGACAGTGGTGGCATTTGATGGGCACGATGGCTGCGTTTGATGGCACAGTAGCTATGTTTGATGGGCACAGTGGTGGCAATTGATGGCACAGTGGCTGCGTATGATGGCACAGTGGCGGAAATTGATGGGCACAGTAGCTGCGTATGATGGGACAGTGGTGGCATTTGATGGGCACGATGGCTGCGTTTGATGGCACAGTAGCTATGTTTGATGGGCACAGTGGTGGCAATTGATGGCACAGTGGCTGCGTATGATGGCACAGTGGCGGCAATTGATGGGTACAGTAGCTGCGTATGATGGCACAGTGGCAGCAATTGATGGGTTTTTTTTCTGAATTTTTCAGTTTGTTTGTGCCCCCCCCCCCCCCCCCCCCCTTAAATTTTGAGCACCGGCTGCCACTGATGTGGATCTAATTGAAAGCTCCATGTAGAGTTGTGTCCATTCAGGTCAAAAAAAAAAAAGAAAAGGAAAAGAACATCCTTTTCTATTTTTCCAGACCTAAATGTGACAGATCAGAGGTAGCCTGATGTAAATGGACTGTGGTGTATGAGGACACAAATCGAATGGGCACAAATGTCAAAACACTGACATCTCTCCCATTCATATCCAGTTATGGTTGGTGGGGTGCTGTAAAGCTTCTTGGTGGTAAAGCTAAGCTGGGTCCAGACTACAGTCCGAACATGCCTGAGCTCATCCCTGCTAATTAGTTGTTGTCAAAAAAGTTCTAAAATAAGACAGCTCTGCTGCTTTATGATAGTGTAAAAAGTTTAGAATAATAATGGTTATTAAAGCGGAGTTCCACCCAAAAGTGGAACTTCTGCTCATTTTATTCCTCCCCCCCCTCTGGTGCCACAATTGGCACCATTTGGGGGGAGGGGGGACGGGGGACAAGGTATCAGGTATCCTTTTCCACTTCCGGGAGTCCCTAACGTGGAGCTGTGATGTCACCACAGGGCTCCCTCCTCCTCCCCCGGCCACCGGGCCAATAGGAGAGAGGAGTGGGGCCTTGCGCATGCGCAGTAGGCTACACTGCCGGGTTCCCGTACCTGCAATGGTGGCGGAGCACCCGACAGCTGATGGAAACATCAGCTGTGGGTGCTGACATCGCTGGACTCCAGGACAGGTAAGTGTCCATTTATTAAAAGCCAGTAGCTGCAGTATTTGTAGCTGCTGGCTTTTAATGTTTATTTTTTTGGGCGAAACACCGCTTTAAAGGTTCACCTTTTGGAACATGTTACAGGTTTCAGCTCCTGCCACCATTCCCCCCAGATTTCGTGACAGCATGGGGTCAGGGGCGGAGCCAGGGGTGGGGTTGTGGGCGGGGCCAAGGGGCCCTGTCAGGTACGCTGTACGGGGCCCCATGATTTCTAACAGCGGCCCTGTATATATATATATATATATATATATATATATATATATATCATTTTAGTTTTGGACAGGTAGAGGGAAATGGTTAAAGTCAGCCTGTCGGATAATTCTTTTCTCTTTTTGCTGCCTGTGCCCATTTGACTACATTTTTCCTCACTTCCTGTCCTGGAGACACAACAGGAAGCGAGAGGAAATCCCTATAATTTTCCTTCAACTCTTGTTCTAGTGGTGGCTCTAAAATGTTGGGTTTCTGTCCTGGTGATAATGGTCACCAGGGCAAACAGCATGGGTGAATCTCCTCAACAGAGATGACTGCTATAAAAAACTGACATAGGTTCTAATCCCTCTTTACTCCCTCCTTATTCAAAACTTAAAAAAAAGAACCCTTTCCAAATCCACCCACTGTTAATTAACGTTACAAGTACCCAGGAGTGAGGGATTTAATTTAAGCCCTGGCTTCTGTGCAGCACCACACTCTGGAGATCGCTCTAATCTCTGGAGGATGAGGGGGGGAGGGTGTCAATCAAGTGATTGGCGTGGTTAACCCTTTCACTACCACTACCATAGCTGTGTTACAGCAGGGCAGTTAAAGGATGTAAATCAAACATGCAGTCATCGGCTCACCTTGTTCCTCTTAAGCCTGGTGGATCCAAAAATGTAGCGCTAGTGCATGGGGAAAAGTGTATGTGTATCACAACACTCAGGGAAAAACAATACATAAACTGTATAACAAAATAATAGTGCACTATTATTTTGTTATACAGTTTATGTATTGTTTTTCCCTGAGTGTTGTGATACACATACACTTTTCCCCATGCACTAGCGCTACATTTTTGGATCCACACGTATTTTGACTTTGTTTGTTTTGTTTGTTGGCAGCTTTTGTATGGTCCTAATTGATTAGCGCGTTTTTTTTTTCCCCCAATTTACTCTTTCCAGTTGACACCTTTTATCACTGCTGCTTTTCTTTGAACACTATTATGGATGTTTTTGAGTATAGGATCTCCAGGTCCCTCAATACTAACGGTGTCTTTGTTACCACCAATACAGACACCGAACTAAGTGGTCTATTTGTTAGGCTTAAGAATGTTATGACCACTGAAATCCATCTACAGTGGGATATAGCATTCCTAGAACAGTATACCAAGGAACGCATGGTACCTCGAGGTCTGAGATGGGAGGTATCCCCTCAACAGGGAGACTCCGACCTTGAGTCGTGGTCCAGATATTTTAATGATGTCGGGATTAAGCTCAATGATTTCCTTGTCGAACGCAAGCAAGCTAGGCTTGCAGCCATAGATCAGGAGATCAAGGACCTTAAAACCAAACTGACACCATTCAATGGTTCACACGATTATGTCACTCTCTCCACTAACCTAAAAAACTTCCTAGAAAAGGAAGAAAAAGATCAGAAAAACAAAAAGCAGAAAAAGTATAACCGTGATTTAACAGATTATAAGAACAATTTAGTCTTCAATTGGCAAAAGAAGCTTGTTGCCAGCAGCAACACTGCTGAAAATGCTTCTCCCATGGACACGGTTGAACCGGTTATACTTCAGTCTGATCGTAGGTTATTCTATGAACCCCCACTGTCCAATCCCCAGAGAGGCTCCAGGGATGATGTGTATGCCCCAGTTGAGTATGCCCCTAACACGTATGTTCAGAATAACAACAATAGGGGCAGACACAACTCAAGGGGCAACAACCATCCCACAAGGGGGAGAAACAACCAACAGAAAGGGAGAGGTGGCTCCCGCCGGGCTGAGCCATATGGCACACCACCCCCATACTGGCGGGATGACAGAAATAATTACTCTCAAGGTACCCCTGTCAGAGATCACGGTAGGCATGTACCCTCCCGTGAATATGGGAATCAGGGGAGATATGGGGAACAATACCCATATGGCAACCAGGGTAGAGAACCCATGCACAACCCCTACCCATACCAACAAAATTCCCAACCCCGAGGGCCTTCCCAACCATCGGGTTTTTACAGGGACCCTCCCAGTTATCCTCCAAGCCCAAAACGAAACGAGGTAACAGAGGGGGGCGACGCCTCCAGAGGCAAAAGAAAAAGGGTCTAACCCCTATCGGTGCAGGTATCTATAATCTTAGTACAGTTCAACTTTCTGATGCAGAAACTCAGTTACTCGACAAGGGTTTGAAGTTTGTCCCTCCACGGTCATTGGACCGCTTCGCAACCTTTGTCGATGTACACAAATTCATCAGAAAATTGAATATTCAGCGACATTTTTTAACTGTTCCCTCTACCACGACAGGCTGTGGTATCCCCTCTTCTAGTGCACATTCTGGTTTATCCAATCCGTCACTCTTCAATCCACCCAACACCACGTCTCACTCTATTAACGTATTTAAGAACCTGGTCCTTAACGACTTGGAAACTCTCCCTACTAAAAAGGTACACCAAGATCCAGCCATATCCCAGGGATTAAAATCCCTATGCAAAAATAAAAATATCATTGTCCGTCCCGCTGATAAGGGAGGTGGGATTGTGGTACTGGATCGAGAGGACTATAATAGGGAGATGTTGAGACAACTAGACGATCGATCCACATACATCATTCTCAGTGGAGATCCCACCGTAAAATACAAAAAGGCCTTGACCGAATTGATCGAGGAAGGTTTCTCTCTTAGCATACTCAATCGCAAGGAGAGGGAATTTCTTGTTCCCCTAGCTCCCCGAATCCCCATCATATATTACCTTCCTAAGGTACACAAGTGTCCTACCAATCCTCCAGGTCGCCCCATCGTTAGTGGTATCGATTCGGTGACCTCGAGGATTGGTAGGTACATCGATTTTTATCTGCAGCCATTAGTCAGACAAATCCCCTCTTATCTTAAGGATACTAAGGATGTGATTCGGCTGCTTGAATCTGTAGAACATCATGAGGGTTTGATCATGGTGACAGCCGATGTCGCCGCGCTATATACTTGCATTTCCCATCTTTTAGGTATAGGCGCGGTGGAGTTCTATTTATCCAGTCTTTCAACCCTCTCTACCATACAAAAGAATTTTATTTTAGATTTACTGCGATTTGCTACCAAACACAACTACTTTTGGTTTCAGGGCACTTTTTATTCCCAAATCAAGGGAGTGGCCATGGGGGCAAAATATGCCCCCAGTGTGGCCAATCTTTTCATGGCCCAGTGGGAGGAGGACGTCGTCTATGCCTTCCGGCGTCCGGAGCTAGTCTTATGGACTAGGTACATAGACGACGTCCTCCTCCTATGGAAGGGAGATATGCCGTCCCTGGATGAGTTCATGACTACTCTCAACCTCAATGATCGGGGGATAGTGTTGAGCTATGAGGCTAGCCTCACCAACATACACTTTCTCGACCTAGAGATAGAGTCTACTACACGAGGCTTTGAGTTTAAAACCTATTTTAAGCCCACCGACAGGAATGGATACATTCCTGTCGGGAGCTGTCATCATGACCGCTGGCTTAAATCAGTGCCAAGAGGACAATTCCTTCAAATGAGGAGGAACTGCACGAATGACTCAATGTTTTTCCAACAGTGTCAGACTTTAAAACAAAGGTTCATAGAAAAGGGCTACCAACCAGACACCCTAGATGCAGATATAAAATCTGTAGCTTCCGTTGATAGGAAGTCTTTATTGGTTGACCGGCCCAAGACGCCTAGAGACAACAAATTCAGGTGGTCTTTCTTTACCTCATATTCCACCCAACATAAGGAGGTCAAGAGGATCATAGCCAGACACTGGAAGGTCTTACGTAGCGATCGCATCTTGGGACCCTCTCTCCCTGAACGGGCGGGCATCATCTTTAGAGGTGCCCGGTCAGTTCAGGGCGACATCGCTCCCAATGTTGTCGACCCCCCCAGGACGACTTCATTTTTTCAACATTGCAAGGGATATTTCCCATGCAAAAAATGCAATGTCTGTTTACACAACACACTTGGCAGACGCATGACAGATACTTTCCGTTCCACTGTCACTGCACGCACTTATGCCATGAAACATTTCACCACATGTGCCACCAAATTTATAGTCTACTTAATTACGTGTCCGTGCAAATTGCAATATGTTGGACGCACTATTCGTGCGTTCTCCATACGTGTAAATGAACATTTGGCCAAGATCCGTAAAGGATGTATCAAACATAGTGTTCCCCGTCATTATCGGGAACACCATAATAGAGATCCATCAGGGACCCAGTTTCAGATAATTGATAAATTTGTCCCACACTGGCGGGGTGAATCCAGTCTACGAGGGGTCTCGAGATTGGAAACCTACTGGATCCATGAGTTGAAGTGCTACTCACCCTTTGGTATGAACGTTGAATGGGATATCAATTGTTTCATCAACCGAGGGTGAGTGGCACTTCACTCATATTGCCAATTCTACATGGATCCAGTTAGGATACCCGCCACTTTCTTTTCTCTCTTTTTGGTTCCCCTTTTTGCACATGCTGTTAACATTATATGACCTATATGTTCTCCAAGACAAACTGGATGTGAAGTGGCTACTCTGGGTTAATTTCTCTTCCAGGAAAAACATATAAAAACATATATTCGCACATAAATTAGATCACTTTTTCCGGCCTTTTTGTCACCTTATATGGATTTATCCTTCCCTCAACCAGTTCTTGTTTGCAGATCGTTTAGATGATCATGGTCATCTTCATCTAATGCTTTTATATGTATTTCCCCAGTGACAGTTGCTATGGGGATATTACACATAGATTCCTCGTGTACATTCAGCCTCACTGTTTATTACCTAGGTCACATCACCATGTTACTAGATAGAGCTATGTATCTCCTCGAGAGGTTCTGTCACTTCTCACTTTATATATTTGTAGATCATCACATTATTGCTACCGTCCCACCGAATCCTTCGGTAACGCGCCATTTTTTGGCGTTTTATGAGGATATGACGCTGTTTGTATAATATGCTCATCACACCATGCACATACATAGCCACTTTCCCTCCCCCATTACGTTACCCAGGCGTTGTTACTCGAGCGCTTATAAGCGTTAGTACGAGTTGGGACTTTTGGCAAATTGTACATTAGTTGGATGCGCTACATTTTTTGGTTTGTTATTTTCATAACATCTAACTTTTACACGTTCCATTACCAGATCACTATGTTAATAGATGGCCGCTCATGCGTCTTTTGAGATGTTTTTGCGTGCTGTTCTTTACACGTACACATACACTGTCATCACAATCCATTCAATTTAATGTGTAGCCTAATACCCTGGTGACACTAGATGGCGGCACATAACGTTCATGTCTATGCACAGGCCGTCTAAGTATGAGGTCATTACGTGCACTACGCACATTAGCCCGCAGGCGCCCGTGCGCTGCCTTCCCCCTCTTATCCCTTTGGCGGATGCCTTCGATTTGGTTTCGCATTGAACGCATTCCGGGGTACGCTCACTTCCGGTCACCTGGCCGGAAGTGGGCGGCCCAGGACGTCACGTTCACGCACCGAACGCAATTGCGTCGTCGCGCATTGTTTGCGCGCCGCCGCTCGTTGCGTCTCGGCGCATCACATTGACGTCATCGCGCATCAGTCCGCCGGCCATTCACAGCGCGTCTACCCTGACATCCGGTCTGTGGAAGACCGGGATTGGATAACCATTTGGCGGGAATAGTTATTCCCGGACTTTGATTGGTTACCGCGGTTTTAGCTTTGGACTGGCCCACTAACGGGGGTTCCTATACTATATATATGTATGAGATAGGATTAATAGCTACATATTACCCAGGGCATCCACTTCACAACCAGGATGCATATGGATGTGTTCGTTTGTTTTTCAACATGTCTAATATTTTTAAAGTTATATTTATTATGTTTAGACAATTCGGAACCTATCCCCCATATTGGATTTGGTTTAGGCTGGAGGTGTCCACTTCCTGCCCTGATCATGGGGGCGGCTCCAGTCTAGTTTTATGTCTATAAATAGTTGGAGGCAATATGGGGGGGCCAGAGATATGCCCCTGTGGAAGACTTTAGTCGAAACGCGTCGGGCCAGCTATCCTACGCCCCTCATATTGCCAAAATTTATATTGTCTCGAGATTTTTTATTCTTTTATTTTCACATGCATATGTGAATAAATCGTTGCTTTTTTGACCTGCACCATTGGAGTGGTCTCCATTTCTTATTCCCTTCCCCGGTCTCCATCATCATTTCCGCGACTATCGGATGATTGTATGTTGAGCATACCCACCCTGCTGACCGATCCAGTACACAGTACCGGAAATCGTTGGAGTTCCAGTTCACGGTACCGGAAATCGTTGGAGTTCCAGATGCAAGACCTTCCATCTTTAAGCCTGTCTGATGTGTATGCCGTATGGTAGTCACATCCAACATTTCCGGTAAGCGTACCCACGCCTTATTCTGACATCAGTCAAGCATTTATTCCATCTGCTTTCATTGAGTTGACCAGAAGGACTCATACTTCAATGTTATCACTATATGGACTATAGTATTTTGTCTACACTGGAGTCAATTCCAGCACTATTATTTTGTTATACAGTTTATGTATTGTTTTTCCCTGAGTGTTGTGATACACATACACTTTTCCCCATGCACTAGCGCTACATTTTTGGATCCACACGTATTTTGACTTTGTTTGTTTTGTTTGTTGGCAGCTTTTGTATGGTCCTAATTGATTAGCGCGGTTTTTTCCCCCAATTTCCTCTTAAGCCTGGGACCAGTGCTATAGGGTCTAGGCTTACCAAGGCCTTCAGGATGGGAAGTGGGTTGGAATAGATTAGGAAAGGTCCATTCCTAATTTTATCCTGCTTAGACTGAACCCTAAAGTGTTCAGCTGTCAAAGTTTGGCTGGTACTAACCAAGTAACAAAGCCTTTGATCTTTTTTTTTACTAGTAGCAAAGGAAACACTATGGGTCTAACAGAGCACCGTTACTACAATTACATAAAGGGCTTATCAACCTCCTTGTGATGATAGAAAATAGACATTTTTAAAAACAAGTAAAGATTATTCATTAAAAAAAAAAAAAAAAGTTAAATGTTACAATACTTAAAAAAAAAAAAAAAAAAAAAACATCGAGACCCCCCCCCCCCCAAATACATTACACATAAACCCCAATTACATATTGAATACCCCACACATCCAAGATGCAGAAGAATACTTTTTTAATGAGTTGAAGTTTTTAATGATTCACCTATTTACAAAATTAGCCTCCGTTCGAATCTGACTTTGAAATCGTGCCACTTCACTAAAAATCACACCATTTCTAAGCTGCATGTCAGTGCGACTTCAGGTGCAGTTTGGCTGGCATCTGTGCGATTTCATGCACAGATATCTAAACTAGTTGCACCTGAAATTGCCAAAAATAGTGCCGGCACTTCTTTTTTTTTTTTTTTTATCCAACAAAAGTATTTATTGAAATTGCACAGGTACAGTACACTTAACATGACATTGACAACAGTGTTCCAACTTAGTTTTTACATACAGTACAAAAGTATCACCATATACAGTATAGTTTGCATAGACCTCGAGACTTCTTTTATGTCTCCACCTTATACATCAAAGCTTTATTCCATCTTTATGCCTCCTTGTGCATTCTCATCCTTAATTGATTCCCAGCAGTCTATCAGTTATCAAATCCTCTGGAGCCAATCCTGGTACATCTAGCCACATTGCCCATAGTTTCTCAAATTTATGTGGATTACCCCTGTGTTGATAAATTATTTTTTCCATCCGTAACGTCCTCCCTACATTGTCAATCCATTATTTTGTGGTTGGAGGTTCTTCAACCCGCCAATGTAGCATAATTAACTTCCTGGCCTGGAACAGAACTCTATGTACTGCTTCTCTACAGTGTTCCTCCCATTCATATTCCTCCAGAGCACCCAAGAGACAGGCTCTCGGATCCTGTGGAAGCGATATTTGAAACACTGTATTAACAGTGGTCACTACTGCGTTCCAATAAGTGTCTAACTTGGGACAGCGCCATAGCATGTGAATAAGACTCCCATGCTCTCTTTTGCATCTGGTACATATGGGATCGAGCTGCGGGTTCATCAAATGTAGCCTGTGAGGGGTATAGTATGTTCCAAGGAGGATATACAGTTGAGTTAGCCGTTGGGATACATTTAAGGAACTTTTACCTACCGCCTGGCATATTTCTTCCCACTGCTCCCCATCCAATGGTCCCGCGTCTGCCTCCCACTTCTCCCTGACCCTCAGAGGGTGCCGTTCCATCGCGGATTGCAGCAGGATGGCATAGCATTGTGATATAAATCCTTTGGATGAGGCGGCACCCTCAAGAAGGCAGAAAACACTCCGAGGAGCGACTTTGCGCTGTCCGGCGCTTCTTTTTTAAATCGATGAGGCCCCACAAAGTCGGCATTGCACCGGTTTGAACAGTTCCTTTACCGACAATAGGGTGCGACTTTTCATGTGATTTGGACCTGTCTAATCGCATAAAAAGTCACACCGGTGTGAACAAGGGTGAAGGTATATTTCTTTTTTGAACTCGTGCAAGTAAATGCAATCTTTAACCTAGAAATTTTTAAATCAACAGGGATTCATCTTTTTTTATTTACCTTTTTTGTGATGGCCATCTTGTACAATAGTATCACATCGTCCCACTGCAATGAACGAATTACAGCCATTGATATTACAGCACCAATTGGCAGCATGTTGCATGGTAAACCCTAAATATGTGTGTAACATACAGTAAAGCATAGTATAAGAGTTATCCAAACTAAATCTGCATTTTTAAAGTTTTCATTTCTGTCCATTTCTCTTATTATTTAAAAAATACAGTATATTTAAGGCATATTTAAAAACACATTACCAAATACCAGTGGCGTCGGGAGGGGAGCTGACGGGGGCTGGAGCCCCGAGTGTGCCCCCAAAAAGCCCCAGGTCTCGATATACCTAAATACATTATTAGCCCCGAGCCGTTTACACAGGCAACAGGGAACGATCTCCCACTTATCCAGCTTGACGTACAAAAAGTCCCGCCTCCGGGACCCGGCTTCTATGATGGATGTCATACTGGTCCAATGCCGGGACCGTGGGACATGTGACATCCATCATAGGCGCTGCCGGGGCCAGGAGGAGGCGGGAATGACACTGTGGCCGCGCTGGGCACTGGGAGATCCCCGCTCGCTCTGTGTAAATGGGCGGGCAGCTCTTCTATCCTGGCTCTGGCTGCCTTGTGCCTGCAGGGCTGTCTGAGTGGTGGTGAATGCCGGGATGAGTGTACTCGCACACTACAGGTAAGGCTGAGCAGCAACAATCTGTGTATGTCAGGTAGGTCAGTGTATGTGACAGGTAAGTCAGTGTATGTCGGGTAGGTCAGTGTATGTGTCAGGTAGGTCAGTGTAGGTGTCAGGTAGGTCAGTGTAAGTGTCAGGTAGGTCAGTGTAAGTGTCAGGTAGGTCAGTGTATGTGTCAGGTAGGTCAAGCAAGTGAGCCTATCACCCTCCCCGCCCGCCGCTTCCCTCCCGGCTTTATCTTTGGGCTGAAGCCCCTGGTCTTTTTTTGACCTAGCAACACCCCTGCCAAATACTAAGGCTGCACATGTGCAAAAAAATAAATAAAAAAATGATAAGAAAATAATTTTGGTATACAAAGCTCATTAAAAAGTTATTTTTGAATAAACCACTGCATAACAAAAGTGTAAAATTTGCCTACACAGTTACTATATTTCTTTGTACTTCTGTTTCTGTTCTTAATCACAATAAAAAATTTTGGAACAAAAAAAAAAAGTGTAAAATTTGGCCTCGTCACAGCGGTTTTTATTTATCCTGGGACTTGGAGCAAACACATACACGTGCAAAGTCATAGAAGAGCTTATCAGCTTTGTAATATGATTATACACATCTGTCGTAGTTACTTATGTAACATGGTAATAACATCTTTTACGTTAATAAGTAGTGGCTAAAAATTGTTGGCTTGTATCATTCTAATAAACATCTGAAAATAGCTTTCTAGCCAAATATATAGTTTACTGCAATACAGTGTTTTATTCCCTATTTAGATTTAGTCCAGTGCTACAACTGTTTTACTGTTACTGTTATAATTACACTATTTTTTTCATTTTGTGCCATGCAGTTATCAGTTTGTTTGCCATTATTTTAAACTTTCTTTTATTTGAATTGATGAATTGATGAATTAAGAAATACTTTATGAGCCTAAAGTCAGTTTAGGGACACACACATAGACGTTTGTTCTGGGTGATTGTGTGATAGCAGGGTATACATGCTATCTTTTTTGACACAAGCTCTGTCAGGTCTATGTCTAGTGGCTTATTGATTAATATATTGTCACGACTGTGGTTGCTTTTGTTGCTTTGGATACAGGGATGTAGAACATATAGTAGTATACCTTTGGGATTTTTATAAATTAGATCCTTTGACATTTTGTCACCTTGTCTTTCAAATGCAACTTTGAAACCTGTTTAATTGTTTCACCAACTGAATATACTGTATAATATTTGAAATGAGCATTTTTTACAGCATTATAGTGAAGTCATTTTTTTTATTTAAAGTTTGATTCATACTGCTGTGGTGCATTAATACATGCAAATTAACGTGCTTTATGCGGCACATTAACCACTTGAGCTCCACAAGATTTTACATAGCTTTTCGGTGGTATTTGATCACCGCTGGAATTGTTTTTGTTTATTATATAAACCAAAAAAAAACACGAAAGTCTTTTAAAAAAAAAAAATGATATTTTCTACTTTCTGTTATAAAACATATCCAATAAAATCTAATTTCTTCATAAATTTAAGCCAAAATGTATTGTGCTACATGTCTTTGTTAAACAAAAAAAATCCCAATAAATATATATGAATTGGTTTGTGTGAAAGTTATAGAAGCTACAAACTGTAGTATATACAGTTGCTTGAAAGAGTACTCATAAAATGTTCTACATTTTGTCATCTTACAACCAAAAAAACATAAATGGATTTATTGGGATTTTATGTGATAGATCAATGCAAAGTGGCACATAATTGTGAAGTGGAAGTAAAATGATAAATGGTTTTCAAAATTGTTTACAAATAAATATGTGAAATGAGTGGCGTGCATTTGTATTCAGCCCCTCTGAGTCAATACTTTGTAGAACCATCTTTAACTGCAATTACAGCTGCAAGTCTTTTTAGGGATATCTCTACCAGCTTTGCACATCTAGAGAGTACATTTTTGCCCATTCTTCTTTGCAAAATAGCTCAAGCTCTGTCAGATTGGATGGAGAGCGTCTGTGAACAGAAATTTTCAAGTCTTGTCACAGATTCTCAATTGGATTTAGGTCTGGACCTTGACTGGGCCATTCTAACACTTGAATATGCTTTGATCTAAACCATTCCATTGTAGCTCTGGCTGTATGTTTAGGGTCGTTGTCCTGCTGGGAGGTGAACCTCTGCCCCAGTCTCAAGTCTTTTGCAGACTCTAACAGGTTTTCTTCTTAAGATTGCCTTGTATTTGGTTCCATTCACCTTCCCATCAACTCTGACCAGCTTCCCTGTCCCTGCTGAAGAAAAGCCTCCCCACAACATGATGCTGCCTCCACCATGTTCCACAGTGGGGATGGTGTGTTCAGGGTGATGTGCAGTGTTAGTTTTCTGCCACACATAGCATTTTGTTTTTAGGCCAAAAAGTAAAATTTTGGTCTCATCTGACCAGAGCACCTTCTTCTACGTTTGCTGTGTTCCCCACATGGCTTCTCACAAGCTGCAAACAGGACTTCTTATCACTTCCTTTCAACAATGGCTTTCTTCATGCCACTCTTCCATAAAGGTCAGAGTTGTGGAGTGCATGACCAATAGTTGTCCTGTGGACAGATTCTTCCACCTGAGCTGTGGATCTCTGCAGCTCCCCCAGAGTTACCTCTTGGCGGCTTCTCTGATTAATGCTCTTCTTGCCTGGCCTGTCAGTTTAGGTGGACAGCCATGTCTTGGTAGGTTTGCAGTTGTGCGTTACTCTTTCCATTTTCGGATGAAGGATGGAACAGTGTTCTGTGAGATGTTCAAAGTTTGGGATTTTTTTTTTATAACCTAACCCTGCTTTAAACTTCTCCACAACTGTATCCCTGACCTGTCTGGTGTGTTCCTTGGCCTTCATGATGCTGTTTGTTCACTAAGGTTCTCTGACAAAACTCAGAGGGCTTCACAGAACAGCTGTATTTATACTGAGATTAAGTGGCACACAGGTGGACCCTATTTACTAATTAGGTGACTTCTGAAGGCAATTGATTCCACTAGATTTTAGTTAGTGCTATCAGATTAAAGGGGGCTGAATACAAATGCACACCACTCTTTTCAGATATTTATTTGTAAAAGGTTTGGAAAACCATGTATAATTTTCCTTCCACTTCACAAGTGTGTTGGTCTATTACATAAAATCACAATAAAATGCATTTATGTTTTTGGTTGTAACATGGCAAAATTTGGAAAATTTCAGGGGGGTATGAATGCTTTTTCAAGGCACCATATATTTGAAAATTGGTCAATTCTGATGTACTGATGGCCTATATCATTTCCTGAGGTTCTAAATATGCCAGGACAGTACAAATGCCCCCCATATGACCCCTTTTTGTAAAGTAGTTATTTCAAGGTATTCAGTAAGAGGCATGGTGAGTTTTTCGAAGTTGTATTTTTTTTGGTTTTAAATAAAGAAATTAAATAAAATGAAGAAATTAAATAAAATTGATTTTTTTTTCACAATTGTTTTTTTTATACATGTCACCAGTGCCGTACAGTGTCATTATATGACTGGTGTGGGGTTGATCATGAATACTGACTGGTAAAAATATGTAAAAAAATAAATACAGTACATATTTTTTTCTTCAATTTTTTAACTTTGCCCTAAAATTGTTCCAAATTGCCCAAAATTTGTGTGAAGGGCCAGCAGATGCATCAAGCCTGCCTCTCTATTGTTGTTGTTCACTCGTTTAGTTGTATCTGAATCTTCGTGACCTCATGGACCATAGCGTGCCAGGTTTTTCTGTCCTCCACTGCCTCCCGGTGCTTGCTTAGCTTCATGTTCATTGCTTTGATGCTGCTATCTATCCATCTTGTTTTCTTTCGTCCTCTTCTCCTTTTTCCTTCCATGTTTGCCAGCATCAGGGTCTTTTCCAATGAGTTCTCTCCTTACATTAGGTGGCCAAAGTATTTGAGTTCAGCTTCAGAATCTGTACTTCCAGTGAATAGTCAGGGTTGATTTCCTTCAAGACTGACTGGTTTGATCTTCTTGCTGTCTCTTCTTTATCTCTTCTGCTAGGTCCTTGCCATTTTTGTCTATTCTCGCACCCATCTTTGCACAAAACTTTCCCTCGATATCAACAATTTTCTTGAAAAGTTCTCTAGTCTTTCCCATTCTGTTTTTTTCCTCTAATTCTTTGCATTGATTTCTTAAGAAGGTCTTTTTGTCTCTTCTTGCTATTCTCTGGAAGTCTGCATTCAGTTGGTTATATTTTCCCCTTTCTCCATTGCCTTTTGCCTTCCTTCTTTGTTCAGCTATTTGTATAGCCTCATCAGAAAGCTACTTTGCTTTCTTGCATTTCTTCTTCTTTGAGATGGTTTTCATGGCTGCGTCCTATACAATGTTACACACTTCCTTCCATATTTCCTCAGGCACTCTGGCTATCAGATCTAATCCCTTAAATCTGTTTGTCGCCTCCACTGAGTATTCACAAGGGATCCGATTTAGATCATATCTGAATGGTCTAGTGCCACTGCCTTTTTATTATACACAGCCAAAATATTTCATTGTGCAGCATTACAGCTTTGGGCACAATGCAGGCAAGCCACTGGCATCCTAAAAACTAGTGATGTAATTGGTTGATAAGGAGGACATCGGGTGCCTGCACAGAATACTCGTTTGACCTTCCCCTGTCCCTCTTCTTCAGCACTCATGTTAGCTGTGAGAGGGAGAAGAGACACACTGGAATACCAATCAATACCAGTGTGCAAAGGTATATTGCATTGTAATAATAAATGTTTGGCCTCCTATGTTTGTGGATGGTGCTGCCTTATTAAAACAACTAGTTTAGTGCATTACAATTTAGAATGGGGTGCCTCAAGATTGTGCAGAATTTTAAAGGGTGCCTTGACTGAAAAAAGGTTAAGAAACACTGGTATAAGCAATGGTTTAGCTATCATAAATGGGTTTCTTATTCACAGCTTGCTTATGGTTTTGATCTGTCATTGGCTACAGCTGATCACATGGTACAGGTAGCCAGATACCAGGTGATTACTGTGGGCCAATCACAGGCCACAACAGTAATCAAGCTGTTAATGAATAGAAAGCCCTTCATGACAAGTTGTTTACATTATCATGTGATCGCTATGACCAATCATAGCGGGTCATATGATACCCAGTTACTAGTAACAATAATCTGTTGTGTCCAGTGGATACAGAGGTCACAGGAGGATCGTGCTGCACACCCTAGTGGGCATGCTGCACGCTCTGAATACAGGAGAGGTACAGTCAGGTATATGTACGTGAGTGGGCCTGCAGCTGCCACCCCGCCACAGTACATATTCAGCAAGTGGTTAACCTGTGTTCTGTTGAATTAATTTGAACTGGCTGCCTAATGCATAAAAACGTACCAAAAAAGGTGCATGCGCTTTTTAAAATAATGTAGCACACCACTCATGGTTGTGCATTACGATGTGGTGTGAGGTCCTGAAAAACAGGTGCATTGATGTTCCATTAAGAATAGAAAGCACTGCAGCAGAGTACATGCTTTACTGCTACGCAATTCAGTCTTAATATTTCAAAGCATTTATATTGTTATGAACATTGTACAGAACCGTTCATAACACATCATGAAATTAAATATATCTTGGCAGCAGGAAACTGAACTATGCACAGTCATTTACAAACATCCCATCAATTTGGATCTGTCTTTATATAAAAAGATTGTAAATGCAAAATGTCAGAAAAATATCACACTTTTTTCTTCAGTGTTTTAGTCTTCATTTATTCGCTAATTATAGAGTGCTTTTCATATAAAGGCACACTTTTTCAATCTCACTGACAGTTCATTATATTTACCACCTTTCCACCGGAGTTATTTTGACAATATCCATATTATTTGCCTGTTTACCTAAATGCAGTTTTCTGCAAGAACGCCCTTCCTCTAGTATGCTCACATATAATGAGGAACAGCAAAGTTAGTTTTTATCATTTAACCTTCCTGAAAAAAATCTTTCTGACAATTTTCCCATGTTCCAATTGCTTGTGATTTGTCTATGTATGCAGACATATTTTTGTCCATGCTTATTAAATCGCTTTATAGCCTGCCACTACGTATCTTCATCTTCTGAGTGCAAGTATGTCTGTGAAGCTTCAAAGATAAACAATATTTAAAAAGATTGCATAACAAGCCACTGGGGTGCAACTTTAAAGAAAATGGAAGCCATTTTGCTTTTTTTTTTTTTTTTTTACTTACCTATGTAAACGTGATCAGCCTAATTTAAAGCAGAACTAAAGTCCCACTGTCAGTCACTGCCAGCAGACAGGCTTTTTATTGTAGAGATATGCAATGTCTCTTCTGAAATAAAATCCACCACTCTCATGATCAATGAGAAGAAGAGTAGTGTCCTTCATGACTCTCACCACAAATTTCTCAAGGTGTGGGCCCTGTTGTGGTCTTACGTTCTCCCTACGCTGCACCCGACCAGCCTGGGCCTGTTTAATTGTCCCCACTCATCTACCAGCTTGGGGGAACTTTTTCCTCCTGTCTCTTTCTTTTCTCTTCTTCCATTGTCTTTCTTCTCATCTCTCTTTCCCTCCTGCTCCTTGGTCCCCTTCTCCCCACTCCCCTTCTTTTTTTTTTTATCTCATTAAATGACCAGTTTAAGCTTTGTTTCCATATATTCATGTGGATTGTTCCCCACTCCAGCCCTTGTGCCATAAGGTTCAGGCACCCTGTGTTGACCGCCAGCCTTGGCCGGGGAGGGTCCCTCAGTTTACTCTTTTAAAAAAGGAAAAAAAAAACACTTCCTATAGGTGTAGTTATACACGTTGTTGGAGCCTTGAGCCTACTGTTGATATCCCTGTGTGGGAATGTTGCATCTGTATCCTTTGTTTTATATTCCAATAAAAAATATTGTACCATAAATAAAATCCACCTACTTGCCTGCATGCAGCATGTGCAGCTTGGCTTAGCTGTTTAAGCCCTTTGAAATAGTCATCAGTGTGACAAAAAAAAGCATTAGGGCAGGGCCTAATTATATCTGAACGACCACTAGGAAAGTAGGCTGAATCCATGCTGGCTTATGAGAGCTGGGAGCCTGAGCCTTAAAAGGACACAGCACTGATATCTGCAAAATGTTTTTTAGGCGGTGCACTACTGCCTGAGTGCACTATACTTGGGAGTGTAATATAATATTTTGCTTTTAATATAGTGTAGCGGCCATAACCCCTAGGGGTAACCTTAAACTTTCTGGGCTTACCAATTACCTCCTCGTAGCTCGTCGGTTGTTGTCCAGGGGTTCCCAGGGTTAGTACCCAGTAACTTCAGAAGCTGACACACAAAAAGCCTTTTGAGGATTTTTATTTTGCAGGGGTAACATCCAATAATAACACAGTCTCAGGTGGGAATAGAGGGCACGGGTGATAAAACTCAGGCACTTTGAACTGCTGACATCAATTGAATGTCTCTTAGTTAGCCCAGAGAGTAGCCACTCGCAACTGGGTGCTTCACTGCTGGATAAACCTCTAACCATAGATTTAGCAGCCAACATGTGATCCGGAAAGTTTTCAAAGTCTCTGCCACAGACTAGATTGTAACTGAAGATAAGTAGGAACCTTTCCCACAGTACCTGGAGGATCTCTCAGCCTTCTTGGCAATACTGTGAGAAGTGTAGATTCTCTAGTGTCCATACAACTCAGCTCCCAGGCTCTTACCGAGCAGCCAGCTTCTTGGCTCTCCTCCGAAGAGTTCTACCCTGGTCGATTGTACGAGTTGCTGTGTCCCTCCAATATCAAGAGCACACCGAGACACCTCTGAATCCTCCTTCAGTTACTGGGCCTCAAACTAGCCAGTTCCGAGGCTCGGGAACGGACGCATCCCTAACCCCAGACCATAAGGGCCTCTGGGGCTGGTCATCGTGAACATGCTTGCAGGGACGGCAGACACTCCTTGGTCCGGGACCCCTCACGGGGCCGGTCCGGACCGGAACCAGGAATCAAAGAGCAAGCCGAACCCTGAACACATGACTTCAGCATCTTAAATACCCCTTCCCTGACTACACAGCGGGGCCAGACGCGCCCACTGATTGGCTCTGAGAAAGATTGGTACCTAACACGTCCAACCAGGCTTGGTTCTCAGCCTGTCACAGGTGCCTCACTGCACCTATGACCAGGCAGAACTTCAGTACAGCCCAGCCAAACTATCGCCAAAGTAAAAACCTGCACAATTAATCCCCAGAACTCTGTTACAGTTCTGGAAAAACTAACTTTACATTGATAGCGCACACTTTAATAAAGTGTGGGCGCTACAATAGCTTATAGTGTTTTTCAGTATTATACTATCTAAGCCTTTCTTTTTTTGAGTGGAGTCCTGGAGGTTGGTGTGGAGTTAGAGATTTATTATCAAAGAAACATTGAGGAGGACTGTGGGAGAGCAGTGGTGCCTTGGAGTGAATCCCTTTAAAGGGAAATGCCCATCTGACCTATTTTCCACCAAATAGGTCCAAACAGTTAGGTGACAGCTGAGTGTGAATTGTGGTGGACCCCTCTGCACTTTATTCATTATAAAGAATGTTTAAAGACTGCACAAAGTCTAGTTGTTCATATACGTTTAACCACTTTAATACAGGGCACCCCCTACCTGCCCAGGCCATTTTTTAGCTTTCAGCGCTGTCACACTTTGAATGACAATTGTGTGGTCATGCTACACTGTAACCATGTGAAATTGTTATCATTTTCTTCACACAAATAGAGATTTCATTTGGTGGTATTTAATCACTTCTGGGTATTTTATTTTTTCATTAAAAAAAAAAAGACCGAAAACTTTGAAAAAAATAAGATTTTCTTAGTTTCTGTCAGGAAATTTTATAAACAAGTAATTTTTCACTGATGGGCGCTGATGAGGCGGCACTGATAGGCTGCACTGATGGGCACTGATGAGGTGGCACTTATGGGCATTGATGAAGTGGCACTTATGGGCACTGATTAGGTGGCACTGATGAGGAGGCATGAATATGCAGCACTTATGGGCACTGATAGGTGGCACTGATATGTGGCACTGATGAGCACTGATACGTGGTACTGGGTGGCACTGGTGGGCACAGATAGGCGGCACTGGTGGGCACAGATGGGCAGCACGGATAGGCGGCATTGATGGGCAGCAGTGATAGCCAGCACTGATTGCTGGCAATTGTGGGTACTGATTGCTGGCAGTTGTGGGCACTGATTGCTGGCAGTTGTGGGCACTGATTGCTGGAAATTGTGGGCACTGGTTGGTACTGATTGGTAACACCTAATTGTAATCAAGGCACTGATGATCAGTGCCCTGATTACATACCTAGATGTCCCCCTGTGGGGAGATGCCCCTGATTCTCTCCTTACACTCTGTCAGTTACCAATTAGCGGCATCTGCGTGTTTACATGTGACCAGCTGTGATTGGACACAGCCGATCACATGGTTAAAGAGCCGTGGCCGCAGTTCTTTACAGAGATCGGGGTCGTGCCGTCTGGGAGGCCGTCATATGGCGTCCACCCAGAACGAGAGCCGCACCGCCCAGCCGTCATTTGACGGTGGGTGGGCGGCAAGTGGTTAAGGGAGTGCATCATTGGACATTTTTACTTTTAATTAAAGTGTTAATAAAGCCACAACAGTAAAATCAGCATGTATATGCAGTAAAGCATGCTTGTTATACTCACTGTGGAGCCTGGGGGGTTAATCCTGCACATTGAGTAAAAAGGCTGTTTGATTTCCTCTGATTCTCCTCTTCTTCCACAGTCCCCAATTCATCTCCTGATAGTACAGAGCCTTAGGAGGCACTCTGCACATGCTCAGTTTGGTGTGTATTGCTAGAGAGGTTTTTTTTTTTGGAAGGCTGCATGTGTTCGGCATAGGGCCAATTAGCACTGTCTAGACAGAGGGTCAGAGGTCATGCTGCCTCAAAGGTCAGTCAGAGGAGAATGAAAACTCCTACAAGCTTTAACCTAGCCTAATCCAGCCTTGTGCAGGTCTACAAACTTGTCCCTGACATCCTTTGACAGCTCTTTGGTCTTGCCTATGATCATGAGGTTTGAATGTAAGAAAGAGATTCTGTGGACAGGTGTCTTTTATACACATAACGAAACTGACAGGAATAATCTGTGTACCACATGAGCACATACTGTAGCCAATCTGTGGGAGCCAGAATTTTTGTTGGTTGGCTGGTAGGGGATCAAATACTTATTTTACTCACTGAACTGCGACTCAATTTATAACATTTGTATCATGTGTTTTTCTGGATTTTTGGTTGATATTTTGTCTCTATCGTTTAAAATACACCTATGATAAAAAATTTAGACCCTTCATTTCTTTGTAAGTGGGCAAACTTACCAAGTCTGCAAGGAATTAAATAAATATTTCCCCCACTGTATATGTTAATTTACTCATCTTATGGTTTTGATGTGTATATATTTTGTGACAGTTCATTTATATGCTGATCATATATTAAGAATGCTAGCAGTTTCTTTTTTTCTATAGGTAAAGATATGCTACATACAGTGGTGTGAAAAAGTGTTTGCCCCCTCCCTCATTTCCTGTTCCTTTGCATGTTTGTCACACTTAAGTGTTTAGGAACATCAAACCAATTTAAACAATAGTCAAGGACAACACAAGTAAACACAAAATGCAATTTGTAAATGAAGGTGTTTATTATTAAAGGTGAAAAAAAATCCAAACCATCATGGCCCTGTGTGAAAAAGTGATTGCCCCCTAAACCTAATAACTGGTTGGGCCACCCTTAGCAGCAACAACTGCAACCAAGCGTTTGCGATAACGTGCAATGAGGCTTTTACAGCGTCCTGGAGGAATTTTGGCCCACTCATCTTTGCAGAATTGTCCTAATTCAGTTACATTAGAGGGTTTTCGAGCATGAACGGCCTTTTTAAGGTCATACCACAACATCTCAATAGGATTTAGGTCAGGACTTTGGCTAGGCCACTCCAAAGTCTTCATTTTGTTTTTCTTCAGCCATTCGGTGGTGGACTTGCTGGTGTGTTTAGGATCATTGTCCTGCTGCAGAACCCAAGTTCGTTTCAGCTTGAGTACACAAACAGATGGTCGGACATTCTCCTTCAGGATCTCTTGGTAGACAGCAGAATTCATAGTTCCTTTTATCACGGCAAGTCTTCCAGGTCCTGAAGCAGCAAAACAGCCCCAGACCATCACACTACCACCACCATATTTTACTGTTGGTATAATGTTCTTTTTCTGAAATGCAGTGTTCCTTCTACGCCAGATATACTTGGACACACACCTTCCAAAGAGTTCCACTTTTGTCTCATCGGTCCACAGAGTGTTGTCCCAAAAGTCTTGGGGATCATCAAGATGTGTTGTGGAGAAATTGAGACGAGCTTTGATGTTCTTTTTGCTCAGCAGTGGTTTTCTCCTTGGAACTCTGCCATGCAGGCCATTTTTGCCCAGTCTTTTCCTGATGGTGGAGGCATGAACGCTGACCTTAACTGAGGCAAGTGAGGCCTGCAGTTCCTTGGACGTTGTTGTGGGGTCTTTTGTGACCTCTTGGATGACTTGTCGCTGCGCTCTTGGGGTAATTTTGGGCGGCCGGCCACTCCTGGGAAGGTTCCCCACTGTTCCATGTCTTCGCCATTTGTGGATAATGGCTCTCACTGTGGTTTGCTGGATTCCAAAAGCTTTGGAAATGGCTTTTAAGGATCTTCTGGTGGACCTTACAAGCAGCTCCTATTTAAGTGATGCCTTGATTGTGAACAGGTGTGGCAATATCAGGCCTGGGTGTGGCTAGAGAAATTGAACAGGTGTGGACAACCACAGTTATAGTATAACAAGGGGGGCAATCACTTTTTCAGGGCCATGATGGTTTGGATTTACAAATTGCATTTTGTGTTTACTTGTGTTGTCCTTCTATTGTTTAAATTGGTTTGATGTTCCGAAACACTTAAGTGTGACAAACATGCAAAGGAACAGGAAATGAGGAAGGGGGCACACTTTTTCACACCACTGTATTTCTTTACACTTTAACGCATGAATCTTTTCATGCGTTGTTATTTGAATCATTATTGTGTTTTGAGTGACACATTTCTATCTAACATTTGTGAGGGAGTGGGAATACACATGACGGTGTAAGCAGCAACCTTTTATGTTGAAAATCTTTTTTTTTGGTTTATTTGTTAATTTTATATTATCACTGATAGTTTAGCACTTAGAGTGGATTTGCGCAGAGCATACCCTTTCACAATTTTTTGCATGTGCGGCTCAGCTTATAGTGCCAGCCCAATTCCTGTGTGCCAGGATGACTGTCTCCTACACATGTGCAGGTGTAACGTCATCCCACGCTGGCCATAAAAGACAACTGAAGACTGGTGTCAATACTGGCACACAGACCGGCGAGGGAAGGGGGCGGTCAGAAGAAAGATAATTTTAAACCCTTTAGTTCCACTTTAAATAATCAAAATCCTATTGTATAAATAATAATCTGAGTCTTAATGTATAAATAACCCTATTAATATAGACCTCTGTACTTGGTATACTTGGTATAGTGAATATGTGGTCAAATCCAGATCAATTGAGAATTGAGATTGAGATTTATACTTGCCCTTTGGTATTTACAGTATAGTGGTAGCATCAATCCATTCGGGTGGGATTTCACAACTTTTTTTTCACTTTTACGAGAGGAGTATGGTGCTAATTGCACATATATGGCATCATACAACTTTTACTGCCCCCCACCCCCTTTTTTTTTAATGGAGTCCTTTGTGCTGGTGTAGTGCACCTTGCTGGTCCTGATTGTCCACTTGGCGGTTGTGTTTTCTTATAGACGCTGGTGGGCGTCTGTGGGGTGACACAAAGGGAATGGGGTGTTTCACCCCACTGGGTGGATGGGCGTATGTGATCGACTGGCTTGGTGTCCCTACACCTGTACACTTGGAGGGGCTTGGGTGCGCATTGTCTAAGGCAGGAATGCACTCATATGTTTCCCCTCCGCTTCCGAAATGAGGGCTTGGGGGAGACTGTTCCTGGGGCGGTGCTCGTCGGTTGGCGGGTTCTGTCTGTGGGCCTTGTCCCCGCCCCATGTTCTGGAGCTGCTGGCATGTGGGTTTGCCCTAGATGTAGACCTGGGATGGCTGTGTATGCATGGCTCCTCCCCCTTGCTTCCACATCACGTTATGGTGATTAGCACCTGGCGTGATGAGGAGGGATATATAAGGCCCCACATGGCGGTGGCCATGCTGTTGGAGTCCATGGGAGCCTGGTTTCATTACCACACACAACTGGCAGGTGTGTTACTGCCGCTTTGTCATTTGGATTGAATAATTGTCTGTGGATCTATTTGCAGCATGGAAATCTGACTCTGTTTGGTGCCTTTATGTTTTGCAGGGTTAAGTGTTTTTTTTTTTAACCTCAGGTCCCCTCTTCCCTTTGCATTGGATTTACTGACCCTTTGTGTTGTGCTAGGATGTAAATTCCACGCCTGTAACCCATATATATATATATATATATATATATATATATGTATGTATGTATGTGTGTGTGTGTGTGTGTGTGTGTGTGTGTGTGTGTGTGTGTATATATATATATATATATATATATATATATATATATATATATATAAAACCTTTTTTAAGTGGTATTAGAAGCTTGAGAGAGTTTGTAGGCACAGACATGGTAGTTTCCGTATGCTGTTATAATAATTTTCACTGTTTGTTTTCAGTGAACTTTATTGTGAAGAATTAGGCATTTTACACCATCTAGTGGATATCCAGGCTCTCTATATGTTAAAGTGGTGTTCCAGCCGCAATTTTCTTTTTAAAAGTCAGCAGCTACAAACACTGTAGCTGCTGACTTTTAATAAGGACGCTTACCTGTCCAGCGATCCCACGATGTCGGCCGCCCATGGGCAATCTGTCCATCGGATCGGCTGCCAGTGCCTCCATCTTAACAAAGATGCGGCTTCACTGCCCGTTTCCTACTGCGCATGCGTGAGTCGCGCAGAGCTTTGTAAATGGCCCCGTTGTTTTCTGGGACACACACATGTCCCAGAAGGCAACGGGGCCGATCGCCGAAGAGGAGGAAGCGCAGCGGAATAGGAAGAGGTAGATTAGGAAGACTGCCTAGTAACAGCGGTTTCAGGTAAGTTTAAAAAAATTTTTTTGAATATTAATGCATTTTTTCTTTTTTGGGTGGCCCTCCACTTTAAGTTGTGAGCTATAAAGAAGTAAGCTATGATCTACAATGATGAGTTTTGTCCCTTCTTTTTTGATAGGAAAGAGATAGTGGGATTTTTAGGGTGCCAAGAACAAATCAAAACCAATATATAAAAATATCAAATTTATTTATACATAGATAAAATCATCAGGAAATCATCATACAATAACCATGAACAGCAGTATTTTCTTGCTCTACATGTTTTGCCATATGATGGCTTCCTCAGGAGATAAGCACTGCATGTATGGTCACTACAAGTTGAGAACAATAAATTAGAAACATGCAAAATCTTTATAATATATGATATCATAATGAAAAATATAAACACATAAAAAACTCTCAAAAAAGCATAGGTCAGAAGAGCTGAGATCGGTAAATCCCTACCTGATAATGATTTATATCCTATAAATATTGAATTGACGGCTCAGATGTAAGGAGGATAATGACAGGGATATTGGGAGATATTTGGTGCACTACAGAGGGGGGACATAGGAACTTTAATGGCAATAGGCCTATGGAATGGGACGATATTTGTAAATGGCCACCAAACAATATATATAAAAACATATATGTATGGAATAGCCCATAAGTTTAACCCACTGGTAAATCTAAAGTCTAAAAGTTGTTCAAATAGCCAGAAAAAACATTCATCCCAGCAAGAAAACTCTCAGTTGCTCCATAATCAGGGAATTAATCTTCCAAAGGGAAATTCACAAGCCGTTATAAATCCTAATCGACAACAAATCGATTTACAAAAAAAAAATTGGTAACTCCAATTAGCCAACATATGGGGCTATACCATAGCTTCAAGTTATCCAAGATTAAATTCTTTGCCCTTGAACATATACCTGTACACGAGAGAGGGGGTGATGTTGACAAACTACTCCTACAACGTGAAACAAAATGGATTCACACCTTATCAGCCATGAAACATCCATGACTGAATAAGTCCATTAGCTTCAAGCCCTTCCTTTAAACCACTGAAATTCTTTTTTTTTGTTAAAGAGAATTTTAAGACTTTACTTATTCAGGATCAAGTTTTCTGATCAAAGATTATGCAATATTTGTTTGCTTGTGTGTTTAATTTTTTGTAACTAATTTTTGCTTGGGATGGAGGGGCTTTTCAGATATCCCTACCCCTAATATTATTTGTAATTCCTTTCTTAAGGAAATATATATATATATATATATATATATATATATATATATATATATATATATATATATATATATATATATTATATATATTTTTTTTTTTTAAAGGCTTTTATGTCAATATTAATATGTTTTTCAATTTGGGGTTGTTTTCTCACAAATGTGTATAGATTGCACCAAAAGTCCCAAAACGCCTTGTGTCTAGGAACACACAGAGTGTCTACATAGTTTAGGTGCCAATCATGCAGGAGAAGAACAAAAATGTTATATATTTCAGCTTACCAGTCCTTAGATGTGGAGGCTGCATTAGTATTAAGTTTTCAGGCTAAGGATCTATTTTATCAAATACAAAAATTACAAGAAATGCAGTGTCTTTGTCACTTCCTGTGAACAGGAAGCAAAAACAATTTATTTCCATAAACTACTAATTAGGGATGAGCCTGATGTTCGAGTCACACGCCTGTTCGCCGAATAGCGAACAAATGGGGTTTGCGGCAAATTCGAAAGCCGCGGAACACCCTTTAAAAGACTATGGGAAAAATCAAAAGTGCTAATTTTAAAGGCTTATATGCATGGTATTGTCATAAAAAGTGTTTGGGGACCTGGGTCCTGCCCCAGGGGACATGTATCAATGCAAAAAAAAGTTTTAAAAACTTAAGTTTTTTTGGGAGCAGTAATTTTAATAATGCTTAAAATGAAACAATAAAAGTGAAATATTCCTTTATATTTCGTACCTGGGGGGTGTCTATTATATGCCTGTAAAGTGGCGCATGTTTCTCGTGTTTAGAACAGTTCCTGCACAAAATTACATTTCTAAAGGAGAAAAAGTCATTTAAAACTACTCGCAGCTATAATGAATTTTCAGTCCCGGCAATACAGATAAAAGAAATCATTGAAAAGAACGGCATGGGATCCCCCCAGTCCATTTCCAGTCCCTTTGGGTCTGGTATGAATATTAAGGGGAACCCTGAACCAAAATTTTAAAAAAATTGCGTGGGGATCTGCCCAAATTCCATACCAGGCCCTTCAGGTCTGGTATGGATATTAAGGGGAACCCCGCACCAAAATAAAAAAAATGGTGTGGGGGGTCCCCATAAAAATCCATACCAGACCTGCTATGGATTTTAAGGTAAACCCCTGTGCCAAAATTTAAAAAAAATGGCGTGGGGTCCCCCAAAAAATCCATACCAGACCCTTATCCAAGCACACAACCTGGCAGGCCGCAAGAAAAGAGGAGGGGAAGAGAGAGTGCCCCCCCTCCTGAACCGTACCAGGCCACATGCCCTCAACATGGGGAGGGTGCTTTGGGGTAGCCCCCCAAAGCACCTTGTCCCCATGTTGATGGGGACAAGGGCCTCATCCCCACAACCCTTGCCCGGTGGTTGTGGGGGTCTGCGGGCGGGGGGCTTATCGGAATCTTGAAGCCCCCTTTAACAAGGGGACCCCCAGATCCCAGCCTCCCCCCCGTGTGAAATGGAAACAGGGTACAAATGTACCCCTACCATTTCACAAAAAAAGTGTCAAAATAGTACAAATGACAAGACACGGCTTGGGACAAGTCCTTTATTAAAAAATAAAAAAATAAAAATGTCCTACGAAGTCCATTCTTCTTCTCTTGCTCTGCCGACAGACCGAAAAAGGAAAAAAAACGTGACGACCCACCTCCATGGGAGGCTCCAGGCGTATGACGCATTCTTGCTTTGACAGTTCTTTTAGAACTAAGGACGGGGCTACACCGTAACGTTCCCGGGTGACCCCGCCCCCCTCTGACGCGTGGGACTTCCCTATGGCTTTCGGTCACTCTTTTTTTTTCGGAGCAAGAGAAGAAGAAGAATGGACTTCGTGTCCCAAGCCGTGTCTTGTAATTTTTACCATATTGACACTGAAGGGTCTCGTATGGATTTTGAGAGGGGCCCCCACGGCATTTTTTTTAAATTTTGGTGCAGGGTTCCCCTTAATATCCGTAATGGACTGGGGGGATGCCATGCCATTTTTTTCAATGACTTCTTATCTCTGTTGACGGGACCAACAATATATTATAGCCGCGAGTAGTTTTAAATTACTTTTTTTCCTTTAGAAATGTCATTTTGTGCAGGGACTGTTCTAAACATGAAAAACATGCGCCACTTTACAGGCATACTATAGACACCCCCCCCCCCCCGGTATGAAGTTTAAAGGAATATTTCACTTTTATTGTTTCACTTTAAGCATTATTCACTTAAAGCATTAAATCACTGCTCCCGAAAAAACTGCTGTGTTTAAAACTTTTTTTTGCATAGATACATGTCCCCTGGGGCAGGACCCAGGTCCCCAAACACTTTCAATGACAAAAACTTGCATATAAGCCTAAAATGAGCACTTTTGATTATTCATGTTCGCGCCCCATAGACTTTAGCGGTGTTCACGCGTTTGAACAAATTTTTTGCCTGTTCGCATGTTCTGCTGCAAACCGAACGGGGGGTGTTCGGCTCATCCCTACTACTAATCCCTTCAGCCCCAGATAATAGATGGGAACAAAAGCAACATGTTTGAAGTCTAGGTCCCAGTGGCAACCATGGCTCCTTCAATAGAGTAGAAGGAGTGAGTGTAGCCACCCAGAGACAGGAATTGTGTTAGTCACAGAATTACTGGGTAAAATTAAAAGAAGAAGGGTGTCAGGCTTTCACCTAACGCAGGTGGTCAGACACTATAGCTAGCTTCTGTATTCTTCACCTTTTAGCAGTCCTCTTTCCCATAAGGCAAGCAGGCCTACTGGTACTCGGTTGCCCCCAGGACTTTTACACACTTCTATAATACCTGGCTACCACACCAGGGCATGCGTGAACTGAGCAAAGCAAACAGGTACTTGCAGTTGGCAGACAGGCAGAGTGGTTCAATGACAGTCCAGGTACAAGGCAGAAAAGGTTCAGAATAGTCGGGTCAATCCACAGTCAAAAGGCAGGCAGAGTTCAGAGAATAGTCAATATCCGATCCAAGGTTATAAATAGGGGAATTCAAACAGCAGAGCAGGACAGAAAACTTGCACATATGCATGCTAGCACAAGCATGAGACTGCAGGCTTGGCTGGCTTAAATCAGATTTGGTCTCCACCCAGAGACTGGCCACATTAATCACCTTGCAGGTGGGCAGACAGACAAGAAGAATGCCACAGCCAAAACCAGGATGCTGCAACTAGCAGCTATGATGGAGCAGGAGAGCACACTCTCCTGACAAAGGGTCTGTATAAAAGAAAATAATGCATGCACACCATCTAAGGGCTGGTAAGCTGCCATATGGTTTTATGTAGGCAGAGGGGTTTATTAACTATAGCGTGAATATGCGAATGCACAAATAAATGGTCACAAAATGGCCAAAACCACGTAAATTAGAGCAAAAATGAATTCATTACAGTGCTCTGCAAAAAATACTCACAAAATCAAATTCACTATAGGTCACAGACAACAGGGACCATCCAAATCATTAGTCGTGCTAGAAACGCAGGAATTGCACATGGAAATAACGTTTAGAGCATGATATGATAGCCTAAATGGTTCTTAAATATGTGGTATATTGTTTAAAGCTTTTAAACTGCTGAAAAAAAAATAGATGAATAAACTGAAATATCATTGAAAGTCTGAGAAAGAGATATATTCCCCCTCTTTCTACAACTATGTACCAGCACAAGTGCGCATGCTCAGACATGCAAAATACTCACATTTTAACTCCTATTCATTTTTTACCAATAGCAAATTCGCTAATAAGCCCTTGGCTAAAAAGCGGTTGCGAACGTAAAAATGCGAGCTATATAGCCAAATACAAGTTTCAACCATTGATTATAGTTGTACAATAGTTATTTCCACAAAAAAAAAAATGAATTTTGAGATGAATTGTTTATTTCTCAAAATAAATTGTCCTTGCTGGGTTTTTATGTTGCTTCTTCTTTTTTTTTTTTTTTAAGAATGCTAGTAATGTGTAATGTTTTCATGTTTTAGTCAAATATATTTGTCACAAAAATCGAATCGGAAACTCCCAAAGGTGTCATCACAAACCACAAACAATACCATTGCTGATGCAAACTTTAAATTAATTTTTTAAAAATTGTTGTTTAGTATTTCCAAATGATCCTAATTTTACCCCAAATAATGTGATATGTGTACCAACATCAGAAATAAAAATGTAATTCTCAAAATTCAGAGGGTAACATCACTATTCTACACTCACACACCAGGAACCACCAAATATCACAGAGCAAATTAGGAAGAGTAACTCCTGACTAATGTCATTCCACCACCTATAGTTATATGTCCGAAGAAATGCAGTATTTGTGTATTTATGTGTAGGAGAGTTCCACCACCATTGCAAATCATGCCATATGCTTTCCATGGGCAAGGACAATAATCAGCCTTAAGGTTTTCCCACCAGCACTAATTGCAGCCTCCTACTAGACAAAATGCCCCAAAATCAGGTTGTTCAATGATTCTCTGGCCTTCCACAGTACATCTGCATTGATTAACTTAATGCACCCCTGGGACTTAGGACTGTTTGACACCACAGAGATACAGCCTCCATCATTGTGGCAGCACAGTGGCTAAGGGGTTAGCACTTCTGCCTAGCAGCACTTGGGTCAATGGTTCAAATCCCAAACATGCCACTTCATGTTTCATGGCTTAAATCAGGTTTGGTCTCCACCCAGAGACTGGCCACATTAATCACCTAATCTCCCTATGTTGTTAACATAGCTCTTGACTCATATCCTTACATAAATGATGTCTAAATGTAGTATTTATGTGTAGGAGGGTTCCACCACCATTGCAAATCATGTCATATGGACAAGGACTTATTGCAGCCTCTTACCAAGCAAAAAGCAACACAATTAGAGATTGTTCTCTAGCACAGTGTTTCTTAACTTGAGTCCTCAAGGCGCCCCAACAGGTCATGTTTTTAGGCTTTCCATTATTTTGCACAGCTGATTTGATCAGTTTCACTGCCTTAGTAATTACCACAGACGTTTCATCTGAGGGAAATCCTGAAAATGTGACCTGTTGGGGCACCTTGAGGACTCGAGTTGAGAAGCACTGCTGTAGCAGCATGCTGACAGTAATCAGCCATAACCAGCCTTCAAAACAGATGACATATCACAGAAACAGGTTGTTCAATGGCTCTCCGGCCTTCCACAGTACATCTGCATTGATTAACTTATCCCTGGGACTTATTACTGTTTGACACCACAGAGATGCAGCCTCCACCCATATGACAGCACAGTTGCTAACTGGTTAGCACTTCTGCTTAATAGCACTGGGGTTGATGGTTCAAATCCCAAATATGCCACTACCTGGCTAGAGGTTTGTATGGTCTCCCTCTGTTGTGGTTTTAAATTTAATTTTTCACCAGTGATTACATTATAAATCAATTTATAAATTATAGATTTGCACCAAATCTAGAACTGTGTGTTTTGGGGCAGATATGGATGTATAAATCTGGTGTGATCCTGCACACATATTTTAATGTTGTATGCTGATGATAAATGACGAATGCACTTTGTCAACAATTTATGTGAAGCAACCCTGACAAAGTTGTCATTTCCTGTTTTGTACCCTCCACATGCCCAACAACGTGCAAGTTAAATTTTTGTAAATAAGGTTGTTTTGGTATTTCGGCCCGCCTTTATCAAACAACTCTCTGCGCTTCAAAGGATAAACTGTCTTAGTGTATGTTTGGGTGGATTTCTATAGTATATTAATACATAAATATAAATATACTTGATTGAGTGTGCAACACAGTATTGGTGCACCCGTAGCAGCTGCTTAAAAGGAACGTAGTATATAGGTGTACAATAAGTAACAAGTGTCACGGAATAAATAATTGAATAAACAATTACATGCATCCCACCTGTATCAATATTGTAGCAGCGCTTAGGTATCAGAAAAAACTGATCAGGTGTGAGAGAATCACACTAGACTAATACATAAATAAGGCAGATCAATGACTAGATCTGGAAATATGTATCAATAAATAAATATAGAGATAAATAATGGTAAGTGATCTATAAGCAATAAATAGATAAATAAATAGGGGGTAAAAAAGATCAATGAGTAAAAAATATAAATAAATAAATAAATCAATCAATGATCAGTGCTTAGAAGAGAGTCCATCAATTGCACGGTGATTAATAAATTAGTGAATAATAAATTAATTAAAGTCCCGCTTTCTCCATAATGAGGTAAAAATTATATATACAAGGTGATATTGCAAGCTCAGTATTAGATGTGTCGCGGACACAGATGATAAGTCCATCCACCAGTGTACTCCACCACGTGATACAAGGTTCCCCTTTGGGGATGCACTCACCAGAGCTACAATGAATATGGGCATATATATACTCTCATCAGGGTCCTGTGTCTCTTTCTATTGAAGTCCTCCAATTCTCCTCCACAGCCTCCTCTCAATAGCTCCCCTTTGGCAGGCAGACCATATGCAGAAAGAAATTGCACCACATAGTGTGACTCTGCTTAAAAGCATTTATTAACCCCCCAATCAGTTGGGATAAAGTACCCCTTAATCAAATATGCGTACCAAATAAATAAAGCAAAACAGCATGTAAATAGGATATGTAGGATAAATGTAAACACTCTGCCTGTGTGCGCCTTCCGGCTCCCTTTCTGGCTGATTTCCGCTATGGAGAGCGGTGTTTTCAGCGTCCTAGGAGGCTTCCTGGTCGGTGGACCGCAGGCTGGAGCGCAAAACGTCACTTCCTTCGTTCTCTGATCAACGTCCCTGACGCACGTTTCGTCCGTTCGGACTTCCTCACGAGGGCGCCCTTTCTGCATATGGTCTGCCTGCCAAAGGGGAGCTATTGAGAGGAGGCTGTGGAGGAGAATTGGAGGACTTCAATAGAAAGAGACACAGGACCCTGATGAGAGTATATATATGCCCATATTCATTGTAGCTCTGGTGAGTGCATTCCCAAAGGGGAACCTTGTATCACGTGGTGGAGTACACTGGTGGATGGACTTATCATCTGTGTCCGCGACACATCTAATACTGAGCTTGCAATATCACCTTGTATATATAATTTTTACCTCATTATGGAGAAAGCGGGACTTTAATTAATTTATTATTCACTAATTTATTAATCACCGTGCAATTGATGGACTCTCTTCTAAGCACTGATCATTGATTGATTTATTTATATTTTTTACTCATTGATCTTTTTTACCCCCTATTTATTTATCTATTTATTGCTTATAGATCACTTACCATTATTTATCTCTATATTTATTTATTGATACATATTTCCAGATCTAGTCATTGATCTGCCTTATTTATGTATTAGTCTAGTGTGATTCTCTCACACCTGATCAGTTTTTTCTGATACCTAAGCGCTGCTACAATATTGATACAGGTGGGATGCATGTAATTGTTTATTCAATTATTTATTCCGTGACACTTGTTACTTATTGTACACCTATATACTAAGTTAAATTTTTGGTATCACTGATTATGGCCAGAGCCCTGCACGGATTTACAGTATCTCACAAAAGTGAGTACATCCCTCACATTTTTGTAGATATTTTATTATATCTTTTCATGTGACAACACTGAAGAAATGACACTTTGCTACAATATAAAGTAGTGAATGTACAGCTTGTATAGTAGTGTAAATGTGCTGTCCCATCAAAATAACTCAACACACAGCCATTAAGGTATAAACCACTGGCAACAAAAGTGAGTACTTCCCTAAGTGAAAATGTCCAAATTGGGCCCAATTAGCCATTTTTCCTCCCTGATGTCATGTGACTCATTAGTGTTACAAGGTCTAAGGTGTGAATGGCAAGCAGGTGTGTTAAATTTGGTGTTATCGCTCTCACTCTCTCATACTGGTCACTGAAAGTTCAACATGGCACCTCATGTCATCCTCCCTGAGGATCTGAAAAAAATAAAGATGGCCTAGGCACGGTGGCCAAGACCATACAGTGGTTTAACCAGAAAAAAAGAAGAAAAAAGCCGAAAAGCACCTCTGAGTGCAAGTTTTAATGTGTACAATAATATGTTATCTAACACTTATATAGAAGTAAGGGATGACAAGCTCATGGAAGGTGAAATCTCCTAGATCAGTCTCCAACGTCTCTGGTGTGTCCTGTATGAGTGGAGTGTCCAGCTGCGGTAACCACGATGTCCCTGGAGGAAGCCGGATAATCCTCTTGGTGGCTGGAGGAGATGGAGGTATTCCGCTCTGTGAGCAAGCCTGTGAGCGTGTGACGTCACCGGAGTATGGGAGAAACACAATGCGTTTCAGAGCATGCGCGGGACTCACATGGAGCATGCATGCTCCTTTCTCAAGTGTACAGGGAGAGGGAAGGAACAAACTTTGAATGCTCTGAAGTAAGAGGAAATCAATTGGCCAGTTAGCGTAATTTTAACCACTAGCTTGCCAATACACAAGTTGAACTATGAAATGAATGTTATTGATTGCAAAAATGTATAAAATATATATGATTTTTAAGCTAATAATTTAGATAAATATTTTCATCAGATCTATATAATATAATAATAATGGGCAGCACAGTGGTGTAGTGGTTAGCACTTTCACCTAGCAGTAATAGGGTCGCTGGTTCAAATCCTGACCACAACACCTTCTGCCTGGAGTTTGCATGTTCTCCCTGTGCCTGCGTGGGTTTCCTCAGGGTACTCCGGTTTCCTCCCACACTCCAAAGACATGCTGGTAGGTTAATTAGATCCTGTCAATAAAAATTGGCCAAATATGTGTATGTTGTATGTGTATGTGTTTGTAAGCGTGTCAGGACCCCACAGGGCAAGGACTGCACTATACTACAGATGGACACCAGTGGCAAAAAGCACCCTGAGGCGATTCAGTTCGCATAGGTAGCACTATACAAGTCATTCATTCATTCATTCAATAACAGTTTTTTAAAAACATGGGGGAAAGATATTAGGTTTATTTAATGAACACATGATTAAAAAACTGGGCTTATTTCAATATTGGTGGTACAAAATGGCAGGTACTACATGCCCATTTATACTTGGGATTAGAGCGATGTCAGTATACAGAGAGAATTTGGGTGGTGAGTGGAAAATTTGTTTAAAAATCAGTAAAAATTAATAAAAATTAATAAAAATGATTTATCAATTAATAATTAAGAGTTGATTGGTGAAGGACATGATGATGATTTATATAGAGGATAATGTAGAGAATTTATTTAATTAATATAATTAATATAATTGTAATGAGAGGATGTAAACCGAGAGGATTAACCGGCTTCCTCCAGGGACAGCGCGGTTACTGCTACTGTTACAGCTGGACACTCTGCTCATACAGGACACGCCAGAGATGTTGGAGATCGATCTAGGAGATTTCACATTCCATGAGCTTGTCATCCCTTACTTCTATGTAAGTGTTGGATAACATATTATTGTACACATTAAACCTTGCACTCAGATGCGCTTTTCTGCTTTTTTCTTGTCTTGTCTACCAGATCTGGCTTCACTCATGTGAAAAGCTGTGCCATTAGTGCTGCTCTTATCCCTGAGATGTTACAAACATCCACCTTTAAAGACAGATTGTTTAAAATCTACCTGGACATTTCTTCAATCCCTATCCCTGGACTTATCTACTTTTATCCATTGTGCCCATTGTTTATTGTTTCTTTTTACCGATTTCCTGGGCGCTAGCATATGTGTATATTTTATACAGTGGTTTAACAGGACAGGTTCCACTCAGAACAGGCCTTTCCATGGTCAACCAAAGAGGTTGAGTGCATGTGCTCTGCGTCATATCCAGAGGTTGTCTTTGGGAAATAGACGTATGAGTGCTGCCAGCATTGCAACAGAGGTCGAAGGGGAGGGGGGCCAGCCTGTCAGTGCTCAGACCATATGCCGCACACTGCATCAAATTGGTCTGCATGGCTGTCATCCCAGAAGGAAGCCTCTTCCAAAGATGATGCACAAGAAAGCCTACAAACAGTTTGCTGAAGACAAGCAGACTAAGGACATGGATTACTGGAACCATGTCCTGTGGTCCGTTGAGACCAAGATAAACTTATTTGTTTCAGATGGTGTCAAGCGTGTGTGGAGGCAACCAAGTGGAAGTACAAAGACAAGTGTGTCTTGCCTACAGAAAAGCATGGTGGTGGAAGTGGCATGGTCTGGGGCTGCATGAGTGCTATCGGCACTGGGGAGCTACAGTTCATTGAGGGAACCATGAATGCCAACATGTACTGTGACATACTAAAGCAGAGCATGATCCCCTCCCATCAGAGACTGGGCTGCAGGGCAGTATTCCAACATAACGACCCCAAGCACACCTCCAAGACGACCACTGCCTTGCTAATGAAGCTGAGGGTAAAGGTGATGGACTGGCCAAGCATGTCTCCAGACCTAAAACCTATTGCGCATCTGTGGGGCATCCTCAAACTGAAGGTGGAGGAGCACAAGGTCTCTAACATTCACCAGCTCCATAATGTCTTCATGGAGGAGTGGAACCAGTGGCAACCTGTGAAGCTCTGGTGAACTCCACGCCCAAGAGGGTTAAGGCAGTGCTGGAAAATAATGGTGGCCACACAAAATGTTGACAATTTCGGCCCAATTTGGACATTTTCACTTAGGTGTGTACTCACTTTTGTTGACAGCAGTTTAGACATTAATGGCTGTGTGTTGAGTTATTTTGAGGGAACAGCAAATTTACACTGTTATACAAGCTGTACACTCACTACTTTACATTGTAGCAAAGTGTCATTTCTTCAGTGTTGTCACATGAAAAGATATAATAAAATATTTACAAAAATGTGAGGGGTGTACTCACTTTTGTGAAATACTGTATATGCTGATGCATTATTTCATTTGTAAAGAGTGTGTGTTCCTGATGAACAGGTGTGAGCACTTGAGCCATACATGAAGAGACAGAATCAATTACACTGGTGGGTGTGTCCTTTACTGGGTGGGTCTAGGTGTGATAGCAATACTAGCTAGGTTATATAAAGACCTGCAGTTGTGGCGGGTGTTTGGCCTTAGAAGAGGCCAGAATCTTTGTTTGCAGTGCTTAAATTGGTATACAAATAGCCAGCAAAGTCAACGCTGTCCCCTTGTGTATGGAGCCTCCATCTTCTTGGTGGGTCTTGCTGCTCCGGCGCTGTCATTCGACGGAGCCACGATGACGTCACTCCCGCGCATGCGCACGGGAGCCGCCACTCGCGGCATATCGCCGCGCTCAGTGCGCCTGCGCGCCACTGTCTACGGCACATGCGCCATAGACAGCGGTGCCTGTGTTTTGGCAAATATCTCCTAAACCGTGTAGGTTTAGGAGATATTTCTTGGACCTACAGGTAAGCCTTAATCTAGGCTTACCTGTAGGTCAAAGTGGTTTGTAAGGGTTTACAACCACTTTAAGGCCCTCAAATGTATGTTTTTGTGGCCATGGTTTTTATTTGTGCACTGCCTTTTTGGATTTTGTATTCATTTTGTCTATTTTTGCTTATAATCCTGCAATTTAACTTTTTAGAGGTTTGAGGCGAGGAGTTCTGATCACCAAAAAGGTTTGTCATGGTTATTATTAGCTTGACTTTTCTACCTTGTAGATTGTAAGCTCTTTTGAGCAGGGCCCTTTTAACTATATTGTCAAATGATGGAGCATCATTTCCATGCCTTTAATTTTTTTTATACTAATGTTGAAATAAAAAGTTGATTCTCTTTTGCTTTATGTTTAACTTTTGCAGTCTTTAAATACATATTTTATAAGTGCAAACTATTCAATCACCTCTAAATTTGTATTAAATCTAGTTACATAGAAAAGTATTTGGTTGTGCACACATGCAAGTCCTTGAATAGAAAGTGTAATGTGGGGGAGGGGGAAATAATCCATGCTCCAAAGCTGAATTTTTACAGCTCTATTAATTATTTTGTGGACTAGGTAAACCATGAAATATGTCAACCAAATGTGACCACATTTTTAAAAAACCCTTTAGGTCTGGCATAGATTTAAAGGGAAACTCCAAGCCAAAGTTAAAAAAAAATTGGCGTGGGGTCCCCCCCCCCCCCCAAATCCATACCAGGGGGAACAAGGGAGCACCCCCCCCCCCCGAACCATACCAGGCCACATGCCCTCAACATGCTCCCCCCACCCCAAAGCCCATTGACCTTGGGCTCTGGTTGTCGGGGTCCTGCCAATCTCATGTGAATAGGTATCCTGCCCCTCTCATGTGAATGGGTATTGGGTACATCGCACCCCTACCGATGTCCATCCACTGCCCATCACGTCGCCCGACGGACCCGAAAAATAGAAAAAAAGGACTAAGCTCTGCCTCTATGGAAGGCCTCCTGCCGACTGCTGTCTCTTCCTTTGACAGCTGTTATATTGGCAAGGGCGGGGACACCCGCTGTTGTAACCGGGTGACCCCGCCCCCCTTCTGACGTCATGTGACATCAAAAGGGGGCAGGGTCAGATATTTTTTTTAAATTTTGGGGTGGAGTTCCCCTTAAAATCCATACCAGACCCGAAGGGCCTGGTATGGACTGGGGGGGGGGGGGGAACCCTACGCAGTTTTTTTAATCTTTTTTCATCTATGTTGCCGGGAGCTGGCAATACATTACAGCCAAAAGCAAGTTCAAATTACATTTTTTTCTTTAGAAATGTCATTATTGCTGCGGCATGTTCTACACATCGCACAGATGCACCACTTTACAGGCAGACAAAGGGGACCCCCCAGGCACGATATTTAAAGGAATATTAAATTTTTATTGTTCCACTTTAAGAATCATTAAAATCACTGCTCCTTTAAAAATGATTGTTTGAAAAACTTTTTTTTACATTGATACATTTCCCCTAGGGAAGAACCCGGGTCTCCATACACTTTTTTTGGCAATAACTTGCATATAAGCCTTTAAAATGAGGACTTTGGATTTTTCATGTTCCTGTCCCATAGCCTCTAATAGCGTTCGCATCTTTGCAAAAAAATAGTTGAATGCCTAATAGCCAATGCCACATGAGCATGATTGTTTCCATAATATTAATGCCTCAAATGCAAAACATTATTGTATAGAATTAAAAAAAAATCTAACACTAGTATATGTATTTTCTATGGCTGATTGTGCTCAGCCCAGTAGCCTAGTGGTCTGTGCTCCTACCTTGAAAGACTGAGGCCATAGGTTCAAATACCACAGATGGTATCACCTACTGCAACTTTGTATTATACTCAGCAGCATATGCTGAAAAAAGGCAAATGCCAATTATAGCCAATGCACATCAGTTTGGTTGATTCCGTAATATTAACTCTTTAAAGAATAATCATAAGCAATGATAAGTAAGTATTCAATAATATTATGGTGTTCAATGTCAAAAATCACACACTAGTTAACATGCAGGGTGTTAGTTTACATTTTTTTGTTTTTAATTTGCTTGTGCATGGGAAAAATCAACACAGCTACTTGAGGTGGGTGGTAGGTTGGCTCAGATTTGAACTCATAACCTCAGTGCTTTGAAGAGAGCAGAGCACACCACCAAGCTATTGTGCTAAGTACACTGGGACCTGCATAATAGTGTAGTATGATTAAAGAATAATAAATAATTACTGCCTTATGGTCTAATAAAAAAAAGAAATTAACATGAAAACAGATAAATGTTCAATACATGTAACTTTACAGAATAGCAGACATTACTCTATAATACTCATTCATAACTGCATTCGTTGGCAAAATAAGAAAACAAACTAGGAATACTAATTGTAATATGCATAAATAGATGCACACGAGGTAGAGCACATCTCACATAAGAATGTTTTATTCACATTCATGCGATCATGGCTGCAGTGCAGTTCCATATAATAAACTCGTTTGCAACTATGTTGTTCCATACCTTTTGAGATGGGAATGAGGGACACCTATCAGCAAAAGCATGCAGGCATATGACACACCCCTTGCCCCGCCCCCTTAAAGGAGAATTTTACAAAAAAACTAAGTTGGTTAAACCCACAAAAGCTTTTTTACCACTACTATTCCTTTAGATTGGCTTTTGGAATTTACTAATTCAGCAATCTAGAAATCAGATGAAAGGTTTACCACTGGAAAACACTTTTTGGTAGATAAAAAATGCATTTTATATACAACTATATAGATCAGACCAAAATGAGGGACAAATGAGGAGGAGTGAGGGACATTGTTCCAAATCAGGCACAGTCCCTCGAAATCGGGGACAGTTGTGAGCTATGTGTTGTTCCATAATGTGTCTGAATCACTCTATAGACCCTTCAGTGTTAGATGAATACCACGTTTGAATTAGGGAAGGATTTTATTTAAGGTGAATGATTACCTTTATCTGCCTATATCTCTTCAGATAGAGACATAGGAACATCATAAACAGTAATTATTTTCACAGAAAGGATAGTCACAATGTCAGATTTACTTGGGCCATGTGTCCTGTTTGGCTGCAAAGAGTACTTGCAATATAAAGGCTCCTTTAACCGCTTCCCGACCGCCAACTGCATATATACGTCAGCAGAATGGCACGGGCAGGCAAAAGCACGTACCTGTACGTCCCCTTTAAATGCCTGCCCGCGATCGGGTCACGGAGCTGAAGAACGGGGAGAGGTATGTGTAAACAAATCTCTCCCCGCGCTTCCTACTCTGCCTGTCATTGATTGGCTGTTCCCGGTCATCGGGAAAGCCGATCAATGACGTCAGACGTCAGCCCCGCCCCCTAATGTAAAAAAACACACACACACGTCACAGCCCATAACCCCTCCCCCTAGTGGTTAACTCTTTCACTACAACTGTCATTTATACATGAATCAATGCATTTAAATAGCATTGATTGCTGTATAAATGACAATGTTCCCAAAAATGTGTCAAAAATGTCCGATGTGTCCGCCATAATGTCGCAGTCACAATAAAAATCGCTGATCCCCGCCATTACTAGTAAAAAAAAAATATTAATAAAAATGCTATAAAACTATGCCCTATTTTGTAAACGCTATAACTTTTGCGCAAACCAATTAATAATCGCTAATTGCGATTTTTTTTTTTTTACCAAAAATATGTAGAAGAATACGTATCGGCCTAAACTGAGAAAAAAAATGTTTTTTTATATATTTTTTGGGGATATTTCTTATAGCAAAAAGCAAAAAATTTTGCATTTTTGTCAAAATTGTCGCTCTATTTTTGTTTATAGCGCAAAAAATAAAAACCGCAGGGGCGATCAAATACCACCAAAAGAAAGCTCTATTTGTGGAAAGAAAAGGATGCCAATTTTGTTTGGGAGCCACGTCGCACGACCGCGCAATTGTCAGTTAAATCGACGCGGTGCCGAATCGCAAAAAGGGGCCTGGTCCTTTGGCTGCCAATTGGTCTGGGGCTGAAGAGGTTAAGGACTGGAACATTTAATTCTCAAGATAAAATGATAAATGGAATTATTTTATGAGGTCATGCAGCAGTTATACATAATAGCGTGCCAGTGGGGTCCTGGCTGTACTGTTTGCCATGAAGAAAAAAATCATATTCATCAGGGATGAGGTACAGGTGTACAGGCAGGCGTCTGTGCCTTACTCTATATTCCCTAGAAAGTGCTTTGGCAATAAATCCTTTAAATCTCTTAACAAATGTTCTGTGATTTACCTGGAACAGAACCAAGGAGCAGGATGCAAATGGAAAAGACGAAGGCAAAAATAATATCATTCAGAAGACAACAGGGAATATATGAAGAAAAATCTTGCATGAATTTCTATTAGGACTAATCCTGTGGTTCAACAGAAATACTGCCCTGACCTTTAACTGCAGCAATAATCATCTGCAACAGTAAACAGCCCGCAGCTTGCAGTGCCATATACAGTATACCACTGTGAGCAGAGAATGGATGAGAACACCACTGCGGGAGAGAGTATTATAGGGTCCCAGAAACATTTTAATGAACCTCATTTATCTTTTTTTCCATATGTTCTGGCACCAAAAACATTGTTCCCTTGAGGAACCTGCACATATTACACTTACATAACATACAGTACAAAAAGGAGGTTTACACAGTAAAACAAAGGGTCCAGTCATCAGATTTGCTTGCTTAGTCTGATATCAGACAGCCATTATTAAAAATACGGTCATACAGGCATACTTGTGGTCGAATGAGGAATCAGGAATCAGATTCCTCGAACCATGCTATACAATACGAATGGATAAGTCTGCTGTGCTAGCTATTGTATCGTACCCGAGCAGAAACTGCACCTCAATGGATGCAACCACTGTTCAGCCGACGATTTCCAGCTCCATCAAGTTTTTAAGTCACAAGATATTGAGTGTAAGGGTTCTGGCAGGGCCACTCATAAAGCAAGACTTTGGCCCACCAAATCCTATCCACAGGTGGAATAAATAGTCTGAGCAAAGTAGCTGAATTTCCTCTGTCCGTATCTACAAAGTTATGAATTGTTGGTGTAACTTAACCACTTCAATTTTCAGCTTTTAGCACTGTCACACTTTGAGTGCCGGTTCACACTGGGGCAACACGACTTACAGCGCGACTTAGCAAGGCAACTTGGAAGCAACTTGGAAGCAACTTCAACGTGACTTTGAGTTATTTACAACACAACTTCAAGTCGCCCCCAGGCCAGGCGACTTTGGCTATGGCCAATCACAGAATAATCAGCTCTCTGGGAGGGTGGGGTTTGCTTGAGTAAACAAATTTATTTTCCTGTAAAGTCGCTTCAATATAGATGGAGATCCGACTTGGAGGCGACTTCCATTGAATTCTATGGGTACAAGTCACCTAGAAGTCGCCTTGAAGTAGTACAGGAACCTTTTCTGAAGTCGGAGCGACTTCAGTAGCGTACATTAAGATGGCTCTCATTGACTATAATGTAATTCCTAATGTCAAGCGAATTGGGGCGACTTGAGGTCTGACAAGTCAGATCCCAAGTCGCGGTAGTGTGAACCGAACCGAACCTTTTCTGAAGTCGGAGCGACTTCAGTAGTATACATTAAGATGGCTCTCATTGATTATAATGTAATTCCTAATGTCAAGCGACTTGGGGCAACTTGAGGTCTGACAAGTAGGATCCCAAGTCGCGGTAGTGTGAACCGAGCCTGAGGCTGGGTTCACACTAGAACACGCAGGGGCTCACAGCAGGAGTCCGATGCATCTCCATTCACCATTTCAGGTCCGATTTCAGCCCAAATTTTGGGCTGAATTCGGACTTGAAACAGACCAAAAGACACACAGGACACCTGTGCAATTCGCACTGGAGCCGCTGCAGAGATGTGTAAACTGGCTCCATAGAGAGCCAGTCCCAATCTCCTGCTATGCGAATTGGATGCAGAGAAACCCGCATCCAGTTTGCATAGTTGTGAACCCAGCCTAAATGAGAATTGTGCGGTCATGTAAAACTGTACCCAAAAATGTTATCATTTTTTAACTGACAATTGTGCAGTTGTAGGGTCGTGCGATGTGTACCCAAACAAAATTTGATGTTTTTTTTTTTCCACAAATAGAGCTTTCTTTTGGTGGTATTTGATTACCTCTGCGTTTTTTATTTTTTGCGCTATAAACAAAAAATAAAACAATATTTTTTACTTTCTGCTATAATACATATCCAAACAAATATATAAAAAAACGAATTTATTCATCAGTTTAGGCCAATATGTATGCTGCTACATATTTTTGGTAAAAAAAAAAAATCACAACTGGCACAATATAGAGTATGGGATTTTAGATCAGCTGTGCCCAGTCTTGCCACAAAGAGTTAATCCAGCTCTGAGCAATCCTCATATCTTTTTTCAGCGTGGGAAAAAACGGACAAACTGTGAAAACTTTGTTCTTCCCCCTTGCTGTGAGTGACAGGTGATTTACATATCTCGTGCACTAGCCTAAGACATGCATTATTTTTTTTTATTCCCACCCCCACTCCTTTCTTCAGCAAGCTCTGCAAGGATTGGCTGTTCCACACCTCAGCATGATTTGGCATGCTGAAGTCATGTGGGGACTTTTCTGGGTTTTGACTGGATGTTAGTGATCATAGCAGAAGTTCAGTGTAAGAAATAAATAGGAGAAAATGCATGTTGATAAGGGGAGTGAAGATGCAAATTAAGGACTCTGAAGGGCCGCACTCCAAGAAAAATTCAAAAGCCTTTATTGGTAAAATATGGAATCACACAAAAATAGGTCACAGCAAAGCAAGAAAAAGCTAGCGCGTTTCACACTACCAAGAGTGCTTACTCATAGCTGATAAGGGGAGTGTAGAGGTGGGTGGGGAGTCTACTGACATCATGACTCCACCCACTGAGCCCTGGAAAACAGACCCACCCACAAAATCTGCATTTTTTCCGGTCTCATAGTCAGACAGAGGGGAGACATTTGGCAGATAAGTATACATGCAGGAGGCATGTATATCCTTCTAGAAAACCAATATTGCAGTGGTTTAGAAAGGATGAGAGTGGGTTTACATCCACGTTAAAGCTTTGAATAGATCAAAAGTGACTGGCGCCCAATTTCTGTTCACAACTTCCCATTATAGCCATGTATTCAGCCCTGGGGTAAATGCTAGCTCGTTCTCTGCCTCTGAAAGTTGCACCCTGCCTTCAGAAGACCCAGGGGGGGGGGGGGGGGGGCGCTACATACTTATATAAAAATGTATCCTGTTCTCTTTGTATTGCTTCCTTTGAGTAAAATCCTTGGTGTTCCTGCCAGTCCCTCTGCTTTCCTATTAATAACTGACCACATTAAACAAGAGAACAAACTGTGGTCAGTTCTTTAGCTATGCTGGGAACTCAGTGTGCTCTCCTCCAATAATCTATCTAAATAAGACTTGTCCTGACACACCCCCTCTACACAGCCTTTCACTGGGAAGATCAGTTCTGCTGCTGCTGTTCTCCTCCCCCAAGCTCTTATGCAGCTGAGAACAGAGGGAATGTGCTTATCTATAAATAAAGGGGGGAAAAGGCATTTACATTTTTTTTATTTTATATCTATACATAAATGTTTTGCCTTACATTTCAATTTTAAACTGAATGGAAGGTGATCATGTACAATCACTTTAAGTACTTGCCGACCAGCTGCTGCAGTTTTACTGCGGCAGAATGGCACGGCTGGGCGAAACGACGTTATGCAACGTTGCTTTGTCCTGTGGCCACTAGGGGCGCCCACTGCTCGCCCCCCAGAGCCAATGCGAGTGCCCGGCGGTCACGATCCCCGCCAGGCTCCCGCGATTGCTGCTGACACACCGAGAACCGGGATCTGTGTGTGTAAAACACACAGTTTCCGTTTCTCTGAGGGGAGAAGAGACTGATCGTCTGTTCATAAACAGTATGAACAGTGATCTGTCATCTCCCCTAGACAGTCCCCTCCACCCTTCAGTTAGAACACAGAGAGGGAACACATTTAACCCCTTGATCGCCCCCTAGTGGTTAACCTCTTCCCTGCCAGTGACATTTTTACAGTAATCAGTGCATTTTTATAGCACCGATCGCTGTATAAATGCCAATGGTCCCAAAAATGTGTCAAAAGTGTCCGATGTGTCCGCCATAATGTCGCAGTCCCGATAAAAATCGCAGATTGCCGCCATTACTAGTAAAAAGAAATTAATAATAAAAATGCCATAAAACTATCCCCTATTTTGTAGACGCTATAACTTTTGCGCAAAACAATCAATATACGCTTATTGCAAGAAGAATACATATTGGCCTAAACTGAAGAAAAAAATTGTTTTTTTTATATATTTTTGGGGGATATTTATTATAGCAAAAAGTAAAAAATATTGTGTTTTTTACAAAATTGACGCTCTTTTTTTTTTTTATAGAGCAAAAAAATATAAACCGCAGAGGTGATCAAATACCACCAAAATAAAGCGCTATTTGTGGGAAAAAACTACGTCAATTTTGTTTAGGTGCAACATCGCACAACCGCGCAATTGTCAGTTAAAGCGACGCAGTACCGAATCGCAAAAAGTGCTCTGGTCAGGAAGGGGGTAAAATCTTCCGGGGCTGAAGCGGTTAAAGAAGAGCCAGTGACAAACGTAGGAATTTATGAGAGAATTTACAGGATTCCTGATAGTTTAAAAGGTGTGCTTTGCAGTTTTTCTACAGTTTTAAAAATCAGCACTGCTCTTTCACAGTTGATATTGGTCTTTGCAGTAAATATAAAGGATTGTGCCCTGCTACAGGGTTGTGGGGGCCCATAGTGATCGCAGACAACTGCAGTTTGTGCAATTGTTCTCAACTGATCACGAGTCTCGGCAACCTGCTTGAAAAGCCACAATCTCCTGCAAAGCCTGATATTAGATGTGGCAGACCAGTATTGATTTTTTTTTCATCATGCGCCATTCCACAGCAAAGAACTCCTATATACTACAGCCCTAAAACATAACAAAGTAAGCTTACTAGACTGTTAAAGTCTAGATTACATTATTAGGGCTCCAAGCAAACAACATAGGAAATACTTCCCCTTAAACAATACCATGCATTCACCTGCTCTGAGCCTAAGCATGCAAGTTCTGATCTCTGCAAACAGCTTTGCTTTAATGCCGTTTTACTGTACAAATTGCTTTTCATAAATTATGTAGATAACCAGAAACATGCTCTAATCCAGTAAATCAAAAAAAATTAATTCTAGCAAGACAAATGGAACACAAAGTGCTGCACTCCTGCTTTCTCTTTATATGATGGCTGAAATACAAATCTAATTCCCTACTACATTTTGTCTACTTCTACAGTTCATTGGACATCAGCGTAAATTTTTTTTCAGGGAAGGCTCGGAGAAGACTGTTCAACAGAAACGGCATTTGCAACATTATAAAACATGTAATTCTTTGGCATGGACCTGACAAGTTTTACATCATAAAGATTTATGCTGGAGAAAATGATAGAATTATGTCTAAAAGAAATTATAATATACACTCACCAGCCACTTTATTCGGTACATCTACTTAATTGCTTGGTAACACAAATTGCTAATCAGCCAATCACATGGCAGCAGCTCAATGCCTTGAGGCATCTAGACATGCTGAAGACGACTTGCTGATGTTCAAACTGAGCATCAGAAAGGGGAAGAAAGGGTATTTAAGTGACTTTAAACATTGCATGGTTGTTGGTGCCAGACGGGCTGGGCAAAGTATTTCAAAAACTGCAGATCTACTGGGATTTTCACGCACATCATTTCCAAAAAGGAGCAAATATCCAGTGAGCAGCTGTTGTGTGACAAAAATGCCTTGTTAATGTCAGAGGAGAATGGGCAGACTGGTTCAAGATGATAAAAAGGCAACAGTAACTCAAATAACCATTCAGTACAGCCAAGGTATGCAGTATACCATCTTCAAACAGACAACCTTGAAGCAGGTGGGCTACAGCAGCAGAAGACCACACCGGGTGCCACTCCTGTCAGCTAAGAACAGGAAACTGAGGCTACAATTTGCACAGGCTCGCCAAAATTGGATAATAGAAGACTATAAGCTCTGGCAAGGTCAAGAAACCGCTGCAAGCTGTGACGTACCAATGAAAAAATTTTTTTTAGATGGATCAGCTCAATCTGCAGCAACATATCTTTGCCATTGTGATCAATTGCTATTCACAAAAGCAAGCACTAATTTCCTATTTGAAGTGATCTATAGCACTAGAAGAGCAATAAGGGACTGGTTAAGACCACCCCATCAATCAGATCCAACTGTCCATGAAGAAAGAAAGGTTAAAAAAAAAAAAAAAAGTAAATGGGATCTATGATCACAGCATACACTTTATTTTCTTAAAGTCAGCATTGTAATAACAATACAAACAATAGTTAAAGTGTTACTAAGCCCACAACAGTAAAATCAGTCTGTATATGCAGTAAAGCATGTTATACTCACAGTAGAACCTAAGGGGTTAATCCTCTGGATTGTGTAAAAAGGTTGTTTGATCCTGTATGCACAGATCCTCCTCTTCTTCCACTGACCCCAGAACAGTCCAGATAATACAGAGCCTTTGGAGTCAGGTTGCATATGCTCAGTTTGGTGTGTATTGCTAGAGAGTTTTTTTTTTTTTTTTTTGGGAGAGTGCATGTGATCAGCACAGGGCCAATCAGCACTGTCCAGACAGAGGGACAGGGATCCTGAATCCTGATATAACAGCTCAGTGGGTAGAACGAAAACTCCTCCTACAAGCTTTACCAGGAACTGATAGAAGCCACAAGATTGCTATATACTGCTGATGAGAAAAGGTATTTAGCAGTTTATATTCAGTAAAATAATTGCATTTCCATGTTATGTGTAACGTGGGAGACCAGATTGTCACGTACCTGGTGGTGCGAGCCCGAGATTGCAGGGAGAGGCCTCCCTTGCGTCTCCCACTCCTGGTCCCCTGGTATGGGAACAGGAGAGCCAGGAGTGAGGAGGAGCACGGGTGCCTGGCAGGATCAACAGACCGGTGGGTAGGAAGCAGGTTAGCGGAGCTGGCAGGATCTTGGCAAGCAGGCTCACAGGTAAACTGGATAGCAGAGCTGGCAGGATCTCTGGAAAGCAGGCTCACAGGTAAACAGAATAGCAGAGCTGGCAGGATCTTTGGCAAGCAGACTCACAGGTAAACTGGATAGCAGAGCTGGCAGGATCTCTGGAAAGCAGGCTCACAGGTAAACTGGATAGCAGAGCTGGCAGGATCTTGGGCAAGCAGGCTCACAGGTAAACTGGATAGCAGAGCTGGCAGGATCTCTGGAAAGCAGGCTCACAGGTGCACTGGATAGCAGAGCTGGCAGGATCTCTGGAAAGCAGGCTCACAGGTGCACTGGATAGCAGAGCTGGCAGGATCTCTGGAAAGCAGGCTCACAGGTAAACTGGATAGCAGAGCTGGCAGGATCTCTGGAAAGCAGGCTCACAGGTAAACTGGATAGCAGAGCTGGCAGGATCTCCGGAAAGCAGGCTCACAGGTAAACTGGATAGCAGAGCTGGCAGGATCTCCGGAAAGCAGGCTCACAGGTAAACTGGATAGCAGAGCTGGCAGGATCTCTGGAAAGCAGGCTCACAGGTAAACTGGATAGCAGAGCTGGCAGGATCTCTGGAAAGCAGGCTCACAGGTAAACTGGATAGCAGAGCCAGCAGGATCTCTGGAAAGCAGGCTCACAGGTAAACTGGATAGCAGAGCCGGCAGGATCTCTGGAAAGCAGGCTCACAGGTAAACTGGATAGCAGAGCTGGCAGGATCTCTGGAAAGCAGGCTCACAGGTAAACTGGATAGCAGAGCTGGCAGGATCTCTGGAAAGCAGGCTCACAGGTAAACTGGATAGCAGAGCTGACAGGAACTGGACAACGGCTTGGCAAGCAGGTTCGCAGGTAAGCTTGGATAGCAGAGCTGACAGGAACTGGACAACGGCTTGGCAAACAGGTTCACAGGTAAGCTTGGATAGCAGAGCTGACAGGAACTGGACAACGGCTTGGCAAACAGGTTCACAGGTAAGCTTGGATAGCAGAGCTGACAGGAACTGGACACAGGAAACTGAACCACTGAATGGACTGGAAACCAACAGGTGATCAGGCTCGTTACAGGGGTCAGACTGCAGACTGGACAGAGACTTAGCAAGGAACCAGAGTTCATCAAAGAAGCCAGGTAATGAATCTGAACTTGGAGCAAGGTACAATGGATCAGGCAGGAGGATGGTCACAGGAAGCCGGGGTCGGGTACAGGCAGAAAGCTGGATAGTCTATGGCAAGCCGGGTCAAAGGAACAGGTATAACAGGATCAGGTTTCTTTTACTACACCACAACGCTGTAGAGCAGACAGCAAAGACCGTCTGCACAAGTCAGGCTTAAATAGGCCGGCTGGTGCTAACTAGGGCGCGCGCCCGTCTCCCTGTGCGCGGTTGTGCACGTGCCCGCGCCCGGGCGCGCATGCGCAATGGAATCTGAGGGCCGGGACGGCCCGGGTTTAGATTTCTGGCAGGATCTTCATGACATTGCCCCCCTCCTAGGGGCAACCTCCGGATGCCCCTCTGGGCAAATCTCTCAGGATGTGCTCTTTTGAAGGCTTGAACTAGACTCTTAGCGTGGATATTACACTCGGGCTCCCAGGAATTCTCTTCAGGACCATATCCCTTCCATTTGATCAAGAACTGATTCTGATTTCTCCTTCTTCTAACATTTAGTATGGCCTCTACCTCATATTCTTCCTCGCCATCTACTAAGACTGGGTCCGGGGGTACAGTCCTTCTGTTGGAAAAGGGGTTGGGGGTGGAGGGCTTTAACAGAGAAACATGAAAGACTGGATGGACCTTGAGGGAATCAGGAAGTTCCAACTCATAGGCTACTTCATTAATCTTTCGTTTGACTGGAAAGGGACCTAAGAACTTAGGGCCCAGTTTTTTCGAAGGACAAGCCATCCTCAGATTTAAGGTAGAGAGCCATACCGTGTCACCCGGTGCCAGTACCAATTCTCCACGCCTCTTTCGGTCAAAGACTGTCTTGTTATGTTCCTGGGTCCGGGCCATGGTGTCCTGCAGGAGTCGGTTATTGGAAGCAAAGAAGTCAATCTTTTTCTGAACTGCGGGCATAGTACATTCAGGAAGAGAATTGGGCAGGAATGAAGGATGAAAGCCATAGTTGGCGAAGAAAGGCGTCTGTTGGGTGGCCGAGTGGATAGCATTGTTATATGCAAAATCGGCAACTGGTAACAGGGAGATCCAATCGTCTTGGGAGAAGGAAGAAAAGCATCGTAGATATTGTTCCAGGGTCTGATTGGTTCTTTCGGTCTGTCCATTGGTTTGAGGGTGATAAGCGGAAGAAAACGATAGCTCAATGTTGAGGGCCTTGCAGAGTGATTTCCAGAACCGAGAGGTGAATTGTACCCCTCGGTCGGACACTATGTTGGCCGGTACCCCATGGAGTCTGATGACTTCTTGGATGAACACTTGTGCGGTTTCTGAGGCAGAAGGAGTGCCCTTCATGGGAACAAAGTGTGCCATCTTTGATAGACGATCAACTATCACGAAGATCGTAGTATGGTCCTCTGCTGGGGGTAGTTCCACGATGAAGTCTATGGACAGCATTTTCCAGGGACGATCTGGGACTGGCAATGGTTTGAGTAGGCCCCAGGCTTTGGTTCTGTAACTTTTGCTCCGAATACACACAGTGCATGTTTCCACAAATTTCCTGCAGTCCTCCCTTAGCTGGGGCCACCAGAAGGTACGTTGTACCAATTCAGTGGTTTTGGTGACACCGAAGTGTCCGGCAAGTTTATGATCATGGCACAATTCCAGGACGGTTACCCGCAGACCCTCGGGAATGAAAATCTTATCTCCATGCCACAATAGCCCGTCCTTGGCCCGCAACCCAGGACCGGGAGTGGGTATGAGACCACTGGAGGCCCGCCTGAGCTGGGACAGCAGGTCTTCCTGTAGCAGGAGAAAGTTTCCAGGGGCAAGGATAGTGTCTGGAGGGGAACCATCCTGGGATTTGTGATACATACGAGACAGAGCGTCCGGCTTCGCGTTTTTGGAACCCGGACGATATGTCACGTGAAAGGTAAAACGAGAGAAAAATAAGGCCCAACGGGCCTGTCTAGGTTTCAACCTCTTGGCAGTCTTCAAGTACTCTAGATTCTTGTGATCCGTGAAGATCAAGATTGGATGAGTAGCCCCTTCTAGCAGGTAGCGCCATTCCTCGAGGGCGGTCTTTATAGCCAGTAATTCCCGATCCCCCACATCGTAGTTCTTCTCGGCTGGGGACAGTTTCCGTGAGAAGAATGCCACGGGGTGTAGCAGGGCTTTGATGCCCTGTCTCTGGGACAGGATGGCTCCTACAGCTATCTCCGAGGCATCCACTTCTAGAACAAAGGGTAGAGAAGGATCTGGATGCTTCAGGATAGGGGCTGAGGTAAAGAGCCCTTTGAGGGCCTCGAAGGCCCCCTGGGCCTCAGGAGACCAATGAAAACGGGTACCTTGTTTGGTGAGTTGAGTAATGGGTGCCACTATGGCCGAGAATCCCTTGATGAATTTGCGATAAAAATTGGCGAAGCCAATGAATCGCTGGATCCCCTTTTTATCTGCGGGAACTGGCCAGTCCAGGATGGCTGAGATCTTCTGGGGGTCCATCCGGATGCCTCTACTGGAGATGATCAAACCTAGGAAGGGTATGCTTTCTACCTCAAAGAGGCATTTTTCGGCCTTGGCATAGAGGCCATGTTGCCGGAGACGGCCCAGAACACTTTTAACATGTCCACGATGCAGCTCTAGGGAGGAAGAGAAAATTAGTATGTCATCAAGATAAACAACAGCAAAAACATCAAGGAAGTCCCGAAGCACATCATTTCTGAAAGACTGGAAGGTAGCGGGGGCGTTACAAAGTCCGAACGGCATCACCAGGTACTCGAAGTGCCCAAATCGAGACCGAAATGCCGTCTTCCATTCGTCCCCATCCTTTATACGAACTAAATTGTACGCCCCTCTGAGGTCCAGTTTGGAAAAGATGGAGGCTGTGCCAAGCCTCTGAAACAGTTCAGGTACCAGGGGAAGCGGGTAGCGATTTTTGACAGTGACCTCGTTTAGGGCACGATAGTCCACACAGGGTCTGAGAGAATGGTCCTTCTTCTCTACGATAAATATTCCTGCACCTGCAGGAGATGTAGACGGACGGATAAACCCTTTTTTCAGGTTATCATCAATATAGTCTTTTAATTTTCCCTGCTCCACCTCTGTTAGCGGAAAAACCCTACCGAAGGGAATCTTGGCCCCGGGAAGGAGTTCAATGGGACAGTCATAGGGCCTATGGGGTGGCAGCACATCTGCCCTTTGTTTACTGAACACATCCAGGTATGCATGGTAGGCTTCAGGGATGGACTGACGTAGACCTGCCTCGTTTTCTAGGCAGAGCAAAGCAGGGGGTCCTGCGGGGGCCATGGAGCCGCAGGACCTTTGGCAGTAGGGAGAAGAAAAGGCCACCTCTCCTGTGGACCAGTTGATGACCGGGTTGTGTGCTTGTAGCCAGGGGATCCCTAAAATGACTGGGAACAAGGGAGAAGAAATTATGTCCAGACATAACAGTTCTTGATGTGACTCTGAGATCACTGTGTGCAATGGGGCAGTCTCCTGAGTCACTGGGCCAGATTTAATGGTGGACCCATCTGCCAGGTGGACGGACAGGCCCTGTTCCCTTGGACGGAGAGGAATTCGATGCCGGGCAGCAAAAACAGAGTCCATGAAGCAACTACAGGCACCAGAGTCAATGATAGCGGTGGTCTGCAGGGTCCTTCCTGAGAGCTGGAAGGAAACAGAAAGGGCAAGATGAGATGAAACCCCGGTCACAGGATCCACATAACTGGAGTGAATAGTGGGGAACTTACGGAGTTTAGCTGGGCAGTTCCGGACATAATGACCAGGCTCTCCGCAATACAGGCATAGGTTGTTGCTGCGGCGTCTCTGGCATTCTGCTGGAGTGAGAGAGGGCCGCAGGAGTCCAAGTTGCATGGGTTCTGATGCCGAGGAGGCATGAGCAGGTTTAACAGGGGGAGCAGTGCGGAAGTGATTTGGGGCCCTGGGAGGCATCCAGGTAGGTCTTGGGGACCCCAAGGTTCGTTCGGCCCTACGCTCCCGTAGGCGCCGGTCAATTTGGATGCTTAGGTCTATGAGGGAGTTCAGGGTCTGAGGCACCCCCACTCTGGCGAGCTCGTCCTTGAGTGCATCTGAGAGGCCCATGCGGAATTGGTGACGGAGAGCAGCATCGTTCCAGTCGGTGTCGGCACCCCAACGCCTGAACTCAGCCACATAGTCCTCTGCTGGTCTTCGACCCTGTTGGAGAGAACGTAAGGCGGCCTCCGCAGTGGTTGAGAGTTGGGGGTCCTCATATAGCTGCGCCATGGCGTCAAAGAAGGTGGAGAGACTGGTCAATGCTGCATCTTTTTGTTCCACGAGACGGTGGGCCCAGATTTGGGGATCCCCAGTCAGTAGGGCTACCACAAAACCCACCTTGGTGGTCTCTAGAGAAAAGGTCCTAGGTTGCAGGGCAAAATGGAGTTCACAGGAGTTATGGAAAGTTCTGAAGCTACCACGGGCACCTGTAAATTTCTCTGGAATGGGTACCTTGGGCTCAGGTGGTAGCATCACTATAGTCTGGGTAGGTGCAGGCCCCGTTGGGGGTATCGCTAGGTGAGGAGTTCCTTGGGTACTGGATGGACCAGACAAGGCCAGTACCCGTTCCTCCAGCCGGGTGTACCCTTGCTGGAGGTTCTTCACCGCCTCGGTCAGACCTGCCAGGTGTTGGCATAACCCCTCTATGGCGGGGGCTCCCTGCTCGGGCTCAGACATGGCTGTCTGCTACTGTCACGTACCTGGTGGTGCGAGCCCGAGATTGCAGGGAGAGGCCTCCCTTGCGTCTCCCACTCCTGGTCCCCTGGTGTGGGAACAGGAGAGCCAGGAGTGAGGAGGAGCACGGGTGCCTGGCAGGATCAACAGACCGGTGGGTAGGAAGCAGGTTAGCGGAGCTGGCAGGATCTTGGCAAGCAGGCTCACAGGTAAACTGGATAGCAGAGCTGGCAGGATCTCTGGAAAGCAGGCTCACAGGTAAACAGGATAGCAGAGCTGGCAGGATCTTTGGCAAGCAGGCTCACAGGTAAACTGGATAGCAGAGCTGGCAGGATCTCTGGAAAGCAGGCTCACAGGTAAACTGGATAGCAGAGCTGGCAGGATCTTGGGCAAGCAGGCTCACAGGTAAACTGGATAGCAGAGCTGGCAGGATCTCTGGAAAGCAGGCTCACAGGTAAACTGGATAGCAGAGCTGGCAGGATCTCTGGAAAGCAGGCTCACAGGTGCACTGGATAGCAGAGCTGGCAGGATCTCTGGAAAGCAGGCTCACAGGTAAACTGGATAGCAGAGCTGGCAGGATCTCTGGAAAGCAGGCTCACAGGTAAACTGGATAGCAGAGCTGGCAGGATCTCCGGAAAGCAGGCTCACAGGTAAACTGGATAGCAGAGCTGGCAGGATCTCTGGAAAGCAGGCTCACAGGTAAACTGGATAGCAGAGCTGGCAGGATCTCTGGAAAGCAGGCTCACAGGTAAACTGGATAGCAGAGCCGGCAGGATCTCTGGAAAGCAGGCTCACAGGTAAACTGGATAGCAGAGCCGGCAGGATCTCCGGAAAGCAGGCTCACAGGTAAACTGGATAGCAGAGCTGGCAGGATCTCCGGAAAGCAGGCTCACAGGTAAACTGGATAGCAGAGCTGGCAGGATCTCTGGAAAGCAGGCTCACAGGTAAACTGGATAGCAGAGCTGGCAGGATCTCTGGAAAGCAGGCTCACAGGTAAACTGGATAGCAGAGCTGGCAGGATCTCTGGAAAGCAGGCTCACAGGTAAACTGGATAGCAGAGCTGGCAGGATCTCTGGAAAGCAGGCTCACAGGTGCACTGGATAGCAGAGCTGGCAGGATCTCTGGAAAGCAGGCTCACAGGTAAACTGGATAGCAGAGCTGGCAGGATCTCTGGAAAGCAGGCTCACAGGTAAACTGGATAGCAGAGCTGGCAGGATCTCCGGAAAGCAGGCTCACAGGTAAACTGGATAGCAGAGCTGGCAGGATCTCTGGAAAGCAGGCTCACAGGTAAACTGGATAGCAGAGCTGGCAGGATCTCTGGAAAGCAGGCTCACAGGTAAACTGGATAGCAGAGCCGGCAGGATCTCTGGAAAGCAGGCTCACAGGTAAACTGGATAGCAGAGCCGGCAGGATCTCTGGAAAGCAGGCTCACAGGTAAACTGGATAGCAGAGCTGGCAGGATCTCCGGAAAGCAGGCTCACAGGTAAACTGGATAGCAGAGCTGGCAGGATCTCTGGAAAGCAGGCTCACAGGTAAACTGGATAGCAGAGCTGGCAGGATCTCTGGAAAGCAGGCTCACAGGTAAACTGGATAGCAGAGCTGGCAGGATCTCCGGAAAGCAGGCTCACAGGTAAACTGGATAGCAGAGCTGGCAGGATCTCTGGAAAGCAGGCTCACAGGTAAACTGGATAGCAGAGCTGGCAGGATCTCTGGAAAGCAGGCTCACAGGTAAACTGGATAGCAGAGCTGGCAGGATCTCTGGAAAGCAGGCTCACAGGTATACTGGATAGCAGAGCTGGCAGGATCTCTGGAAAGCAGGCTCACAGGTAAACTGGATAGCAGAGCCGGCAGGATCTCTGGAAAGCAGGCTCACAGGTAAACTGGATAGCAGAGCCGGCAGGATCTCTGGAAAGCAGGCTCACAGGTAAACTGGATAGCAGAGCTGGCAGGATCTCTGGAAAGCAGGCTCACAGGTAAACTGGATAGCAGAGCTGGCAGGATCTCTGGAAAGCAGGCTCACAGGTAAACTGGATAGCAGAGCTGACAGGAACTGGACAACGGCTTGGCAAGCAGGTTCGCAGGTAAGCTTGGATAGCAGAGCTGACAGGAACTGGACAATGGCTTGGCAAACAGGTTCACAGGTAAGCTTGGATAGCAGAGCTGACAGGAACTGGACACAGGAAACGGAACCACTGAATGGACTGGAAACCAACAGGTGATCAGGCTCGTTACAGGGGTCAGACTGCAGACTGGACAGAGACTTAGCAAGGAACCAGAGTTCATCAAAGAAGCCAGGTAATGAATCTGAACTTGGAGCAAGGTACAATGGATCAGGCAGGAGGATGGTCACAGGAAGCCGGGGTCGGGTACAGGCAGAAAGCTGGATATTCTATGGCAAGCCGGGTCAAAGGAACATGCGCAATGGAATCTGAGGGCCGGGACGGCCCGGGTTTAGATTTCTGGCAGGATCTTCATGACACAGATATAGTGACTGCAGTGTCCTGAGTTTAGTAACACTTTAAATTTGACAATACAATATAAGATGACTTGAAAAATTCCCTTTCGTGTTGTGAGTTCTGTCTGCTGGTCATCTCTTTCCATAAGTTCCTGGATTCCTCACACGATTCCTCTTTCCTGTTTACTTTCATTTTATAAGGATTACAAATCCCATGGTACCTTGCTGCCTGCAGTTATTCCTGTACTGACTCCAGGGCAGCCATCAGAAATAGTGGGGCCCCTTACAAAGCTTTAGGCCTGCACCCCCCTCCCCCGAGCCTGACCACAAGACCACAAACATTCCCCAAGACCTGCCCACTGGCATCCCACAGACCACCCACTAGACATCCAACCAAGTCCTTCAGTGCCTCAGCCCCCCTCACATGTGTACAGTGCCTTGCAAAAGTATTCACCCCCCTTGGCTTTTTACCTATTTTGTTACATTACATCCTTTAGTTCAATGTTTTTTTAATCTGAATTATATCTGATGGATCAAAAGACAATAGTCTAAGTTGGTAAAATTAGAAAAATATATACATAAAACCATTCTCCCCCTTTGTTATGAAGCCCATAAAATGCTCTGGTGCAACCAATTACCTTCAGAAGTCACATAATTAGTGAAATGATGTCTACCTGTGTGCAATCTAAGTGTCATCTGTCATTACATATACACACCTTTTTTAAAGGCCCCAGAGGCTGCAACACATAAGCAAGAGGCACCACTAACCAAACACTGCCATGAAGACCAAGGAACTCTCCAAACAAGTAAGGGACAATGTTGTTGAGAAGTACAAGTCAGGGTTATGTTATAAAAAAAATATCCAAATCTTTGATGATCCCTAGGAGCACCATCAAATCTATCATAACCAAATGGAAAGAACATGACAACAGCAAACCTGCCAAGAGACGGCCGCGCACCAAAACTCACAGACCGGGCAAGGAGGGCATTAATCAGAGAGGCATCACAGATACCTAAGGTAACCCTGGAGGAGCTGCAGAGTTCCACAGCAGAGACTGGAGTATCTGTACATAGGACATCAATAAGCCGTACGCTCCATAGAGTTGGGCTTTATGGCAGAGTGGCCAGAAGAAAGCCACTACTTTCAGCAAAAAACAAAATGGCACATTTTGAGTTTGCTAAAAGGCATGTCGGAGACTCTCAAAATGTTTGGAGGAAGGTGCTCTGGTCTGATGACACAAAAATTTTACTTTTTGGCCACCAAAGAAAACGCTATGACCATAAAAGAAAACGTTATGGCCATCAAAGAAAACGCTATGTCTGGTGCAAACCCAACACCATCCCCACAGTTAAACATGGTGGTGGCAGCATCATGCTGTGGGGATGTTTTTTCAGTGGTTGGGACTGGGAAACTGGTCAGGGTTGAGGGAAAGATGGATGGTGCTAAATACAGGGATATTCTTGAGCAAAACCTGTACCACTCTGTGTGTGATTTGAGGCTAGGACGGAGGTTCACCTTCCAGCAGGACTGCGACCATACTTCCAGCAGGACATTCCGCCTATACCAAATTACCCGGGAATCGAGCTGAATGCTGCAAACGGTGCCTTTTCCTATCAGGGCCGATTACCCTTAATAATTACCTGCTACACACGCCAGGTGCAAGGACTATAAGGCACTTTTAAATGTGAGTGAATTATTTAAATTTGTGTATTTAATAAACCTGGTTTTACGCATTGCGCAATGAAGGTTCTCCTTTGTCATTTCCATCCATACTTATGAGGTGCATTTATGCATGAGACGTCATTTCAACAGGGTCCCTAGGGGTATCCATGCATGCCTAAACGACCATACTAGCGATAGTTGGTAAAAATCCAGGGTGAGTGTATATCTATGTGGGGCACCCAGTCTGAACACCATTGCACAGGAGATGTCAATTTAAGCAGGAGCACTCATCACCTAATGGGACTTTATTAATTTTGTGTGTGTTCTGCATGTTTACATGAATGTGAACAACCCTAAGCACAGCAAACTGTTTTTATGTACACCTTCCAGCAGGACAATGACACCAAACACACTGTTAAAACAACACTTGAGTGGTTTAAAGGGAAACATGTAAATGTGTTGGAATGGCCTAGTCAAAGCCCAGACCTCAATCCAATAGAAAATCTGTGGTCAGACTTAAAGATTGCTGTTCGCAAGCAACTTGAAGGAGCTGGAGCAGTTTTGCAAGGAGGAATGGACAAAAATCCCAGTGATAAGATGTGGCAAGCTCATAGAGACTTATCCAAAGCGACTTGGAGCTGTGATAGCCACAAAAGGTGGCTCTACAAATTATTGACTTTAGTGGGGTGAATAGTTATGCACATTGACTTTCTCTGTTGTTTGTTGTTTGCTTCACAATAAAAAAAACATCTTCAAAGTTGTGGGCATGTTCTGTAATTTAAATGATGCAAATCCTCAAACAATCCATATTAATTCCAGGTTGTGAGGCAACAAAACACGAAAAATGCCAAGGGGGTGAATACATTTGCAGGGCACTGTATAGGACACACAGGCATGTACACCCACACACACACACACCCACACACACAGGCATGTACACACACACACACACAGGCATGTACACACACACACACACACATGTACACACACAGGCATGTACACACAGGCATGTACACACACACACACACACAGACATGTGCACACACACAGGCATGTACACACACACACACAGAGGCATGTACACATGCACACAGGCATGTACACACACACAGGCATGTACACACAAACACACAGGCATGTATACACACACACACACAGACATGTACACACAAACACACACAGACATGTATACACACACAGGCATGTATACACACACACTCACAGACATGTACACACACAGACATGTACACACACACAGCCCCCCCCCCTCTCACTTGTACAACAGCCCTTACTTGTAAGATGGTCCTCCTAGTCCCAGTTCTTGTTTCCACATGTGGCTGAGACACAGGAGCTACAGTCAAGCATACAGTACACTGAGTACAGGCAGCTCACATGAGGGGTGCACATACAGGAAATGGCCAGAGGTGACAGCAAAGAGTCCTCAATGACAGAGCAGCAGCTGCCGACTCACGCACATACAGAAGCATAAACGGAGCACCTCTGCACCCACCCCTGTCTTCTCACATCCCTGCGAGTCGACCGGGCCCGTCCAGATGCTCAGCCCCTTACAAGTGTATGGGCTGTACCCCACCGGATGGCGGCCCTGACTCTGCCTCCTGAAACTTCTCCTCTCAGTACCTCTGTAGATCAGAAGGCAGGCTCTGTGAAATATGTGACGCACAAGTGCCTACTCACAGGGCAATGTGAATAGGTGTCACAGAATTCAATGAAATAAATGTGTGGGGAATTTCACAGAGTAAGTTTTCAAACTTCAAGGCCATTGTAATTAATAGGAGTAGACTAGAAATAACTGAAATACAATGTGGACATTTTGACTATACATATGCTTTGAAATAATAAATGCCCACGATTCATTTCCATTGGGGGCATTTGATGTCCTTGATAGCATTTGCACTTTTTGGCAGTGGTGGCCCATCCATTAGGGGCACCCGGGTGCTGCCCCCTCTCTCCAGGCCACCCTTATATGCCTAATGGATAGATTCATGCATAGCGGTAAGGGTATGGAATTCCCTTCCACAGGCGGTGGAAAAAAAAAAACTATTAGATAAGCACCTGAACGACCACAACATACAGGGATATACAATGTAATACTGACATATAATCACAAACATTGGTTGGACTTGATGGAGTTGTATCTTTTTTCAACCTCACCTACTATGTAACTATCTATGGCCATCGCAGCCACCCCCTATTCAGGCATCCAGCCCCTTTTAGGACGCCGGGCGCCTGAATTACAGCGGCGGGGGTGTTTTTTTTAAGCACCTGATTAGAGCCATGGGCTCTAATAGGCTTCAAAATAGGGTGGACTCGGAGTGCAGAGCATTGCACTTGGAGCCCACCCAGGTGTGTTAGAAAAGCAAATGAATATTCGCTTTTCTAACACTGAACTGCATCTCTGCCAATCAGGAAGCGCGGGTCTGATACCCATCACCTGATTGGCTGAAAGGACAGGCGCTCCTATTGGACGCCTAGCAAGAGGAAAAGCATGGAGGAAGCATGGAAGACACAGGCTGTTGCCTGACCCATTGCCTATTCCAGAGCTCGTCACCGTCTCCTGCTGCCTGACCCACCACCAAGATGGGGTAAGTGCCAATCAGTCAGCGAGCCAGTGAGCAGGCGGTTCTGGTTAAATGTGGCTGAATTTGATGGGCACAGTGGCTGAATTTGATGGGCACAGTGGCTGTATTTGATGGCACAGTGGCTGTATTTGATGGCACAGTGGCTGTATTTGATGGCACAGTGGCTGTATTTGATGGGCACAGTGGCTGCAATTGATGGGCACAGTGGCTGCATTTGATCGTCATTTGATGTGCACAGTGGCTGCATTTGATCGTCATTTGATGTGCACAGTGGCTGCATTTGATGGCACAGTGGCTGCATTTGATGGTATAGTGGCTGCATTTGATGGGCACAGTGGCTGCAATTGATTGCACAACTGCTGCATTTGATGGCACAGTGAGGCTGCAATTGATACTTTTTAAGTATTTTTCAGAATTTATCTGTTTGTTTGCGCCCCTCCCAAACATTTTGAGCAACAGCCACCACTGCTTTTTGGGTAAGCGTAAAATTCTCCTGCATGTAATTCGGAACTTTGCAGTTCTAAAGCTGCAAAAATAGTGTGGTACATCAATTTCAACCTGCTTAAATATGACTCATTCGTATCTTAGTGCCTCATTATTTAAAGCTGGTGAATACATTTTACTTGTGTATATCTAAATGTCTTGAACAAGCACGAGTTATCCATGTGAAACCGGTCTACCAATGTTCCTGTTAATGTCCTGTCTACATCTTTTGGCACCTTGACAATAAAGTAACTATTCTACAGAAGTTCTTCCTTCCATGGTGTGCGACCAATTTACTTTTTCTTCAATTATATCTAAATGTCAATAGGGAATTTTAAAAAAAATATATATTTTTTTTTTCACTCAGCAGACATTAACAATTATATTGAAAATATTTTACAAAATTCTTTCTTCCCAATTAAAACGTTCAAAATGTATAATAAAATCTGCTGCCAAATGAAAGGGCTTCTACACCCAAAAAGAAAAATGTTTTTTATTGCAGTTTACCAGCCCTTAGGTGAGGTGGCTGCATTTATTTTTGCTTTTCAGGCTTGTTTGCCCTTATTTTCACTTGCTAATCGTGTGAATAACACTTCCTGTCCCTTGTTGGCTTTACTCACTTCACTGTATCTATGGAGGGAGTCATTGTTGTCACCTATGTTGGCAGTGGCGGAATTACCAGGGTCGCACCAGTCGCACTTGCGACTGGGCCCTGTCATCACGCCACTATGGGGGGGCCCACCGCCAGAAGGTTCTTCTGCTAGCTACCCAAAGGCAATGATGGGTGAGTGTACTATCACTGCACAGCGGATCGCTCACCCAGCCTCTCCACCCACGGAGTTCATAGCTGCACTGTTATGGATGTCCACAAGCTCACTCAAACTTAACGGAACCAAAACAGAACTCCTTCTCCTAAATGCAAACCGGAAAACTGAATCTACAATACCATGGACTCCGCCCACCATCCTTGGACAGACCATCCCCCTAAGCATAAAAGCCAAAAGTCTCGGAGTCATCTTCGATTCAGAAATGTCAATGAATGCACAAATAGGATCAGTAGTCAGCGGATCCTACCACCTTCTACGCCTGCTACATAGACTCATCCCCTTCATTCCAAAAAAGGACAAAGCCATAGTGGTAGGAACAATCATCAACTCTCGACTCGACTACGCAAACTCCCTCTACATAGGACTACCTAAATTCCAGATTGCACGACTTCAAGGCGTTCAAAACACGGCAGCAAGACTAGTCACAGGAAAAAAACCATGGGAATCCATCTCCCCATCCCTGAGGACCCTCCATTGGCTAAACGTAAAGAATCGGATCACATTCAAGACCCTCTGCTTGACCCACAAATGCGCTCAAGGAGATGCTCCTCAATACTTATGCGAAAAAATACAACACTACACCCCCAATCGCAACCTCCGATCTAACAACCAAAACCTCCTCCTCGTCCCCAAATCTCGGTACAAGTCAAGGGGAGAACGAAGATTTGCAGTCCAAGGACCACGGCTATGGAACGCTCTACCTACGAACATTCGCTTGGAAAAAGACCATCGGGCCTTCAGGAAAAAACTCAAGACCTACCTCTTCTAAGAAGGAATCAACGCAGGTCGGATCAAGCGCCTCGAGGCGATTCAGTTCGCAGTTGCAGCGCTATACAAATCATTCATTCATTACCAGTGATCACATTATCACCAGCACTGCCACTGATCCCATCCACCCTAGCAGTGCTGTGTCCCATCCCCCACACAGCACTGCCACCAGGGGCGGTCGCAGTTGCAATCTGGCCTCATGCTCTACGGGGGCCCATGCACCAGTGTACACCGGGATGGGAGGAGCGGCATATAGAGAAAACCATCCCCACTATTTTGCTCATGTTGAAAAATGGAGAGATTGATTCCTCTATACGCCTTCCCCTGCCGTTCCTCCTATCCAGCTTCTTTCTGCTGCTCCTGGGCCCCTTTCCTCTGTCCTGGCCCCCCTGCAATATTGCCGGGGGATTTGTCAGGATGGAGAGCAGGGAAAGGCCTGGTAAATATGTAATTTACCGGCCCCTTCCTTTTCTGAATGGACAGAGTCAGGGATCTGTACCGATCACCAACTCTGTTCATTCATAACTATCTTAACTATGCCTTAGTTTGTGAATGAAAGGGAAGATTCTGTGCAGCTGAGGTTGCAGAGAAGGAGATTGGGAGCTCAGCAGTGGAACATCAGAGCAAAATGTAAAAAAAGTAATAAAAAATGATATTGTAAAAAAATGAAATAAACAGTAAAAAAAATAATAATAATAATAAAAAAAACACTGACCACCAGAGTCACAAAGGTTACACTTGCAACCGAGCCCTGGCGTTCCGGGACACTGGGCTTAGGGGGAAGGGTCCCAGGCTCATGAGAAGGGACCCCATCCGGGAGTCAGGGGGGCCCTTCATGTTTCTTGCACCGGGGCCCTGAAGGTTCTAGTTACGCCTCTGTATGTTGGACTTAAAACGTATCTACCTTTGTTCATCTCCACTACATGGGGTTGAATGGATTCATAGCTTACATAGAATGATAACATTTATTTATCTTCAGTGTTGCCTACAGAAAGTATCAGGGACACTGCATTTCTGACAAGATCAACAGGTATTTTCTGTACTTCCTGAAAACGTTCTTAGTCTAAAAATGAATGCAGTCGCCACATCTAAGTTCTGGCGGTTTAGTTATCCTTTAACACTCTGTTCTTACCCAATAATAATGATGCATACTGGAACTGACTACAGGCAATCCCCAGTTACAAACAAGATGGGGTCTATAGGTTTGTTCTTAAGTTGAATTTGTATGTAAGTGGGAACAGGTACATTTTTTAAGCCTGTCTTTTGGATAGCAAAAGGAAGGGTTGACACCCCCTGTAACATTTGTTTTGCTGCCTGTACCCCTATTCAGAAGATTTCACCTCACTTTCTGTCTCTATAATAATTGGATTTTAAACATTTTGGGTTGTTGTGGAAACAAGGATTGGAGATAAAGCTTCAGTGGAGACACCTTTTTCCCATGATAACTCTTATGCCGCATACACACGATTGGTAATTCGGCCAGCAAAAGACCGATGAGAGCTTTTGATCGGAAAATGCGACCGTGTGTATGCTCCATCTGACTTTTGCTGGCCAAATTCCAGCCAGCAAAAATTGAGAGCAGGTTCTTAATTTTTCATTCGGAATAAGTTCCGATTGGAAATTCCGAGCGTCTGTAGCAATTCCGACGTGCAAAATTCATACGCATGCTCGGAAACAATTTGACGCATGCTCGGAAGCATTGAACTTAATTTTCTCGGCTCGTCGTAGTGTTGTACGTCACTGAGTTCTTGACGGTCGAAAGTTCAGCGAACTTTTGTGTGACCGTGTGTATGCAAGCCAAGCTTGAGCGGAATTCCGTCGGAAAAAACATCCAAGATTTTTCCGATGGAAACTCCGCTCGTGTGTACGGGGCATTACAGGAGTAATTTTCCCTTCCTAGGGGTAGATTTATTCTCACTTCCTGTTGTCTCCCTCCATTTGTAAGTAGGATTAGTTTGTATGTCGGATATTTGTAACCCGAGGACCGCCTGCACAAAGGCAAAAAAATACTTGCAGCAAAATGGATACAACTTAGAAACAAATACATGATGTGAACGACAAGGGATGTTAATCTGCACTCAGTAAAATAGCTTTAAATAAAGCCATCACTAACATCTTTAGCTGCTTGTAATATGAAGTAATTCATTCTCAAAGATCCTCAAAGATTACAACAGACTTTAGGGCGGCCCGTTCACACCATTGTGCTATAGTTACTCATGTTGGCACGATTAATTTTGAATGGTACCCCAATGCACCTTGCCAATGGGAACAGTGCTCCGTGAGATATTCTAAGCTTGGGATATTTTTTTATAACCTAACACTGCTATAAACATTTCCACAACTTTATCCACCTGACCTGTCTGATGTGTTCATTGGCCTTCATGATGCTGTTTGTTCACTAAGGTTCTCTAACAAACCTCTGAGGGCTATTTATACTGAGATTAAATTACACACAGGTGGACTCTTTTTACTAATTAGGTGCCTTCTAAAGGCAATTAGGCCAGGTTCACATTGGTGCGACAAACGCTCCAACATTGGGAGCGCATGACTTATGAAAATCAATGTTTCCCTATGGGAGCCGTCTTAACTGGTCTGACACAAGTCGGTCCGACTTTAAAAATGCTCCCTGTACTACTTTGATCCTACTTCAGCCCATTGACTATCATTGAAGTCGGATCGCCATCTTGAATTGTCCGACATTGGAATGCGACTTGTGCTCTGATGATCTTGAGGGGGAACTCCACGCCAAATTTTAATTAAAAAAAAACGGCATGGGTTCCCCCTCCAAGAGCATACCAGGGCCTTGGGTCTGGTATGGATTTTAAGGGGAACCCCCTACACCGAAAAAACGGCGTGGGGGTCCCCCCAAAATCCACACTGGTCCCTTATCCGAGCACGCAGCCCGGCTGGTCAGGAAAAGAGGTGGGGACGAGCGAGCGCACCCCCCCTCCTGAACCGTACCAGGCCGCATGCCCTCAACATGGGGGGGGTGCTTTGGGGTCCCAAAGCACCTTGTCCCCCATGTTTATGAGGACAAGGGCCTCTTCCGACAACCCTGGCCGTTGGTTGTCGGGGTCTGCGTGCGGGGGGTCATCGGAATCGGGGAGCCCCCTTTAATAAGACCCCCCAGATCCCGGCCCCCCTACCCATTCACCTGGGGGAAAAAGTGTCAATAAAAAAAACACACTAGACAGGTTTTTAAAGTTATTCGGCAGCTCCGGGGGTCTTCTTCCGACTTCGGGGGTCCCTTCCGACTTCTCCACACTTTCTGGTTCTTCTCCCGCTCTCCGGCCTCTTCTCCCGGGCTCCACCGCTATCTTCTTCCAGCTTTTACTAGCGTTGGCCCTGTCTTCCTCCCTCTTCTGTTCTTCCGATGTTGACACAATGCTCTCTCCCACTGTAATACTGTGTACATGGTGCGCAACGACAATTATATGCCACTTTGTGTTGGTCTATTACATAAAATCCCAATAAAATACATTTATGTTTTTGGCTGTAACATGACAAAATAATTTCAAGGGGTATGAATACTTTTTCAAGGCACTGTAATTAAGGGCATTGATCACTGACTCAAAACACTAATAGTATTTTTGGAATATTTTGTCCATTTCCGTAGCTGTAGCTTCTGCGTTTTAGTATTTCCACTTCTTTTTTGTTTACAAACTATTTTTATTTGGTACAAAAAGCTTTGTCATATGCTAGAGAAAAGTATAATACAGGTTTACACATAAGAAAGAACAAGATATACCTTTTGATATATGAGGAATATAGTTTGCTTTAGTAATTTAACTTTATAATATTGTATATTATGCATCTTGTAAATATATACCTCTTATAATGTTTTTCAGATATATGTTAAAAATATTATCATTCAGTGTTGAAAAAGAGGTTGAAAAAATTAAGCCATGGTTCCCATTTTTTATTATAAAAATGATTAGTGTTCTGTAATGTGTGGAATATTTTTTCCATAAGATTGATATGGTTAATTCTGGTTTTCAATGTGTTAATGGAACTGATGGTGATTTCCAGTGAAATACTATCAATCAGTGTATTGCTACACATTGTGTGGGTCAGTCTCATATTATGGGATGTGAATCCAGTGATAGGGGAAAATAATAGACATTTGTGGAGAGTTAGGTTAATTGTACTATCTAAGATTTTGGAAGTAAATTTTTCTAATTGCTTCCATATATGTGTGATTTTCTCACAATTCCAAAAAATGTGTGAGAATGAACCTGTGGAGCATGTCTGAGGAGTTGTGGGGAAAATGGCGTGAATTTTTAACTATAATACCATCTTGTGAATAATTTAATTGCAGTCTCTTTAATTGTGATTGATCTGGTGCCCCTTAATACACATAATACTGGAGACTTCTCATGGTAGCATTTCCACTTCTAAGCCAGCAGGGGAGGTGATACACCAGCTTCCTGCTGATTGCAAAAGTGAAAGAACACATTCCCGGACACCCTTTAGCTAGAGTCAGGAAGCTGGCCACTGGCCAATGTAGTGTTACGCCGAGCGCTCCGGGTGTCCTCTGCATCCCGGAGCGCTCACGGCGCCCGTTGTCCTGCAGCGCCTCGGTCAGCTCCTCTGACCGCAGGCGCTGCTCTGCCGATGGGATGCGATCCTCGCGGCGGCCTCCGTCCGCCCGGGGATCGCATCTCTCTCTCCTCACCTGCCCCCGCCTGTGTCTCCCTGCGCGCGCGTCCCCTCTCCCCAGGCGCGCGCGCGCAACTCGGCTTGTTCTTAAAGGGCCAGCGCACAAGTAATTGGTGCCTGGCCCAAATTACAGTTACACCCTAAACCCCTTATAAACCCACTTCCCCTTCCTGTCCTGGCCGGATCTTGTGTTGCCTTAGTGCCCAGTGAAAGCAACATTAGAACCGGTCCTCCAATACAACCCGTGCTATCGCCCCATTGGCATAGGGGATCCACCTCCTGTTCCCCGCCGTACCCGGAACGTGACAGTAGATACGGCCATGGATCCCGCTGAGGTCCCGCTGCCAAGCCTCTCGGATCTGACCACGGTGGTCCCTCAACAAGGACAGCAATTGGCGCAGTTGACTGCTATGCTACAGCAGCTTCTGCCATCTCCACCACCACCTCCTGCATCTCCTCCGCCACGAGTTGCTGCTGCTAGAGTCCGCCTGTCCCTTCCTTCAAATTCAATGGGGATCCCAAGCTGTGCCGAGGGTTCCTATCCCAGTGTTCCCTCCATCTGGAGATGTTGTCGGACCAGTTCCCCACAGAACGGTCAAAGGTGGCGTTCGTGGTTAGCCTACTATCTGATAAGGCCCTAGCCTGGGCTACACCACTTTGGGACCGTGGCGATCCTGCCACAGCTTCTATTCCAGCCTTCTTCTCTGAAGTCCGCAGTGTCTTCGAAGAACCAGCCCGGGCCTCCTCTGCCGAGACGGCTCTCCTGAACCTCGTCCAGGGGAATTCTTCAGTGGGCGATTACGCCATTCAGTTCCGCACCCTGGCATCTGAACTCTCCTGGAACAATGAGGCCCTCTGCGCGACCTTCAAAAAAGGTCTATCCAGTCATGTCAAAGATGTGCTGGCCGCACGAGAAATTCCTGCTACCCTGTCTGAACTCATCCAGCTAGCCACCCGCATTGACATGCGTTACACCGAAAGACGCCTAGAGCTACGACAGGAAAAGGACTTTGGTCGCGTCAGGCGGTTTCCTCGCCTGGCACCTCTCTTCCAGAATCCTCCGCAACCCGTTCCTGCTCCTCCTGCTGAGGAGGCTATGCAAGTGGATCGGTCACGCTTGACCACACAAGAGAGGACTTGCCGCCGAGACCATAATCTGTGCCTGTATTGCACCAGTCCCGACCATTTCTTAAAGGACTGCTCTATCCGCCCTCAGCGTCAGGGAAACGCTCGCACCTAGCTAACGTGGGAGAGGCGCTGCTAGGTGTGGATTCTTCCTCTCCACGTCTGACCATTCCGGTGAGGATTTCTCTGACCAAGAGATCCTCTTTCTCCGCTGTGGCCTTTCTGGACTCTGGTTCGGCAGGAAACTTCATTGAAGCTTCACTCATCAACAAATTTAATGTTCCAGTTACCCGTCTCGTCAAGCCTTTTTTCATCACCTCTGTAAATGGTCAAAACCTGAACTGTATCGTGCGCTATCGCACTGAACCTCTCCTCATGAAGATTGGAGTTCTCCATCACGAAAAGATTAGCTTCTTTGTGTTACCCAACTGTACCTCTGAGATCCTTTTGGGCCTACCCTGGCTCCAGCTACATTCTCCTACCCTCGACTGGGCCTCGGGGGACATCAAAAGTTGGGGTCCCTCCTGCCACAGGCATTGCCTCAAAGCGGTGCCCACTAAACAAGTTTTCGTCGCTACCTCTCTGCCTAGTCTCCCCCAACCCTACCGGGACTTTGCCGATGTATTTTGCAAGAAACAAGCTGAGGTCCTGCCGCCACATAGACCCTTTGATTGCCCTATTGATCTTCTTCCTGGCACCACTCCGCCCCGGGGCAGGATCTACCCTCTCTCCATCCCGGAGACACAAGCTATGACAGACTACATCCAGGAAAACCTCAAAAGAGGTTTCATCCGCAAGTCTTCTTCCCCTGCTGGAGCAGGATTCTTCTTTGTCGCCAAAAAGGACGGGTCCTTACGTCCCTGCATTGACTATCGTAATCTTAATAAAATCACGGTAAAAAATCGTTACCCGCTGCCCCTTATCTCTGAACTTTTCGACCGTTTGCGCGGAGCAAGAATTTTTACCAAGCTGGACCTCCGGGGCGCATATAATCTCATCCGTATCCGTAAAGGCGATGAATGGAAAACCGCCTTTAACACCCGTGACGGACACTTTGAATATCTCGTCATGCCTTTTGGTTTATGCAATGCTCCTGCGGTTTTCCAAGACTTTGTAAATGAGATTTTCAGGGATTTGCTGTACTCTTGTGTTGTTGTCTATCTGGACGATATCCTGATTTTCTCCTCTAGCTTGGAGGTGCATCGTCTTCATGTCCGTCAAGTACTCCAACGGCTCCGAGATAACCATCTTTACGCCAAACTAGAGAAATGTCTCTTTGAACGCTGCAGTCTTCCCTTCCTGGGTTACTTAGTCTCTGGACAAGGTCTCCAAATGGACCCTGAGAAGCTTTCCGCCGTCCTAAACTGGCCACGTCCTACTGGACTGTGGGCCATCCAGCGGTTCCTCGGATTCGCCAATTATTATCGCCAGTTTATTCCTCACTTCTCCACCATTGTCGCGCCTATTGTGGCGCTAACCAAAAAGGCTGCGAATCCTAGGTCCTGGCCTCCTCAAGCTGATGAGGCATTTAACCGCCTTAAGTCTGCCTTTGCCTCTGCACCCTTTTTGTCCAGGCCTGACCCTCTCAAACCGTTTCTCCTGGAAGTCGATGCCTCCTCTGTGGGAGCTGGAGCTGTGCTTCTTCAGAAAGATTCTAAGGGCAAGAACATAACCTGTGGGTTTTTTTCTAAGACCTTTTCTCCCCCCGAAAAGAACTACGCCATCGGAGACCGTGAATTACTGGCCATTAAGCTGGCACTTGAGGAATGGAGACATCTCCTTGAGGGATCCGTTCACCCCATCACGATCTTCACGGATCACAAAAATCTCTCTTATCTCCAGTCTGCCCAGCGATTAAACCCACGTCAAGCTAGGTGGTCGTTGTTTTTTGCTCGCTTCAATTTTGAGATCCATTTCCGTCCCGCGGACAAAAATGTCAGGGCTGACGCCCTATCACGTTCCACCGATACTTCTGAGTCTGAGTCTCCGGTACAACACATTATACCCCCTGAGTGTCTGATCTCTTCTGCCCCTGCCTCTTTGGTGCAAGTTCCTCCTGGGAAAACCTTGGTCCCCCCACGTCTTCGTCTTCAGATTCTCAAATGGGGCCACTCCTCTCAGCTAGCTGGTCATCCTGGAGTCAAGAAGTCCTCCCAACTGATTTCCAGGTATTACTGGTGGCCCTCCTTAAAAAAGGATGTGACGGACTTTGTACAGGCCTGTACTATATGTGCTCGAAACAAGACCCCTCACCAAAAGCCTGCTGTTCTTCTTCATCCTTTGCCTGTTCCGGAACAACCTTGGGCCCACATAGCTATGGACTTCATCACGGACCTTCCTCCTTCCCACGGCCATACAGCCATATGGGTGGTCGTTGATCGCTTCTCCAAAATGGCGCATTTTGTCCCGCTTCCAGGTCTCCCTTCTGCACCTATACTTGCAAAACATTTCTTCCTCCAGATTTTTCGTCTTCATGGACTTCCATCTCACATCGTCTCGGATAGAGGCGTTCAGTTCCTGTCTAAATTCTGGAGAGCCCTCTGCAGTCAATTGAAAATCAAACTGGACTTTTCCTCTGCCTACCATCCACAGTCCACTGGACAAGTGGAGAGAGTCAACCAAATCCTTGGGGCCTACCTGCGACACTTTGTCTCTGCTCGTCAAGACGACTGGGCTGACCTCTTGCCCTGGACCGAATTTTCTTACAACCTGAAGGAGTCTGAGTCCTCCTCTAGATCACCCTTCTTTGTAGTATACGGCCGTCATCCTCTACCCCCCCTACCCTTCCCCACCTCTTCCGGAGTCCCTGCTGTAGACGAAGTCACCCAAGAGCTGTCGTCCATCTGGAAAGAGACTCAAAAGTCGCTTGCCCTGGCCTCTTCTCGCATGAAGAAACATGCTGACAGTAAAAGAAGACCCCCTCCTGTCTTCTCCCCTGGTGATAGGGTGTGGCTCTCCTCCAGGTACATCAGGTTCCGCATCCCCAGTTACAAGTTGGGTCCCCGCTACCTCGGTCCATTCAAGGTCAAGGCTCGGATCAATTCCGTGTCCTACAAATTGCATCTTCCCCCTTCCCTCCGCATCCCCAACTCTTTCCATGTTTCCCTCCTCAAACCCTTTATCATTAATCGCTTTTCCACCAAGGTCATCGCTCCTGCTCCTGTCTCCGGGTCCTCCGACATCTTCTACGTTAAAGAGATCCTCGCCTCTAGAACCGTCCGAGGTAAGCGGTTCTATCTTGTTGACTGGGAAAATTGTGGTCCTGAGGAGAGGTCCTGGGAACCTGAGGGTAACATCATAGACAAAGATCTCATCCTCAGCTTCTGGGGCTCCAGGAGGAGGGGGAGACCCAAGAAGAGGGGGAGACCCAAGGGGGGGGTACTGTTACGCCGAGCGCTCCGGGTGTCCCCTCCATCCCGGAGCGCTCACGGCGCCCGTTGTCCTGCAGCGCCTCGGTCAGCTCCTCTGACCGCAGGCGCTGCTCTGCCGATGGGATGCGATCCTCGCGGCGGCCTCCGTCCGCCCGGGGATCGCATCTCTCTCTCCTCACCTGCCCCCGCCTGTGTCTCCCTGCGCGCGCGTCCCCTCTCCCCAGGCGCGCGCGCGCAACTCGGCTTGTTCTTAAAGGGCCAGCGCACAAGTAATTGGTGCCTGGCCCAAATTACAGTTACACCCTAAACACCTTATAAACCCACTTCCCCTTCCTGTCCTGGCCGGATCTTGTGTTGCCTTAGTGCCCAGTGAAAGCGTTTGTGTGTTTTGCTCCTACTGTGTATCCAGACCTTTGCTGTTGCCCCCGATTACGAACCTTTGCCACCTGCCTTGACCCTTTGCTATGTTTGACCTTGCCTCTGCCTAATCCTTGTGGTACCGCGCCTGTCTCAGCTGTCAGTGGGGTCGAGTTGCTATTGGAAGACACGACCTGGTTGCTACCGCCGCTACAAGTCCATCCCGCCTTGCGGCGGGCTCTGGTGAAAACCAGTAGCAACATTAGAACCGGTCCTCCAATACAACCCGTGCTATCGCCCCATTGGCATAGGGGATCCACCTCCTGTTCCCCGCCGTACCCGGAACGTGACATGTAGACTTTTACACACTAGCTATTACACTCTCTGCTCTCAGTGAATTTGAATAGGTGGCTAAAAAGGATGATAATGAGAGAGCAGATAAAATTACAGACAAAGGTTTAAAGTAAATGGATGCAGATGGGAATCCCTGAAATAATTACAAGGTTTTTATGGGGACTGTTATGCCCCTCACTACATGTGACTGAGGTGTATTTGGGCACAATGCCCCTCACTACACGTGACTGAGGTGTATTTAGGCACACTGATAACTCCTCTCATACCAATGCATTCCAGTAGGCGCAGAATCCTTTTAAACTTTTATTGATACAAGATAGAGTAAAACTGTAACAGATACAAACAAATGCAATTAATAAAACATCATACAACTAGAAACCAGCTTTTCTAAATTACTACATTGAAATAGATATAGCACAGTTATACAAAATGGCCACTAGATGGCAGCGTAGATTAATCTAATTAAACCAAAAAGTCAATAAGATTACAAGCCTTATTAACAAAGGCATGACACTCCCCGCTTGGTTTCCCACAGATACCACATATTTTGTTACTCTCCCCTGGAGTGCCATGATAAGTTTAGAAACAGGTCTTAGGAAAAGATTAGGCTGGCCTTGCCTAATGACTTTGAGTTCAACTTTCCTGACGTTTCCATCTTCACTGGGAAACACTTGGGTTATTAGACCCAAAGGCCACTCGTTTCTCCTGAATTGAGAGTCTTTCATGAGAACGATGGCACCAGGCTCTAAGCTGGGTTTGCTGTCTTGCCATTTGTTCCTGGTCTGTAGATTAGACAAGTATTGTTTCTTCCACTTGTTCCAAAAGGTGTCAGCTAACACTTGTACTCTTTTACATTGACATCTGTATAAGTCCTTTAGGTCTAGATTGACTGCAGGAGCTGTGATCACCTCAACTTTCGGAATGAGCAAGGTGGAAGGTGGAAGCAAGAAAGGATCTTCTGGATCATTGGGTATAGATGTCAAGGGTCTGGCATTCATTACAGCTGATACTTCAGCCATGAAGGTTGTCAGAGTCTCATGTGTGAGTTTTGAAGTTCCCAATTGTAGAAACATTGAATCTAGGATTCTTCGAGCCATACCAATCACACGCTCCCAGGCACCTCCCATGTGAGAAGAGTGTGGGGGGTTAAATGTCCATGTACAACCCTGTTCTGAAAGGTATCTCTCTACATGTTCTGTGTCAAGGTTTGAAGTGATATTCAATTCTTTGCAAGCTGCAACAAAGTTGGTTCCTCTATCAGAGTGTATGTGCTAGACAGGGCCTCTAATAGAGATGAAACGTCTCAGGGCATTGATGAAGCTGGATGCGTCTGCGGTAAGCTCTCTAAGCAGAATCTTACCTCAGATGGTGACCGGTGCTGCAAACCCGAGTGAATCATACAGGCTGTTGATGGTGGATAAGACACCTCGACATGTGAAGGGTTTTGGCTCTTGGTCAACCTGAAAAGTAAGGGTGTCAGACTTGAGATCCCAGTTGAGTCCTAGGCTGCATTGCATAGGAAGGGAGTCTGTAGCTCTTTGTAAGGACTTCCAAGTGGAGAATTTATGGAAGCGTTTGGATCCCAACAGTTGGTTAGAAATTGTTGTATGTAGTGTGGAAACCTGAGGACGGATATCTGAGTCAGATTCAGGGTCTAACAGTGCATATGTCTCCCTTACTGGAGTGGTAGGCACTGGCTTGTACAGGAAGGGTGGTCCTGTGAGCCACATAGTGTCTTTGAGACGGGATGCTGGCACAGAGCTTGTAGCATGATCTGCTGGGTTATGATCAGTTGAGACATAACGCCACTGGGTGGGCTGGGTGGACTTCCTGATTCTTAGGACTCTGTTGTTAGCAAGACAGGGTCTCTGCGCTTTGAAAGGCAGGGGTGCCACCCAGCTGTTTTCATTGGTTTTGTAGAATACCTTTCTCATTATCTCCAAGAAGATATGATCTTTAATATATGGGCCAATTTTGTGATCTTCTTTAGTCCTTTGGAAAACTGAGCACCCTAAATGATCTCTGTTTTCATCACAAAGAATATTAGCGGTGTGAGGGTTGGAATGAATTACACTGGCAGGCTTCTCTCTTACGAGGAATCTGTTGGTGCAAGGTTGAAATAGGGATGAACGCCCACCTTCTAGTGTCTTTGTAAAGAGAGAGTTCATGCTGGTTGCTTTGTGAACACTCCCTAGGCATACATTGCCTATGATGACCCATCCTAGATCTAGCTTCTGGGCATAGGGGGAGTTGTGGGGACCATTGATTTGTTTTCTCACCTTGTGAACTCTGATAATGTCACTCCCAAGGAGAAGCACTATCTCAGCCTGGGGATCCAGATCAGGGATGAGATGTGCTATGCCCTTCAGATATCCGTGATGAAGTGCTACCTCTGGTGTAGGGATCTCCTCTCTGTCCGTTGGGAACTGATTGCACTCAATTAGAGTTGGCAGAGGCAGGGTTGTCTGACCATTAAAGGATTCGATTTGGTAACCAATGGCTCTTCTCCCAGTTTCTTCACTTACCCCTGTACAAGTCTCGAGTAAATATGAAGAGCCGGCTTCCTTGATCTTGAAGGTGTCAAAGAAGGCTGAGCTGGCGAGTGATCTGTTGCTTTGAGCGTTCAGGATCACATATAGTTTCACTGCTTTTTATCTGCGACCCATGGGGTAAACTGTAGCAAGACAAATCTTAGAGCAGGATTTGTTAGACAGACCTTCTCCACAGACTTGGGTGCACTGGGGTGTAACTACAGGAGGTACTGTGTCTTGTTGCTTCCCTCTGTGCCCTTCCACCTGGGGTGAGAGTCCATGGCGCTGGCCCTGGGTGTAGAGCTGTGTTGTGCTCTGTGCTGTTGCACTCAGAGCAGTTGATGCTCACCTTACAGTCTTTCCCAAGGTGAGAAGTTGATGCACAGCACCTGTAACAAATTCTGTTTTCTTTGAGGAAGGTTCTGCGATCTTGGAGAGTCTTTTCTCTGAAACCTCTGCACTTTAACAACGAATGAGGCTTCTTATGAAGAGGACACTCTCTGCTTGGATTCTGAGCTGGAGATACACTTGTTTTGCGTACTGCAACAGGTGCGTCTTTGAATTTGCGGGTTAGAGCAGGCTTACTTGACCTAGGGAAAGCAGAGTCAGATGATGAGATGTCAAAACTAGGATCATTTTTAACCTTTGCTTGATGGTGAATAAAGTCCACGAAATAAGAGAATGGTGAGAAGGGAACTTTGTGCTTTTGCTTGTAGTTGGAGTCTCGTGTAACCCAGGTTTCTTGAAGGCTGTAAGGTAGCTTTTGCACTATAGAGTTAACGCCACAGGCTGTGTCCAGAAAAGCAAGGCCTGGCAAGTCTCCTTCTGCTTTGGCTATTTGGAGTTCTGTCACTAGGTCACTCAATTCTCTCAGCTTCTGGTAGCCTTTGTTAGGAATCTTGGGAAAGTCCTCTATTCTTTTAAAAAGAGAGTTTTCTATAACTTCTGGGAAACCGTAACATTCGTCAATCCTCTCCCATATCATGCTCAGCCCTTTAGTTGGGTAATTAACGTTAATGTCCCTGATTCTCCTTGCATGCTCTGATGACTCATTCCCCAGCCAATTGACTAAGAGATCAGCTTCTTCACTTGACTTTAAATCAAGATCCCTAGTTGCATTTCTGAAGGACGAACGCCATGCTCTATAACTTTCAGGGCGATCGTTAAACTTTGCAAGTCCCTTTGCTAACAGTTCGCATCGTGCTAAGAACTTGAAGAAATCTGACATACCTTGATCGTTGTGTGAGTAGCCAGGGGGCGCTCTGTTGTGTCAGGAACTTGGTGGGTAGTTGCGGTTATCATAGATACTGTCGCTGTGTCTTTTAACCCGTCGTTCTTCATTTTCAGTTTGGTCAACTGTGACATAGTGTTTTGATAGCATGGATGCAGAATGTGCTGAAAACTGACCGAGTGCAGGTTTACTTTCTTGCTTGATGTAAGGCGTGTGAATGGCGGGGGTTGATTCCGCTCTCGGCGCTGTAAGCGGGCAGTTGTCTGGTTTCGGCGTGTAGCCGCACATATTCTGAGGTACGCACTGTACTGTCATCAGGAACGGATTGTTTTTCAAGTACGTTGCTGAGCCGCTCACTGGTGGGCTTTGCAAGTTCTTCTAAGATGTCTGCCTCGGCTGTAGCAGCCGCTGACTCCTTCTCTGCAGCTAGTTCCTCTAATGCAGTTTCCATGCGTAACTTTTCTAATTTAAGTTGCATTTGCATCTCTTTTTCGGCGAACGCGGCTTTTACTTTGGCCTCCTTTGCCACAAAGTCAGCTTTTACTTTTGTAGATTCTGCCCTTGCACGGGCAATGGCGATTGTTTTCGCTTTTCACTGACCTCCTTGTGCTCGTGGAGTAAACTTCTGACCTTGTCGCAAAGTGCTCTGACTTTGTCTGTGACATGGTGTCTGGCTCCATGGAAGCTAACACTGCTGTTTTACTGGCGTTCTGTATGTTAGCCGTGCTTAGAAGCCTTCGTTTTACTGGCGTTCTGTATGCTAGCCGTGTTTAGAAGCCTTCGTTTTACTGCTGTTCTGTATGTTAGCCGTGTTTAGAAGCCTTCGTTTTACTGCTGTTCTGTATATTAGTCATGTTTAGAAGCCTTTGTTTTCCTGTTATGCTCCTCACTACACGTGACTGAGGTGTATTTGGGCACTCCTCTCATACCAATGCATTCCAGTAGGCACAGAATCCTTTTGAACTTTTATTGATACAAGATAGAGTAAAACTGTAACAGATACAAACAAATGCAATTAATAAAACATCATACAATTAGTGCCTCCCTATCTATCTATCTATCTAGCTGAAGACACAAATAGTAAACATACCGAAGATGGATCCGGATGGCTAGCGTAGAACTTAGCAGCAGATGTGTTTGCTTCCTTCCAGGGTGAAAGGGAAAAGGAAATGGCTGAAGAAGCTGCCGCAGGGCCTGATGGGAAAGCAAGTACGGAGGCTTGCATGTACCAAATCTAAGCAGCTTTTCTAAATTACTACATTGAAATAGATATAGCACAGTTATACAAAATGGCCACTAGATGGCAGCGTAGATTAATCTAATTAAACCAAAAAGTCAATAAGATTACAAGCCTTATTAACAAAGGCATGACAGGGACTACATGAAACTATTGAGAATTGAGAATTAAATATGTATAGTATAAGCTTTTATGCAATTTTTGCTTTTGTTTTTTGTTTTTTTTACTTTAGTTATGCTTTAAGAACATTTCCCTATAATGTGATTGCAGATATCACTATACTGAGGTTTGGAAATTGATTAGGTGAAATGTGATCAAGATTACTGTATGCATACACCTACTTTATAAAGATAAGCCCAATCAATGAAATCTCATATAAAGTTTAACATGTATTGTGTAAGTCATATTCAATATTTTTAAATATGTATCTTTCATTAAAAATAATTCCTGGTGATCTTGTCAAGGTGGCCCTTTTTCAGGCACTTCCTCTTATAGGAGAACAGTGCTCTGTTCCTTTCTACCACTTGTGCTTCTGCATTGCCACCCTGTCACAAACGTTTTTATTGAAGACTAAAAGTGGCCCTTCAAACACACATTGTATTGGCATGGCCCTGTTTATCACCATTAGAAAACCTGCTATGAAAAATGCTATGCAACCATCATTGAAACTAAAATAAAAAGTCAATAATTGATACATATAAATATGTTTAACCGCTTCCCGACCGCCTCCTGCACATATACGTCAGCAGAATGGCACGGCTAGGCAAAAGCACGTACAGGTACGTTGCCCTTTAATTGCCTAGCCGTGGGTCGTGCGCGCGCGCCCCCGGGGCGCGCTCGCGACCCGGTCGGGAGCACCATGACCACGGCCGCGGGACCAGCGGACCCGATCGCCGCTGGTGTCCCGCGATCGGGTCACGGAGCTGAAGAACGGGGAGAGGTATGTGTAAACAAACCTCTCCCTGCGCTTCCTACTCTGCCTGTCATTGATTGGCTGTTCCCGGTCATCGGGAAAGCCGATCAATGACGTCAGACGTCAGCCCCGCCCCCTAATGTAAAAAACACAACACACGTCACAGCCCATAACCCCTCCCCTCCCCCTAGTGGTTAACTCTTTCACTACAACTGTCATTTATACAGGAATCAATGCATTTAAATAGCATTGATTGCTGTATAAATGACAATGGTCCCAAAAATGTGTCAAAAATGTCCGATGTGTCCGCCATAATGTCGCAGTCACAATAAAAATTGCTGATCGCCACCATTACTAGTAAAAAAAAAATATTAATAAAAATGCTATAAAACTATCCCCTATTTTGTAAACGCTATAACTTTTGCGCAAACCAATCAATAATCGCTAATTGCGATTTTTTTTACCAAAAATATGTAGAAGAATACGTATCGGCCTAAACTGAGGAAAAAAAATTTTTTTTTATATATTTTTTGGGGATATTTATTGTAGCAAAAAGCAAAAAGCAAAAAATATTGCATTGTTTTCAAAATTGTCGCTCTATTTTTGTTTATAGCGCAAAAAATAAAAACCGCAGGGGCGATCAAATACCACCAAAAGAAAGCTCCATTTGTGAGAAAAAAAGGACGCCAATTTTGTTTGGGAGCCACGTCGCACGACCACGCAATTGTCAGTTAAAGCGACGCAGTGCCGAATCGCAAAAAGGGGCCTGGTCCTTTGGCTACCAATTGGTCCGGGGCTGAAGTGGTTAAACTGCTTAACCAACTTAATGGCATTCAAAAAAGTTAACTTCTACGTTTACATTTTAACTTGCCTCATACGCATTATGACTACATTTAGCCCCAGAGAAATATATGTGTGTATTTCCCATGCACTTTAACTGTAGAATCTTATCACGCAGGGCACCAAGCATCACATATTAATAACACAGAACTTTGCAAGTTTCTTACTGAAAATCACACGTGTAACACCAATGAATATTTTGTATAGATCCATTTTATATACAGTATACCTTGCTTTTCCATGAGGATATGCAGGGTACATGTTAGAAGAACCATACTGCAGCTACGATTACATGATTTTTCTTTAACTTTGCTGTCCCCTTGTGGTGTGTTGAAATATAATCATTTTCAATTTAGGCCTCATGTACTCTACATTTTTCAGTGTGGTGCTTTGCATTCTGGCTAAAGCATATTAGTGTCATACTTCCAGAAAGATTCACTGATCTATGAACATACCCTAATTCTGGGTGCAGGGTCTAAAGAACCAGCTGATCTTTTCCAGGGCACCCTGCAAGGGGTAATAGGTTTTGCTGCTGATGACTCCAGGCAGTACTCAGACTCACCCAAGCAGTCAGCTATCAGAGAATAGGTACAGATAATAGACATGTGCGATTCGTTTTGTTACAAATTGAAATTTGAAAATTTTTGGAGACTCGGAGGTATCAGAATCTCCGACTTACAATAGTAATGAATGTCAACGAATCCGAAATAAATTATTACAAAACATTGAAATTAATCTGCTTCATTCGGATCCAAAATAATGTAATGCTATAACAAATGATCTGAATTGATTTAGATCCATTTCATTTTTATGTTGCATCAAAGTACAATGGAACCTTCATACAAGGGGAATACCGTACAGCATGCTATAGCCCAGCCGCCTTAGAGTCCTCTATGGAGGGTCAGTGAGGTTCTTTGATTCCCCTGAAGACGCTGACACCTGGCTCCTGACTCTCCATAGAGAGGATCACCCTGCCTGAGATGTTTGCAGAGCTTGGTGAGCATAACAACACCCATTCTTTTCCTCACCTCACCCATGCAGTTCTCCCGTCAAGGTCCTATTCTTCCATTCCCCGTAGTACTTCCTTATCCAGTTTTATTCTCCTCATGGGATGGGGTGTACATGTCCCCTTCTTGTTCAGATCTTTGCAGTCCCTGCTTTCTGTTTTTGCTTCCATTTTGTTTTGTTGCTTCTTTTTTGAATTTTGCTCTGCCCTTACGCCTGCTGCAGAACTATCCAAGGTGTGCTGTTTGGGCTCTCTGCCAACTATGGGTGGTGTATCCTATGGCCTGTGACCCTACTTCTGATTATCCCCTTTATCCTGGATGTGGACATTGGAGGAGATTCCTTGCCTTGATGGCTCATCATTCCTCCCCCTCGAGTCTCCCCAGGAACTCACGGAACAGCCTTTACGCATACAAGAGCACTACTATAGGACACACTGGGGCATTTTTTTTAAGGCCTCTCAAGTAAATTTCGTCTGAGTAGCAAACTTTTTTCTGCAACTACTCAAACTACTAGCCTAGTTATGTTGGGGGGTTGGCTATGTAGTAGGGAGTTTAATTTCAATGTTTTTACTGCTTGTGTACCCATATATATTTTTATGCTTACCATCATTGTACCTCATTATTTGCATTTATGTGCATCGTGGGAATTTTACATATGGTTACCCCTGAGGGACATGACATTGGTCTTCACTTACTGTTTGTTCTTACCCCAATATGGCTGTGTCTGACATTAGATTGGTCTCCTGGAACATACAAGGTCTCAATGACAAATTCAAACGCTCCCTATTATTCAAACTTCTAGCATCACACAAACCCCAGATTCTCTTCCTGCAGGAGACCCATCTAAAAGGAAGTCATATACTGGCATTACGTAGATCTTGGGTGAGACAAGCTTTCCACGCTACTTACTCCACTTACAAGAGGAGTAGCCATACTTATAAATAAAGCACTGCCCTGTAGAGTGGAGAGGGTGATACTGGACCCCGGTGGCAGGTACATAATTTTACTGTTGAAACTTCACTCAATACTTTGGGCTTTTGTCAATGTATATCTGCCTCTACCAGCGAATCACGCTGTGCTAAAAATGGTCACCTACTAGCTAACCTTGCTAAACCGCATATTTAAACTGTGGTGCCTGAGCTGTTATCAAAGACAGGAGTCTGTTTAACTGATTCTGACGCAATCCTCCGAGAATTTTTTGTCTTTTTTAGTGAACTTTATCATCAGCCTCAGTGCCCTGCCCCTGAATCTATTAGCTCTGCATTGCAACTACTGTCATTACCCACCCTGTCCCCTGAGGAGATAGAGGCTCTGGATGCTCCAATTTAAATCCCAGAAATAAAACTGGCCATAGCCTTGCTCCTGCTTTCAAAAACTCCTGGTCCAGACGGTCTCCCAGGAGACTGGTATAAACGGTATGCTGGAAGTTTAGCTCCTAAGCTTCAGCAACTTTTTTCTCAATGCTTTAAAGATAACTCACTACCCCCCTCTAGGTATGGTGCCCCCATTGTACTTATTCACAAACTGGGCAAGGACCAGAAACATTGATCCTCCTATAGGCCAATTTCCCTATTAAATTATGACCTCAAAATTTTGGCCAAGGTCCTTGCAACTAGGTTGATCAAAGTTCTGCCTGAGTTGGTGGACATAGATGAAACTGGTTTTATGCCAGGAAAATCCACTGATATCAATCTCTGAAGGGTCCTCACCCACCTCCAACTCCCTAACCCACATTCGGAATCTTGTGTAATGGTAGCCTTAGATATAGAAAACGCATTAGATATGGTGACTTGGAGCTATATGGTAACAATCCTTCAAGCTTTTGGATTTGGCCCCTCCTTCTGTAAATGGATAGGCATTAAATCCCCAGTAGCCCAAATAAAATTAGGAGGTCTGTTTTCTGAACCCTTGCCAGTGGAGCAGGGCACTAGACAGGGCTGTTCCCTCTCCCCATTTCTATTCGCTCTAGTTAGGCCCCTTTCACACTGGGGCGGTTTGCAGGCGCTAATGCGCTAAAAATAGCGCCTGCAAACCGACCAGCTGTTGCTGTGTCTTCAGTGTGAAAGCCCGAGGGCTTTCACACTGAAGCGGTGCGCTTGCAGGACGCTCCTGCAAGCCGCATCTTTGGCTCGCTATAGGAGCGGTCTCTGGCCACAGCTCTCAAGAGATGCGCCGCTAAAACGCCGGTAAAGCGGCGCTAAATGTAGCGCCGCTTTACCGCCAGCGCCCCCACCGCTCCAGTGTGAAAGTAGCCTTATGGAGTCTCTGGCCACAGCTCTCAAGAGATCAGACTCGGTGAAGGGCATAAAGGTAGGCAGTATAGTTGAAAAACTTGCTCTATGATGATCTAATGATATTTCTCTGTGACCCGGGACCTTCACTCTGAGCAGCTTTGAATATTATTTCTGAATTCTCATGTCTGTCTGGGCTATGGGTGAACTGGGGATAAATCCTAAGCTCTGCCTATTGACTCCCAAACCAAAGTACAGGCAGACCCCTCATTATCCTTGACATGGGCCAACTCTATCCACTATCTGGGTATTGATATTACCCCTAGAGTCTCAGATTTTGCCAAATTGAACCTCTATCCTCTACTCGCCCAGCTCAAACTAAAACTACAAGCCTGGGATAATCTGCCATTATCCCTTCTAGGCAGGATAAACCTGATCAAAATGAAATTTCTCCCGGTATTCTTATATGCACTAAGACACTCCCCCATTTGGATCCCTAAAGCTTTTTTCCAACAATTTGACTCCACTATTGCTTCCTTCCTATAGAGATCTAATCCCACAGAATAAACAAATCTATTCGCAAAAGACCCTGGACAGAAGGAGGATTAGCCTACCCGGGCCTTCAGAAATATTTCTTTGCGGCCCTCCTAACACATGCTTATAATTGAGTATCGTCTGACGAGTTAAACGCTGCTGTGGTTCTTGAGGCAGCATATCTGGGCTCATATGAGTCACTAAGAAACATATTGTTTAGAGGCTTTAAGGCTCTAATTCCTCTCACACACTCTATGAAAGCGGTCATTAAGTTCTGGCAACTATTGGTATGCAAACATAGAGAGGACCCTCATACCCAATCTCCCGATACTCCCTTGTGGCTTAACTCGCACCTTTCCGAATTTCTTACTATCCCTAATCCAGGGTTTTGGGCAGCCAGGGAAGTCAAGAAACTAGAACACATTTGTATCAATGGGTCCCTTTTATCCTTTGATTCTCTCAAGGAGAAATTCGGGTTTACCAATTGCCAGTTCTTCAGATACCTTCAACTCTGCCATGCCTACACCACCCCATTCGGTATTCTCCCAGTACTTCTCATACAGTCCAACCTTAAATCTATGTTATGGGATAAGCAACTGGTTAAACCCACATCTAACATCTTTAAAGCACTTTTACCTTCAGTCCATTTTGGTATGAAGTCATTGTTCGCCAAATGGCAAAGTGTAATTCCAGACCTGGATTCAGAGGATTGGGAAGATGTTTGGGAATACCCGTTTCGACAACTGATCTCCTTAAGGGATCGTTTAATCCAATTTAAACTGATTTATCTGGTTTATATGTCACCTCAAAAACTATCCAAAATCTACCCAAATTACTCCTCAAACTGCTGGAAATGTGGAAGTGGAGATGCTGATTTTAACCATATGCTCTGAGGGTCAGGCCCTTTGGCTGGAGGTCACAGGCTTCATCACTACTTTAACTATGATTCACATCCCCTTAGGTGTATCAGTTTGCTTGCTGGGCTTGGTGGGCTTCCTAGCCCACCGTCGAGCAACCAGGACCTTAATTGGACTTCAGCTGTTTTATGTTAGGGAGGCATTCTTCTAAAATGGAAACAACCAGAGGTGCCCTCTCTAAATATGTGGAAATTATTAGTCAACTCTGCAGTCCCGCTTTACAAAGCCGCTTATCTAGTTAGATGCTGCCCAGCCAAATTTGATACAATCTGGCACATTTGGTTAGAGTCGGATACAACTAATGCTACACAAGAATGTCCAGACTCCCTTGTTAAACAACATTATCAGGCCGGTATATAGACAGTGAAGCTATGCCATTGTTGCCCTTCTGAATCAGTTTTGTAAAACTCATCTTCTCCCACAGTGGAACTTTTGAAGACGGTTATTTAAGTTTTACCTAGCCCATATCCTCACCCTATCCTACCAGTTGTGGTCATGAGCAGTATAGGTTTGTTGTTTGAATTTAACCGTATGTATTTACTGATAATGTATAAGTTTGAGCTGGGGTATGCCCAGAGGCTCTATATTGTAACTCTCTTTTTCATCAAAATTCAATAATAAAAAAAATAGAAAATAAATAAAAAAATAAACAGTCCAGAAAGATCAGTTTCTCAAATGGACCATAATGGTCAAATGGCAAACTCCATTATTCAAATGTGGATAAGGTTATCCAATTCTATCAAGTGAACACGCCACCATCATAAAAGGTTGGACTCTTACCAGAGAGCCTAGACCAGTGATAGGCAACCTCGGCCCTCCAGCTGTGGTGAAACTACCAATCCCATTATGCCTCTGCCTCTAGGAGTCATGCCTGTGATTGTCAGGTTCTGGCAATGTCTCATGGGACTTGTAGTTTCACCACAGCTGGAGGGCCGAGGTTGCCTACCCCTGGCCTAGACCCTATATTACGAAGGGTCAAACAGGCTTGATGAATATGTTTCGGTAGGGGTCCTAAGCAGGGGTTATACAAAGGAACCATGTCAGGAACAGCTCCAGAGCATCCAGGGGACTCCACCAAAACGACGATTTTGTAGTCAGATCCAAATAAAACATAAAATGCTGGATAGTGTAAAACCTCTTAAGGGTTGCACTAAATATGAAGTATTACCCGTATTTATAGTAAAAACAGCATTGCATGGTAAAAAAAGGAAGGGAGCTGCCACAGAACATCCAAACATGTAAAATGCAACATACAGCTCGGCCTAACTGGTTTTGTTGACAAAAGGACTTCTTCCGGGGCCTGTGATTGACAGCAGTCCACTGCTGTCTCAGCCAATGAGGAGGGAGGGTCTCAGGGCAGCCAAGGCTATTGTGAATATCACTGGATCAGAGGGAGCTCAGGTAAGGATTGGGGGAGGGGGGTGCCGCACACTGGAGGTTTTTTACCTTCATGCATAATGCATGAAGGTAGAAAAAACCTTCAGCCTTTAGAACCACTTTAACATTTTTCATTATTAAAAAAAAATACATTACATATGAAATGGAAACATATTGCAATAAATACAGTAAGGTATAAAAGTAGAAAAAGATGATAATTCCTACTTTTTAGTTTGGGTTGGATGGAGGTCGATCTGTCAGAATCTCTGAATCATAACATAATGATGGATCCACCTCCTTCATACCCAGAGTGCATAAGTAATCTCCCATAATAACAAATTACTGTATGTAATGTAAAAAAAAAAACTTTCAAAATAGCTTCCAAAATACGAATCGATTCGGGACAGAGAATATGTACGAAACAAACCCAAATATTCAAAACAAAATCCGAAAACAAATCATTCTAACATAACGATTATAACAAAATGAAATGATTAACTTAACGAATGCATCCGAAACAAAACAAAACAATTTTTTCCATCCTGCACACTCCTAACAGATATACAGGGGTGAGAGTCTTGCAGCACAGGGGTGCTGAGTTTAAAAGGAAAGTCTGGAGAGTACAGGAGACACTCAAGTGTAAGGAGACTGAATGCAGGCTGGAGTGCTCAGTGAATCACAAAGGTGCTGGTATCACATTTTTGGCAGGATCGCACAGGTATTCTAACAAGTGATGGGATGCAGGTTGCTGGCTGGAACACACAGACACATCACATAGGTAAAGGAAGATTGGATGCTTCCTGGATGCACAAGAAAGTGCCAGGTGTAGGTATGCTGGCTACAGGGTGGTGTGTAAAGACAATCACAAGAGCTGGGATGTATGTTGCTGTCTGGAAGACATAGAGACTAACACAGGTACTAATTGCACTTTGCAGGCTACCATATACAGGTAGACGCAGAAGATCGCTGGAGTCAGAAGCACTGGGAACACATAGGAGTCACAGAGGACTGCTGGAAACCAGGGTTGCAAACCGTCAGTCAATTTACTGACAGTTTGTAAAATTCAGTGACTTTTACAACTCTCCATAAATATCAGGAGCTGATAATTTGTCATACTGTGTTAAATTTTGTAAGTGTAAACCAGGCAAATTACTTGTTATGTGTATTGACAATGTTTCCATATCGTATTTATACTGTTTAAATATTGACTGTCTTAGTTTTTAATAGGTTTTCTGTAATTGTCCAACTTGTCAGTAAAAATGTGCTCCGTCAGTAAATTTTCCATGTTTTGTCAGTTACAAAATGCAGCAGGAGGTTAGCAACCCTGCTGGAAACACATTCAGGCTGGGTTCACACTTATGCGAATTAGATGCGGGTTTCTCCGTATCCAATTGTCAGAACAGGAGACTGTGACCGGCTCCCAATAGAGCATTTCCAGGGTGGCATCGGTCCTGAGTTCAGGCAAAAATTCAGACCTGATTCATTCCTGAAAGGAGAAGACGGACGCACGGAACCCCATGCTGCCAGTTGCTGTTGCAGCCGCAGCAAGTGTGAACCCGGCCTCTCTGCACTGAGAACCGAGCCATCGAACACCACCGATGGCTCGGTTCTCTCGGTTCCCCCGAGCAGAGAGCTGCTGCCTGTCAATCAACAGCTCTCCTGCTCTGCTCCTCCATGCTCACTGGAGCGCTGAGCAGTGGAGGAGCTGGGAGCGGCTGTCTCAGCGGCTCGCTGAGGGGCTGGGACAGCCATCAGTCCAGATACTTGGCAGATCCAGACTTCCAGCGTCGGGATGACGCGGTACCTGCACTGATCTGTGTGACGTCAGCAGAGAGCGGACTTCAGACTGCTCCCTGCTGAAAATTGGTCACAGGAGAGTGCAAAATAAATTCCACTCCGATGACCCATAGGAGAAGCCCAGCCAAACAAGCTCAGGCTGGACTTCTCCTTTAATGTGTTCCTCGAACACCCAGCAACACATACACTGGCCCTCTAAAACAGTCTGGCCACGGATTGGTCTCAGACAGAGGAGAAGACCATTCCTTGGTCAATGGCACAGGTCAGTGTGACAGAAAGCCTATGGACTTCTTGTGCTCTGAAGCACTGATTGACCCAGTGAGTCACACACTCCTCCATACCCAGATGTGCTGAGCTTTCAATGCTGGGGTGTAACAGGTAAGGGTAGACAAATACTGAGCAAGTGGTGGGGATTAAAGCACACCTGTTGCTTTGCTCTGATTGGGTCTTAAAGTGGAGTTCCAGTCAAATTTTTGTTTATTAAAAGTCAGCAGTTACAAAATAACAGACTCACCTGTCCCTCGATGCAGTGGTGCACTCACCCGCGCTGTGTTCTCCCCATGTCCTCGGCGCCGGCATCTCTACTATGGGCACCCAGCTGTGACAGCTTGCGGCTTCACAGCCGGGTTCCCACTGCGAACGCGCGAGCGGCGCTGTGCTTTGTGACTGGTTCCAAAGTCTTCTAGAACCTGTCATGTGTCCCAGAAGACTTCAGGAGGGAGAGCTTCCGATCGCCTAAGGCCACTGGAACAGAAGAGGGAGCAGGTACCTGTCAAAATCGGATACCTACTCCCCCCTCTCCAAAAGCTCTGTTTAACAAACCGGAGCCAGGGAGGAGGCCTTAAAGAGTTCCACTTTTGGGTGGAACTCCGCTTTAAGATATGTCATGGTTAGGTTAACCTGACCTTCACATAACATTTAGCCCAACAAGTTCAGCCCAATAACATAATCTTCTTTATTATAGCTCATTTCATTTACATCAGGAACATATTAAAAGATCGCTGGAGATCCATGATGTTTTGGAGCATTTTATTAGGAGACAGGAAGTACAATTAGGTTATAAAACCTATTGACGCCAGCTAGACTCAGGTTCACCCCTACATAAACAGACCAGATACAGTGTCCTTAAAAATATTCACCCCCCCCTGAGATATTTAATCTTTTTTCATAGAACATTAAATCACAGTGGATTTCATGTTTTTTTGTTCTTTTATACTGATTAACAGAAATTCTTCTATATTAAAGCGAAAACAGATCTTTTAAAAGTGATTTAAATTGTAATGAAAAAAACAATTGTATAGGTATACATCCCTTTCAATTTAGTGTTCCATAGATGTATTGTTGGCATCAATTATCGCCTTGAGAGTGTGTGGATTAGTCCCTATCACCTTTGCACATCTGGACACCACAATTATTCCTTATCTCACTTTGCAAAATTGCTCCAGCTCTGTCAGGGTCCACAGGGATAGTGAGTAAACAGCCATTTTCAATTGCAGGCACAAATTCTCTATTGGGTTTAGATCTGGATTGACTCAGGACCAAAAAACTAAGCGCTAAACCTCTAGTAAACAAACACCCAATTGAGAAAGGATCAGCCTCAAATGTCCCTACTGCTGCAAAAAAAAACACTTGGAGTATTGGCATGTCTGGATTGATCCAGCCATTCCAGTCTAGAACCTTAACATTGTTGTTTTTTAAGCCATTCTTCTGAAGCACACACACACCATGGCTGTTGTATGCACAGTCTTTCCAACCTTAGCCACTGAGATCTAAAACCCCCTCAGGGTGGTCATAGGTCTTTTGGTGGTCTCCATTATCAGCCTTCCTCTAATATAAAAGATTGAATAAGTATACACTCCTTTCAACTTAACTTTCAACAATTACAGCCATATGTCTGTGTGGATATGTCTCTCAGTTTTGCAAATATGGACAACACTCAAGTGGAGCAGTGGGAGTGTACTGTCTGTCATCCAGCACATAGATATCTTGGCTGTAAATCACATTGAGCGGAATGGTAGCTGGGTTCTTCTAGCCTAGCGGCTATGTGAGGAGGTTCTCAGCGGTTCTGTGCAAAGTCTTACCATATTTATCATTGTGGTAGGTTTAATATTTTAATAAAGTGTGTTGATTACAGAATTACACTATTGGGTTACTTCCTTTTATTATAAACTATCCAAATGAGAACTTTTGGTAAAATGAATATCTCCTAAATGTGCACCGTTTAGGAGATATTTTTGTTGTTTAGCAGCCGGTGATGTCACTGGCGCACGCACTCTGAATGGCATACTTGTGCCGTTCCTTCAGAGCTCTGTGCGACGGCCATGGCTCCAGCGCGCATCATCTCGGCTCGACCATTAACCACTTCAATACTGGGCACTTAAACACCTTCCTACCCAGACCAATTTTGAGCTTTCAGCTCTGTCGCACTTTGAATGACAATTGCGCGGTCATGTTACACTGTACCCAAATAAAATTTTTATCATTTTTTCCCCATAAATAGAGCTTTATTTTGGTGGTATTTGATCACCTCTGCGGTTTTTATTTTTTGCTAAACAAATAAAAAAAGACCGAAAATTTTGAAAAAAAAAATGTTTTTTTTTGGTTCAGTTTCAAATCTTTGTAAATAAGTAAGTTTTCTCCTTCACTGATGGGCACTGATGGGGCTGCACTGATGGGCACTGATAAGGCGGCACTGAGGTGGCATTGATGGGCACTGATATGTGGCACTGATAGGCAGTGTTGGTCATCTTACTTTAAAAAAGTAATTTAGTTAAGTTACAAATTACTTCTCCCAAAAATAATTGCGTTAGTAACTCAGTTACATTGGAAAAGTAATTAGTTATGCAGCAAAGTAACTGACTTTTTTTTTTTAAAATTCTATACGTGTAACTAAGGGGCGGGTCTAGTATTACTGTAACCAAGGGGCGCATTTATTATTGTTATATATCGTGTAACCAAGGGGCTGCTCTATTATTACTCTAACCAATGGGCAGTTCTGTTATAGCGTGTAAGCAAGGGGCGGGTCTATTATTATTATATCGTGTAAGGGGTGGATTTCTACAGAAGAGGGCGAATGTTAAATTAATGGGCAGAGCTCGATATATAACAATAATAATAAATGGCCCCTTGGTTACAGTAAAACTAGACCCGCCCCTTAGTTACACGATAGACGCCCCTTGCAGAGTAGCACGCGCATCATGAGGGTGCGGCATCGCCTCGTACAATTACATGTTAACTGCGCCTGCGCGGTGTAGAGTTCACTCAGAGCTGTTTAGGTTCGGCAATTTTCGGAAGCTCCGTAGTCCTTCGTACTGCGCAAGCGCTGCGCCTTATCCGGCGGGGGAACTTTTTTGGCAGGACACTGGAATTACACTACTGCCATCTAGTGACGGTAGATGTAATTGGGTAACTAAGCCAAAGTAATGGGAACTGGTTACCATGAGGGGAAAAGTAATCAGTTAGATTACTAGTTACCCTCTTACGTAACTCAGTTTATTTTAACTCAGTTACTTACATCACTGCTGATAGGCGGCACTGATAGGCGACACGAATGGGCGACACGGATGGGCACTGATAGGTGGCACAAATTGGCACTGATAGCTGGCACAGATGGGCATGGATAGGCGGCACAGATTGGCATGGATAGGCGGCACAGATGGGCATGGATGGGCACTGATAGGTGGCATGGATGGGCACTGATAGGTGGCACGGATAGGCACTGATAGGTGGCACGGATAGGCACTGATTGGCATCCATCAATACAAAACAATGCTGCCTATCAGTGCCAAACAATAATGCATGCCAATCAGTGATGCCCATTGTGGGCACTGATTGGCATCCATTGTGGGCACTGATTGGCATCCATTGTGGGCACTGTGTCATCCCTGATGGTCTAGGGTGGCATACCTTGTGCTGCGCATCCCTGGTGGTCTGGTGGCGTCCCTGGTGGTCCAGTGTGGGCATCCTCGGGGGCTGTGCTGATAATCATTCAGCACAGACACCCCTTGTCAGAGGAGCAGCCGATCGGCTCTCCTCTACTTGCGTCTGACAGACGCGAGTGAGGAAAAGCCGATTACCGGCTCTTCCTATTTACACTGTGATCAGCCGTGATTGGACACGGCTGATCACGTGGTAAAGAGTCTCCGTCTGAGACTCTTTACCAAGATCGTAGTTGCGGGGTGTCAGACTGACACCCCGCAACAACGATCGCCGCGATGCGCACCCCCGGGGGCGTCCAGTCAGGATTTGACAACCACTTTGCGGACGTCCTTTTATAATAGGGCGGGGGGCAAGTGGTTAAAGCGCCCAAAGCCCGCAAACCCAGAAGGAAGACCAGGTGAAGGTGGAGGCCCTGTCAGCGGTAACTGCGCGCCACTGGAGGGCTTTGTTTCAATATAAGTCTGTCATAATGTGCTGCATACTAGCACATTATATCATTACCCTGCAGGAGGAAAACTTTTTTTTTTTTTGTCTAACGTTTACTACCGCTTTAAGAGAATAGTGAGCAACTGGTAAAGACCAGTTTATCATCTAGGAATTGAATGCCTTTAAGGCCAATCTAGAAATAGAAAGGCATGTTAATCTGGTGAGTTTCTGTCTTATGGGTGTTGGTCACTGGAGCACAGAGTGAACATATTTATTGTGTAAACATCACATTAAGAAGACGTTACACCTGAGCACTTTGGAAATAGACATTTATTTAAAGCTTAACTCCACTTTTGTTGAGAAAAAAAATATTCCCCCCTGGGTGATCTATGTACATTGCAAGGATTATAACAAGCTTTGTTTCAGATTCCTACCTTTTGTTATTCTGAAGAAATCACTGTTTGTTCCTCTGTGCCTCTGTTCTGAGTGGGTCTAATGGGAGTGGTTTCATAATGATCCGTCAGCTGTGCAGCTGGAGAGCTCTAATGAGGAAAGCTGCCGGGCCTGCATCCTTTTAGACGTGTTCCCACTGGGAGTATCTCGCCAAAAATGACATTTTTGCTGCAGGGGATGCCTGAAATCTGACTTCTGGGAAAATTGGTGAGCCAATCACACAAGCAGGAAATTATCTTTCTGGGGGTGGTCAGTACACATTCTGTGTACATAACAACTCCAGGTAGCTTCCCTGAAAAGGTCAGTTTTCAGGGATCTCCTAAAGGTGGACAGATTAGGGGCTGATCGGATATACCGGGGCAGGGAGTTCCAGAGGATGGGAGAGGCACTGGAGAAGTCCTGAAGGCGAGCATGAGAGGAGGTAACAAGGGAGCAAGAGAGCAGGAGGTCCTGGGAGGAGCGGAGGGGAGGGAGTATATGCTATATTATTTTTTCTTTATTTGCTATTTTTGTTTCCTACAAAAGTGGAGTTACCCTTTGGTGAACTTTATCTTATGTCATATCACATTAACCTGATTGTACAATCTTTTTTAAGCACATAAGCACTGTGACAGACCTAGCCGGGACACGGGCTTTTTGAGAGGACTACATGCTAGCCTCCTGCCAGCTGATCACGGGCCCCCCAAAATACACTCTCTGTATATGCATTTGGCATTAGAAATAGACTAGCATCTGACACCTTGTGTCCCATTCAATGTCATGATGAACTCAAGCCACCTGTCTATTGTGTAAATGAGGCTGGTCTGGCTTGTAAGGTGTATTCCACACACTGTCAGATGCTAATGTCGTCAACTCCAGACAGCCTGTCTGTTGCCTTGTGTAATTCTAAAGAATATTTCACCTATTGTTGTATGTGCTAATTAACCCTGCAATTGAATGAAGGAGTCCAGTGTTGATTAAGGTAATTAGCTCATGCTAATTAAGTTAGGTCTTAGTCATCTGGCTCTATAAAATTGTGTGACATGTCAAATAAAGATCAGTCCATGTTGGCACCAAGCAAGTCTTGTCTCGTTTGGTGCTTGGGAGCGGTTGGAATATCTGATACCTATATCCAGACTGAGAGGAAGTTATATATGACGAACGCACTCAAGAGGAGTGTAGGGACGTTCCGTCACATTGTTGGCAAGCAGTGGGATGCTTCCTGCAGTCTGGGACATCCAAACCTCCACCTGGATCCAAGGTCCGGATAGCAGGAGAGGAGGAGAGGTACAGATACCAGCCGCCATGGAAGAGGAATTCAGGAGGAGGTTGCGAGAGATGCAGCTACAGCACAGAGGACCAGTATCAGAGCAGGTCCTGCTGGGATGGTTTGATTCTATTCGCTGCGAACTCTGGAAGGAAGCGCTAGCCCGTGAGCAGCGTCACCAGGGAAAAGTTCTCCCCTCCATCCAGGAAAGGTACTGGTCGCAGTATGGATTGCGGGTGCTGTTTTTGGGAGAAAAACCGCACAAGGAGCAGACAGCTGAATTAAGCAGGCTGGTCTGGGCAGAGATGAAGCTGGATGAGAGTTACAGAGCCCTCCGGTGGCATGTATCCCAAGCATGCCCTTGGATAGCAGATGACAGCCCAACGGAAGGCTTAAGCTACGGCGGCCTGGGACTGTTGTATGTGAAGCTGACAGGGGACTCTAACTTTGGGAGTGATTTGGAGTGGCGGTTGGATGAAATTATGGATTTCAGAAAAGGGCTACTGAACGTCTCGGAAGTGCACTGGGCACTGGAAGATTTGGAGTTTCTGGCCGATCAGGAATGGGAGCTGGAGATCGCCTACAGACGGCTGCTAGACTCTGCTCAGTGCCAGGGCTGGGCTCCCTTTGCCTGGGACTATACGGAACTACCAGTGGACAACTCTGAAATCCTGGCTGAAGAGTCAGCAATGTGGCAGAGTAACAGTGTGCTTTGCCAACCTGCCCCTGCAGCTATGGATGTGGAGGTCTTATGGCGGATGCAGCAAGTGCTGACTGACCTTGATGATCCTGTTTCTGCATGGGATGATCTTGGATGGAGGAATGTGCCTGTCCAGCAGCATGCCAGAGAATCGGCAGTGGAAAATCTGGAAATTGCCATCCCCAAAGCTGAAGTGCTGACAACCGGCCAGAGCTCGGCCAACCTCTGCTCAGCACTGATAGCATCTTCTGGGTTCCATGGACAGGAGATGGTGAACCTCTATCCCCAGACATCAGTTGTAGAGACTGGGGATTTGATAGACTTTTCTGCTGAGGAAAAACAACCTGATGAGCCTCCAGCAGAAGAGCTGGTATTAGGGCCGAACTTCACTGTGCTCTGCCCAGCACCAACGCCAGTATCCATGGAGTTGCAAGGAACTTCCCCAGCTGAAGCTCTGGTCACTGAACAGAGGGTCCAAGACCTCTGTCCCATACCTGTGGCAGTTCTGGAGGCCCAGGGTGAGGAGGTGGTGGTCACTCCCGAGCAGCAGCTCAGGACCCAAGGAGAGAACGCAATCTGCACTTCACATCTGCAGCTTGATCTGGTGTCAGTGGATGGGCCAGTGGTCTCCACTAACAGAAAACCAGCAGAAGTGCTGGCAACCGGGCAGAGTGCTACCAACCTCTGCCCAGCACCGGTAACAGCTGCGGAGTTCCAGGGAGCTGGGGCAGTCGGCCTCTCTCCCCAACAGTTAGCTGGAGCAGATGATGTAGGGAAGCTCCTACGCCCAGCTGAACTGCTGGCAACGGAACAGAGCGCTGCTGGCCTCTGCCCTCAACTGACACAGGACAGATTTCCTGTAAAGGTGGATGGGAATTCAGTCTCCACCTGTATACCCCAGGGATGCTGGGCAGTAGGCCCATATGGCCAACAGCATGACAGACTGAGCCCAGTCACCCTGTCTTCTCTCCAGCGGCTGAAAAGACTCCAGGGAGGAGGGCCAGTCCAGGCCTCTCCCCAGCGGCAGATATGTTCTATGAGAGAGGCAGAGGTTGGCTGGGTGAGTAATACTCTGTTTGAAACAATTTGTTTGGGGTACTGTGTGGGTACAGGCATTAGAGGACTGGAACTATGGACTAACTTCGGAGTCAACCCGTCTGGGGTCTCCTCCTGTGTTAGTCTCCTGCCGAAAGGGGAGAAATGTGACAGACCTAGCCGGGACACGGGCTTTTTGAGAGGACTACATGCTAGCCTCCTGCCAGCTGATCACGGGCCCCCCAAAATACACTCTCTGTATATGCATTTGGCATTAGAAATAGACTAGCATCTGACACCTTGTGTCCCATTCAATGTCATGATGAACTCAAGCCACCTGTCTATTGTGTAAATGAGGCTGGTCTGGCTTGTAAGGTGTATTCCACACACTGTCAGATGCTAATGTCGTCAACTCCAGACAGCCTGTCTGTTGCCTTGTGTAATTCTAAAGAATATTTCACCTATTGTTGTATGTGCTAATTAACCCTGCAATTGAATGAAGGAGTCCAGTGTTGATTAAGGTAATTAGCTCATGCTAATTAAGTTAGGTCTTAGTCATCTGGCTCTATAAAATTGTGTGACATGTCAAATAAAGATCAGTCCATGTTTTAGCAACTAAGCAAGTGTTGTCTCGTTTGGTGCTTGGGAGCGGTTGGAATATCTTATACCTATATCCAGACTGGAAGCAAGTGATATATGACGAACGCACTCAAGAGGAGTGTAGGGACGTTCCGTCACAAGCACTTTATAGCATTGGTTTCATTGGTCATTTTTTTGATCAGTTTTTGTTTTAATTTTACTAATTTAATTGACTTATTTGTTTATATTTCTGTGTATTGTATTTTTTTTATAGTACTGCACGTTTCATATATATATATATATATATATATATATATACTGTTTATATTGCATCATCATCATCAATCATAATCGAGTTATATTGCAGCTGCTGTGTAGTTTGAGAGTTTTCGTTGTCACTTTTTCAAGTGCGGAGTAAGCGAGATATTGATACTTAATTGAAGGTCTCTGCTTACCAGTGCTCCACGTTCCAGATATCATGCTAGGACATTCAAATAACTATAATCGATTGATTGACAGCGGTTCAGATTCAGGCTAAGCACTATTTATGGTTCTGCTGGAAGTTTTGTTATTGAACTTGATTGCGTTCATTACAGGCTGTGGAGATCTTCTCTAATCTATTATTCTCGAAATCTCATTATCATCGCAACCAGCAAGAAGCCAGCAATCCCAGTGAAACAGAACTGGAGACTATTTGCAGCCAAAAAACAGCCTGAAGGACCTGCAAATACAACCAGAAGGAGGACACTGGAAATCAGCCTGGAGTCCAAGACCACGCCAACCAGTAAGGATTACTTAATAGAGAAGGAAGCACCAAACCATAGGCCAAGTGAGAAGCTGGAAAATCTGAACCTGCCAATAGGTATAACAACAACTAATTCTAATTTGGGAGGGAAAGCAACCAACATGGTTAAAGCGGTTGTATACCCGTTTTAAAAAATGTTTTTTTGTTAACTACCTGCAAGACAAAGTCATAATGAGCTAGTATGACTAGCATACTAGCTCATTATGCATCACTTACCTTAGATCGGGGCCCCCGACGCCGTCCTCTTCTCCCCCTCCGGCCACATCCATCTCTTCACAGATACCCTTCCGGATATCGCCGCTCCGGCCAATCACAGCGCCGCTGCGGCGCTGTGATTGGCCAGAGCGGCGAGGACGTCGCTCCGCGCATGTGCGCGGGACACTTCAACTGCGGTGAGCCGCAGTTGTGAATGGGGATTAACCCTGTAAATGCACCGTTGTCTACGGCACGCATGCGCCGTAGACAACGTTATAAAACGTTCTTTGCAAATATCTCCTAAACCTTACAGGTTTAGGAGATATTTCTTGTACCTACAGGTAAGCCTTAATCTAGGCTTACCTGTAGGTGCAAGTTGAATTTAAGGGTATATAACCGCTTTAACAAGTATAGGAAACAAGACCATGGTAGATATTTACCAGGTATCAGACTTGGAAAAAAAAAAACAAGAAAACAAGGACAGCCAGCCTAGAAAGAAAGTCTCTAAGCCCCTACTTGCCTGACCCCATAAGGGAAGAAAAACGAGAACTCCCACAACTGTCACATAAACACCTCGCCAAATTAAAGGGGTTGTAAACCCTCAAGTTTTTTCACCTCAATGCATTCTATGCATTGAGGTGAAAAACCTCCTGTAATGCTGCAGCCCCCCAGCCCCCGTTTTACATACCTGTACCCCCTCTATCTCATCCCGGGCAAAAGCGGGTGTCTCGGGTCCTGATTGGATGGATTGATAGCAGCGCAGCCATCGGCTCCTGCTGCTGTCAATCAAATCCAATGACGCGGGCACTGGGGGGGGCGGGGCCGAATCCGGCATTGGTGTCTATGGACGCAAATGCTGGACTCTGGAGTGCACTCGCAAGGTAACCCCCTCGGGAGAGCGCTTCTCCTAGGGGGTTATCTGATGCAGGGAGGAGCCGCCAAGGGACCCCAGAAGAGGATGTTCCGGGCCACTCTGTGCAAAACTAGCTGCACAGTGGAGGTAAGAATGTTTGTTATTTTAAACAAATAAAAAACTAACCTTTAGTATCACTTTAAGAAACCTGGATTCATTATAACTGCAACCTGCAGGGGGAGCCCAAAACCCAGAATTTGATTCCAAAGTCAGTATGCCCTAAGGGGTAGGAAGCTTCCCAACAGGGGTAGGCAAGAGAGGAAGATTAGAACCTAACCATGAATTGGTGAAATGGGTTAACACACCAATAGAGGTGAGGACAAGCTAGGCACACTTACCAGTTGTGCAAAAAGTACTTCTTGGGTGAGAACCAAGAGGAATCCTGTTAAAAATATATATTATCTAACCTTGAATGCAAGAGTCAAAGTGCTAAGAATGCTCCAGACTCCCAAAATCCATCAAAGCTGAAGAATCAGGCACAAAGCACAGGAGTCTTATCAGGGCAGCAAAGAATTTTCTAGAACAGAAGACTGTGCCAGAAAGGCCTCCTTCACAAAACTGCAGATCAGCCAATAGAGAAGAACTGAAACCCAGCTGGATAGGTCTCATGGAGTACTCAAGGCATTTCCTGATCCTGATGGAGGATACCTGCAGCAGAAGGTGAGTCTGTTCCACCTGTAGCAGCCCAGCCTGACAGCCCAGGGAGAGACAGGGCCCTCCGCTGTTATATTGCACCTGCAGCGTAGGGTTTGCAATGCACCTTACTGCAAGAACCTCACCCTCATGTCCAGAAGTTACCCACTGGTAAGAACTGACTTCCAGGGGATGACCCTTATCCTAGCTTTCTCAACAGCCCTAACATCCACCTGGTAAACCTTGGTAAAAATTTGAACCGAAGACCAGATAACGGCCTTGTAGACCTGAAAAATAGAAGCTTGGTGGTAAAAAGCCCAGGATGCACCCACACTCCTAGTAGAATGTGCTGTTACTATTAAGGGAGGAACCCTTCCTTTTAATCCATAAGCTTGAAAAATAACCTGGGTATTGTGACGGGAGTCACTTTGGGAGGGGGCCCATGGAACCCAGAATCCCTTGGAGAGGTTGGGAAACCCTTGTTTCAGCTCCCCATGCACCTCCTATGTCTAAGTCACCCTGTGTATATTGGGGGCACAGGATGGCTGAGAAAATGATGGAACATTGTAAGAGTTTTGTAGACTGTTGCCATGCCATCTGCAATCCCTGATTAATCAAAGCATTGCTTAGCTATGGATTTCATGGTCTTCAGTGTAGGAGCCGGTCCGTTTGATCCTGGGGCTCCTGTTATTGTGTGAAGGTGTTCTATGTTTATACTTATGATAATGTGTATTGTGTCTTCTGAGCTAGAAGATGGCAAGTCTGACCTAAAGGGTCAGACTTCTGAGTCACCTAGGCTGGTTAAATGACTAGTTAATTAGCTCATGTTAAGTTATGTTTCTGGTTACAGTTTGTATTGTTAGGGTAATATGATCAGGGGGGGGGGGGGGGGGTTCCTTCTCACGTGTATAAAAGCCTGTATTCTTGTTCAAATAAACTGTTCCAGCTTTGCAGCCAAACGAGTCCTGCCTAGTTCTTGGTTGTAATATGCGGCTATAATATCTAATATCTATATTCAGACTGGAGGAAGTGGAATGATGTAAGCACTCAAGCGGAGTGTGGGACGTTCCATTACAGGTATAAGGCGGTTTTTGGGACTTTAAATAACGACCCATGATATTCTATAGTCATACGCCTCCATCCCTGAATCTGAAATTTAGAAGGAAGGTTTGGGACTTTGAATGATGCAGGTGACACATAGCTGGTAAAGTGGTCAAATGCATTTCTTTCTCTTCTGAGGACATTGCACACCAAACCCAGATTATGTTGCTAACATGTGGGAACACCGGAATTCCACTAGAGCTGTCACCTTTATTTATAACTACTATGACATGGAGCCTTATATCCCTCTGGGAGCTTGCACGTTTGTACCTTGGTTTTCCACGGGTCACTACCACAGCTCCCGGGACAGACACATCCCTGGCAGCCCTCAATTTGCAACACTACATGCTGAATTTGGAGCTGACTTATACGCACCTTGCATACGCTACCGAAAGAAGTGGAGTGAATTCCACAAAACGCACTTCAAGCTTTTTTAGATGCATTATAATCATGCGTTTACAGCTTAAGAGTTTTATGAACTTTCTGCAATCATTAATGATTTTAATATATATTTTATGATATGGATTACAAGTCAGCCAACAACAATTATACTTTATACTGTAATGTGTTATTCATGACATCTGTGTATATATATATATATAAAAATTATAATGATAATATGCCATCATGATATCTGTATGTATATGAAAGAATATTTGTTCCATCATGCATTTGACCAGCTATGTGTCACGTGCTTCATTCAAAGTCCCAAACCTTTTGCTCTTAAACTTGAAAAATAATCTGTAGAATCCAATAGGATAATGTGGACTCTGCAGCTGCGTGACCTATTTTTTAGGACTCTCAGGAAGCACAAAGTGGGAATCTGAATGCCTAATCGACAAAAGTAAAAATCACGCTTAGGATGAATATAAAGGTTGCAGCCTCCCCTAAAAAGCACCCGTAGGAGAGCTCTTAGAAAATAAAAAAAAACTGAAATCCGGTTAATGGCGCTACCAGTGTCCCAAACAGTGATCTGTCAAGTCACTCTCAAATGGTTAAGGGAACTCCAAGAGTGGTTAAATCACAGTAATGTGATAAACCACCTTACCCCTGCCTACAAGGGTAAATAGATATATAGATCCACCTGTATGCGGACAAAGCTCTCAGCCCAACCATAATATATATATATATATATATATATATATATATATATATATATATATATATATATATATATATATATATATATATATATATGAGCCCAAACACCAAAAATAAGTGTTGGTGATTAGATTGAGTATACCAAGAGAATTTATCCAAAAAAGTGCAAAAAATGCAAAAAAAATGCACCAAAAAACAAAAATCGCACCAGTTACAAAAGACACATATATGCATCCATTCCAGTGTGAATAATTGTTTGTGCATTGATAGATTGTTGCAGGTGACTTTTAGTGCTCACAATTCTTGACAGGTGACTTGCGTGCTCCCCCTCATAGGCCCCCACTCACCAACTCCTATAAATCCTGCAGGGGTAATATGCATGTAGATCCACAATATAGACCCGTGTTCTCAGGTTCCGGCATCTGCAGTCCCTCAGATAACCCTTGGATTTCCAGGCAATGGCAGATATATGTAATTATGTTCCTCATGGAAAAGAAAAATTGGCTCCCATAATGTAGTATCCAAAAAATTCCATTGATTAAAAATATAAAAAAATCAGTCAAAAATAAAAAAACAGATAAAGGACAGAGTCTATACAGCATAGGTGCTTCTTCCACAAAAAACAACTCTATCTGATGGATAGCACGAGGAGCCCGAGCTGTGGATTTGCAGTGTGCGCTCCAACTGCTTCCACCCACTAGCTCTGGTTCCCGGAAGTAACGTGGTGTGCGTAGCGATGCCATACGCATTTCGTCATAGACGTCTTCAGCGGCATGGACCACATCCAAAGTATGGAGAACCTTGTCCTCTGGTGACTGACGCCTGAGACAAAACAAAGGCAGGACTATGTCTTGATTAAGATAAAAAAAAAGCTGAGACATCTTTCGGCAAGAAAGACAGCTGAGAAAACTTTCGGCAAGAAAGACAGCTGAGGTCCAAGCACCACCTTGTCATCATGGTAGAGTACTACAACTGGCTCTTTACATGAAAGAGATGCCAACTCCGAGACCCTACATGAGAAGAAGTAATGGCTACAAGGAAAACAACCTTTTTTGTCACAAACATAACCAGGACCAGATGGATTACATCTGAGAGTCCTCAAAGAACCTAGCCATTGTATTGTGAAATGACTGGAATGGTACCAATTTTTCAAAAGCAAATGTGGTACCAATCATCAAAACAGGGTCCAAGATATACCAGGAAACTCCAGACCAGTCAGCCTAGCAACAATGGTGTAAAAAGTATTGGAAGCATTGGTTAGGGACCATATCCAGAATTTGCCAGCGAAAATTGTATTATTAGTTGTAACCAACATTGCTTTATGAAGGATTGTTCTTTCCAGACAAACCTTTTAACTTTCTATGGGAAAGTGAGCAGTAATTTGGATATAGAAAGGCTTGTGAATGTAGTTAATACAGATTTCTTTATCATACATCACCTGACACAGAGCAGCTTAGTAATCCTCATTAACAGGGTTATACGCCACCTACAGGTGTATGGACACTGGCAAGAAAAAGACAGGAAGTCTTCTCCCAGACATATCCCCTTCCTTGCAGGAAAGCGTGTGAAGGTGATGGGCACTTTCTACCAGATTCTCAACAGTTCCAAAGGGATTAGGAGACTGTCCTATCCAGATTTGTACCTACGGCTATAATCGACAAGAGGATGGTAACTGTACTCAATACCGGATGAAGATGGATGCAACGCAGGGATGGCCTGTAATGTTGCCAGTTGGCACTGAACCCTGCGTTACAGAATGCCTGGTTATCCAGTAGGATGCCTTTACTTTACTACCACTCGGCAATATTTTGCTAAGACGGGCTGGCTCCCTGTATTTTTGGTCTTTGTTTTTGCCTCCCCACAACCTGAGATGAAGTGAACTTTCTCTTTTTTTCTTTGATTGTTTTTATTAATGAATTTTATATTGAATTAACCATCACAGGCATATTTGAAAATCTGAAGTAGTGGCATTTTACTGTGAAACGCAAAATTGAACCATTGCACTGGACAGTTATTCTTATTTTTTCTGTATGGTTTCATATATGGATCCAATTACAGTAATACCTTGAATTACAAGCATAATTCGTTCCAGAAGCATTCTTGCAATCCAAAGCACTCTTATATCAAAGCGAGTTTCCATTAAGAAATAATGGAAACTCAGATGATTTGTTCCACAACCACTGCTGGTGAATGCAGTACTGTGTATGTGGCCAGAGGTGCAGGGCGCTGGTGATGCTCGGAGACACACGGGAACTGTTGACACTTTCGGGTGCTCCGACGCACGTTACGCCCACCCCACCCAGCTGGGAGTGTCTCCGAGTTGTCCAGTGCCCCCGGACTTCTGGCCAATACGGTAATGCATACACCAGCAGCTTGCAAATCAATTTTTTTTTAAAATATGGGTCGTCTTGCAAAACGCTCGTATACCGAGTTACTTGCAAACCGAGGTATCACTGTATATGTTTTTAAGATTTTTTTAGTTGCTGTACAATACAAGTTTAGTATTTTCATACATAAGGTTTTTTTGTGTGTAATTGAACAATCATGTAAATAATAGCAGGCCACTCTTAGAACACCAGCTTTGTTTCTCTTCAGATTACTGCTCATTTTCCACTTAGACGGATGCCGTCCATTCCATATATACCTGTTTTTAGGCACAAAACATTTTTAGTTTTTCTTTTCTAGTCGTCTCATAGGTGAGAAAAGTATAAACGGTTGAAAAAACAAATGTAAACTTAACTGAACACAGAGGTGCAAACTGATTTAAACGAAATACGTATTTCTGAACAGATGACACCCATGGGAAAAGACCCTTAAAGTGGTTCTAAAGGCTGAAGTTTTTTTTACCTTTGTGCATGCAGGTAAAAAGCCCTCATTATGCAGTTCCCCCCAAAGCCCCCCTAATATTTACCTGAGCCCGATTGTGATCCAGCGATGCGCACAATAGCGGCTGCTCTCATGGGTCTCTTGCTCCTCATTGGCTGAGAGACAGCAGTAAGGAGGGAGAGGGGGCAGGGCCTAACCCCATTCTATGTATCTTATGGACACACAGAGTGGGGCTCAGGAGCGTGCCCACATAGCAATCGGCTTCCTATGGCTGCACTCGAAGAGGAGGAGGAGTCAGGAGCACTGGCAGGAGACCAGGAGGATCATCAATTGCACAGAGCAGGCAAGTATAACATTTTTATTTTTTTTATTTACTTTAAATATTACTGTAACATATTTGGTTATTACTGTATACCCCTTTGTTTAATTAATCTAAACTGAAGAGAACAAAGAAATTGAATCCTATGTTCGCCTTTTAGAACATGTTACATCTGTAACTTGTTCTAACTCCAACCCTCCCCCTCAGTTTGACAGAGGTTCTTCTCCCTGCACCCACTGTCTCATTTTGAAAACAGTGCAGGTGTACAGGGCTCCCGTATATTACCGTGGCAGATGGACTTGTAGTTTAAATGAACTGTGAGCATGCCGATTAGCGGCTCTGAAAAGGACAACCCATACAGAGGAACAGACACACCTCTGTAGGCAGTGTCCACAAGAGCTTGACATTGCACCTGCGATCTGCTGATTGCGGGTGCAAAATTTAGCAGGCTCCCGTTTAAAAAAATTATAAATGCACTTTTTTATTTACCTTAACTTAGCCTTTAATACAACTGCCTTCTACATATCACTTGTGACCAACTTCTCCTGCTCATCTGTTGAGGTCTATACATTCTATCCTAACCTTTTTACTACTGACACATTTGAAACAATTTTGAGGGTCTATTCACCAGTGATGTAAGTAACTGAGTTAAAATAAACTGAGTTACCTAACGCAGTTACTTTAGAGGGTAACGAGTAATCTAACTGATTACTTTTCCCCTCATGGTAACTCAGTTCCCATTACTTTGGCTTAGTTACCCCAATTACATCTACCGCCACTAGATGGCAGTAGTGTAATTCCAGTGTCCTGACGAAAAAGTTCAGCCGGATAAGGACCCCCTGTACTGCGCAGGCGCAGGGCTTGCGCAGTACGAAGGACTACGGAGCTTCCGAAAATTGCCGAACCTAAACAGCTCTGAGTGAACTCTACACCGCGCAGGTGCAGTTAACATGTAATTGTACGAAGGCGATGCCGCACGCTCCCAATGCTCGTGCTACTCTGCAAGGGGCATCTATCTTGTAAGTAAGGGGCGGGTCTAGTATTACTGTAACCAAGGGGCACATGTATTATTATTGTTATATATCGAGCTCTGCCCATTAATTTAACATTCGCCCTCTTCTGTAGCCATCCGCCCCTTACACGATATAATAATAATAGACCCGCCCCTTGCTTACACGCTATAACAGATCTGCCCCTTGGTTAGAGTAATAATAGAGCAGCCCCTTGGTTACACGATATATAAGAATAATAATAAATGCGCCCCTTGCTTACAGTAATACTAGACCCGCCCCTTAGTTACACGTATAGAATATAAAAAAAAAAGTCAGTTACTTTGCTGAGTAACTAATTACTTTTCCAATGTAGTAACTGAGTTACTAATGCAATTACTTTTTGGGAGAAGTAATTTGTAACTTAACTAATTACTTTTTTAAAGTAAGATGACCAACACTGCTATTCACACTAGGCAGCTGTGTTAGGCCGCTATTCCAGCGCATGACAAGAAAAATGTCATGTCTTCCATGTGCCTGGTACACACCAGGGCAGGCTGTACATTTCTTTTTCACAGCAGCGCACTGCAAGGCAATCCACTGGACTCACACAGCATGACAGCCAATTCAACTTAAGGAAATGTCACTGTGTGGCATTTCAATAAAGTTCGTTTAAAAAAAAAAAAGAAAAGTGCAATGCACCACGACTTGTGTATTAGAACTGCAGCAACTATTGAAAATAACGCAGCAAGCAGAAACACAAGAAACTATGTTTACAGATGCTATTTTTTTGTATTAGCAAATACAAAAACACCAGAGCTTTAAAACGCTTTGAAAAACTTTAACAAACATACATACTCGCCGGTCGGGACCCCCGTGAGTACGGTCGCGGTCCCCGCGGACTTGATCGCCGCGGGGACCCCCGCGATCGTCTCACGGGAAGGCTGAACGGGGAGATGCCGAGATAAACAGCATCTCCCCGTTCTGCCTAGCAACTAGTGACGCCGATCTCTGCTCCCTGTGATTGGAGCAGAGATCAGCATTCACTAGCTGACAGCCACGCCCCCCCACAGTAAGAAACACACCCCTAGGCATACTTAACCCTTACACTGCCCCCTTGTGGTTAACCCCTTCACTGCCAGTGTCATTTATACAGGAATCAATGCATTTAAATAGCATTGATTGCTGTATAAATGACAATGGTGTCAAAAATGTCCGATGTGTCCGCCATAATGTCGCAGTCACAAAAAAAATCGCAGATCGCCGCCATTACTAATAAAAAAAAAAATTATTAATAAAAATGCTATAAAACTATCCCCTTTCTTGTAAACGCTATAACTTCTGCGCAAACCGATCAATAATCGCTTATTGCGATTTTTTTTTACCAAAAATATGTAGAAGAATACGTATCGGCCTAAACTGAGGAAAAAAATTTTTTTTTATATATTTTTTGGGGATATTTATTATAGCAAAAAGTAAAAAATAATGCATTTTTTTCAAAATTGTCGCTCTATTTTCGTTTATAGCGGAAAAAATAAAAACCGCAGGGGCGATCAAATACCACCAAAAGAAAGCTCTATTTGTGGGAAAAAAAGGACGTCAATTTTGTTTGGGAGCCACGTCGCAGGACCGCGCAATTGTCAGTTAAAGCAACGCAGTGCCGAATCGCAAAAAGGGGCCTGGTCCTTTGGCTGCAAATTGGTCCGGTCTGAAAGTGGTTAAACATAGAAAATACAATGGAGGGAACTAGGGGTTGTCCTGAAAGGCTCTTAGAAATACCGTCACCGGTAAGTCTAACTAGGTTTTTCTCCAGTCGTCTTTCAGGACAACCCTGGAGAGGATAAACGAGAAGCTTACCCTAGGGTGGTACCTTCCTGCCAAAGGCCTGATCCGCAGCTGACAGTAAGTCCAGCCTGTAGTGCCGAAGAAAAGTTGAATAACTTGACCACATGGCCGCCTTGCAGATCTGGTCAGGTGTAGCACCGGCCCTTTTGGCCCAAGACACTGCTGTTGCTCTTGTAGAGTGGGCAGCGATTCCTGTGGGAGGAATTTCTCCTCTAGCCTTGTAGGCCTCCGTAATTGCCCCTCTGAGCCACCTACCTAGAGTGCTTTTAGAAGCTTTTTCCCCTTTTCTAGGACCTGAGAAAATTATGAAGAGGGCATTTGATTTTCTGAATTCCCTAGTAACTGCCAGGAATTGGAGAAGGCACCTCCTCACATCCAGGGTATGGAAGGCTTCCTCACCTGCGTTAGCAGGGGCAGAGGAGAAAGTGGGCAACACTATCTGTTGAGAACTGTAAAAATCTGAGGAGACCTTGGGAAGGAAGGCTGGGTCTGTCTGCAGAACCACCCGGTCTGGAAAAACCTTAAGCAAAGGCTCTGTGACTGCCAGAGCCTGCAGCTCACTAACTCGCCTAGCCGACGTAATGGCTACCAAAAAGATTGTTTTTAACACTAAATTTTTTAAACAAGATTCTTGCAGGGGTTCAAATGGAGACCCCGTTAAACCCTGTAACACAATCTATAAATCCCAGTTGGGAAAAATCCTAAGGGACACTGGCCTATTCCGTGCCAGTGCCCTAAAAAGCCTAGAAATTAAAGTTTCCCTGGATAGGGTCTTTTCAAAATAAACTGAAAGAGCCGCTACCTGAGTCTTCAAGGTGCTGGCTGCCAAACCTTTCTCCATTCCTTCATGGAGAAATTCAAGAACTGAACTGGTACTTTTCACCTGGAAACCCCTGGAAGTACAATAGGAGTTGAACTTCCTCCACACTTTAAGGTATATGGCCCTAGTTACTTCCTTCCTGCTGGAAAGTAGGGTCCTAACTAGTCCCTTGAATAAGCCCTTAGCCTTTAAGAGGTCCTCCTCAGAAACCAGGCGGTTAACTGCAGTCTGCCTGCCTCTGGATGGACCACTGATCCCTGCATCAGAAGGTCCTCCCTAAATGGTAATCTCCACTGGGGTTCTGTGGCTAGGTTTAGAAGTGTTGCAAACCAAGGCCTCTTTGGCCAGAAGGTCGTGATGAGGATCATGCTGGTTCCCTCTTTCCTGAATCTCCTCAGGACCAAAGGAATTAGAGGGAAGGGGGGAAAGGCGTAACACAATTGGTAGTGCCACGGGTGAGCCAGAGCTTCTAAGCCTATGGCCTGATCTTCTCGGTGAAGAGAAAAGAATCTCTGGACCTTGAAGTTTTGTTGGCTGGCAAAAAGGTCCACCTGCGGAAAGCCCCATGTACTGGTAATCATCAGGAACACCTCCTGATTCAAGCTCTATTCTGCTTCTACCAGTCTTTTCCTGCTGAGTAGGTTGGCTAATAGATTTAGGGAGCCCTTTAGGTGGACTGCCGTTAGGGAGGCCACATTTTGCTCTGCCCAACAAAAGAGTTGGTTGGCTAGATCCATGAGACCCCTGCTCCTGGTCCCGCCTTGCTTTAGGACATATGCTACTGTAGTCATATTGTCCGAGAGGACCTGCACATGCTGCCCCTCTACTGCATGTTGAAAGGCCAGAAGGGCCAGCAACACAGCCTTGAGTTCTCTCCAGTTTGATGACCTCCGAGACTCTGCCTTGGACCAAGTCCCCTGGGTCGTCAGCCCATCTAGATGGGCCCCCCAACCCTAGGCACTGGCGTCCGTCGTCAGGCGCTTGTCTAGTGGCCAAAACCAGGGAAGACACTTTGTGAGGTTGGCTGTATTCCGCCACCACCACAGGGCTCGTTTCACCCTCGAGGTGAGACTGAACCTTTTCTCCAGAGAGACCTGATGAGACCAGACCTGCAGAATGTTTGCCTGGAATGAAACCGGGCCCACTGTACAGCTGGGATAGAGGCTGTGAGGATTCCCAACACCCTCATAGCTGAGCGGACTGATGCCAAATGATTCGTCTGAATCTGTTTCACTGCCGTCAGGATTTTTTCCACTTTTTCCTGTGGTAGAAAGACTCTTTGAAGGGTAGAGTTGATTGTATACCCCAGAAAGACTATTTCCTGGCCTGGATCTAGGTTCGACTTTTCTAGATTGAGGAGCCACCCTAAGTCCCTGAGGTGAACCTGTGCTATCTGCAAATTTGACAGCACTTGTTCCCTGGAGTCCGCAAAAAATAGGAGGTCGTCCAGATATGGGACCACGGAGATTCCCCTCAATCTCAGTGGTTCCAGGGCTTCCGCCATTATCTTGGTAAAGATCCTGGGGGACGACGAGAGCCCGAACGGCAAGGCCCTGAACTGCAGGAGCCAAATTGATGACCCTATGTTGACTGCCAACCTGAGGAACCGTTGGGAGGACTGAGTAATTGGGACATGTAGGTAGGTGTCCCTCAGATCCAGGGAAGCCAAGAAGCAGTTTGGGGATAACAACTTTATTATGGAAGGGATTGTATCCATGCGGAAATGCTTGTATCGGATTGATCGGTTCAAGATCTTTAGATTCAGGATCAATCGATACTTTCCCAAGGGTTTTTTCACCAGGAATATGTGTGAGTAAAACCCTTATCCTTCCTGATATTTCGGGACCTGGACAATTACCTCCTACTGGATCAGATCCTGTAAAAGGCTCTTCATAGCAGAGGCTTTGTCTCGGTCCTTTGGAAGGGCCGTAATGTAAAACCTGCTTGGAGTGGGTTCGAAGAACTCCAGGCTGTAACCTTGAGCGATAATATTCTTCACGAACTGGCTTGAAGAATACTGGCTCTATTGCAGGAGGAAAGCGGACAACCTTCCTCCTACTGGAGCTGGGTTGTCACTTGTTCTTGGGGGGTTGATCGAAGGGGGGTCTAAAAAGAATTCCTCCTCTACCTCTACCCTTTTGGGGGGTCCAGCGACTTTTGCTGTCCTCCCCACCCTTTCGGGACTGTTGAACAGGACGAAAATTTCTCTTAACTGCCTGTTTTTTCTTGGTAGGAAAAGCTCTCTTTTTATCCGCCGTTCTATCCAGAACTGTCTCCACCTCTGGCCCAAACAGAAGATCCCCTGAAAAGGGTAAGCCGCACAGCCTGACTTTGGAGGCTGTGTCACCTGACCGCGTCTTCAGCCAGACAGCCCTCCTGGCGGAATTCACCAAGGCCGCAGACCTGGCTGCCATTTTGATGGATTCAGCTGAGGCGTCAGCCATATACTTCACCGCCTTTAGGATTAGTGGAAAGGATTCCGCAAAATCCTTACGCGGTGTTCCTGCCTCCACGTGGCTTTTTAACTTCTCTACCCAACACTCTAAGTTTCTAGCCACCACCATGGATGCCATAGCTGGCCTGAGGCTGGCAGACGCAGAATCCCATGCCCTCTTCAAAAGGGTATCTGCTCTTTTATCCATGGCATCTTTGAGTACCCCCATGTCCTCAAAGGCTAAGTCTGTCTGGCGTGACACCTGTGAAAAGGCGGCATTAACTCGTGTTTTTTTTGTTCCATACCTCTGTGTGACAGAACCCACTGTCACTGTGTGTTTTGGAGGGGGTTGTGGGCTCATCTCCTACCCACAGACTATGGCCCAGCAGAGAACATGAGATTTGGAGGGCTATTTGCCATCTCCCACCACCTGGAGAAGATACCACCTCCAGACATTTGTGTCCAGAGTCGCCAGTTCATCAGAACCGGGAGAATGCGGTATCTGTGGCTGGGCTTGTGGAGTTGTTCCTGGCTACCTAAACCTATTGGCCCGGCTGGGCTAAATATATACTTTTATTCCACAATTAATGTACTTTTAGCTGATAAAGACATCTACAAAATGGCACTGAGATAAGGTCATGTAATGCTGCATCCCTTCTCCCCCCCCTCTTGTTGCTGTGTTTAATTGTGTTGGGTCATGGCATGTAGACAAAAGGTCTGGACTGGAGACACATTTCAGCAGGGGATCTGTTAGGAGGGGCTGCCTGCTTATCATAATGCCCTCATGTGTTTCAACTGTAGCTGTTTGAATATACAAGTGTTGAGTTTCCATTGGTTCTTCCTTGTCCCCTACCCCCTCTATGACAAGGCTAAGGGGGGTGTCCCCAACTGTGTTTAAAGTGTATTTTTGAAACTTAATAAACAGTTTATGCTCTGGATGTTTAACCCTCAACACCTGTGTGGCTTGTCTTGTGATTGAGGGGTTAAGGGCTGGTTATGGCGAATCTGCAGGCTGCGGGTGCGTTTGGAGGACAGGAGACACAGGTCTGGCGGAGATGCTCAGCAGACGCATCCAAGATCCGTCACACTCTGATTCTTTATCGTCAAAGGACAATTGTCTTTTCTGGCTTTTGGAAAGGAAAGGGCCCCTTTCTGGGTCTTTCCATTCCCTTTTTACCATGTCTGATAACACTCTATAGACTGGGAATATTCTGGATTTAACATCATCCAACCCCTGATACATCCTGTCATGAACAGACAACTGGACCTTCTCCTCCTGGATGTCCAAGGTTGTGTAGATAGCCTTCAGGAGGTCATCCACCTCCTCTAAAGACAGCTTGTATCTGGAACCACGGCTGTCATCCTCCTCTTCTACCTCCTCCTCCGAATCTCTGAGGGAAGGGAGAGTACTTGCCCCCTCGTCCTCTGAGTCTATAACCTCCCTCTGTCTGGAGGTAGACGCTCTGGGACTCGGTGGTGGTTGCTGGCTACCACCCTGACCTGCTGGACTGTGAACCAGCAAAGTTTTGATGGAGCTTAAGAGCTCACGCACTGAAGAAAATAACTCCTCATACTGCTGTGAGGATTCTTCCTCCACCAGCTCTTTAATGCAAGATCTACATAAGGCTTTTTGCCATGATTCACGTAAAGGATTCTTGCATGCAGGGCATTTCTTTTGGCCTGACGATTTGCTCGCTTCACTTTCCCCGATACCGCTTCCTAGGGGACAGAAAACAAAACCTGTCTTACTGCTACCTCCTGGTGCCCTAATACAACACCAGATAGCCTAGGCCAGAAAACACCTAAGTGCAAACGACAAAGAAACAGCAACCACCAATACTACAGGTCTGAGGGAAGTCACCTCTGACCCTGTAGTGACAGGACCCCCCTTGGGGAGGAACGATACAAAAAAAAAAAAAACGGGAAACAAAAACAGCACATAGGGTTTAGAATAAAGAGCACCGTTGTGCCCCTCTAACCTGGGCCTGACTGATGCTTAAGGTGCCTGCCTCCACCGTTGCTGCAGATCTCGCCTCCATCATTTGCCGAGAGCGCAGCGGAGCTTGAATGTACAACAGCCGCTTTTAAAATTCCTGGGGTCGGCGTCACTACGCCAGCCAGAAGTGGAAGTTACGGTCTGTAGACCCGCCCCCTGACCCTTGCGTTCCAGGTGACCGTAACCACAGTACGCCCCGCCAGCACAGGAAGCCGCGTCACTGGCCGTCACGTCATCCGCCCGCCAGGAGACCCCTCCCGGAAGCCTCACCGCACAGCACACGAAATTCAAACCCGTGGCCTCTGGGAAATGTAGACGCCTTGACCCCCTGCCGGCCACTGCTCCGCTGAGCCGGAGAAGGTCGGGGACTCCAAACCCCCACACTTATACTAGGAGGGGGCTGGGATGGTCTTTTTGCTGAATACAGCACAAGGTAAGGCTTACCTGCCCTCCACCTTGGAGAGAACGCAGCCCTAGTTCCCACAAGTGCTTCCACCATGGCAGAGGAAACACAATAACTCAGGCCATGGTGGAAGAGGAGGGGTTTTAAAGCCAGTAGCAAGTGTTTCCCCAAAAGTGGGTGGAGCTGCACTCTCTCCAGGGTTGTCCTGAAAGGCGATTGGAGAAATGGAGGGGGACAGGGGAAGACACTCAAGCACACAGCCTATGATTGACAGCTTCGGCTCTTCATGTTTCCAATATGCTGTGTGGAGGGGATGTGTGTCTTCCCTCCATTCAACTCTTGAGTTTTCCTCCGAGCTGTGCAGGGTGTGACTCCTCTCATCACCAGCTCAGACATGTTGTGTAAAATCATATACTTTGAACTGAAGCAGGAGAGAGAAAATTGCAGATAAACAGATACAACTTATGTAGGAAGATTTGTTTCTCCCCTGTATACTGCCTGCGGCTGATCACTTCACTGTGTATATGTGTTTACAAACACCTTAAGGCCAAGCTCTAGTCAAGCCCCGAATGGAGGAAGTCCATAATGCAAGGCAGAGTAATCGTTGGGGTTTAAGTGCCTATGTTCACACCAAGCAAAAAAGGATTTCCAGGTGCAACAGCAGATCTTTCTAGAAGTAAGTGACTTTCCTTGCTTATTGCAAAATAAAAAGGATTTATATGGAGTCTATAGTTTGCGCAGCTGTATGAATGCTAGGTATTCCCATGGTCTCAGAGAAGCAATAAGCGACTTTGTGGATTCTAAATGAAACTGGAATTTGGAAGTACCGTAGTTATCGGCATATAACACGCACCCCAAGTTTAGGAGGGCATTTTAAAAGGAAAAAAAAAAAAAAGTTTTAGGAGAGAAGTTTAGGAAAGAAAAAAAAAATATAACTTTAAGCGTCATTTGCAGCTTGCCCACGTTTAAATTTCCCGCCGCCGAGACAGACCGCACGAGTCCCGCCTCCCTGCTGTTTCTGGAGCGAGCGCAGGGAGGCGGGACTGCGAGCAGAGCAGTCGGATCTGTCTTTTTTGGCGGCGCTCTGTCTTTTTTGTTATCTTTTTTTTTGGGGGGAATCTGCGTATAACACGCACCCACGTCTTCCCCCGATTTTAAAGGGGGAAAAGATGCGTGTTATACGCCGATAAACACGGTACTTGTTTTAGGGATTTTTGGTACAGGATAGGACAAATCAGGTTTTGATATTGTAAACAGGTTTGAATAGAATTCTTTGAACCTGTCCTCCTGCTGAAACGACCACTTCCTGGTACATAAGTGTGGAGGTGCTCTTAGGCTGAATTAACACTGCGGTGACAGGTATTTTAATACATTGTAAAATGCCAGTAACCCCAATTGCACACAAGGACAATAATTTTATATGTCCTATTCACACGGCAAAGCAGCCACGTGGCATTTTATCGCAATACACAGGATCACTCTACTCTACTGTAGTTTTAAGTTCAGTGAGAAAATAATAGCACACCACACTGGCGTTGCCCGTCACAATAAGCATACCTCCAGCATCTGGGTTCTATAGGGATAGACCACGGTTCTGGACCTGTATGGCACACTACTGCCAACTACACACGTTGGCACCAACTGCTGAGCAACCAAGCAGATTCAATGCCCAAAAGCAACATAACAGGCCCAACAGAAGATGGTCAGCGTACAGCTCGCAAGGCTGAACTGATTTGAATGCACTGAAGACAGTAAAGAGTCTCAAGTTAAAAGTAAGCTTAGAATGATGTTCCAGAAGAGGGAAAAGGTCTGTCACCTAAGGACACAACTCATAGAATGGGGTAGGGTTTTTCTGTTTTTTGCTGGGGGGCAACACACAGGGGGCATATCCTCGAATGCTTTGCCAGTGTTCAATCACCTGAAAATGCACCAGCCTACAACCCGCAACCTACATTTAAAGACATGGATTTGGGTTACATTAGCACAACCGTCATGTTATCTACAAAATCAGTAACTCCATGTTTTTATTCAAATGGTATATGAAGAATTTAGGCAAAATCTTAAGTGGAATTGTTAAAAAGTGCAGACAGATAGGTTTTTTTTTTAACAGAAGATACTGTATACATCTCTTGTGACGTAGATGCATCTGCCTGCCAGCACTTTTTACGGTTAAGCCTTGTACACACGATCAGATTCTTGGCCAACGGAGCATCTGATTTTTTTGTTCAAAGGGCGTGTGAAACTTGCCGCTACGTTCATGTTTGTTGGCCGACAATTGTGTGCCGTTAGTATGCAGGACCCCTCCTGCTAGTTTCATGAGCATTGATTCCGAGCATGCACGTTGGTACTTTCAACTTGTGTGACTGACTTTGCCAAAAATGTACTAGCCTGCCATCCAACATTTGTTGGCCGAAAGTTGAACAATTGTCAGAAGGAGTGTACCAACGGTCAGATTTTAGGACAGTCTGTCAACAGACAATCCCCTGCCAACAATCGGATCGCGAGTACGAGGCTTAAGCGCACACTCAGTCACACATGCACAGCTCAGTATACAGTCTGGGGACCAGGACAATGACTTCCGAGTGCATGCGAGGGAGTTATGTCGCCCAGTCAATCTAATCTGCTGAAGTCTCCAAACTTCTCAGAAATTTGGGTGAAGTTGAAAGTGCTGGCAGGAGTGCACACATTGCTGCTCACTTAGGCAAGTCTGTCATAATGTGCAAACATGCTGTGCATGTTTGCATATTATGGCAAAAACCTCCTGGGGGTCCAACATTTTTCATTTAGTCTGGTGGTTTAATTCCACTTTACATGGGGGTAAAACTGGACAACGTGGGTGCTCAAAGCTCCTACCTTTCCTAAGGCCAAGTTAGCCTTACAGCTATTTATGCCGCTGCTGTGAATCATCTAGAAAACAAGGTTTAAGTAGACAGGGGGCACATGTGAAAAGCTGGGGGTCAAGTACCCAAGTAGGCAGCGGTCAGAATTGCCTCACATTTGGATATAATTGGAAGGTTTGCTGCATGAATATGCAGTCATCTTTAGGCATTTTTAATCCAATGTAAAAACATCTATGAATTCAGTATTAACAACTAGCTACATTTTTCAGTTACACCTGGGCACCAAATAGAAGAAGCCAGAACAATTTATGAAAAAGATTTATTCCAAAGATATTTTTTTTAAAATGTTGTTAATCTCTGTCAAGCAAATTAATCATACTTTTAAAGAGCAATGGAAAATAATCTACAGTCAAACACACCCATGGGTCTTTGACAATCACTGAGTATTAAAAAAATAAAGCTATTTAGCATGGTCAAAACCCAGAGACTTAGGAGCAGGGCCGACATTTCTCTCTCTGTGATTTAATGAGTAATAAGAGAAAAAAGGATGAGCCATGGTCACAGTAAAGGAAAACAGAATGTTAAAAATACATGAAAAAAATTAACTCTAAATGGAGACAGAGGGCAAAAAGATGTAGGCATTAATGCTGGGCTCACACAAGAATAAAGTCACACTTAACGGGCTAAGGGGAGGAGTTGTGTAGAAACTACAGTAACCCAAAAGGAACCAATCTGACTGGCAGCGTTTTGGGCTAAAGAACTGTGCACATCACTACCCCTTACAAAGCTGTACAAAGTATGCCCGTATGGCTATAGCCACATGAGTGTTTTGTCACACCCAGCAATTTTTCATAAAATCTCTTTAATAAAAAAGTGGTTACAGTGTTTTACAATTTGCAGAAATATGGTAACAGGTGCAGACATTTTTTTCCCCATGCAAAAAGGAGAATTAAAATTAAAAAAAAAAATAATAATAATAATACACAGGCATACATGCATACGTTCAAGGTGAATTCCCTCTGAAGTCTGAGGAACACATGATAGCTGGTGTTTCTAAAGTGTGGAAAAAAAAAAAAACTCCCATGTGGACAAGCCCAAACACAGTAGAAGCTGATGTCAGATAAGGCAGCCTCTCACAAAGAGGATTTTGCTAATTTAAGGTTGATTAAAAAGTCCAAAGGTGGCCGGCTTGAAGAACAAGAGGCTTAGAGGAGGTCTCCATTTAGCCAATTCATGAGAGCGTCCGTCAGCTGCGATCCTTCACCAATAGGACCGTGTGTTGACCTCCACTTGACACGGACAACACATCTTTGTTCTCAAGCTGCTTTCCAGTCATCTCATAAGGACTGCAAACATCATCCTCTTCACCTGTACCAAGTTGCTGGTTAGTTCCCATACCCCAGGAGAAGACACGGCCTGTAGAAAAGAAACATTAACGAAAAACAAAAATGTCAAATGTGTCACGTGTGCATGAAACTGCCCATTCCATCACATGAATACAGTAAGAAATATCTTTTTCCTTTTTAGCAACTATGTTAAGTTTCACCTGGTTGAATGATTAGATCATAACCAAGAGGGTTGCATAGGAGTCTCTTCATTGTATATTACATCCTTTTCTACTATGTTGTGTTGATATGCGTATGCTGCCATTATGCTCAGAAAATAATTTCTGTAACACAAATTGTTTAATCAGTTTACTTGTGATAGACAGCATGTTAGGTTTTAGGTTTATTCTGCCTGGAGGCCTTGAGACCAGGGTAATCGAGAGTGGGTTGGTATCAAGACAGGTTCGCTACTTGCACGTAGCAATGTCGTGCTATGTGGCGAGAAGGAGGAGTGCAGGGGGGTGTAGGGGTGGATTTTTTGTTTTTCTTTGTAAAGAAAATTGTAAAATCTCTTTTCTTGAATAAAATTGGTTTGAATTAAAAGAAAGGAAAAAAAAAAAATAACTTTGAAGGGGCAGAACAAATAGGACACTTGCATCAGTTTAAAATCTCAGGGGGAGCCTTACCATTGCGAGATACAGCATAACTGACAGAAGCTCCACATGCCACCGAAGAAATTTTAGGGAGACCAGGTATCAGTGTTGGTTCACTTTTCTCTTCAGAGTTCTCTCCAAGGCCAAGTCGCCCATACTCGGCACGCCCCAAACTGTATGCATTTCCTACAAAATTAAACCAGCAGTATTAAAGTACAGTGCTGAAGGTACTTAATATATTTACAGGTTTTAGAAACTTCCTTAAAACTTACCTTCAGAGTCAAGACACACAGTATGATGCTGTCCACCAGAAAATCCCACCCAGGACTTTGTTGAGTTTTTAAAAGAGGTCAAGTTTTTGGGTGCAAAGCATGAGCTAGTAGTTTTGGTGCCTGCAGCAAAAGAATTACACATATTAAAACATGTACAATGTATGTGCACATAGAGCTACTGTACAAAAAAAAAACTTGATGCCACCCAAAACTACCCCCCCCAGCTGTTTTTTTACTGGATATTTTCTCCCCAGTTCTTGTCTCAGCAACACCAAGACAATACCTCACAGGGTTCCGAGTGTCACTGACAGGAAGGCACAGCGCAATAAAAACCTGAGAGATGTGCTTACCCATCCTCACTTAAAATAAATATGCTTTTGTGTCTGAACTGGTCCGTGAAATTCCTCTACTTAACATCTTTGTCACACCCAGTCAATGAAAAAAAACGCAAAGACAGTGTAATACGTGTATGTAATTATTATATTATATTACACATACACACAACCATTAGGGTTGGATCCCACAGCAACTGGAAGTGACATCAGGCACCCACCGGAAGGAAAGTATCGCTAGTCACAGACGGGTGGATAAAGTGAGACAGTTTACTCAGCAAGCTTCTTACAGTTGGACACACTGTATTAAATCTTAGACTTTTTTGGGGATTGGAATATATAGTTTTACTGCAATGGTATCACGCCATTCATCTTCTTTCTTCATTGGGAACTGCCCGAGCAACTAAGCACCCCCCCCCCCCAAAAAAAAAAAAAAAAAAAAAAAAAAAGAAGACACAGCTGAGATACAGAGCCTGGATATAAAATCATGGAAAGACCTTAAAAAAAAGCTATTGCTCATAAGTAATATGATAAGCATGAGGAGTTGGCAAGTGCAAAGGAGTGTTAGATATTGGGCACGTGGTGTGGAATATTGGAAGAGATTCCACTGTACAGCATTTAATGTAATTAAATGGTAACCTTTAGGCATCTTATCGGTGGAGAGGACTGTTAAAAAAATCCACTCGTCTGCTCACAATTTGCAAGTGGATTTTGAGGGCTATTGAGAAAGGGCTGCCTGGGAGCGAGCTGGCAGCCTGTGTGGAATGGGAGTCTCTCCCAGCGATCACCGAGGGGAAGAGAGACGCCCAGGTGTTCAGAGCGCAGCGCAGGGAACACAGCGATAACAGCTTTCATTTCAACAGCCGTGTTCCCCGCCGCTTGCTGTCAGGTACAGCCCCCCTGGTCCCAGGACTTTGACAGATCACCCGTCCAATCCCAGTGACAGGTGATCAAAGTTTCCCGGCCAGAGGACGGGCCGTATATGACGTTGCACGACGGGAACACTTGAAATGAAAGCGGTTAATGCAGGGTTCCCTGCGCTGCGCTCTGAACACCTGGGTGGCTCTCCTGTTCCTCTCCTACGCAGGTAGGCTGCATAGTGGGCACAAGGCTGAATGGTGAACACAAGACTGCTTTGGTGGGCACGGATACAGTTGTTAATATTTAGTGTTTAGGGGCGGGGAAACTGGTGGTGAGTAAACCTTGAGGCCTGGCTAGTAGCTCATTTTGAGCCCTTAACACACACACACACACACACACACACAGCACACACAAAAACAAAAAAAAAAATGAAGTCAAGCAGGTCACAAAAGGTACCCTGACCTTGTTTTCTGTAGCATAAGCCACCGTTCCCACTTTTCATGCCGTTCCAAATCGCATAACAAGTCGTATCTAATTGCCGGCAATGGAACAGTTCGTGTCACAGCAATTATGAAAAAGGTTCCTGCACTACGTTGATGACATCATTGCAACTTGCATAGACTTCAGTTGAATGAAGTCGCAATGAAATCAGCAGTGTAAATCGCACCGATGTGCAGTTTTTAAAGTAGCGCGATTTCAAAGATGCACTGGTGTGAACCAGGAATAGAATATCATCACGATTTTACACAGCGACATAACTGTACCCCCAAATTTAAGATAAAACAGTTAGGCACAAATTAGAATTTAAAAATAAGGAAGCATCAAAGCCAACCAATTAAAAGACCCTATCCACTCACCTAGCTGATGGTAGTTAGAGAGGCCAAATCCATAAACATGACCTTCTTGCGACACAGCAAATGTGAAATAAGCACCACAGAAAACATCTCGGAACGCAACGCGTCCACAACCTTTCTCCTTAAGGCGGATGCACTGAGGAACAAGCAGCCTCTCTGCAGCAGGAAAAAAAGAAAATTATCTAAGCATCTACCTGAAATGGCATTCAATAATGAGCATTTTACAAAGTAAAAATTTAAGAAAATTAGAACATTTAGGCTTTATGTACACTGCTGCTGGTAAATGGACATTTACCAGCAGTTGGGCATTTTTTTCAGCTGCCCCTGAACTCTCCTCTATGTCATCTTATCAGTATATGTAAACAGGGCTTTTTATCGTCGTTTCTAGGCAGTTGAGTTTAGAAGTATTTTTTTGGACAGTCAAAAAATAAAAATTGCGTTCAGGACGGATGTTTAGAGGCATGTGAAACCCCAAATGCCTATAACAGCTTGTAAACGCGGTAACTCACATTTTTCATTTACAGGCGTTTTTTTCATTTGATAATTTGCAGAAAGAAAAAAATAAAGAAAGAAAAACAAAAAACGCAAACGTGGCATGTAAATGTGGCAAAATGGACGTTTTTAAACATCGGTTACCATCCGTCACGGTAAATCATTCAGGAGATTTAAAAACTGTCTGTGTACATTAAGCCTTAAAAGTGGTTGTAAACCCTCAAATGATACAGAGATTAAACAAATCCTCCTACATAAGTTTTACTTGTGCATCTGCCATCTTCCCTTTTCTACACCCTTTGAAAGGTGCAGATCCTGTTACAAATCTTTCAGCAGTACATAGGGGTGCGTGGGGAGTATACCTAAACTGTGCGAGTTGATCGTAGGAAAAAGGGACACCCCCCTTTCACATGGGCAGAGGGACATAACGTGTAGAGCTGTATTCTGAATAGACAAGCTCCCTGCTCATCTCCCTCCCTGACACAGCTCATGTGCCGAACTTAGCAGAAGTGACGACTCACAGAAGTACACAATACAGATATTAAAGGTGTATCTCAAAAAACATTTGAATATCAAAAACATTTTTTTTTCCAGTAGTTCAATTCAGAAAGTGAAACTAGTCTAGATTCATTACACACAGAGTGATCTATTGCAAGCATTATTCTTTAAAATATTGACGATTATAGCTTACAGCTAGTGAAAACCCCAAATACAGTACTGCATCTCAGAAAATTAGATTACATTAAAAAAAAAAAAAAAAAAAAGTTTAATACAGAAATGTTGGCTTACTGAAAAGTATGTCTGGATACAGTGTAGTATGCACTCAATACTTGATTGGGGCCTCTTTTTGCATGAATCACTGCATCAATGCAGCGTGGCATGAAGGCAATCAGACTGTGGCACTGCTGAGGTGTTATGGAAGCACAGGTTGCTTTGATTGCGGCCTTCAGCATGTCTGAATTGTCGGGTCTGGCGTCTCATCTTCCTCTTGACAATACCCCACAGATTCTCTGTGGGGTTTAGATCAGGCGAATATGCTGACCAATGAAGCACAGTGATACCATGATCATTACACCAGGTATTGGTACTTTTGGCAGTGTGGGCAGATTCCAAGTCCGGCTGGAAAATTAAAATCAGCATCTCCATAAAGCTGGTAAGCAGATGGAAGCATGAAGTGCTCTAGTATTTCCTGGTAGAGGGCTGTGCTGACTTCGGATAAAACAGAGTGGACCAACACCAGCAGGTGACATGGCTCCTAAAATCATCAATGACTGTGGAAACGTAAAAAAAAAAAAATAAGTTACTTTCATCCGAGAGGACTTTGGACCACTGAGCAACAGTCCAGTCCTTTTTCTCCTTAGCCCGGGTAAGACGCTTCTGACGCTTCTGGTTCAGGAGTGGCTTAACACAAGAAATGCAACAGTTGAAGCCCATGTCATGGATAAGTCTGTGTGGTGGCTCTTGAAGCACTGGCACCAGCCAGCTTCTTTAGCAATTACCTTTTGTGACTTACTATCCTTTGTGAACAGCCAGCTTCTTTAGCAATTACCTTTTGTGACTTACTATCCTTGTGGAGGGCGTCAATGACCGTCTTCTGGACAATTATCAAGTCAGCAGTCCAGTCTTCCCCATGATTGTGTAACATGCATACTAATAGATAGATATATAGATATCTCCATCTTGCATCTTTCATCCAGTGCTGCACTGAAGTTACTGGATTCTGAGTCATGGGGAAAGCAAAAGAATTGTCAAAAGGATCTGTGGGAAAAGGTAATTTAACTGTATAAAAAAACAGGAAGGGGATAAAAAAAAAAAAAAAAAAAAAAGGGAGATCCAAGGACTTGAGAACGCCAATCAATGTTCAAACTATAATCAACAAGTGGAAAACGAGGGGGTTCTGTTGAAGCCAAACCACGATCAGGTAGACCAACTAACTATTCATCTACAACTGCCAGGAAAATTGTTCGGGATGCAAAGAAAAACCCCACAAAGAATATAGGTGAAATACAGGACTCTCTGAAAACATGTGGTGTGGCTGTTTCAAGATGCACAATAAAGAGGCACTTGAAGAAAGATGGCTACATGGTCGAGTCACCAGAAGAAAGCCATTACTACACAAATTTTCCTGCGTACAATACGCAAAACAGCACAGAGACAAGCCTCAAACCTTCTGGCACAAAGTCATTTGGAGACCAAACTTTAGCTTTTTGGTCACAACCATAAACACTACATTTGGAGAGGAGTCAACAAGGCCTATGATGAAATGTACACCATTCCTACTGTGAAACATGGGAGGTGGAGCACTAATGTTTTGGGGATGTGTGAGCTACAATGGCACAGGAAATTTGATCAAAATTGATGGCAAGATAAATGCAGTATGTTATCAAAAAATACTGGAGGAACATTTGCATTCACCAGTCGGGAAGCTGCGCATGAGACGTACTTGGACATTCCGACATAACAATGGTCCAAAACAGAAGGCCGAGTCAACCGGTTGTTGGCTACAGCAGAATAAAAAAGTGAAGGTTCTGGAGTGGCCATCTCTGTATCCTGACCTCAATATCATTGAGCCACTCTGGGGAGATCTCAAATGTGCAGTTCATGCAAGACAGCCCAAGAATTTACAGGAACTGGAGGCTTTTTGCCAAGAGTAATGGGCAGCTTTACCATCTGAGAAGATAAAGAGCCTCATCCACAAATAGACTTGTCATTGATGTTAAAGGGGGCAATAGCCCAGTTCTTAACACTGTGTATGTAAACTTTTGATCAGGGTAGTTTCTGTTGTCATGATAAAAAAAAAAATGGTGTAAAAAAACAAAAAACAAACAGTTGATATATAATAAATGGCTTCAGCCAAACACTAACCATGAGTGAAAGAAAAAAAAAAAAAAAAAAAAAAAAAAAAAAAAAAAAAGTTTGTGTTATTCATATTCTCTGAAAAGAAATGGCCAAGAAATTATAAATTCTGCCAGGGTATGTAAACTTATGAGCACAACTGTATAACACTGTGTAATGAATCTATATAATATACAATTTGAAATTAAACTTTTTTTTCCTCAAATTAGAAAATTCTCAAACAAACACAAACACTAAAAATTACATAAATATATCCCAGTTTGTAGACACTATTGTGCAACCCATTGAGACTGTTTACTGTTTACCAAAAATATGTAGCAGAATACAGATTGGCCTAAATTGATGAATAAATTAAATAAAAAATGTATTGGGTATGTTTTATAGCGTAAAGTAGAGCTGCACATTTCTGGATAAAACGAGAATTTTTTTTGCTTAGAATAAAGAAAGATCACGATTCTCACAGCTTAAAGTGGGATTCCACCCTAAAGTGGAACTTCTGCTTTTCGGAACCCTCCCCTCCTCCGGTGTCACATTTGGCACCTTTCAGGGGGGGGGGGTGCAAATACCTGTCTAAGACGGGTATCTGCACCCACTTCCGGGCATAAAATCCCACGGGAGTTTACGCCACTTCCTGTCCCGGCGCTCTGTCTGCCGGGACACACGTGTCCCGGCAGACAGCGCTGACGATTCTAATTGTGCTGCGCGACTCACGCATGCGCAGTAGGGAACCGGGAAGTGAAGCCGCAAAGGGGACACTTCCTGATTCCCTCACCTAGAATGGCGCCGGCAGCAGCAGAGAGCCGAGCAATTGATCGGCCTCTGCTGCCGACATCGCTGGAACCTGTGACAGGCAAGTGTCCATTTATTAAAAGTCAGCAGCTGCAGTATTTGTAGCTGCTGGCTTTTTAATAAAAAAAAAAAAAAAAAAAAAAAAAAATCAGGTACAGTCCCGCTTTAACACCTTTAACAAATTGGGCTAACCTTACTGTTTTTTTTTTTTAGATCATTGACATAAAATATTGCAACGATCACCATTTTAATTTTCAAGGGTCTCAACAAAAAAAAAAATCATGATCTCAATTTAATTTTTTTTCCAAACGATTAATCCTGCAGCTCTAGCATAAAGTAAAAAATCGTTTTTTTATTGCTCAACTATATAAACCGCAGAGGTGATCAAATACCACCAAAATAAAGCTCTATTTGTGGAAGGGGGGTCAGACATTTATTTGGGTACAAGTTTGTGCAATTGTTAAACTAATGTAGTACCGCAAAAAAAAAAAAAAAATGGCCTGGTCATGAAGGGGGGGGGGGGGGTAAACCTTCCCAGGACTGAAGTGGTTAAAGGTCTAAGGTTTTTTTTTTTTTTTTATATATGTATATGTATATGTGAAAGATAAGATAAAATGCATTAAGCATTAAGCTGAAAAAGCTGGAGGGTTTACAACCCCTTTAACCACTTAAGGACCGGAAGGATTTGCCCCCTTAATGACCAGGCCCTTTTTTTGAGATACGGCATTGCATCGCTTTAACTAATAACTGCACGGTCGTGCGACGGTGTACCAAAACAAAATCTTTTTCCCCCACAAATGGAGCTCTTTTGGTGCCATTTGATCACCTCTGCGGTTTTTATTTTTTGCAATATAAAACAGTGACAATTGGAAAAAAAAACGACCTGCAGGCACGTTCCCGCAGCAGGAGCGCGCCCGCCACTGCGTGAGCTGCTGTACAAGTATTTGCACAGGGCTGCCAACCTGCCGCAGTAAATCACTGTGAGCCGGTCTACGAAGCAAGTCAAATGTATGCCTTCAGGAGATTCTGTGCACCTTACCATTGCTCCAAGAGTTAGAGTGGCTTCTGTCCGATTTTCACTGACTTGTTTGACGTAGAAAAGCAGCTCCAACGCAAACAAAGCAGATAGGTCTCTGTACGAAAACATTAAGCTATACAGAAAACTTTTGCAAAACGGCTTTTTTGGAATAAGAAAGTCCCTCAAAGCTCATGACTTATGACACACCTGGTTTTCAATATAATGAATACAGGAAAAAAATTTAAGTGTAGAAATAGGCTCATTGTGGGTTAAGGAGCCATCCAGGTGGGTGTTTCAGTGGATTTATTCCGAGTGCGGCTTTCGTCCGCCCCCCATTTTTAATTTTTTTTTTTTTTTTTTTAACTAAATTTACAGCAATGATTTGAAGTTTGTACAAATTTCCAAACCTAGGCCTTTGCGTCCTCCACGGTTAGTAAAGAGCTCTGGTACACGACCCAGCTGTCCCTGTTCGCCACATCCTGATGTATACAGATCACCATCGGCGGTAAGCATCACAAGGTGGTCATTTCCTGAGAAGGGGAACCCACATACAACACTTGTTACTTTAAAAACCTCTGAATTAAAAAAATAAAACAAACGCTATTCCTTAGCTACGTTGTATTTACATAGAGGCTTAAGTCAATGTATTGTACACAGACACAGTATATTGCACTACTTCTAAAAACCAACACAGTATATCCAACTTAAAGTGGCGTTTCCACCATAAAAAAACACCTCTAAATGCCTGTTGCTAGGGGGTCCGTAGTCTGCCTCTTTCAGTGCCCGGGCACTGACATCACTTTGTGACAGGTCCCAGGTAACTGCGAGGCGTATTAGGGCGCTCGGCGCCACCAAGCGGAGGGGGGGGCTTCGTTCCCCCGCATCGCTGGACCCTGGGACAGGTAAGTGTCCGATTATTACAGCTGCAGTATTTGTAGCTGCTGACTTAAATTTTTTTTTTAGGGGGCAACCTACAAATAAAATGTGTATACACACACGCACACACACACACAAAAAAGGTCAGAAGAAGCTCTAATCGCATTACTAAACTACAGGGTACAAATCTGGCCATATGTAAACATGTGCATGAGACAGAGGTTTCTCCACCGCAAACTCTTGCTAGCAGAGAAACCAAGCTGCATATATGAATGAGCCACTCACCTGATGCTATTTTCACTACAGGAGCATCTATTTGGACCTGTACTGGAACCATACTCTTCTTCATAGGCTCCAGTAATCCAATAACACCATTGTTGTCCTATTAGCAAATAGGAAAATAAAACAATAAGCAACCATATGCATGCCAGGAGTACATTTTGTACAATTATAACACACACACAAACTACATTTTATACATTTATTTTTCCTAGCCATTATAAATGAAAAGGAAGTAAAACTAAGTTTGTTTCCACCTTAGATTACCATTATCAGACTCAATATTACCCATCGGTAACATTTATAAAAATAAACATTGGATCAATTGGCTAGAGACTAAATTTTTTTTAATTAAAAAAAAAAATATTTTCTTAAAAAAATAAAATAAAAAAAAAGAAGAAAACCACCACCACCTCAGACTTTCCCCTATGACAGTATGTGGGTTCCGCCAAATAGGGCTGGTGGTTGCCCCATTATCAGGAGCTGAAATGATGAGGTTTTCCACAACTACCACACATGCGCAGGACTGTCCCATCAAGAGTCAGTAATAGGAGCCAAGATGGTGAGACTATGGTGGCTACATACACACACGCCCCTTAATCAGCTTGCATGGACAGTATGTACATTGTTACCCTTTAATCCCTATGCATAAGCAGATGCTGGGATGATGGCAGCAAGATCCCACACATGCATGTACAATGAGGTCACTACCCTGAATGCTGCTGCCATATGTTCCGACATCATAGACAATACCATGCTTACACAGTAGCAAAAGACTAGAAATGAGGCAGCGACCACTGCACATGCGTGGATTATTGCTGTCACTAGTACCAGGGCAGGGCCAAAATGCAGACATTACGGAAGCAGTGATGGATCCCAACTGTAGAGATTAACCAGCCAGGCAGAGTAAGGGTATTAACTGCAGTGGCAACTCTAGCAACATCAACTTAAAAGGCTATCACGGTATTTTTTTTTTAGGTGAGGTAGGCAAAGTATGTATAAGGAGGGTAAATAAAGTATGTACAAGCAGTTTCATGAGAGCCTACAGTTAATTAACGGTAGAGGTACCAACTATAAAGCTAGCCTAAGTAAAAAATTAAGGAGTTGGGTTTTATCGATAGGCGGGACCTCTGCTCGGTTCAGCAGCGCCAGCTGCAGTCAGAAGTGTTTACAACAGTACTACCTTAAAGATGCGCATCAATAGCGGCTGTTATGACAAAAAAGGTCAACACCACTCTGCATACACTCTGCTATAGGCCAGGCAGTAAGAGGAGTGCAAGCCTAGCACCCCCTCTCAACTCCTGGGTGAGCACGACACCTCGTCAACAATCCACACACACACACACACACACACACACACCACACACACACACCACACACACACACTACCCCCCAAATGCATCACCACACTTGTACTGGACACCAGTGCACCAACATGAACTCATGCATGTACTGGCTGCTACTGCATCAGACACACTCAGTTGTACTCGTCTTCACAGGCTTGGACACGACGGACATGCACTCATTGCTACTGCCCCCACTTTTGTATTCAACACTTATATTTTGTTACTAAACCCACAACAGTAAAATCAGTCTGTATATGAAGCATAGCATACTTGTTCTACTCACTGTGGAACTTAAGGGGTTAATGCTCTGCATTGCGTAAAAAGGCAGTTTTATCCTGTATGCACAGATCCTCTCCATCCTGCACAGTCTATGGGGGGAAGGCTAGCCAACACAGGCAGAGTAGCAGACCTGCACATGCTCAGTTTTTTTTTTTTATGCTGGAGAAACTGCACTTTACCATGGTCTACAGATCACCCAAAAGGGTATATAGTGGCAGTATTTTAATGTAAAAATAATATTTATAAGCTATGGGCAGTGTGTGTGTGTGTGTGTGTGTGTGTGTGTGTGTGTGTGTGTGTGTGTGTGTGTGTGTGTGTGTGTGTGTGTGTGTGTCAGATTAACTATTTTCATATTACTGGGTTTAGTAACACTAAGGTCTACCACAACATGAATAATCGAAGGGTTAATAAATGCTGGTTGCATACCCTGAATGATCCAAAGATAAACACCCTTCCATCTTCCGTCAATGCAGCAGTATGGCTATCCCCTGCAGACACCTGTACAACTTTTTCTGGCAGCTGGACTTTCCCAGGTTCCGTTTCTGAACCCTCCTCTGATGTGTCCCGACCTAGTGCTCCTTCATCATTACAGCCAAATGTATAAATCTGTAAAGTCAGAGAAGATAGAGTACCATCAGCTATAAATAATGTGGATACATGTAAATTAGAAAGGGTTGAACAACAAACTTGCTAGGTTGTTGTTGGGTCAACAATATCAGAAACTCACACTGCCAGATACTGCAAGACAAACTGTGTGCATTCCTCCAGCCTCGGCCTGTACTATTGGTTCTTCAAGCGGTACAAGTGCTGGTCTCTTTCGTTCCATCACATCTTCTCCAAGGCCCAACTGACCCACATCACCTTGTCCAAGGGCGAGCACCAAACCACCAACAGTGTTGTGAGAGCCATGAGTGACCACTGAAAAGCCAAAATGACTGCATTAAGGGTGGTGGTAGTTCGTAAAATCAAAGAGCAGAGAATATAAGGCTAGTTATTGCAGGTTTCCCAACAACATTCTTAGAAAAAACAAACCCACACACCACCTTACACAAACAGGTTATTCACCCCCCCCCCCCCAATCTGACAAAAGTATGCATAAGTACAGTATCTCACAAAAGTGAGTACACCCCTCATATTTTTGGTAAATATTTCATTATATCTTTTCATGTGACAACACTGAAGAAATTACACTTTGCTACAATGTAAAGTAGTGAGTGTACAGCTTGTATAACAGTGTAAATTTGCTGTGCCCTCAAAATAACTCACACAGCAATTAAAGTGGTTGTAAACCCTTACAAACCACTTTGGCCTACAGATAAGCCTAGATTAAGGCTTACCTGTAGGTCCAATAAAGATCTCCTAAACCTACATGGTCTAGGAGATATTTAGAAAAAAAAAAAAAAAAAAAACAGGCACAGCTGTCTACGGTGCATGGGCCGTAGACAGTGGCGCGCAGGCGCACTGAGCATGCCAGAGATCACGGCGATATGCTGCTCTTGGCGGCTCCCTAGCGCATGCGCGGGAGTGACGTCATCGCGACTCCAGCGAATGACAGCGATGGAGCAGACCTGGAAGTCACTCCGGGATTGATGGCGGCGGAGGAGGACGTGGATCGCTTCGTTCTCAGGTAAGTTATTCATAATGAGCTATATGCTATGCATACTAGCTCATTATGCCTTTGCCTTGCAGGTTCCGTTTTTTTTTTTTTTTTTTTTTATAAAAAAAGGAGGCTTTACTTCCTCTTTAATGTCTAAACCGCTGGCAAAAAAAGTGAGTACACCCCTAAGCGAAAATGTCCAAATTGGGCCCAAAGTGTCCATTTGAGGATGCCCCACAGATGCTCAATAGGGTTTAGGTCTGGAGACATGCTTGGCCAGTCCATCATCTTTACCCTCAGCTTCTTTAGCAAGCCAGTGGTCGTCTTGGAGGTGTGTTTGGGATCGTTATGTTGGAATACTGCCCTGCGACCCAGTCTCCGAAGTGAGGGGCTCATTCTTTGCTTCAGTATGTCACAGTAAATGATTGCATTCATGGTTCCCTCAATGAACTGTAGCTCCCCAGTGCCGGCAGCACTCAGACCATGACACTCACCACTATGCTTGACTGTAGGCAAGACACACTTGTCTTTGTATTCCTCACCTGGTTGCCGCCACACATGCTTGACATGTGTTGTGGGGCAAGGACGCTGATGACATTGCGTATGCCAGTTCAGACTAGCGGTCTATGACAAGCCCAGAGGTGAACGGCTGAAAACATCTGAGCATGTTACTCCCTAGTGCCAGGCAGGCACTCTTCAAATGTGAGTGGATTACAGATCTTTTTTTTTTTTTTTAAACAAGCCTGAAGTTTTAACACCATCTTTCCCATGACATCCTGTGATCTGTGAAAGGGAAATCTGACCAGAATACTGTGACTGATGAGCGTTTGGAGATATTGTAGTCTTCCAGCTGGTTTATAATTTCACCAGTATATCGATCTGGGGAGTTCATTTTAGTGAGAGCGGTGAAGGATTCACACAATGGTGGAGCACTTATAAGCAGTTTTATTTCATTGTTAGTTAATTGTTTTACGATTTTGCTCTATATACTTGTTTGATTTTTTGGACTTGCATTTCAGCACTCTAATAATATTGCACAAACGTTTTTTGTTGCACTTTGAAATGCACTAGCACTTGATTTTTTGCACAGTTTATTACATATGTGTTCTTGCGTATATATGTTTGGATTACTGATTACTCTTATCGCTATACACAGTTGATAAAGCAGCCTGGGACCATCTACTGCACTTTATATTTTACATTACTTACACGTTCTTCACACTAGTATTTAACAATTTGTCAAATCCCAATAACATCATGCATCCTTCCAGCAAGGCTAACAGCAAAATCAAGGCAGCTATAGGTGAGCTGTATCCTAACTAGTTGCAGGCCACTATAAATAAATATCACAGCACAAACAGTTCACCCTATTGGCACCAATGACCAACAGACCGGGGGGTGGCGTTGTCCTTAGAAAAGCTGCACAGGCACATATTAAAGGATGTGAGCCAGCTTTGACTCATTTTAGAGAACACAAATGTGATCCAAGCCTAGTAAATGGCAACTCTAATAGCCCAAGTGCTACCCAGCCAAAATCACTTTAATGAAAGTAACACGAAGGCACACAAACCAGTTTACAGAATTTTGGCCCTACATACATGAAAACTGTTAATCGTGTGTGGTTTTCAAATATGAAACTCATATACAAATATATTGTGCACGGTTTTCATACTTACATTTAGATTTTTTAACCTCAGGAGTGCCATTGCTTTCTTCAGCGGGAACGCTCCTCTTCAAAGGTTTCTTTCCACGCATTGCAGTTGGTTACAGATAATATTGCTGAAGGCAAAAAAGCGAAATGTTACCATGAGTGCTTCTATATAGTATGAAGCTTGCATGTTTGTTATACAAGCCTTTATTGTTTAGAGTTTGTTAAAAACAAAACATGTCAACCACAAGTAATAGAGACTTATTCCACTCAGTTCAGCTCTCTGTAAGGCCCCTTTCACACCGGGGCGTTTTTCATGCGGTACAGCGCTAAAAATAGCGCCTGTTCACCGCCTGAAAAAATCCGGCCCCTTTAACTCCAGCAGGACGGCAAAAAAAAGTCCTGCTAGCAGCATCTTTGGAGCGGTATAGGAGCGGTGTGTTCACCGCTCCTATACCGCTCCTTCCCATTGATTTGAATGGGAAACCGCGGCAATACCGCTGCTACGACTGCGCTCTGCGGGGGTGTTTAACACTTTTTCGGCCGCTCGCGGGGGTAAAACCGTGCCGCGATCGGCCGAATACCGCGGTTTAAAACGACGGTAAAGCAGCGCTAAATATAGCGCTGCTTTACCGTCACCGCGGCTCCCCGCCCCAGTGTAAAAGGGGCATAAGGCCCTTTTCACACTGGGGCGGGAGCAGTGTCGGTGGTAAAGCAGCGCTATTCGGCTGCTAGCGGGGCGGTTTTAACCCCCGCTAGCATCCGAAAAAGGGTTAAAACTGCCCGCAAAGCGCCGCTGCCCCATTGAATTCAATGGGTAGGAGCGGTTTAGGATCAGTGAATACACCGCTCCAAAGATGCAGTTTTTTTTTTCCAAGCGCTATACAGGTGCTATATTTAGCGCTGTAGCACCTGAAAAATACCTCAGTGTGAAAGGGGCCTAAGAGGCCACAATACGTATACAGAGAGCAGCAAGTTCTATAAAAAGATCACAGCACATTAGGTAACTAAAAACTAACAATTATTTAGTCTTATTATAGAGGTATTCAGCTGCAAAAGTTAGGCAACTGTACAGTGTTTTAGTCGGAAAAAAAATAAATTAGCACGCACAACAACAGCGATCACATATGTAAACAAATGGTTGTTGCTGCAGCTGATGGTTCGTTTCTTTTCATTGCGTTTTTTTTTTTTTTTTTTTAATATAGTGTTTGGCACCGATTCCTGCCACATTGCTTGAGTTTTGGATCTGTCTGCCTTCTGTACTGACCCTGGCATGTTTATTGACCATGTTCCTGCCTGCCGCTTGAACTGACCCATCTGCATGTTCTACTGACTACATTCCTGCAAAATAATAGTCTCAGCTATCGCCTACTGACAACTGCACTTCTGAAACCACAGAAGACTTTTGTTCACTCGTTCAGCCTCCTGTACTTCCTGGCCAGTGAACATGGCATTACTAGGGACAGCCACATACCTGTAGGCTAAGCTTGCTTGGCTTATAGGTTCAAGGACTGCTATAAATGAGGCTACATTAACCACTTCAGCCCCGGACCAATTGGCAGCCAAAGGACCAGGCCCCTTTTTGCGATTCGGCACTGCGTCGCTTTAACTGACAATTGCGCGGTCGTGCGACGTGGCTCCAAAAAAAAATTGGCGTCTTTTTTTTCCCACAAATAGAGCTTTCTTTTGGTGGTATTTGATCGCCCCTGCGGTTTTTATTTTTTGCGCTATAAACAAAAATAGAGCGACAATTTTGAAAACAATGCAATATTTTTTGCTTTTTGCTATAATAAATATCCCCAAAAAATATATAAAAAAACATTTATTTTCCTCAGTTTAGGCCGATACGTATTCTACTACATATTTTTGGTAAAAAAAAAAAAAAAAATTGCAATTAGCGATTATTGATTGGTTTGCGCAAAAGTTATAGCGTTTACAAAAAAAAGGGGATAGTTTTATAGCATTTTTATTATTTTTTTTTTTTTTTTACTACTAGTAATGGCGGCGATCAGCGATTTTTTTTATTGTGACATTATGGCGGACACATCGGACATTTTTGGGACCATTGTCATTTATACAGCAATCAATGCCATTTAAATGCATTGATTCCTGTAGAAATTACAGTTGTAGTGAAGGGGTTAACCACTAGGGGGAGGGGTTATGGGCTGTGACGTGTGTGTTTTTTACATTAAGGGGCGGGGCTGACATCTGACGTCATTGATCGGCTTTCCCGATGACCGGGAACAGCCAATCAATGACAGGCAGAGTAGGAAGCGTGGGGAGAGGTTTGTTTACACATACCTCTCCCCGTTCTTCAGCTCCGTAACCCGATCACGGGACACCAGCGGCGATCGGGTCCACTGGTCGCGCGGCCGGGGTCACGGAGCTCCCGACCGGGTCGCGAGCGCGCCGCTGGCAGGCAAATGCACGATCACGTACAGGTACGTGATTTTGCCTGTCTGTGCCATTCTGCTGACGTATATATGCAGTGGGCAGTCGGGAAGCGGTTAAGCTATAGTCCCTGACCACTTGTGCAGAGGCAGCCATTACATACACGTTTTTTGAGTCAATATTGCCGTTTTAATGAGACAATATCCGGTACACAACCACTACAAATAGGGTTGCACCAATACTAGTATCGGTATCAGTGCCGATACCGAGTACTTGTACTCAGGCAAATGCTCCCGATGCCTGACCTGATCCCTTTTGTATGAAGAGGTGGCTCCCGAAAGTCAGTGGGCTGAGCTGAAAACGAGTCCTGGCAGTGAAGAGCGAGTCCTGGGCTGGCAGCAGCAGAAGGCAAGCTTGCCGGGGGCAGGGGTGTGGGTTGCACTTGCAGCCATCAGAATCGGTAACTCGTCCCATCACATTTGTTAACGGAAGTGACAGCCCTGGTCTCCGTCAGCGATTGAATAGCACGACGCCCATCTTGGTACACCCTGCACTCGACCTCAGTAAGCCAGCAGTCACAAGGCGGCAGTGGACATCTTGTTACACCCAGCCCATATAGTTCAGTAACTATATGGGCTGGGTGTAACTGGATGTCCGCTGCCACCTTCTAACGGCTGGCTTACTGAGGTATGGTGTACCAAAATGGGCATCACAGCACTTGTATACTCAAAAAAAGTTTGACTGTTATCGATTGTCTCTCTCTCATCATTTCATTGCCACTGCTGCCCATCAGTGCCACTGTGACATGACATAAAAAAAATAAAAAAAAAGTATTGGTAATCTGTATCTGAGAGCACTTGCACCCAGTCTTAAAAAAAAGAAAAAAAGAAGTGGTATCGGTGCAACCCCAACTACAAACATTGGAAAAAAAGTATCAAAAATGTGTGGTATTCCCATACTCAGAAAAACACATTCTGCTTCTCTTCCCGAGTATGCCAAGTATGCAGCAGACGAACTGAGCTTCCCCCTGTTGGGCGAAGTTCCGCTTTAAGCAATGCAAGAATATACTGCCAACAGGACAAATAGACATGAAAGTAGAAGTAAAAGGCAAAAAAAAAAATAGAATTCCATAGTTATGGATTTTGGAGTGGAGAGGGATTAGAACCCCTGTCCGCTTGTATTGCTGTCTGTGCCCCCCCTCCACAATTATGGAGATTCACCCTCTCCATTTGTCCTGTTTACCACCATCATTAAAAGAAACTCCCAAGTGTCGGGTTGTCCCCAGAAAAGTAAGAGGGAAAAATCTTCCAAAGGGGACACTAGTTCTGGAGGCCTGGGGGACCCCAAGGGATTTCCTTAAAGCGGTTCGGCACACATTTCATTTAGTAAATCTCTTTGCCTTCCAAATCAGGCAAAGAGTACTAAATGAAATGTGTTTTTTTTTTTTCACTTACCTTGTAATCGATGACTTCCTGTCCTCTGTCTCTGCGGGGGTGGGCGGGGTCTCTTCGTCGATCGTCGTCACACCGCACTGTCTCCTGGGATCTGGTGTCATTGATCCCAGGAGTCTGTGCGGGCATCTTCCGAAATCTCGCGAGATTTCGGACACATCTTCCGAAATCTTGCGAGATTTCGGACACATCTTCCGAAATCTCGCGAGATTTCGGATTTTTTTTTTGATAATTATATTTATTATTTTTTATGCACTTTGCCGTTACTGCGCACGCGCGAGCGCAGTAACGGCGGTGCATGCTAGGCCATCTAAAGTGCCTGTGGGGTTTCACATGCCCACAGGCAAGATGGCCCCCAGCAGAAAAGCAGAATATAAAGAATTTTATCGGAGGAAAACCGGCTGCGATCGAGATGGAAGATGGAACAGGTGAGTCCCCCAATTTAGCTAAATTTAGCTACTCATCCGTTCCCCCCCCCCCCCCCCCAAAAAAAAAAAAAACCACAGTGCAGAACCGCTTTAATTTGCAGGCATTTCCCCTCATTTCCTGTTTGGATATGGGGACAGAATCCAGAAAGAAAATAAAAGTTAAAGTTAAATCTCCTCAAATGGCAAAAAATAAACCAACAGGGGTTATATCCCTCCCTTGCTCTATCCAGAATGAAAACAGGCTTTGCCTATAATTCTACTTTAAAAGTACATAAAATATGAAGGCCAGTCCCTTTAAAGAATTTTACAATGAGTACACAATCCAATTCTCTATTGTCCTTTCAGGTTGATAAACTTGGCACCATAGGTGGTCCAAAACAGATCACAAAAGGGTGGGCACACAGGGGTGGATACATTTTTTTTTTTCTATTAATTTATTAATGCTTTTGGAGTAAAAATCTATCTAGAGACAGTTTTCTATTTGAGATACATTAATAATTTTGTTTATTCAGCATGAAATGGAGCTTAGTTAAGTAGCATGAGGCTGCATATTCTGCAATATTTAAATTTTTTGGTAAACTCATTCAATGAATCCAAGCTGAGATAACATCCACTGCATTGATGTATTCACACAATTTCACAGTAATCATGAGATAAAACAAAGTTTAGGGATACCCCTTTGTTTTGCAAATCTATGTACACTACAAACTGTATGATTGAATTGGTTCTGATATCGCTGTTTTACTAACCATCATTTTGTTTGCAAATATTAAAAGATCCTAACTGCCAGCAAGAATAAGTCCTTACATTTGAAGAGCACCTGTCATTTCAGATCCATCATGGCAGCACCTGTTAGTGGGCATCCACTCACCTGCTGCCATCAGACCCCTCATCTCCTTGTTGTCACTGCCACATCACCAGCTGTGCCATTAATATGAACAGGACTGTCGGTGAGTCAACAGCATGTCAGAGATGACAGTTGCCCGTAAAAAAATAAAAATAAAAAAAAGAATTTAAAATGGACTTGATTTAAATTAAGCCTTTTTACTAGCGATTTAAATCAAAGCCACCCTGGGGCACACCAACACAAACATAGGCAAAACAACCAAACACACACACACACACACACACACACACACAGAACAGCTACTTGCAGAGCCTTTTGACATAAACTAGCATCTTTCAAGGCAGATACATTGACCATATAGGGCTTCAAGAAAGCAATCACAAAAAAATAGGTTGCAGTCATTTATATCCAAGAAACAGAAGCCCGGAGGACAAAAACCCCCAAAAAGTACTTGTTCTAGTGAAGTGGAACTAAAAAGTGAGGAACATATCTCAACTCAAGGGCCTGTACAATAGCCAGTCAAACCCAACTAGAAATAGCAGATCTGGAAATCAGGGAACTCCTTTAGGGCTTTCTGGAATAAATCCATCTGGTTAAAAGAAGCAGTAGCCAAGAGAAACCTCAACGGACCCCACCACATTCAGATAATAGAGGACAGATCTCCTTGGGGTGAACCAAAACTGGACACAACAAGAGTATCACCCAATATCGTCCTTGGATGAAATCAGAGATCACTTTGGCAGGTTTGGAGTGGAGGCAGGAGCAACATGTGCAAACCCTTGTACAAAATCAGAACAGTTAAGAGGACCAAGAAAAAAAAAAAAAATAGACAGGTCAAACACCAGATGCATATTGTGCTATGAGCCAAATATTGTTCTACTCCTAACTGAAGCAAAGAACGAACTTGGCTCCCCTCAAAGATATGTGGGGAAAACTAGAGACTTGCACCAGGGAAAATATTGTTTCCACGGTCAAATATATCCTGCGTGAAGCAAGTTTACAAGTTTTAAAAAGTAGAATTCTAGGATAAACCCAACTAGTCTTAAAAAGGCTCACTTCCAATTCCTAATACCTATGCAAGAAAGATTTATATACTAACCCATTTTCCAGCCCACTCCGGTCCAGTTGCATGGTCCCCTCTGCCAGCCAGTTGTAGCTGCAGGGGAGAGGAGAAATACCGTATATACTCGAGTATAGGCCGTCCTGAGTATAAGCCGAGGCCCCTAAATCACCACAAAAAAATGGGGAAACGTATTGACCCGTGTATAAGCCGAGTGGCAAAAATGCAGCAGCTACTGTAAGTGGAAAAAGGGTCAGCAAAGCCAATCTGAATGTCCCCTGTACAGACCCCCATGTCCCCATTGCAGCCTACCTGTGCCGATCCGCGGGTCCTGTGTCCTGTGTCCGGGGTCCCCGGTCCGGTCCCGCTCTGTCCTCCCCACAGCGTGTATTACAGGCGCCATTAAAATTTAAAAGCCGCGCCTCCTCGTCCGTGATAGTCAGTGTTCAGTGTTCCGCCTATCACGGATATCCTCTCATCCTCGTCCATGAGATGAGAATGACAGGCCATCCGTGATAGGCGGAACACTGTACTGCTGGGAAAATTAGTGTCCGCCTATCACGGACGGGCGCGAGGAGGCGGCGCGGCTTTTGAACACTGCCGTCTGTCTGCATGACAAGCTGTTCATGTAGGCAGACGGCGGTGACTCGAATATAAGCCGAGAAGTGGACTTTCAGACCTAAAAAAGGGTCTGAAAATCTCGGCTTATATTCGAGTATATACGGTAGCTCAACAATGGCTGGTAAATCCTGAAGCGTTGACATCACCCAGCTCCTATGGTCCATTCATTACCGGAGCTCCCTCCTCGCCCTTGCAGCCACCGCAGACTTTACTGGATCAAGCGACCGGACTGAAAATTATACATCTTTCTTAGACAGGTTAGTCACCAAAAAGGAGTTAGAGGAGAGGGAGCATTCAAGGGGTTGTAAAGGCTCGTGTTTTTTTCACCTTCATGCATCCCCCGTGTTTGCCTACCTGGACTCAGGACCACCAGCAGCTCATGGCTGGTGTTTAAATCTGGTGTCCTCGCTCGCCGCAGGACCTGGAAATTATTAGCTGAAAGCCCCCTCCTGCGCTCCAAAGGCTGGAACCAAAGGCCCCCGCCCGCACTGCTCTTGCCCGGAAACCCACTGGCTTCCGGTCCGGCAGAGGATTCACCCCCTGCTGGGAGAGCCGTGCGGCAGACATCCAGCCCTACCTGGGCTTTTTCTTAAAGGGGAGTTCCAGGCATTTTAAAAGTCAGCAGCTACAAAAAGTGTAGTTGCTGACTTTTAAAAAAAATGACACTTACCTGTTCCACGGTCCAGCGATGCGGCCGAACGGGGTATCGCTCCTCTCCCCCTCCTCTTCGCCGGCGCCGCCATTTCCACTAAGGGCACCCGGCCGTGACAGCTTTCCTCTTCACGGCCGGGCACGCACGGCGCATGCGCGAGCCGCGCTGCTCTCCCGGAGTGGATAGGCGATCTCCTGGGACCTGTCACGTGTCCTAGGAGATCGCCTAGAGGGAGGAGTCGCCTAGGCGGTTACTGGGCGGAAGGAGGAAGTGGGACAGGAAGTCCCCCTCCTAATGAAGCCCCCACTCCCACCCCCCCCCCCACCCCCCAAAAAAAAATTACATGCCAAATGTGAGGCTGCCATTCATTCTTAAGGGCACCCTCACGCATCCAAAAACGGAAAGCGTTTGCAGGTACCACTGGGAAATTGCATGGTGCAAAATCACTATGCGATTTCCTTGTGGCTGCATTTCAAAAATGGTTCAGGAACCTTTCATGAAAAGGAGGCACAACAGCCCATTCAAATAAATGAGCTGCCTTTCCTGCAAGCTGCAAAAAAAAAAAAAAAAAGTGAACCAGGCCTAAGAGGGTGCTGGTACAGCAATACTGAGTCAAGGCCTTCAACATCGAATATTGTTAAGGTATACCTATATACACCCCTGTAAGGCCTCATGAACAAAGGGTGTGCCGTTTTGCCCCTCTGAACGCCTTGTCCCCCTGGCAGGAGAAAAGTTGCTCATAAAAAAAAAATGCAGAAAAAGACTCATAATATACATGATTTATATAGCACCAACAGTTTGTGCAGAGCTTTACAACATGAGGGCAGACAGTAGTTACAATGCAATACAGGAGGAATCTGGGGGCCCTGTTCGTTAGAGCTTACAATCTAGGAGAGGGTCGAGTGATACAAAAAAGGTAATAAATTGTGGGGGGTGAGTTGAAGGAGAAAATAAAAGTACAGTTGTTAGGTAGGGACAATACAGGCTTCTCTGAGGTGCAGGGCTTTCAAGGATCATCCAAAAACAAACAGTAGGAGATAGTCGGACAGATTGGGGTAGGGATTTCAATAGGATAGGAGAGGCTTGGGAAAAGTCCTGGAGGCAAGCATGGGAGAAGGGGACGAGGGGACGAGGGAGCTAGAGAGCAGGAGGTCTTGGAAGCAATGAAGATAACAAGTAGGCTGGTATTTTGAGACTAGGATAGTGATGTAGCTAGAGGCCGGGTTGTGGGTAGGTTTGTAAGTGGTTGTTAGTATTTTGTTGGGTGAGTGGCAACCAGTGGAGGGATTAACAGAGGAGTAGCAGACACTGTTGGTTGGTAATTGGTAAGGTGCATGAGCCTGGCAGTAGCATTCATGGTGGAATGAAGGGGGGGGGGGGGTGGCCTATGTAAAGGTAATCCAATGAGGAGGGAGTTGCAGTAGTCGAGGCGGGAGATGACCAGGGAGTGAAAGAGGAAGTAAACTTCCTCTGTTGACATTTACCTATAGGTAGAGTAAATATCTCCTAAAATGTATATGTTTAGGAGATGTTACATGCAGCCAATGACATCACTGGTGCATGCACTCTGAAGGAGGTCCACCAGTGCCATTCCTTCTGAGCCCTGTGCCAGGGTGACGTCATCGCTGCTCCGGCCAGTCACAGAGCCCATGAACCTGGAGGTAAGACGAGTGAAAACGGAAGCGACCACAGCTCTGACATTGCGGTGCTGGAACAGCTTAGTTTTAAGGCAAGTTTCACATAATGTGCTAGGATGCAACGCATCCTAGCACATTATGACTTTACCTTGCAGAAAGGTACAGTCCAGTGGTTTACAAACGCTTGAACTAGGAGCTTTGTGGCGTTATTGGTTAGGAAGGGGCATATTTTGGAGATGTTGCAGGGTTTGAGGCGACAAGATTTGGACAGTGATTGGACATGGGGCCTAAGGGATAGTTCAGATATACTGCATGTGTGTTTAAAAGCATCAAGCGTATTATTATTATTAAAGTGGACCTTCAGTCATTTTTTTCCAACTTTGTATCTATTAAATCTTCTGCCCTTGTTTCTTTAACTTTGGATAGTAAAACTTTTCTGCCAGTAAATACCTTATAGAGCCCACTTCCTGTTTTTTGTCTGGGAAAAAGCCTAGGCTTGTGACATCATGCACAACTCACTGAGAGTTTCCCAGGAAAGAAGGGATGATGAGTCTCAAAAGGGCCAATGAGAGATGCAGCACTGGAGGTGTGCCTCTATGTAAATCCAGGAAGTTAACAGGCAGCAGCTTCAGCTGCCCACAGTTAAAATGGTTGCAGCCAGACTTGCAAAGTGGTTGAAGGGAAGCTTCAGAATGGTAAAGATATTTTTATTACAAAATGATGTGAGCAGACTGCAGTTCCTCTTCCAATGACCAGAATATTCATTTATTCTGACCATTGGACTGCATTGACATATTCGGCAACCCATCGCAGTTTGCTACGGAAGTGACGTTCCATCGCCGCCATCTTGCTACACCCCACACTCGCCCACAGGAAGGATACACTAAGAAGCGGGAAAGCGGACATCTTGTTACACCCACTGCAGTTTTGTATTTTACATGCATTTCTAACAGTAAAGTGCATTTATGTAGTGAAATACAGTGCTTAGAACTCCTTGTGACTGGTTAAGATGTTGAATTTTAAAAACAACGAACTTCTCTCAGATTAGTAAACCTGTGAGATTAGCAGGGATGCTGCTACTTTTAAAATTCAACAACTAACTAGTGAGACGGAGTTGCAAGTCCTGTATTTCACTATATAAACTCACGTTACTGTTATAAATACGTGTAAAATGCAAAACTCAGGTGGGTGTAACATGTCTGCTTCCCCCCTTCCTAGTGTATCCTTACTGTGGAGGAGTGTGGGGTGTAGCAAGATGGCGGCAAAAGAACGTCACTTCCGTAGCAAACTGCGGTGGACCGCCGAATAAGTCGTTAGACTTGTCTAGTGTTTGTGCTTATTTGCTCCTCTGCCAAGCACACCTTTGGTGCCCCCCCCCCCCTTTCTACACCTGTAAACACCAATGTATGCATGGACACATATGCTAACATAAAAGGTACTTTTTCACACAGGTGGATAGAACTCGGCTTTTAGCTGCGGATAGATTAAATTATCTACCGCAGCTAAACTCACACAATGCTTTCCTATGGCCCCATTTACACACTGCATTTAGTAACTGTTTCGTTAGATGGGGTTTGGTGCAGTTAGAAAAAATACATTTGACTGCGTCCAGGACCGATTTATTGCAGCTAATCGTAGTGTACTATTTCTCCTACAGATAGCAGCGGCAACAAGGAAAGAAAAACCAACAGGAAGCCCATCAGAAATGGCAAGAATGTTCCACCGCAACCGTATGTAAACGCTGCTAATTGCAATGTACAAGTAAACGCTGTGCCTGAATTCTCAATTTCAAAATAACAAAACATGCTTTTAACAGTGGCAGAACAGTCGCCTGTGTGAAAGGGGCCTTAAAGGCTGAAAAGCAATGCCAAACGCCTGTAAAAGTGACATTTTTAAGCCCAGCATGCATGAGGCCTAAAGCACCAACAATTCTCTGATGTTAGAACACCTGATTCAGTTCAAGAAAACACACAATTGCTGAGAAGCCACAGTCTAGCTTTAAAATAGGTACAAATGGGGTAAACCAGGAACTACTTGGTGCATGAGAAGAGTTCCCACGGGAGGGACATTACACTATATAGGTAATAGGACATTAAGGGCAGCAGCAAATTACAGCCCCTGCCTCTGTATCATCCCCTCAGCGGTCTCCCTCTTTGGAAACTTCTCTGCCCCCCTAAGCTGTACACACATGCACTCTGACCAGGCACTAACCTCCAAACACGTACTTCTCACCAGCTTCCTTCACCTCTCCTCCGCGCGCGACTCCTTTAAGCAGCTGTTCAACACGTGCGGCGCCCTGATGACGTACAACTAACGCGACAGCCTCCGCTCTGACAAGTCCGAAGAGCACGTGACGGGCGCGCCTCGCGCAGTAGTGTAAAAGATGAGGGGGGACACTCTTGGTTCTGTGTTAGAGACGGTCACACTAAGAGCGCTGCACAGACAATGTACTGATGTTAAAGTGATATGGTGTAATACGTATATGGTGGCTGTCGACTACCGCTCAGGCATTTGCCCGCGCATTGCTTTCCGCTGCGGGTGACAAGCGCTCCACTCGTTCGGCCTGAATATTCCCGGATGTGAGGCGAGGGGGCGCTCTATGCCTATACTGTGCTCTCGCTGGTTTCTAGTCTTCCACAGCACGTGGGACCGGTAAGATTCAGCACCGTGAGGTGGATACCGGCTCTCTGCTATCCGGTGAGTGTGATACTAGCGGCTAAAGCAAGGGGCTTATTAGTAATAGAGAGTTTACTGTATGAGCTATACGTAGTCACTGTACACACTGCTCCATTCATCAACACAGTGTATTGTACACAAAGGGGAGAACTAAGTGGCTTAAACTTGTACAGGAATGTATACGTTTCTATTATTTATTATGGTTGTTTAGGAATAGATTTAGACACGGTGAGGCCTGTCCTGGTAAACCCCATTATGGTCTTGGCCACTGTGCTTCAGTTCAGGGTCTTGGCAATCTTCTTATAGCCTAGGCGATCTTTATGTAAGTTATTTTTTTTTTTTCAGATCCTCAGAGTTCTTTGCCATGAGGTGGCATGTTGAACTTCCAGTGACCAGTATGAGAGAGTGAGAGCAATAACACCATATTTAAAGCGGAGTTCCGCTTAAATTTTTATTTTTTTTAAAGTCAACAGCTACAAATACTGCAGCTGCTGACTTTTTTAATAATCGGACACTTACCTGCCCCAGGGTCCAGCGATGCGGGGGATCGAAGCCCTGCTCGTCTCCCCCTCCGCTCGGTGGCGCCGGCATTGTAACTGGGTGCCTGGCTGTGGTTTCACAGCCAGGCACCCACTGCGCGAGCCGCGACTTTCCGCTCAGTCATCTGGGACCTGTCGCGTGTCCCAGATGATTGCCTAGAGGGAGGGGGAGAGCTGATCTCCCTTCGTGCGCCGAGGGAAGTGATGTCAGGAGCCCAGGCGCCGTAGGAGTCAGATTACAAGGGACCCCCTAGCAACAGGCATTAAAGAGGTGAGTAAAAAAAAAAAAAAAAAAAAAAAAATACATTTTTTTTTTTTTTCATGCGCATTATTTATTTATTTTTTTTTTTTTGGGTGGAACTCCATGTTTAACACATCTGCTCCCCATTCACATCTGAAACCCTGTAACATTGAGTCACATGACACCGGGGGAGGGAAAATGGCTATTTGGGCCCAATTTGGAAATTTTCACTTAGGGGTGTACTCACTTTTGTTGCCAGCGGTTGAGACATTAATGGGGTTGTAAACCCTCGCTGTTTTTTTACCTTAATGCATTCTATGCATTTTTCCATCCGTTTGCAGATCGGATTAACGCGGACAGACGGTCCGTGTTCATCAGATCCTCCATAGAGGAGAGCGGAGATCTGACAGGGCGGTCCCTGCACACCGTGCAGGGACCACCCTGTCATCCGCCGGCTCAGCGGGGATCAGCGGAGCGATCCCCGCTGAGCAGCGGATGTTCACGGGGCGGATCATTAAGGATCCGCCCCATGTGAAAGGACCCTTTATACAAGCTGTACACTCACTACTTTACATTGTAGCACTGTAATTTCTTCAGTGTTGTCACATGAAAAGATATATTTACAAAAATATGAAAATGTACTCGCTTTTGTAAGATACTGTATGTAAAGCACTGCGTAAATTGATGGTGTTTTAGAAGCATCTGTCATAAATATACCATTGGCAGGCAGACTTATTTAGTCAATAAGGCCTAGACCCAGAAAGGGGGGGTCCAAAGCTGGAAGCGTTCCAGAACCTGTGTTCTGGAACCTGGACAGGTTTCTCTCCTCTAGACTAGGGGGTCTCCAAACTTTGTTAAAAAAGGGCCAGTTTGTTATCCTTCTGACATTAGAGGGGCCAGTAGGAGGAGAAAATGTCCTTGCGTTGGTAACAATGCCCCATCATTGGTATCAATGAGAGGAATAGTGCCCCATCATTTGTGTCAGTGAGAGGGATAGTGTGCCCCATGGTTAGTTTTGGTGGGAGGAGCAGTTTACCGTGGTTGGTGTTGGTGGGAGAAATGGTGCCCCAAGGGCCGGATGTGCTGTAACTAGAGATAGTCTAGAGAAGGGCAAACAGGTTATTAAGGGGACTGGAGGACCTCCAGTTGCGTGGAATGACTACAAACATTAAACTAATTCTCCCTGGAGAAGAGACACTTCAGAGGTGATATGATGGCAATGTACAAAATACTAATTGTGAATCTAGCATAGGAAAAACTGATTCAGTTTCAGGGAGTGTAAGAAAATATGCTGCCACTCAATGAAATTGGAGGAGAGGCTGTTCAACCTTAAACTGCGTTAGGGTTTTTTTCACTGTGAGGGCAGTAAGGATGTGGAACTCCTGTCAGCGAGAAGTATTGATAGTTTCATAAAAAAACTCTTGGATAGGCAGCTTAGTGAACACGGTATACAGAGATATGGGAAATCATTTTTCCACACCCACACAGTTTGAACTGGATGGACTGGTCTCTTTATTCAACCTTACCTACTATGGATAAAGGCAAGCAAAGGGAGTTTGGAGCCCACTGCTGTAGACGAAGCAGTGAATACCTTGGTGACTGAGTGGAATCGGTACACTCTGGTTTATGCCCAGTGCTTTTAAACCCCGCTAGTGGCCAAAGAAAGGGTTAAAAGCAACCGTGTTGCAGTGCTGCTGAATTGATTTGCAGGTGTTTCGGCAGCGCTACCCATTCAGTTCAATGGGCAGGGCATTTTTTGAGCTGCCGCCCTAAAGATGCTGCTTGCAGGACTTTCTATTTTTCCGTCCTGCAAGCGCACTGCTCCAGGGGTGGCTTGAGAGGCGCTATTTTTAGTGCTGAAAGCCTGGAAGGGGGGGGTCTTGGGTATAAATATTTCAGGGATTTTGTCCTTAAATACAAAATTAAAATCATTAACCAACTTTATTTCTTATTTTCCTCCTATTCCCAGGCAAAATGAAGTATATCCTGGTGACAGGTGGTGTAATCTCTGGTATTGGAAAGGGAATCATTGCAAGCAGCGTTGGGACAATCCTGAAATCTAGTAACTTGCATGTCACCTCTATCAAGATTGATCCATATATCAACATTGATGCTGGAACTTTTTCTCCTTATGAGCACGGTATGTAGAACAGCTTTTTGTGCATGATTGTCCGTCTGCCTACAAAAGAAGACAACTCTTGTGTTTTTGAATGTGCGGCATGTCCTTTTGAAATTTTAAAAATGTAGTCCTGTTTCTTTTTTTTTTCTCTTTATTCCAAATTTTTCATTACATAATAATTTACATTAGACATTTTTATATACTTTTACATTTCTTTATATAATACAAATCATAGTTACATTTGCTCCTTCCTTTCATTCCTTCCTCTCTCACCCTCTATGGTCACTTAATACTGTATTTTCAACTATTCCTCTATCCGTTGATAGCCATATTCTATTCCATTTTGCCCATATTTTTTCATACCTTCGCCCATTTCCCCTAGTCCTGTTTCTTATGTGTTATGCCGACTGGTTGTGTTAGGAAGCCGTAGGTGTAGCTGCCTATGATCAAAGTTGTTAGAACTTTGCCAGTGTGTGTTTTCCAACTATGCTCTTTGGTAATTTGTACAGTGATCACTGTTGGAAGGCTCTTTAAAAGGCATACAGTAGCGTGATTGCAATTTTTCCATGGGAGAAAGAAATGTTCTCCATGGATGCCAGAACCTGCACCAAGACCTACAATTAATGTACTTCTAAAGGCTCCTAATTTGACAGTTAAAATAAGCCTTGATGCACAAACCTCATAAAGTAAACAAATAAAAACTCGTTTCACATTTCCTGACTGAGCCAAATCCTCCTTCAATTCTGTCTCACACGCTCTGCCTCCCAGACACTGCAGCTAACATTAGAAAGGTTTCAGCAACGGAGGCAGTGCTGTCAGTCCAAAAAGCAATGAACATGACTGGGTGCAGCTAGATGCTTATTGACTAACTACAGGCTTGTGAATCAGCAGTGACAATACTGATGGCTTCGCACCCTGCAAAATGTTTTCATCCCACTGTAGTGCAAGCAGGCACAGTATACATAAGTGGCAACTGTACTGCCACAGGAGCAGTGCAGCATCGTTGCCCCAGATCATCATAGTAAGCTGCATTAGGTGTACTTCACTTGCAGGATCAATAATGGGTATTTGTGGGACTTTGCAGAGGGACTAAAACAAAACTGTAAATGCAAATACAATTATAATTTAAATTCTGCAGCACTTTTTTTTTTTTTTAGTTTTTTTTTTAGTTTTTTTTTTTTTAATGGGAGGTCGTAAATCTATAAAATATTTGAGAGTCTACTTCCTCTTAAAAGCAGTTATGCTTTTAAGAGGAAGTAAACTCTCAAATATTTTATATATTTTTTTTTCCCCTCCCTGTAAAGTAAAGGCATAATGTGCTAGTATGCCTTGCAAACTTACCTGCAAAAAAATCCTGCGTCGTCCCCGCTGCAAGACGCATCCATCTTTGCCCGTCTTCCTTCTGGGGCTGCAGATTCTGGCTGTGTGACTGGCTTGAGCCACGTGACGTCGCTGCACAGGGCTCTGAAGAAACGGCACGGGTGGCTGTTCCTTCAGAGCTCATGCGCCGATGGCATCATCTGCGCAGTATACAGTAAATATCTCCTGAACTGCGCACATTTAGGAGATATTTACAGTACCTATAGGTAAGCCTAGAATAAGGCCGCGTACACACGAAGGGACAATCCCGCGGGATTATCCTCTGGACTGAAGTCCAGAGGATAATCCCCTCGTGTGTGGGCGCCGGCGGACTTTTTGGCGCCAAAGTACGGCGGACTAAAGTTTCAGGTTTTGTTCTCAAATTATCCGCTGGACTTGGAAGTCCAGCGGACAATCCCGCCGTTAGTGGGCAAGTCCGCGGGACTTTTGAAATGAACGGACTTGCCGCTCATCGGCAAGTCCGTTCATTTAGCACGTGACTTCAGGTTACGTAGCTAGCGTAGGCAGTTACTGCCGCCGCGCTAGCTCCGTGACCTGGCATGGATTTAAAGGGAATCCCCACGCCGAAAAAACGGCGTGAGGGTTCCCCCCAAATCCATGTCAGACCCTCATCCGAGCACGCAGCCTGGCAGGCCAGGAAAGGGGTGGGGACGAACGAGCGCCCCCCCCCCCCCCCCTCCTGAGCCGTACCAGGCCGCGTGCCCTCAACATGGGGGGTGCCCTGGGGAAAGGGGGGCCGTGCGGCCCCCCCACCCCAAAGCACCTTGTCCCCATGTTGATGAGGACAAGGGCCTCTTCCCGACAACCCTGGCCGTTGGTTGTCGGGGTCTGCGGGCGGGGGGCTTATCGGAATCTGGGAACCCCCTTTAATAAGGGGGCCCCCAGATACCGGCCCCCCACCCTATGTGAATGAGTATGGGGTACGATGTACCCCTACCCATTCACCTAAGGTGTAAAATGTAAAGTAAAAAAAAACACCCACACTTTTGAAAAAATAGTTTATTGCACTGCTCGGGGGTCTTCTTCCGTCTTGGGGGTCTTCTCGCCGGACTCCCCCGCCATTTACCAAGCTCTTTTACCGAGCGAGGGGAGTCCGGCTACCTTCTTCGTCGTCGCCGCCGTCTGGGGGTCTCGATCCGCCTTCGGGGGTCTTCTTCCGTCTTGGGGGTCTTCTCGCCGGACTCCTCCCCTCTCTTCTGCTCTTTTACCTAGCTCTTTCACGAGGGGAGGTGTCCGGCTACCTTCTTCGTCGTCGCCGCCGTCTGGGGGTCTCGATCCGCCTTCGGGGGTCTTCTTCCGTCTTGGGGGTCTTCTCGCCGGACTCCTCCCCTCTCTTCTGCTCTTTTACCTAGCTCTTTCACGAGGGGAGGTGTCCGGCTACCTTCTTCGTCGTCGCCGCCGTCGTCTGGGGGTCTCGATCCGCCTTCGGGGGTCTTCCGGGGGTCTCTTCTGTTCTTGCGGCGGTCGTCGTCTTCCGCGCCGCCGGCGCCTTGTCCTTCTTCTTGTCCTTCTTGTTCTTCTTGTTCTTCTTCTTCTTCCGATGTTGACCCGACGCTCTCTCTGCCCGGAATGCCTGTGCCGCTCTGAGCTCGGACTTATATAGGGACATGGGCGACAGGGTCACATGCACATGTCACATGGTGACCCCGCCCCCTTGTGTTGTCACAGTCCCGGAGGATGCTGGGACTGTGACATCGCAAGGGGGCGGGGTCACCATGTGACATGAACATGTGACCCTGTCGCCCATGTCCCTATATAAGTCCGAGCTCAGAGCGGCACAGGCATTCCGGGCAGAGAGAGCGTCGGGTCAACATCGGAAGAAGAAGAAGAACAAGAAGAACAAGAAGGACAAGAAGAAGGACAAGGCGCCGGCGGCGCGGAAGACGACGACCGCCGCAAGAACAGAAGAGACCCCCGGAAGACCCCCGAAGGCGGATCGAGACCCCCAGACGACGGCGGCGACGACGAAGAAGGTAGCCGGACACCTCCCCTCGTGAAAGAGCTAGGTAAAAGAGCAGAAGAGAGGGGAGGAGTCCGGCGAGAAGACCCCCAAGACGGAAGAAGACCCCCGAAGGCGGATCGAGACCCCCAGACGGCGGCGACGACGAAGAAGGTAGCCGGACTCCCCTCGCTCGGTAAAAGAGCTTGGTAAATGGCGGGGGAGTCCGGCGAGAAGACCCCCAAGACGGAAGAAGACCCCCGGAGCAGTGCAATAAACTATTTTTTCAAAAGTGTGGGTGTTTTTTTTTTACTTTACATTTTACACCTTAGGTGAATGGGTAGGGGTACATCGTACCCCATACTCATTCACATAGGGTGGGGGGCCGGTATCTGGGGGCCCCCTTATTAAAGGGGGTTCCCAGATTCCGATAAGCCCCCGCCCGCAGACCCCGACAACCAACGGCCAGGGTTGTCGGGAAGAGGCCCTTGTCCTCATCAACATGGGGACAAGGTGCTTTGGGGTGGGGGGGCCGCACGGCCCCCCTTTCCCCAGGGCACCCCCCATGTTGAGGGCACGCGGCCTGGTACGGCTCAGGAGGGGGGGGGGGGCGCTCGTTCGTCCCCACCCCTTTCCTGGCCTGCCAGGCTGCGTGCTCGGATGAGGGTCTGACATGGATTTGGGGGGAACCCTCACGCCGTTTTTTCGGCGTGGGGATTCCCTTTAAATCCATGCCAGGTCACGGAGCTAGCGCGGCGGCATTTACTGCCTACGCTAGCTACGTAACCTGAAGTTACGTTCGAAATGAACGGACTGCTCCGTGTGTGGGCAAGTCCGTTCATTTTCAAAAGTCCCGCGGACTTTTGGCCGGCGGATTATCCGCTGGACAAGTCCGTGCGTGTGTGGGCAAGTCCACACCCTCGGAAAGTCCAGCGGACCTAGCCGGAAAGTCCAGCGGATTGTCCGCTGGACTTAGGTCCGCCGGCAAAAGTCCGTACGTGTGTACGAGGCATAAGGCTTACCTATATGTACAAATACAGGAAGGTTTACAACCTTTTTAAAGTGGTTGTAAACCCATAATAAATAAATAAAAAGAAACCCCTGCAAGACAAAGGCATTATGAGCTAGTATGCATCCAAAGATGATGCACAAGAAAGCCTGCAAACAGTTTGCTGAAGACAGACTAAGAACATGGATTACTAGAACCATGTCCTGTGGTCTGATGAGACAAAGATCAACTTATTTGGTTCAGATGGTGTCAAGTGTGTGTGGTGGCAACCAGGTGAGGAGTACAAAGACAAGTACGTCTTGCCTACAGTAAAGCATGGTGGTGGGAGTGTCATGGTCTGGGGCTGCATGAGAGCTGCCGGCACTGGGGAGCTACAGTTCATTGAGGGAACCATGAATGTCAACATGTACTGTGACATACCAAAGCAGAGCATGATCTCCTCCCTTCAGAGACTGGGCCGCAGGGCAACATAACGACCCCAAACACACCTCCAAGATGCTAAAGAAGGTAAAGGTGATGGACTGGCAAAGCATGTCTCCAGACCTAAACCCTATTGAGCATCTGTGGGACAGCCTCAACTGGAAGGTGGAGAAGCGCAAGATCTCTAACATCCACCAGCTCTGTGATGTCGTCATGGAGGAGTGAAATTTTTGTAGCAAAGTGTAATTTCTTCAGTGTTGTCACATGAAAAGATATTATCATAAAATACTTACAAAAATTAGAATATATAATATAATATAATATATATTTTATTTTTTCTCTTAAGAAACAAGTGGTTATACCAAGATCATGGCTGCAGCTAGAGCTGTGAACCTGATATCACATTTTTCAGCCAGTAAAAATAGTGATTTTTAGTGGCTCTACAGCGCCACCGGATCACTTTTACAGGGCTCAGAAGGTGGGCTCCCATGTTGTGATCGCAATAATGTTGAAAAAATAGATTTCAAGCATCCTCCGTCCCCTGTGCTCATGCAGGTCATGTGCTGCATACAGTCAGTGCTGGTCTCTTCCAGGTGCTGCTGGAGCAGCTATCTTCTTCTGTATACTGATCATAGGGGGTTACTTGATGGCAGCACTGTCATTCAGAAAACATCTTGTACTTTTTTTTTTTTTTTTTCAATGAATACAAGACATTCTCTAATTTGGAGGGGCAGATAACAGGATCTCTACTTCGTCCAATCACTTCAGGTAAAGTTGATTGGACTCTTAACTATATGCTTAATATGGTGTTTCCTTTCAGAATAACCTGGTACATATTTGGCAATTTTTTTTTATGTGATCACTGTATGTTGGTAACGGCACTAGACGCATGCTCTTTTGTCACGTGCTTCTCTTTTCTCGTTCTTAACCACTTTCCACCCGCCATACAGCAAAACGACGTGCGCAAAGTGGTCAAGTTATCTTGACTGGACGTCCAGCAGGATAAGCTGCGATTGCATGCCCATTGATGGTGTTGTGCATCAGTCTGACACACCGCATCACCGATCTTGGTAAAGAGCCTCTGGCGTAGGCTCTTTACCATGTAATCAGCTGTGTCCAATCGCAGCATAAACAGGAAGAGCCGTGTATCGGCTTTTCCTATGCTGACAGATATAGAGTAGAGGCGGGCCAATCGGGTGCTCTCCTGACAGGGACGGTCAGCGCTGATTTACCAGCGCAGGCCCCCCGAGGATGCCCACCCAGGACCATTGGGTATGCCAATAAGTACCCAATAGAGGTGCCTATCAGTAATGCCTGCCAGTGCCTCCTCATCAGGGTCGCCTATGTGTGCCCATCAGTGCTGCATATTAGTGCTTCATCAGTGCAGCTTATAAGTGCCCATCAGTGAAGGAGAGAACGTACTTATTTACAAAATTGTATCACATAAACAAACAAACATATTTTATTTTATTTTTTTTGTAAAAAAAAAATGCCCAGTGGTGATCTATTTGTGGAAACAAAATAATAAAAATCCTGTTTGGGTACTGCGTTGCATCACCCTGAAATTGCCGTTTTAAAATTTGACGGCACTGAAGGCTGAAAATTGGCCTGGGCAGGAAGGGGGGAAAGTGGTTAATTACCCCTTTTTTCTTTTTTCTTTTTTGTCATCTGTTTCGTTTTATTTTTTTAACTTTGCTGGTTGTTGACATTTGTTCTTGTCATAGATGTGTAATATCTAGAACACTTTTTATTAGTTATTATTTGTATTTAGGTGAGGTTTTCGTGCTGGATGATGGAGGTGAAGTAGATTTAGATCTTGGCAATTATGAGCGTTTTCTGGATATACGATTAACAAAGGACAACAACCTAACAACTGGAAAGATTTATCAGTCTGTTATTAACAAGGAGAGAAGAGGAGACTACCTTGGGAAAACTGTGCAAGGTGAGGTTTGACCTATACAAGGTTGCTGTGCGTGTAGTGCAGCTGATGCTGTCAAAGATATACCAGAACTGAATGGAGTGGCATGTTGAGTCCCAGCCAGTTAACTTCTATAGTCAGCAGCATTGTGACATTGGCATAATTTGAATATACTATGCATTAGACATTGGAAGATCTGAAAGCTGTACATCTTGGTAATGTTCCAGGACATTTACCTTTTTAGAATGCTGTCCAGGACTTTCACTTATGTTGACATCTATGAATTGCTAGAACAGCATTCTTTGTTGAATAAATTGCATATTAAAAATTGAACGATGGATAATGGTTATTGTTTGTTTCCAGTTGTCCCTCACATCACAGATGCCATCCAAGAATGGGTGATCCGGCAGGCTTTGATTCCTGTGGATGAAGATGGCATAGAACCCGAAGTCTGTGTCATTGAGGTATACATATCCTAGCTGTCATTTCTGTGTGGATCAGTTCTGTGGATTTTATTAGGCATTCTACTTTATCTCTCCATTACTCTTTTTAAACTTTATTTCCAGCTCCAGCCATAACTTTTTTTTGTTTTCTTTTGGACTAGAACTAGGAAGGTTTAGAACTTTTCATTAACTTTTTTTTTTTCTTTAGATGCCCCCCTTATTTATATTCCTGTTCCACCAGGATTAGAATTAAATTAGAACTGGCTTTACCAAGGTAGGGAGGCACAGATTACAGTAAAAGCCTAACCAAGTTTTTTTAACTTTCCTCCATTCCATTGATTTGATTTGTTGTTGTGTTTTGCTGTCTTTGTTTCGATTGGAGATATATTCAATCATTTTCTACTGTACATTTTTTTTTTTAGTTAAGCAAATGACTGATAAATGTGCTTTAAAGTGGCGTTTCCCCCTAAAAAAAAAAAAAAAAATGCTTAATTAAAATTCCCCCCCAAAAAAAAATACTTGGTAATTTTTTATTTTTTTTTACTCACCTCCTAAATGCCTGTTGCTAGGGGGGTCCCCATTAGTCTGCTTCCTTCAGTGCCTGGGCTGGTGACATCACTTCCCCCTCGGCGCAGGAAGGGCTCCCTCCCTCCTGTCAGTCATCTGGGACACGTGACAGGTCCCAGATGACTGTGCGGCCAATCACGGCACGCCGCTCGCGCATGCGCAGTGGGTGCCCGGCTGTGAAGCCACAGCCGGGTGCCCACAGTTGCAATGCCAGCGCCGCTGAGCAGATCGGGGGGCGAACAGGGGAACACCTTTTTAAATACATGTATTTGAGCCCTTACCTTGTTTTTTGGTACAGGCTGTTCTAAAACTACTGTCACAGAAGCCGAGGTTATCTGGAAAATGTCTTGCCATTTATTTTCTCTATTCCTTCTTCCTTGGACGTCATCTGCAAATCCCAAGTGCATATGCTAGAGATCTATAATGTCATCATGGCATAGGCTCTGTTCACATCTCAATATGGGCAGTATGCAGAGAATGTGTTATGAAGTACGTATGCACTTGGGAAATGCATTTTGCGTACAAAAAATGTTTTGGAGGCTTGGTAAAGAGTATTTTCAATATGCTTATAAATGAGGTCAGCTTGCAATGCTGACTTTTTTTGTTTTGATAGGGTAGCGAGCCTGGGGAAACATTGAAGGGAATGGTAGCCTGCACATGCAACACTTGGGTCACTGTATGATGCAAAGTGTGTATTTGGTTGTTTGGTTAATTTTACTTCAAGGCCAGTGGTTGTTGGAAGGTGCTAAATAAACCCAACAAGCTCCCTCTTTTGGCATTCATGAAAACAAGGTCTTAGTTTAACTCTTAGGTCACCTGAAGAAAAATGTTAACACTTCAACTTCAGACCTAGAACTGTAGTCACATTTGATGGATGATTTTAGCAATCTAGCTATGATATACCTAGTTTGCTATCAATAACAGAGCCATTCTGCAGCTTCACTGCTTTGCTTGGGGGGAGATTTACTAAAACTGGTGCAGCTGTGTGTAGTAACCAATCAGCTTCTAATTTTAGCTTGTTAAATTAAAATAAGCTTTGGTGCACCAGTTTTAGTAATTCTCCCCCTTAGTTTTGTTATCACAGTTGGAGGAGAGTTGCATGTATTTTCTTTGAAATTAATGTTTTCCTACTTGACTAATAAACTTTGTTTGCAGCTAGGGGGAACAGTGGGAGATATTGAGAGCATGCCATTTGTGGAAGCTTTCCGCCAGTTCCAGTTTAAAGCTAAAAGAGAGAACTTCTGCAATATCCATGTCAGTCTTGTACCTCAGGTAAGAATGTATGGCTAATGAGGGATGAATGTATTCCCTAGTCAAGATGTTAATTTCATAGCCTGTTACATAAGCTTCCATAATCACACATTTCTTTTCAGGTTATCCTTTTTGATAAATCTTTCCTGTGTATAAAAGCGAAATGATCTGCTATTTGTGAAAGCATATCTTGTATCACAAATGTGATCAATGTGAAGCATAACCAGTTGTGTTTTTTTTTTTTTTTTCTTATCTGACATTTTGATTTGTACAGTTTGCATGGCACTAACTTATTGTACAACGTTGCATTAAAGCAAGCTTAACCCTTTCATGCCTACGCCTATTTCTGACATTTGGTATTTACAGGTTAAAATCTGTATTTCCCCATCCGTCTTTCAGGACAGCACCATAGAGAGACCCTGGCTCCTCCCCTTTCAGGAAACACCGCCTTAGATTTTGAAATTTAAGCCCCCACCGTCCTGCCAGTCCCTCAGTTATGGTGTTTCCTCCGGAGGGCAGACACCGCTATGGAGCCAAGGGCTGAATAGCCAGGGAGGCTAAAGCCGATCGTTTCCAGAGAAGGGGGGGGGGGAGCAGGGGTCTCTCTACCTCCCTCCTATCGTGCGGTCCGTGAGGCTGGGGAAGCCGGGGACTGGACTGACCTTTTTTCACGCACCTCCGGCTTCTTTTGGGGAAACTGTAAGCCGGAGGGTTCCGCTCTTCTCCTGTCCAGGGGGACGCCAACGGAAGCACTGGAGGCCGCCATGTTCGGCGTGGAGCTCAGTGCGCCGGGTCGGATGGCGGGTGACGTCATTTCCGACGGAGGTCAGTGCTTCCGTTCGTTCCGCGGCTTCCGGTTCCGGCCGCGGGATTTGAAAAGCGGAACGAGCGTTTTGGCTGGTGCTGCTTCATTTTCGGCCTGTAGCGACAAGCGTTCGGAAGCGGAGGCACCACCGATCCTCAGCGGGAAATGTCGGAAGTAGAGGCTTCCCGAACGGCTCCTGGAGATGCCTGCACCAGCCACTCTAAGGTAAGTGGAACCCTGGGGTGGTGTTCCCTTACTAGACAACCTGTAAGCTCCACAGGTGTGTTTGTCTCCCTTGGTGGTGGGGAAGATGGGGGGTAACTAGGACCCTGGTGGTGGTGGTCAAAGTTATAGCACCCCTGGTGGCCCTCTGTGTGTATTGCTGGTGGTTAAGGGGAGTCTGACTGCTCTCTTTTATGTTTGTCTTTTTTCAGAGCAAGTCTGCTGAGAAAACCAAATCGCCCCACAATTCAAAGAAAAAATGCCCTTCGTGCAGAGCCACAATGGGGGAATCGTGGTCCAAAGCACTCTGTAGGGAATGTATAGAGGGGCTAGTGAGGGAGCAGTCAGCGGAGCAAAATACGGAGTTAGCTGCGTCCGTCAAGGAACTAGCAAACACCGTACAATCTTTTAAAACGCTCTTCTCTAGTTTTCAGTTTCCGCAGACTCAGATTAACCCTCCACCAGCACAGCAGAGTGTTGCGCCAAGCCTAACGGATGCTCCCTCGGCGAGTGGTGAGAATCCGGGGGGCTCTAGAGAAGAGATTGAGGAGGAGCCAGATAGCGTTGCTTCTGATTCCCAAGGGGAATCCGAGGGAGAGGAGGTGGATGGCGAGTCCACGAGAACCTCTCGCTACAAGCTTTCTCTGGAGGAAGTGGAAGAGCTTTTGGGAGCTATTCACACCACTTTGGGAATCCAGGAAGAAAGGAAAAAGCTATCGCTCCATGACCAAATGTACAGGGGCTTAGGGGAACAGAAAAGGAAAGTGTTTCCGGTCCATGAAGTACTGGTCGACGCCATTAAAAAAGAATGGCAGGACCCGGAAAGGAAACAATTCTTTTCAAGAAGTTTAAAAAGGAGGTTTCCTTTTGCAGAGGAGGAAGCTCTAGTGTGGAATAAAATTCCTAAACTAGATGCGGCCTTCTCACAGGTCTCTAGGCACACCGACCTTGCCTTTGAGGATATGGGAGCCCTCCCAGATCCTATGGATAAAAGGATGGACTCTTTATTGAAAAAATCCTGGGATTCATCAATAGGCAACCTCAAACCCGCCATGGCGTCCACAGTGGTGGCACGGAACATGGAGTACTGGTTGACGCAAGTTAAGGCACACATTGAGGCAGGAACTCCTAAGGAAACAATCCTGTCTTCCTTTCCTATGCTCCTTAATGGAGTAGCTTATCTGGCTGACGCCTCAGCGGAGTCAGTAAGGATGTCAGCAAGGTCAGCAGCCTTGTCCAACTCAGCAAGGCGGGCCCTTTGGCTTAAGACGTGGCAAGGAGATAGCGCGTCAAAAGTCAAGCTCTGCGGTATTCCCCTCACAGGGGACTTGTTGTTCGGTCCTGGCTTGGAGGCCGTCTTGGATAGGACGGCCGACAGGAAAAAGGCCTTTCCTCTCAAAAAGAAATTTGCAGAAGCCAAAAGGAGGGTTCAACCCAGGAGGAAGTTTGAACCTCCTAAAAATGAGCAACAGAAAAAAGTTTGGCAGAAGGGCAAAGGGCGTGGGGGAGCTATTTTTCGCCCTCCTGAACAGCCCAAAAAGTCTAAATGACGGAACCAAGGTGGGAGGAAGACTGGGATACTTCCTCCCACAGTGGGAGTTGATCACCTCCAACCATTTTATTTTGGAGATTATAAGGAGGGTAACCCGAGTTCCGGTGGAAGAGACAGGCAGGGGCTTCTATTCCCACATCTTTGTGGTCCGCAAACCATCGGGAAAGTTCAGACTTATCCTGAACTTGAAGCCCCTGAACGTCTCGGTTACATACAGGAAGTTCCGAATGGACTCGATCTATTCGGTAAAAGCACTTCTTCCCCAGAATTGCTTCATGGCGTCCATAGACCTGAAGGATGCCTATCTGCACATCCCCATAGCAGAGGGGTACCAGAAGTTCCTCAGGTTGGCGGTGAAGACCCCAGAAGGGATAGTGCATCTACAATTCAGGGCTCTTCCCTTCGGGCTATCTTCTTCCCCCCGTATATTCACCAAAGTCATGGTGGAGGTTCTGGCCTTCTTGCGACTCAGAAACATCGCAATAGTCGCATATCTAGACGATCTGCTCCTATTTGCTTCTTCCCCAGAGCAGCTGTCCAGAGATCTGCAGGTAACAAGGGAAATCCTCGAAAATCTAGGATGGCTCTTGAACCTGGAAAAATCCAGCCTGACCCCATCGCAGAAAATCATCTTCCTGGGCTACAGGTTGGATTCAACAAAACAAAAAGTTTTTCTTCCGGAAGAAAAAATCCAGAAGGTGGACAGGGCGATGTTGCTCTTGCAGGGCAATCAACAGATCTCAATAAGGAAAGCCATGTCAGCCCTAGGGCTATTGACATCCTCGCTCCCAGCAGTACAGTGGGCAGGGCTGCATTTTCGCCCTTTACAACTGTTCATACTGGGAATTTGGGACCACAGTCAGAATTCCCTGGATGCTCTGATAGAGGTACCAAGTCAGGTAAAGAGGTCACTTTGGTGGTGGAGAAAAGGGGCCAATCTTTCCCAGGGTTTGGAATGGGTCCTCCCGGTATCCAAAACCATCACGACCGATGCAAGCGGCACAGGTTGGGGAGCTCATCTAGGTTCCCGGATGGTTCAGGGCACCTGGCTAAAGCAAGAGGCAAGGGAATCCTCGAACTGGAGGGAGCTGAAAGCCATAGAGTTGGCGCTCAGAGCCTTTCAGGAAGAACTCCAGGGTCAACACGTGAGAGTCAGGTCAGACAACTCCTCTGCAGTAGCATACCTCAACAGGCAGGGAGGTACCAAAAGCAGGTCTCTGTGGAGCTTGACAAGCACCATTCTCAGGTGGGCCGAGACAAATATTCTGTCCCTGTCGGCGGTACATCTAAAAGGGGATCAAAATCAGGTTGCGGATTTTCTCAGCAGGAGAAAGCTGAGAGAAGGCGACTGGATTTTGAACCAGGATGTCTTCAAGGCAATTACCCAGAGGTGGGGGATGCCTTGTATAGACCTCTTCGCTTCAAGGGAAAACAGAAAAACAGATCTGTTCTTCTCCCTGAGCAGATGGGACGGAGCACTTGGAGTGGACGCACTGGCTCAGAGCTGGGAGTTCTCCAAGTGCTATGCCTTCCCCCCTCCTGTACTAATTCCAGCAGTACTGAGGAAGCTACAGTTGGAGAGCACAACTCTCATTCTGATAGCACCTCATTGGCCCAGGAGGCCGTGGTTTTCCATCTTGAAGAGTCTGGCAGTGGAACCCCCGTGGATTCTGCCATTCCAGGAAGATCTTCTGTCCCAGGGTCCAATCTGTTGTCCTCAGGTGGAGCGGTGGAACCTGGCTGCTTGGCTACTGAGGAGGAATTGCTGAAGGGCAAAGGGTTCTCAGATCGGTTGGTGTCAACCCTACTAAGTTGCAGAAAAAAGGAGACGCAAGCTATCTACCTGAAAGTGTGGAAACGCTTTAATAGTTGGTGTGCGGATAGTTCCTTCGACACAAACAGTCCGGTAGCGGTACTGGATTTTCTGCAAGCAGGGGCAGACAAGGGGTTGGCTGTTAGCACACTGAAAGGACAAGTGTCTGCTTTAAGTGTATATTTGGAAAAACAGTTAGCTTTAGATCCCTGGATATCTAGGTTTTTTAAAGCTCTGAACAGGCAGAGGCCAGTAAGAGTATCCTCTTTTCCAGTATGGGATCTTTCTTTAGTGTTACAAGCCCTCACTGGTGAACCGTTTGAACCATTGGAGGCTTGTACGTTGAGGTCGATCACCCTCAAAACGGTGTTTTTGGTGGCGATCACCACGGCAAGAAGAGTAAGTGAACTCGAGGCCCTTTCCATTAGGGCACCTTTTTTTCAGATATTTCCGGATCGGGTGGTTTTTAGAACTGATCCGGCATTTTTACCTAAGGTGGCTTCAAGTTTTCATAGAGGCCAAGAAATAATTTTGCCTACCTTCTGTGTAAACCCTGTGAGGGAACAGGAACGCACATTTCATAAGTTGGATGTTAGGAGGTGCGTCCTCCAGTACTTGGAGAGTACAAAGGATTATAGGAAGTCTGATTCCTTTTTTGTATTGTTTTCAGGAGCTAAAAAAGGGTCTAGGGCCTCTAGACGGACGATAGCCAGATGGATTAGGTTAGCCATCAGACAGGCCTATGTAGCGGGGGGAGTGGAGCCCCCGGATGGGATTAGAGCGCATTCCACCAGGGCAGTGGCGACTTCGCAGGCTGAGTGGGCTGGTGCTTCTCCAGAGCAGATCTGTAGGGCGGCAACATGGTCCAGCTTTGATACGTTCGTAAGGCACTACAGGTTGGACCTGCTGTCAGCGAAGGACCAAGCCTTTGGGCGTAAAGTTCTGCAGGCAGTAGTCCCACCCTAAGGTAAGGTGCTCGCTTATCCTCTCTATGGTGCTGTCCTGAAAGACGGATGGGGAAAAACGGAGTTACTTACCGGTAACGTCCTTTTCCGGGAGTCTTTCAGGACAGCACAAGTTACCCACCCTAATTTGTGGACATGGAAGAAGTCATCGCATGAGACCGTCAGGTAAGAGATATAAGTTATTATGACGTGTTCTTGTGTCTCCCCAGCTGGCCGGAGGTACTCTTGAAGAACTGAGGGACTGGCAGGACGGTGGGGGCTTAAATTTCAAAATCTAAGGCGGTGTTTCCTGAAAGGGGAGGAGCCAGGGTCTCTCTATGGTGCTGTCCTGAAAGACTCCCGGAAAAGGACGTTACCGGTAAGTAACTCCGTTTTTTTTGCTAGAAAATTATTTAGAATCCCAAACATTTAAAAAAAAAAAAAAAAATATATATATATATATATATATATATAATATATATATAAAAAAATAATTTAAAAAAAAAAAAAATTTATATAAATAAATAAATTTTTTTTTTTTATTGTATAAGCCAAGTTTTTTTAGCACTTTTTTTTGTGCTGAAAGTGCACCCCTCGGCTTATACTTGAGTCGAGCACTTTTCTGCAGCAAAAAATGACTTTTTCCAACCCGACTTTGCGTCCCCGTATCGCGGGGCCACTTGTTGCTAGGAACCCCAAATTTGGATATGTTGTAATGTTGGTTCCACTTGGTTTGCACACAAAGTCGGGTTGGAAAATGTCATTTTTTGCTGCAGAAAAGTGCTTGACATTTTCCGACCCGACTTTGGGGCCTCGTATCTCGGGGCCACTTGGTGCTAGGAACCCCAAAAAATGTGTGCAAACCAAGTGGAACCAACATTACAACATATCCAAATTTGTTGGATAGTTCCTAGCACCAAGTGGCCCCGAGATACGGGGACGCAAAATCGGTCAACTGTGTCCATCTGCAGCAATGTCATTTCGGGACCCTTTGGGTCCAGAGACCCCAAATTTTGGCTGCAGCTAGGGGGCATCTAGGATCTCTCTCGAGACGTGGCTGTCAGCTGCTTTATTGAAATTTTATACAGGGGAGGGGGTCAGTGCTTGTAACCCCCCCCGCCGCACTGATCAGCCCTGACTGTCCCTGTGTACTCCTCCAGTTCCCCATCCGTGTGCTCCACCAATCATCCCCTGACTGCTCAGGTATCTGATAAAGCATCAGAGCATTTGCCTTACAAGTACTCGGCCAAATATTCGGTATCGTCACTGATACTAGTATTAGTGGAACCCCATTGAAAACTATTTAAGCTACTTTCCATGAGTTTTTGATGCAGAAAAAAAACACATTGGACTGCATGTGGGGTGAACTTGCCCTAAAGCCTAAAACGGATGACAAATGCAACCACCACATCTAAGGATTTTGTTTTGGGTTTAATAGCACTGTAATGGATTGAAATGGACCAGATAAGAGAAGTTCATTGTTAGTTCGTTTAAGCATACCTAAATCCTATAATATTTTTTTTACATTGCTCTGCCCCCTCATTGGACTGAATACATTTAGTACTTTGTGCCATGGTGCTAGATTCTTCCTACGTCTAGTTGCGGAGCCTCACCTGCTCCCCTCCCCTGTGACCCATCTGACAACAGCTAGGATAAGACAGATGCATCTTATGTCTTAGTTCAGAGTACTTCCCCGAGACAAGAGGAATGCAGAGAGGAGGGGTTTCTGTGTTTCTACAGGGCTTTTGCTCGGGGCTTTTTTTCACCGAAAATAGCTGCATGGATCCCTGTTCCCTGAGTAACCCCTTGTCTCCTCCACCTACCCACCTGTAAGTACTGTCCCTTTGTTCCACCCCCTACCCACCATCCAGTATCGCAGCTTTTTAAAAAAAAGAGACAAGTATCATTTTGTATCTAGTATTAAATTGTAGAACTAAGTAATTTGTATGGGAATTAAAAAATGATAAAAGCAGTAAAATCCCCTGCAGCCAGCAGCAGTAGCCTTCCCCAGCAACAATAGACCCTCCAGCAGCCAGAAACTTAAGACCTCCTCCCCCACCAATAGAGCCCCCCCCCCCAGCAGCACACATCAACGGACCCCCAGCACACCTTTGCATTATATACATTTGCTACAGGTGCTGGAACTGCTTTTCTCTGCATTCCTGCTGGGGGGAAAAAAAAGCCCCGTTCTTTCTACAGCTTACTAATGCTAGAGACAGGTTGCCATTATGATGAATCTTTTTCCTAAATGTTGTCAGATTTGTAGTGGGAGGGGGACAGGTTAGACTTCTTAACTAGACTTTAAAAAGCACCTAGCTACATGGGACAAAGTACTACATGTATTCTGTCTCATGGGACGCAGAACAATGTAAATAACTTTATAATGACAATTCTTTAATGACGTTCATTGTTACATTTAAGCTGTCTTTTAACTACTGCGTAGGACACCTAGCTAGCTATCATACATTCTAAGTGAACAATTACTATTGTGTTTGCAGCCCAGTGCTACGGGAGAACAGAAAACAAAGCCCACTCAGAACAGTGTCAGGGAGCTTCGAGGATTGGGTCTTTCTCCAGATCTAGTATGTGGTGACATTTTTGCCTTTTTCAGCTTTTTTTTTTTCCCCTGCTCTTGAACTAAATTGTAACTTGCTTTTTGCTTTATTACTAATCTTTCCTGCAGGTTGTATGTAGGTGTACTACACCTTTGGATACCTCTGTAAAGGAGAAGATATCCATGTTCTGCCACGTGGAACCGCAGCAGGTTTGTTTTTCTAATGTCTGTATACCTGATGCTATTACCAATACAAAGATATGCCATTTAAGTATGTTATTGCCATTTAAGTATATTAAGCATTAACAAGTATACCATTTTTATAAATGCCTTAATGGATTCCAATTTAATTCCACAACGTTTCTCCATTGGTGAACTTTCAAGATCAAAACACATGCTACTCACACTAGGGGTGCAACGGATGGTCACCGATCCGTGATCCGAACGGGTCAACCTGTTCGGATCGCCACACCACACGATCCGCAGAGCACTCCGCTGCCTCGGCCTTAGGAAAGGCCGCCGCTTCGGCCTAGCTCCGGAGCGGTGGCCATCTTGGTACACCCAGCGGCCGTTTACCACGTGATCGCTCCGTCAAATGACGGAACGATCACTTGTAAACCGGCGTCATGTCATGACGCCGGTTCCTCTATCCACTGTACAGATCAGTACACAGAGGGGAGGGGAGAGATCGGATGGCAGCAGCGATGTGGGCTGGATCTGTAGTGCCCACAGCGCTGCTCTGTGACAATTGCAGTCACATCAATACTCTGCGATACCCAGCCATACTCTGCAATACCCAGCCATCTCTGATGGAGACTCTTTACCACGTGATCAGCCGTGTCCAATCACAGCTGATCACAATGTAAATAGGAAGAGCCGGTAATCGGCTTTTCCTCACTCACGTCTGACAGACGCGAGTAGAGGAGAGCCGATCGGCAGCTCTGCTGACAGGGGAGTCTGTGCTGATTTGTTTATCAGCACAGCCCCCCATCAGATTCCGCCCAGGACCACCAGGGATGCCGCCACACTGGACCGCCAGGTATGCCCCCCCCCCTAGACCCCCAGGGAAATGCACCTGTGAATCCACTGCGGGTTCCCACATCGCATCCGACTCGCACAGCAGTTCACACTGCCATATGCGAACTGCTGGCGAGTGTCATACAATGTTAACGACACCCCCATTTCAGCTCGCATATCGCACTGCGTACTGACAGTTAGGACATGAATCGAATCGCATAGGTGTGAACACCCATGCGATTTTGGTGCGGACCAAAAAAAGGGTCCTGTGCTTGTTTGGTCCGAATGTGATGCGATTTCAGCCATATGTTTTTGGACACACGGAGGGGGGCGGAGGAGGACACTGGGTGATCTGTGTGATGGGACAGCTGCACCGATTTCCCCCCCCCCCCCCCCGCATGGCTTTTCAAGTGAAAGCCGCGGGAGGGAGTGAAACAGATGATGAAAAGCCATGCAGGGGGAGGGGTCGGTGCAGCGGTGCGATCATCACCCAGTGTCACTGAACACTGTGTAGTTGTGACAGGGGGCCGTGAGCGTGCACTGCTTTTACCCAGAACGCACTCTGCCTCTCTGCACGCTCTGGCCGACGGGAGTGTGGAGGTGGGCGGGGAGTCTGCTGATATCATGACTCCGCCCACCGAGCTCCGAACAGACCTGCCCACTGAATCTGGACTTTTTGGGGGTTTCTAACAGCTAAAGGGGGGACATTTGACATGTAAGGATACATGCAGGAGGCGTGTATATCCTTGTAGATCAGCACTATAGCAGTACTTTAGAATTGAGTGGGTTTACATCCACTTTAATGACTTGGAGAGGAGTCAGACAAAATCCCTCTTGAGATGTGTGCAAACCTGGTGGCCAACTACAAGACACATCTGACCTCCTGTGATTGCCAAAAAGGGTTTTGCCACAAAGTACTAAATCGTGTTTTGCAAATGGGTCAAATACTTATTTCACAAATCCATTCATAACTTTTTTGAAATGCGTTTTTCTGGATATTTTTTTTGTTCTGTCTCTCACTGTTTAAATAAACCTACCATTAACATTTATAGACTGATCATTTTAGTCAGTGGGCAAACGTACAAAATCAGCAGGGGATCAAATACTCCTTTTTTTTTTTTTTTTTTTTTTCCCCTCCCTGTACTTGAGACAGTTCAGCTTAATACCTTGCTAAAAAGGTCTTCTTCCTGTAGTGTGCCCCAGATCCCTTGTGATCAGGCAGGGGAGTCCATCCCTTCTCCTCCCCATTTGGGGAAACTACCCTCAAGGTGGCCCTCCCCTCTTTTTCCAGACCCTTTTTAGTGCTTCTTTGCCCTTTGTAGACCAGGTAGATCCTGGCATGGTTTTGGGGTACTTTCTTCTCCCTGTGTCTGGAATACCTTTTTCCAGGGCTTCCCACTGGTTCCATGGAACAAATGGTTTCCTTCACGTCAGAGCCGATTGAGCTACTTTGGACTCCATTCAACACCGTGTGGGGAAGTAGCTTGGTCTCTGCACTGGACAATGCTGAGAGTATTCGTTGCACATTGTCACCCATACGGTCAAAGCATTGGAAACGGGCTCTGCTTAATCATTAATCCTTGCACTGAGAAATGAGGTTTAAGCACCTAGGTGCACTTTAGATCCAACCTGTCGAGTGAATATCATTGCTGGAGAGCCCTGGGCCACACATGTATGCCCCACTGCAAGTATCCTCTGCTGAGATTAAAGTATGGCCAGAGGATTTCAAGAGACCTGTTCAGATGAGAGTAAGTCATCCTCCTGTAGCAGAACTGCAATATCTTGAGGAAGGTCCTTGGATGGCTCTCCCCCCCCCCCCCCCCCCCCTATTTAGTCTTTAATCAGGTGAATGATCTTGCGATCTCTGCAGAATCTGTGATTCTGCAGAGATACTATCTCTTGCCTCTTAGGTCATAGCTTGTGGTCAGAGCTGGGCAGACTCCACAGAATTCTTCTGTCAGGCCCATGACACTTGGGTGTTGGGATGGATGTTGCAGATTCATTCTTGGATCCTTCTGGTGGTTCCCATCACACACTCGTTTCCACTTTTGCCTACCCTTGTGGAGGTGTTTCCCATGCCCCTCACTCCTTCAGGTTGACTTCCTGGGATTGAACTTTTGTGTTCTCTAATGGTCTCGGGCGTCAGTGAGAATGCCTTGGGGGAGGTTAAAGTGTTATGCTGATGCATTAAACTCTCTGGTGTACCTCGCATAGTGAGTTTGGTTGGTTGTCTGTCTGGCTTGGTAACCCCTCTTTTTGTCATGAAGTTTCATTCCCCTTCCGTACTTTGGACTTAATAATAATAATAATAATTTTTTTTTTTTTTTTTTTTTTGAGACCTCTGACCATATCAGGTTGTGGGTGTTTTTCTTCCTCCTGTTCTGCTGGGTTCTGGTTGCCCAAATGTTTGTCTCCCGCTCTCAGCTGGACTACTTTTGGATGGCATGACAGTTCCTGAATTACTGTATCCCTAAATGGATGAGCAGTACAAAATGATTTTTGTACTTAAAATAAAATCCTTTTTTTATTTTTCCCATCTATTGAGGGACACTGAATAGTCGGGTCATAGTGCCATCTTCAGCAATATTGGACACTGGAAAATGGCGAAAGTGTCAGCCCCCGTATAACTCCTCCTTTACCCAGGACACCTCAATTTTTGTAGTAAAGCGGTACCAAGAGCAGAAACGGGGGAGGGGGGTCCTGTATTCCTTTAATTGATCACATTCCCTTGTTCTCTTCTGCATAAGAGCTGGGGGAGTAGAATTAACAGCACCCTGATATTTTCCAGTGAAACGCTGGAGGCTGCTGGAGGGGTGTGTCAGAACAAGTCTGATCATTGGAGGAGAGATGACTGAGTTCCTGGCACAGCTAGAGAACTGACCACAGTTTTTTCTTCTGCTTAGTGTGGTCAGTTTTTTTTATTTGGAAAGCAGAGGGACTGGCAGGAGCACCAGGGATTCCACTCAAAGGAGGCAATACAAAACAGAATACTTTTTACATATTAGTACATATTACAGGAGGCACATATCAGGAATATGAAATGTTGGGTTTACAAATGCTTTAAATGCTTATGTATTTAAAATATTTTATATCTGAAGTCTCTGCTCTATGGTGGAGTAAAATAATTCAGAATATCACTTTTTTTTTTTTTTCCAGGTGATCTGTGTACATGACGTGTCATCTATATACAAAGTCCCTCTCTTACTAGAGGAGCAGGGGGTGGTTGACTATTTTCGCCAACGTTTGGATCTTCCAATCGGTCGTCAGCCCCGCAGAATGTTAATGAAGTGGAAAGAGATGTCAGACAGGTGAACAAACACCAGCTTGTATTATCGCTGTTCAAGAGTATTTACTGCAAACCATTCTGCAGCAGTTTTGAAACTAAGCATAGCTTAGGGCAGACTTTGGAAATTAACATAATCATGAAAGACAGTACCTGCAAATTGAGGCTTGAATGGCACCACAGGGTGACTATCCAGATAGCTGGTCTTGTCAGTAATAGGAAGAGTTCTAGACAAGGTGTACTTGGCAGCCTTGTAAACCTACCAATACCTGAGCTGACCTTTCATTATTTTTTTTTTTTTTATCTAGATATGACCGCTTACTGGAATCTTGTAGCATTGCTCTTGTGGGAAAATACACTAAATTTTCTGATTCCTATGCATCAGTTATCAAAGCATTAGAGCATTCTGCACTGGCTATAAACCACCGCTTGGAAATCAAGGTAAATGGTCTTCCTGTTGGTAGTAAATGTAGTTTTATCTTGTTTACAAAACTTTATATATATAATTATTGTTTTCTATCTAAATATTGCATGTATTGTAGAAACCAAATTTTAAACATAACTCAAAGTGGAGCTCCAGTCGAGTCTAAATATACTTTTATCATTTTAGCTGCCAAAAGATTTGTTCTGTAATAATGCCAGTGTTTGGTGGTTATATCCTGTTCAGCCAGGGAAATCCCTCTCCTACTCCTAGTCCAGTTCGACTACTTATCTCCCTGCTCATTGGACAACAGTAGTGTGATGAAGCTGATTTTATGGTTTTCATCCATGTCCTTTCCCTAAGGCCCCTTTCACACTGGGGCGGTGAGCCGCGGTGACGGTAAAGCAGCGCTATATTTAGCGCTGCTTTACCGTCGTTTTTACCGCGGTTTTCGGCCGTTCGCGGTGCGGTTTTACCCCCCGCGAGCGGCCGAAAAAGGGTTAAACACCCCCCGCAGAGCGCCGCCGTAGCGGCGCTTTGCGGCGGTATTGCCGCGGTTTTACCGCGGTCTCCCATTCTTTTCAATGGGAAGGAGCGGTATAGGAGCGGTGAACACACCGCTCCTATCCCGCTCCAAAGATGCTGCTAGCAGGACTTTTTTTGTCATCCTGCTAGCGCACCGCTCCAGTGTGAAAGCCCGCCGGCTTTCACACTGGAGTTAAAGGGGCAGGATTTTTTCATGCGGTGAACAGGCGCTATTTTTAGTGCTTCACCGCATGAAAAACGCCCCGGTGTGAAAGGGGCCTAAATGTATCTGTACACCACCTGCTATTGATTAACATTTCAGAGGGAAGATGAACAGTTTTTTTCCCCAATTGGTAGCTTTTCTCTCCTTTTTTAAGGTGAGCATGCTTATTTGGACTGCATTTTATTAGAACAGCTTCCTGGGATGCTAACAAATCAGTTTTTTTAGCAATTCTGGGCTTGCTGAAAATGTAGTAAACTTCTGAGTTTATATGTTACCCAAATAGTGTGGGACTGGATAGCCAGTCTTGTGCTGATTTGTTCAGCATACCTCTGGGAGAAGTACCCATAGACGGGTACAAATTCTAAGTAAGGTAGTTGTGCGCTACTATACTAAAAAGACTAACATAGGGCTGCTGCTGCTTGTGCTCCCACAAAAAACAAGATATAAAGTATATAAATGAGACAGCGCTGCATAAATAATTTTACAAAATAATGTAAAATGAAAATCAGAAAATTGTGTACGATATAAGTGCTCTAAAAAAAAGTCCAATAAAAATGTGATAATTCTTCCACTGGCATGCAGGAAGATGTGACGTTTTTTTTTTCTTGCTTCAAACAACCTCTATATCCTAGTGCTCCCACCACCACATGCAATGCTCGCTCACCTCCTTGAAAAGACCCTGCAAGGGGTCAAAACACGCCTTGCACATAGTCCAACTCTCCCTTCAGGAATAATTCTCACTGGTCCTTGGCAATCTCTGTTGGACTCTCAAAGGACAGCTAGTAATCTATATCAGATGTAGATTACTTCCACTATGCTGCTTCAAACTTGAATCCACATTGGCTGCTGATAATTCCACAGATGCATAGAAAAAACAAAGTGCCTCCAATGGTGCATTATCCAAGGGGTTAAGAACTGAACCTTACCACCCAGCTAGTATTAAACTCCCATTTATTAAAATTTTAAAAGCATTGGTCCAAAATTCATTAGAATGGTCTCGCTTATTGCGACAAGGTTCCACCACCAGGCTCCACCTCTACCAGTTAGGCCACCTCTTGCGTGGCTTCATCTGGAGGAAGATGGATGATGGATGATAGATGGGTAGATTATACACTACCAAAAGTATTGGGACACCTGCCTTTACACGCACATAAACTTTAATGGCGTCTTAGTCCGTAGGGTTCAATATTGCGTTGGCCCACCCTTTGCAGCTATAACAGCTTCAACTCTTCCAGGAAGCCGTCCACAAAGTTTAGAAGTGTCTTTGGGAATGTTTGACAATTAAGCACATTTGTGAGGTCAGGCACTGATTAGGACGAGAAGGCCTGGCTAGCAGTCTCCACTCCTAATTTATGCCAAAGGGTGGGTCAACTCAATATTGGACCCTACGGACTAAGACTGGGATACCATTAAAGTTCATGTGCGTGTAAAGGCAGGCGTCCCAATACTTTGGATAATCTAGTGTATATTTTGTGTAAAATAGTTCTAACATTTATCTGTTGTCCAATAGTGTAATTTTGTTGGCTGTGGGAGTGTGTGTGTTTTTTTTTTTTTTTTTTTAATGCACAAAACTCATTTTTGTGTTTTGACATATCATTTGACAGTATATAGACTCTGCTGATTTGGAGCCAAACACTCTTCAGGAGGAGCCTGTGCGCTATCATGAAGCATGGCAAAAGCTTTGCAGCTCAGAGTAAGTAAAATGCAGAAAGCAAAAGCAGCTGCCTGCTGAAAAATACAGGACCAGTTACCTTGCACAAGGGGAGAGAGCATAGCAGAGACCGGTCTTATAGAAAGCTTCTGCACAAAGGCATAGTTTAACACGGCAATACTGCACAGCTCTGGAGGAATTGCACAAAACACCAAGATTCAAGTAATATACACAGGTCTTTTAAAGTGTGTGTGTGTAATATATATATATTTGTATTCCCCTGTGAAATTTTTTTTTTCCAAATTGGGCCCAAAGTGTCTATTTTGTGTGGCCACCATTATTTTCCAGAACTGTCTTAACTCTCTTAAGCATTGAGTTTAACCAGAGCTTCACAGGTTGCCACTGGAGTCCTCTTCCACTCTTCCATGACAACATCACAGAGCTGGTGGATGATGGAGACCTTGCGCTCCTCCACCCTCCATTTGAGGATGCTCAATAGGGTTTAGGTCTGGAGACATGCTTGGCCAGTCCATCACCTTTACCCTCGGCTTCTTTAGCAAGGCAGTGGTTGTCTTGGAGGTGTGTTTGGGGTCGTTATCATGTTGGAATACTGCCCTGTGGCCGAGTCTCTGAATGGAGGGGATCATGCTCTGCTTCAGTATGTCACAGTACATGTTGGCATTCATGGTTCCCTCAAACTGTAGCTCTCCAGTGCCGGCAGCCCCAGACCATGACACTCCCACCACCATGCTTGACTGTAGGCAAGACACACTTGTCTTTGTACTCCTCGCCTGGTTGCCACACATGCTTGACACCATCTGAACCAAATAAGTTGATTTTGGTCTCCCCAGACCACAGGACATGGTTCCAGTAATCCATATCCTTAGTCTGCTTGTCTTCAGCAAACTGCAGGCTTTCTTGTGCATCATCTTTAAAATAGTCTTTATTCTGGGATGACAGCCATGCAGACCAATTTGTTTACAAACTATTTATTTGGTACAAAAAGTGGTACAACAACCTTTGTCATATGCCAAAAGAAGGTACAATACCAATTTTGATGGTGTGCGGTGTATGGGCTGAGCAGTGACAGGCTGACCCCCCCCCCACACCCTTCAACCTCTGCAGCAATGCTGGCAGCACTCGTATGTCTATTTTCCAAAGACAATCTCTGGATATGACGCTGAGCACGTGCACACAACTTCTTTGGTCGACCATAGTGAGGCCTGTTCCAAGTGGAACCTGTCCTGTTAAACCGCTGTATGGCCTTGGCCACCATGCTGCACTTCAGTTTCAGAGTTTTGCAAACTTCTTATAGCCTAGGCCATCTTTTATGTAGAGCAACAATTCATTTTTTTCAGCTCCTTAGAGTTCTTTGAGGTGCCATGCTGAACTTATAGCGATAACACTAAATTTCACACCTGAGACCTTGTAACACTAACGAGTCACATGACATCAGGGAGGGAAATTGGCTAATTGGGCCCAATTTGGACATTTTCACTTAGGGGTGTACTCACTTTTGTTGTCAGCGGTTCAGACATTAGTGTGTGTGTGTGTGTGTGTGTGTGTGTTATTTTGAGGGGACAGCAAGTTAACACTGTTATACAAGCTGTACACTCACTACTTTACATTGTAGCAAAGTGTAATTTCTTTAGTGTTATCACATGAAAAGATATAATAAAATATTTACAAAAACGTGAGGGGTGTATTCACTTTTGTGAGATACTGTAGATACACGCACACTATCTGCTTATCCCATAGTTCAGCTTTAATTGATGTTTTTACCTTTTTTAAGTGAAGGGAAAAAAATGAAAAATGGCAATATTCTAATCAAAAAAATAAAGAAATAATTAGTTTCATTGTCTGTCTTTAGGCAGGAATGATGAAGTAGGTTTATGCAGGGGCATATCTGCCTGCAAGGCAAACAAGGCATCTGCCTAGGCAGCATTTTACAGGAGGATGTGACACCCCCCAAACTAGTGAAGGACTACAAGTCTAAGCATGAACTCCTGAGATCTAAAGATGTGACACGTTAGATCTCAGGGCCTAGCATTCATTCATGCAGAGACCCCACATAGCCACTTGATGAGGAAGAGGTGGGACAAATTTTAGTCTTGCCTAGGGCAGCACAAAACCAAAATATACCACTGTGTTTATGCACCTTTTTACAGCATACTATGGCATAGAGATAATATTTTTGTAACATTCCTGTGTTTGTATTTAGTGGCGTGCTAGTCCCCGGAGGATTTGGTGTGCGTGGTACCGAGGGCAAGATCCAAGCCATATCCTGGGCACGCAAACAGAAAAAACCTTTCTTGGGTGAGCTTGTACACATTTAATACATTTCTGGCTGCGTTTTAAAAGTTTGTAGTAGTAATATACTAAGTTGGATTGTTCTAAAATATTTTCTGGTTTGCAGGGGTCTGTCTGGGGATGCAGCTAGCAGTTGTTGAATTTTCAAGAGAAATACTAGGATGGAAAGGTAAGTGCAGCATATAATTTGATAATAAGGCTTGTTCATTAGGAAATTATGTAACGCACTGCTCTGTCATGTGATGGCACTCTACTGTATTATTTGGGTGCTCATGCACCAGCACATGGTGCAAATACCCCCCTAATTAAAAAAAAAAAAAAAAAAAAAAAAAGTTCTATCACAAACCTCAGATGTGGTTCAAAACGGCTTTCTATTGCCAGTCAGTGTTTAAATTTTTATCTGGAGCTCTAGGTCATGGTAATGAATAGGGTAAACCACTTACCAGTACAGGTAGATTGCTCTCCGATTTTATCTCTTATAACCAAGAAGGCACCTACTGTATTTGAAAGTAGATGTAAACCCAATTTATGTAATAACCGCTTTAAGATACGAATCCCTTTTTTATAAAGTTACATTTTTTTTTTTTGTTTTTTTTTCCTCCACAGATGCTAACTCTACAGAGTTTAATCCAAAAACAAGTCACCCAGTGGTAAGTGTTCACTTTGGGCAGCCTAAATGATTCTTATTATGTTGCAGTCTACTTGTAAAATGTTTAGCAATGTGTCTTGCTGTGACATTTTTAGTACACATTGACCTTTTAAAGCTGTTAGATGCTGTCTGAATGGGCAGTAATTGACATTATCACATTTCAACACTTTTAGTCGATCAAAAATGGGCTGCGTGTTCTTTTTTCTTATTTCCCTCTGTTTTTCCCGCACACTTAATTGTTGCAGGAAGATTGACACTATTTTCATGTAAACCAATGTTGGAGTGTATTTACAATATTTTATTTTTTCTGAAGCTGCATTGTAAGCAATGGTGTAGTAGTGGCATTTCTTTCTTCTTTTGATGTATTTCAGGTGATTGACATGCCTGAACATAATCCAGGTCAGATGGGGGGCACCATGAGATTGGGGAAGAGAAGAACTATATTTCAGTCTCAGAATTCAGTCTTGAGTAAGTATTGATATTTGCTAACTGATGTGTGCCATAAACATTTGTGTGTGTGTGTGTGTGTGTGGGTGGGGGGGGGGGGGGGGGGGTGTTGTTTTTTATTTTTATTTAGGCTGTATTAGGATAGTTGTACTAATGCTATTTCAGTTGTTACCAGTCACTGTATAGAAGTGTATTTAAATATCATGTGTAAACCTGAGCTTTGGCATAAAAAAGATAAACCAAATATCTCTGTAAATCCCTGGTACCCACATGCAGCCCACTATTTTTGGGCACCTTTAAACAGGGATGCAAGATTCTCTGTGCCAGGAGCAGTGGCATGGCAATGGCTTGTACCTGATTCCAGAGCCTCTGTCACTCTTCCTGCCTCTCTGTAACACTGTTGCAATCTTACAATACATAACCAAGAGCTGTGCACTGGCTGGTGAACCTCACCCCATTCCAGCCAATCAGAATAGGAGTACTTCAGCCAGTTGGGTCCCAGCTCTTAAAATATCAATTTATCATCAAAAAATGTAGTTGTAGGGAGGCGTTGCAGCTAGTTTTTTAAAGTGAATTATCCAAATGTGGTGGCTGGTAGAGATTTGCAAATAATGGGGTGGGGAGGTACACTGCTTGGAAGGGGATTTGTAGATGTGGGGAAAAATAGTAGCTGATATGGGGGCACACTATGTATTCGCAGCTGATGTGGGTGTGGGATGGTAGCTGATGTGACCGCACACTGGGGGATTTATAGCTGATCTGGGGGACAAAAAAAGCTACAATTGGTAAATGTTGAAGCTAGTTTCAGATGAATTCTCAAATCTGAAAAGTGTCCCGCACTGTGTGGTGGCTGGAGGTTTCAGGTGGTTGGATGATGAGGAGAGGGCACACTGGGGGGAAAGGAATATGGGGAAGGGGTGGTTGTAGCTGATTTGGGTGCTCACTGGGTGAAGGGGGCTGAGGATTTGTAGCTGATTTAGGGACATACTGGGGTGGTTTGTAGCTGATTGGAGGGATATATTACTGATAATGGGGGGGGCAGCACTGCAGGAATCGCTGACTGGTGAAAGGAGTTCGCAATTCAGACCAGGGGTAGCTGTAACTGATTGGCAGTGATGTGAAAGGTAGTTTGGAAACTAGTTGTGTGATTTATGTCCCTAGAAAGCCTTAATGTGCTACTTGGATTTTGAGCCCCTTTGTTTGGTTAGGCTGTGAAAAGTCTCACATGTGGTATTCCCATACTCAGGATTATTAGAATGTATTTTGGGGTGTAATAAGTATGCCTATGCAGAAACATTTTAATTAATAACTGTAAAAAAAAAAAGGCTTGCATTTTCCAAAAATCTGTGGCAAAAAATTACATTTTTAAAATACTCATTATGCCTCTTAAAATATACCTTGGGGTGCTTGCTTTCCAAAATAGGGTCATTTTTGTAGGCGTTTCCATTGTCCTGGGATGGGTAGTCAGGAAATTGGATGCATCATTTTTTGAAGGTGCTCCTTGGGCTAGGCTGTGAAAGTATCAAATGTGGCATCGTCACACTTGGGAGAGATGGATGGTAGGAAGTGTTTTGGAGTGTAATTGTTTTTTTACACAAAGTTGTCAATTGGATAACATAGGCATACTAAGAATTTCACCCCAAAACGGATTCTACTACTTCTCCGAAGTATGGCAATACCACATGTGAGACTCGCAGCCTAGCCAGGCAGGCCCAAAATCCAAGGAGCACCTTCGGCCATTCCAAGGGCATAAATTACCCATTTAATTTCCTGACTACCTATTTTTTTTATTTTTTGGAGGTCCTGGAGCACCAGGACAGTGGAAACGCCCTCAAAATGACCCCATTTTTTTTTTAAAGCAACCACCCCAATGTGTTTTTTTTATTTTTTTTTTTTTTTTTCTGCATTTTCTAAAAGCTTGTGGCAAAAAAAAAAAAAAAAAAAGACTGCGTCTAGGACCGATATTTATCGCAGCCATCTGTACATAACCGCAGGTAATCGCAGTTCACCTGCGGATAGCAGCGGCCACAAGGAAAAAAAACGGAAACGCATCAGAAATGGCAAGAATGTTCCACGGCAGCTAAATGCAGCCGCATGTAATCGATGCTAATTGCAATGTACAACTGCAAATGAACGCTGTACTTGGAGTATTGGAATTTCAAAATAATGAAACATGCTTTTAACAGCGGCAGGGCAGCCGTCCGTGTGAAAGAGGCCTTAAAGTCTTTAAGCTTTGTTTGTTGTCTTTGTAGGGAAATTATATGGTGGCCAGGAGTATGTAGAAGAGAGACATAGACACAGATATGAGGTAATTCACATATAAAGCTGTATTGTTTTTTTACTTCTGTTTTTCCTATAAGCTGTATCCTTCCTGATGCATTTCATTTTTATTATATGTATCAGTTTTGCATTTGTCTTGTTTTCAGCATTAGAGAACAGGTCTGGCTAAATTTAAATAACTACTTGTAGGGTGCACCATGGCCTGGATAAATGGGAACTTTTCACAGACATTGCTTAAAGATAAATTCCAGGCAAATCGAAATGATAAACAAACAGTTCTCCCTGATTTATGCTCCACCCCCCTCCTTCCACATTTGGGGAGAGGGGGTTCCAGTGATCCTGGTGGCACCAGACTGGCCCAGAAGGGCCTGGTTCCCAGAGATCATGAGATTGGCAATAGACGGGCCACTGACGCTTTTGCACGCTGCCCTGTTCTACTGTCTCAAGGTCCTATATTCCACCCCAATTTACAGTCTCTAAATTTGACGGCATGGCTCTTGATGCCAGGTTGTAAACGGATCTTGGCCTCTCGGGACCGGTGGTGTCTACTCTAATGGATGCCAGAAAAACGGTCACTAGGAAGATCTATTATAGGCTCTAGAAAGCTTATATTGCTTGGTGTGAATCCTGAAAGTTGCATCCTCATAAATACGTGATTGGGAGAATTCTCTCTTCTACAGTTGGTTGTGGAAATTATATTGGCTTTCAGTACAATCAGGGGTCAGATTTCGGCCTTGTCAGTATTCTTCCAAAGGCCCTTAGCCTCCCATTCACTAATCCGCACCTTTTTTATGCAGAGGGTAACTCGTTTGCGTGCCCCCATTAGGTCGCATATGTGTCCTTGGGACTTAAACCTGGTGCTGTCGGTGTTACAGAAACAACCGTTTGAGCCTATCATGGAAATTCCATTTGTCTTGCGGTCACGCAAGCTAGCCTTCCTGATAGCCATCATCTCGGCTAGAAGGGTGACGGAGTTGGCAGCCCTTTTGTGCAAGGAACCATACTTGATCCTTCACACGACAGGGTCGAGATACGACCTGTTTTATCCTTTTTGCCAAAAGCGGTGTTGGCCTTTCATTTGAATCGAGACATTATTTAGGCTTCTTTTTTCTCTGATTGGTTCAGCAGAAGAGAAGCGACTGCACTCAGATGTAGTGCGAGCAGTCAGTTTATTTGTCTATATCTGCGGAGATCCAAGGATCAGACTCCTTTTTTTTTTTTTACTAGAAGGACCCAAGAAGGGGCAGGCAGCTTCCAAGATTTCCATTGCCCAGTCCGTCAATTGGTCGTTCAGGCCTACGGTCTGAAACGTAAAGCTCCTCCCTTCAGGGTGAGAGCTCATTCTACCAGGGGTGTAGGAACCTCCTTGGCTTTACACTATCAGGTATCTGTGGCTCAGATTTGTAAGGCCTGCTACCTGGTCTTCAGTGCATATGTTCACAAAATTATATCAAGTGGATGTTCGAGCAGCTGAGGATTCGACTTTCGGCTGCAGTGTACTGCGGGCTGCCATATAAGGTCCGATGGCTATTGTTTGGCAGGGTGTCTCCCTCCCCTCAAGGCTGTTGCTTTGGTACTTACCAGTAAGTAATGAAAAATAGCCTCACCCTGTGTTCTGTGATGTATGAAAAATGAAATCCTATTTTTTCAAGTGCACCAACCTTTTTATAAATTTGCCCTGGAACCAGCTTAAAGCTTGGAATATCTGGTTCATGTACTAGACACCTCCTCAAGCCAGAGTATTTCTTCCATCTGAGAAAACTGCAAACTAACTCTCTGCTCCCAGACTCATTCTTTCCAATCCAAAAGTCACCCAACACTCTGCTTCTGCATGAGGGTCCTAGGGCTGATGACCTCTTTGAATGCAGTCATTACCCAGTTTCACTCTAGAGTCTTACAATACAACATTCTGTCATCTTGGGACAAGTCAGTCCAGTCCTTGGACAGACCAAGTCCATGACATCTGTACACCCTCATCAATGCCTTTCCTCCACTGAAACGCTTTTCTCGTCTGCTTCACAGGATTGAGATGAAGGGTATTCCAGTGTGCCTTATAGCTCAAGATTTATCTGGTCATAGCACCACATCTACATGAGCTGGACTCCTGGCACATGGTCTGCGGGCTCGTCCGGAGCATTTAGATCTTCTGTTTTAAAGACCAATTTTCAATCTTGCTTCACAGTTGCTGGTCTTAACAGCATGGTTGATGAAGCCCAGGTTCTGAGAGACAGGAGCATAGTTGAATCAGTTATTACTATAATGCACAAGGCAAAAAGTCAATTACTTGCAACATCTTTTACCATTCGTGAAGGGCATACTTCACTTGGTGCGAGGTGCAATGCTTTTATTCCAGGAGATTCAGTCGGAGGAATCACCTTCTTGCAGCTGGCCTTGCACCAACAATTTGACCTTTAGCAAGAAGTTGAGTCGCTGCTCTTTATATTTTGTTCCAGAGATCAGTCTTACCATTCTTTAATTTAGGACTTTTCTTCAGGGTGTCTTCCATGTGGCTCCCCTGTGACACCTGGGGTATCTGCATTTAGTTCTCTTGACAATTTGAAAACCGCCAGTTGAACCCTTCAGATATATATTCCCTTCTCCACTCTAACTAATAAGGTGGTGTTTTTTGTAGCTACCATCTCTTCATTGGCGGGCTTATTCTGTAAAGATCAACAGAGAAGATCTCCTGCTGAGTGGATCTGCCTCGTGAGAATGAGGCCTAAGACACAGTGATTTCTAACATTCTATGGGGTTTATAAATTTAGCAGAGCATTTCCTTTTCCTCAAATAGTACAGCTTACTGTACTTCTGCCCCCCACTGAAATTAGCTCTGCATATATCGTAGACACCATAACAGATGTGTTTCTGCTTTGCTGTTCACAAAATGCATTGGCCTGAGGGTTCCAGCCTGGATAAGCTCTAGCGTCCAAGGATTTGCCAGGGTTACTTAAAGCAGTTGTATAGTCCATTTTTTTTTTTTTTTTTTTTTTTTTTCACTTTGACCTACAGGTAGGCATATAAAAGAATATCTCCTAAACCTGTACGGTTTAGGAGATACTCCCCTTGCATGCAGCCGCTGACTTCAGAGGCGCATGCGCTCTGAGTTTCCCGGCTGAAAGGTCCGGCAGACGCTGGAAAGAAGTCTCCCGCTCGCGTGCGCTGGAGTGACAACATTGCAGCTCCGGCCACTCACAGCACCGGAGCCGCCATACCTGGAAGACACGCTGAGGGAAAATGTCAGCTCCCTCGGAGTGGACCGAGACCACCTGCCGACGCCTCATTCTAAGGTAAGTATTTCATAATGAGCTAGTATGCTGTGCATGCTCTAGATCTGAGGGTAAGCTCTGCTGATTTCTATCATCCAATCAACCCCATACTGTCTCTTTATTCTGATGTCATTCTTTAAGCCATAAAAGCTACAAGTACAGAATACCATATGATTTATTTGCTTTGATTTAAGAAAGCGGTCCTGATTTATCATTTTATTTTTAATTAAGGTAAACCCAGAGCTTAGGCTTGACCTGGAGGCCCGAGGTCTGACATTTGTTGGACAGGATACAGAAGGAGAAAGAATGGAGATAGTAGAGTTAGAAGGTTAGTATTGTACTAAACTTGACTACCTTATGAATTTATTCTTTTTATGTTTTAACTGATTGCCAACCGCACACTGCTGTAGTTTTACTGCTACAGTGCAGGGAGGCTGCGCAGAATCGCGTGTCTACAGTGCATCCGGAAAGTCTTCACATCGCTTCCCTTTTTTTTTCCATTTTTTTATTATGTTACAGCCTTATTCCAAAATGGATTAAATTAATTATTTTCCTTTAAAATTCCACAAACAATACACCATATTGGCAACATGAAATAGGTTTGTTTGAAATCTTTGCAAATTTATTAAATATAAAAAAACAAAAAAAAATCACATGTACTTAAAGCAGAGTTCAACCATAGAGTGGAACTTCTGCTTTAAGGACTCCTGAACCCCTGACATGCCACATTTGGTATAACATTTGCAGGGGGGGGGGGGGACTCGGGTACCCAGCTCCCACTTCTGCTGCCTAGGCAACTCAAGCAGAAGTTCTCCTCTCCCCCTCCCTGCAATCTTCTGGGACACGTCACAGGTCCCAGAAAGATTGCCCAGCCATTCAGGATGTTTAGTGTGACGACCTAGCTGTGAAAATCCGCAAGCTGAAGCAGCCAGGTGCCCCCACTAGTGATGCCGGGGAGAGAACCGAAGCTTCGGGCAGCCGCATTGCTGGATCCTGGGATGGGCGAGTGTGTTAAGTCAGCAGCTACACTTTTTGTAGCTGCTGACTTTTAATAAACACAAACCGCTGGAACTCTCATTTAAGTATTCACACAACCTTTGCTCAATACTTTGTTGAAGCACCTTTGGTGCCAATTAGACTGTTTTTTTTGAGTATGATGCTACAAGCTGGGCACACCTATTTTTGGGAAGTTTCTCCCATTCTTTGCAGGACCTCTCAAGCTCCATCAGGTTGGATGGGGAACGTCTATGCACAGCCATTTCCAGATCGCTTCAGAGATAATCAATCTGGATAAAGTCTGTAAATAACTAGATAAAATAATCACTAAGGCTACAAGCAGTAACTGAAGGGGAAATCAGATATGTTAACCCCTAAGCAGCTCAACAATGATGACCGTCACCTTAATTGAATAACACTAAGAGGTGTGTTCCTCTGGATTAAACAGCAGCATATAGAAAAAGGGGGAAAAGTTCCCAAAGAATTTATCAACGAGAAACAACCGGTATTAATCAAAGTTGGTTAAATCCTTTATTGAGCAATTCCGCAATAGACACTAGAAACAATAAAAGGTTATATCTAAATAACCTCCACCACATTCAGTTTAAAATTTGACAATGTTGTCAGAGGATACAGAAAGCCACCACAAACACTCATACCACACACATATTATGGGCCACTAATTCCACATGAATATGTGCTGAATCTGTGGTTAATTGGATCAAAGCCAGAAGAGCTGGCACCTAGAGTTCCACATGGGAGAATAACAACTTCACAGTTATCTTCAGTGATTAACTAGATCATGGCCCATGTGAGACATATTCCCCCGGGTGTGGGGGAAAGGAACCCCTCCACTCCCTGGGCTCTGGCTGGGCCACTCGAGGACATTCAAAGAGTTGTCCCGTAGCCACTCCTTTGTTATCTTGGCTGAGTGCTTAGGGTCATTGTCCTGTTGGAAGATGAACCTTCTCCCCAGTCTGAGTTCCAGAGTGCTCTGGAGCAGGTTTTCAACAAGGATGTCTCTATACATTGCTGAATTCATCATTCCCTCGGTCCTGACTAGTGTCTCAATTTCTGCTGCTGAAAAACATCCCCACAGCAGGATACTGCCACCACCATACTTCACTGTAGGGATGGTATTGGCCAGGTGATGAGCAGTGCCTGGTTTCCTCTAGGCATGATGCTTGCCATTCAAGCCAAAGAGTTCAATCTTTGTTTCATTAGACAAGAGAATTTTGTTTCTCATGGTCTGAGAGTGCTTCAGGTGCCTTTTGACAAACTCCAGGCGTGCCGTTATGTGCCTTTTTACTGAGCAGTGGTTTCTGTCTGGCCATTCTACCATACAGGCCTGATTGGTGGAGTGCTGCAGAGATGATTGCTCTTCTGGAAGGTTCTCTCTCCACAGAGAAATGCTGGAGCTCTGTCTGAGTGACCATCGGGTTCCTGGTCACCTCCCTGACTAAGGCCCTTCTCTCCCGATAGCTCAGTTTGGCCTGGCCGCCTGCTCTAGGAAGAGTCCTGGTGGTTCTACACTTCCATTTATGGATGATAGAGGCCACTGTGCTCATTGGGACCTTCAATGCTGCAGACAATTTTCTGGATCCTTCCCCAGATCTGTGCCTCAATACAATCCTGTCGGAGGTCTACAGACAATTCCTTGGACTTCATTGCTTGGTTTGTGCTCTGACATGCACTGTTAACTGTGGGACCTTGTATAGACAGGTATGTGCCTTTCCAAATCATGTCCAATTAACTGAATTTACCACAGCTGGACTCCAGTCAAGTTGTAGAAACATCTCAAGGATGATCAGTGGAAACAGGATGCACCTGAGCTCAATTTTGAGTGATGGCAAAAGCTGTGAATCCTTATGGACATGATTTTATTTTATTTTTTCCCGTTTATTTTTAATAAATTTGCAAAGATTTCAAACAAAACTTCTTTCATGTTGCCATTATGGGGTATTTTTTTGTAGCATTTTGAGAAAAATAATGAATTTAATCCATTTTGGAATGAGGCTGTAACATAACAAAATGTGGAAAGTGAAGCGCGGTTAATACTTTCCGGATGCACTGTATATAAGTAATTGTTTATTTCTGGGTGTCTTGATGTAAAAAAAAAAAAAAAAAACTGCTGCTCTTGAAGTTCTGAAAGTACAAGTCTCCTGGCAGTTACGCTGTCGCAGTCTCTAATACTTTAAGTCACAAACCTAGAACAAAAGTATGTAGATGCTTGGGCCAGTAACTCAAAGTATTTATGCCAGTCAGCTAGTGTTTTTTTTTTTTGTTTTTTGTTTTTTTTGGGACAATAGGTCAACAATGGAAGCCTTTTTTTCATGAGGTGTAAGGGATTCAAGAACAGATGCTATGCTGGCATAGTGGCATTGCGTATGTTTTCTTGTACAAAAACAGAAATAAATCCTTCTTCTTTTTTTTATTTTTATTTTTTTATTGATTTTGATTCGTGCTTAAGGTCTTGATTTGTTTATAACCTAATCTCTTGTGGTTTTTCTAGATCACCCATACTTTGTTGGCGTTCAATATCATCCTGAGTTCACATCCCGCCCTATCAAACCATCTCCTCCATATTTTGGCTTGCTGCTTGCCTCTGCAGGGAGACTAGCCCAGTATATTGAGCGGGGATGCCGCCTTTCCCCCAGGTAAAATTGCTAGATTATTTTGCTGCTTCTCCTGCCACCATTTCTGGTGGTACAAACAGATCGTCATTCAAGCGTACGATCTTAAGTTGCCCATTGGTCTTTTGTTTACACATTCTTAAAGTTTTACCTGGTAGATGCTCAGATTTAATCTGATAAAAGGACCTTCAGGCAGCTCTTTTGAGTCACAGGCAGTCTTAGGTTCTGTGTTTTTGTGGTCCTGGTTTTTTTTTTCCCTTGCTGTCCATTCCTCAGTTGGTCTGCTTTTGGGCATACTTGGATGGTTGTATCTGGCTGGCCAGAGATTTTTTTGTTTGCCAGTATTCAAAACCTCCTGTAGGTGGCAGTATATAACCCAACCGTTTCTGAATTCCTTTTTCTGTCAGCGAATCTCAAGAAATGCATTTTGTAGCAAGAACAACAATCCATTTTACAGTTATTTTTTATGCACTTACAAAACAGATAAAACAGACAAAAAAAGCAAATAAGAGAAGTTCATTATTGTTCAGGAAGTTGAGAAATCTGAGTTGAGAAATCTGGGGGGGGTGCTGTATGCAGTGCTTCAGAGAAGTATCTTTACAAATTGTCTTAGTCTTTTCTATTGGCTAGAGGCTCCAGCCTACGGTCGTACAGAGTACAATTCGCCTGTTATACCTGGGTGCTTCAGGGGAGTATCTTTACAAATTGTGTTAGTCTGCAGCATAATTTAGCTCAGTGACATGTATTGTAAAATACGCCGTGGGCAGCCAGCTACACATGCATAGCTGCTGGCACCCACGGTTTTATGCGTATAGGTATATTTTTGCAAAAAATGTCAATGTGCTAGATTGGGCTGCAGCTGTGACTCTTGGGCACCAGAACAAGCAGATTTTTCTCTGCACAGTAATACTCCCTAATGTTTGACTCTGTGCAAGAGCCCTAAAGCTGTCTGTGTACACTCCTTCAGATCTACGAAATATATAATGTGAGCACAAACCTAAACATTCCATTCAGTTTGTATCAAATCAGACAGCCCTTCCAGTTGATGGTAGATCTAAAGGAGATTGTACAGTGTATGGCAAGCTTAGCATCTCCAGCTCCTACAGATGCCCATGTTTGCTTTAATATGACTTTCTCATTTTCTTTACAGGGATACATACAGTGACCGAAGCGAGAACAGTTCTCCTGACACAGAGATTGCAGAATTCAAACTACCAGTTATAAATCATGAATGATATTGGGTAATGAGCACTTGTTTACTCTCTACTTTAAATCTGGAAAAAGCACACGTTATCGATCCATATCTGATAGGTTTTGCATAGTTATTACTTTTTTGCAAGAAAAAGAACTACTATCATTTATTTAACTGCCCAGGGGTCTCTCTCTCTCTCTCTCTCTCTCTCTCTCTCTCTCTCTCTCTCTCTCTCTTTCTCTCTTTCTTTCTTTCTTTCTTTCTCTCTTTCTTTCTTTCTCTCTCTCTCTCTTTCTTTCTTTCTTTCTCTTTCTTTCTTTCTCTTTCTTTCTCTCTCTCTTTCTTCTCTTTCTTTTTTTTATATATATATATATCTCTCTCTAGCTCTTGGTTACATTTGGATTGTGGCTCTCCCCTAAAAATGCTTCTATATGCTGGCTGTAGCTTCACTCCCTTTTGAAGCCCAATGTACAGCCAGCAGAGCCCCACCCCTTATCTAAGCTGAGTGATCTGTCATTATTATGAATGAACAAATAGTGCTGCTTGTTCGGTGATGATGGTTAAAGATCAGTTTTGGCTCTGTGTAAAGTAGATGCATTACACAGAGCCACAACTCTGAATGATCTTTTACTATTATGATTTATATCATTTATAGCAGCAATGACTTACTCAGAGGTGCTGCATTCTCTGTATCTTACAGGAGTGTTTGTACAAATCCGCAGCTCGGCTGATGGATCAGAGCGCTGCGGCACTGTGTGAGCTTTTACTATGAATGAGCGTTCACCAATGTTGGGCCGGTGCTGTATATAATACTGGCCGCTCATGCCTAAAACTGAAAGTTTACACAGCACTGTCATCTATTGGCCTGGCTGTCGATTTGTAAAAGCAGCCCTGATGAACACTTTGCATTGCCAGCTGTGTGATCTGTTTTTGTAATTGGCAGCACTGATTTCTGGAGCAGCCCCTTCCTAGCAGTGTTGTAAAACAGGAAGGATAACCAGTTATAAATAAAAATAGTAAGTGGTGCTTACACCAATCGTATAACAAAATAAAATAAAAATAAAAACTTGATCCAATGTGTTGAGTAAATTGGTCCAAAAGAATGTCCACATAATCTGTAAGTCCATGTGTTAGAAGAATTGCACGAATTAAAAAACATCCATGTGACCATCCAACAGAAACCATCTATGGTGGTCAACCACGATGGTGTTCTGCTCACCACCAAGCCAAAAAGAGTTCACCACGTGATTTTAAATGCTGACTCACCAGAATGATTTGACCTCTTAATTAAAAGGTCACAATGCACTTTGAGTTAAGGTTCTACTCTGCTGGTATCCAGTCTCCCAGGAACATCAACAGGGTTCTAAGGTCCACCTATGGCTGTCGCCAAATGCACATAAACCAAAGAAAGAACCTTATAATGTAGTATTTATTATATTCCCAAATTATGAAAAGTGAAAATAACCCTCGCGTTTAGAGGTTTGTAGTGAACACCAACTACTTGAGTAACACAAGGAAAGGCATCTCCATTCCACTTGCACCACCAAAACAAAGAATTTACTCTGTGACTTAGGTTCTCACTCACCAGAAAAATGTTACCTCTTTATTATAAAAAGGTCACTCTGTGTGCCTTGTATTAGGGTTTGCCTTCCCTTTTGTTCCACCAATCAAAAAAGGCCTTGAGGTCCACTGATAAATCTCTCCCCAAATCATATTGCCAAGTACACGAGTCAAAGAAAAGAAACCATATAGTGTAGTTTTTATTAAGCAGCCATTATTTTGAAAGCTTTGATACCCAAAGGCTAACAGAGATCAGTCGTAGGATCACAAGGTTCTGTGGGGGGAGCGTGCCGATTGGCCAGCGGGGGAGCCAATCAGCGTGTCTGGCAGACTTGATGGTTGCCCACGACCGTTAACTGCAGAGACAGAATGGGGAATGTGTAAACATAGCAGATCTATGTTCTGACGGGATGACCCAGGATCTTGTCTTCCTGCTATGCAGGAAGACGGATCTGTGTGTTGCCCCAGGCAGCCCATCCCCCCACACAGTTAGAAACACACTGAGGGAACACATTTAACCCCTTGATTTCCCCTGATGTTTACCTCTTCAGTGTCAGTACAATGTCAGTGCATATTTTTAGCACTGATCACTGTAATGTCACTGGTTCCCAAAAGTGTCAACAATGTCAGCTAGGTGTCCGATCTGCCACAATGTCGCAGTTCGGCTAAAAATCTGATTGCCGCCAGTACTAGCAAAAAAATAATTATAAAAATGCCATAAATCTTTCCCGAATTTTGTAGGCGCTATTACTTTTGCGCAAACCAATCAATATACACTTATTTATTATGAAAAAAATTAGATTTTTTTTTTTTTATTGGGTATCTTTGATAGCAGAAAGTAAAAAAAAAAAAAAAAGTTTTTTTCACAATTGTCAGTTTTTTATTTTTTTCACTATAAAACAAAAAAAAAAAAAAAAAACGCAGAGTTGTATTCAAATGCCAACAAAAGAGAGCTCTATTTGTGGGAAAAAAAAGTACATACATTTTATTTGGGTACAGCATTGCACGACCACGCAATTTTCCAGTTAACCACTTGCCTATCAGGTACTTGTTCGTACCTGATAGGCAAGTGGTTAACTGGAAAATTGCCGTTTTTCAGGTTTCAGCGCTGTTGCATTTTGAATGACAATTGCGCGGTCATGCAACGATGTACCCAAATAACATTTTTATAATTTTTTTCCCCACAGATAGAGCTTTATTTTGGTGGTATTTGATCACCTCTGCGGTTTTTATTTATTGCGCTATAAACAAAAGAAGAGGGACAAGTTTGACAAAACGCAATATTTTTTACTTTTTTATTATAATAAATATCCAATTTTATTTTTTATTTTTTTTTTAACTTTTAAACTTTTAAATTTTTACCTCGGTTTAGGCCGATACGTATTCTTCTACATATTTTTGGTTAAAAAAAAATCGCAATAAGCGTATATTGATTGGTTTGCGCAAAAGTTATAGCGTCTACAAAATAGGGGATAGATTTTTTTAGCATTTTTATTAATTTTTTTTTTACTAGTAATGGCGGCGATTTTTATCGTGACTGCGATATTGCGGCGGACATATCGGACACTTTTGACACATTTTTGGGACCATTCACATTTATACAGCGATGCGTGCTATAAAAATGCATTGATTACTGTATAAATGTGACTGGCAGGGAGGGGGTTAACACTAGGGGGTGCTGCAGGGGTTAATATGTTCCCTATGTGAGTGATTCTAACTGTGGGGGGAGGGGACCGATCGGTGTCCCTATGTACAAGGGACACGCCATCGGTCTCCTCTCCTCTGACAGGACGTGGATCTGTGTGTTTACACACACAGATCCACGTCCTGCTCAGTTACTGGGCAATCACGGGTGCCCGGCAGACATCGCGGCCACCGGGCACGCGCATCGGGTCCCCAGCGACGTGCGCGCCCCCTAGTGGCCGCAAAGTTAGCGCCGTCATATGACGGCGGCCCGCCACAAGTGCCGCACCACTCCGCCGTCAATTGACAGTGGGCGGTCTGCAACAAGTTAAAGAAATACAGTGCTGTATCGCAAAAAATGGCCTGGTCAGGAAGGAGGTAAATCCTTCCGGGGCTGAAGTGGTTAAAATGCATATATAGGAGCTGTTCCAGCCACCAAAAAAATTGTATTTCTATTCAGCCAGCCATGTGAACTAGGCCCCTGGGGCAACTGAAACTAATTTGGTGTTTGATCAAAGACCTCTCTATAGATTACTTCACTACAGTTGAACAATAAAACCTTGTATGAGACCCTGTGATTAGACAGGGAACCTTGTATGAGACCCTGTGATTAGACAGGGAGCATTGATGTAAAAAAAAAATATATATATATATATATATATATATATATATATATATATATATATATATACATACTCATGTTTTGGTTACTTAGACCTAGTAGAGTTGTGTATACAATTCATATTTCTTTAAGGTGACTTTAGTGCAATGCATTTTTTAAAATCAGACTTTGCTTCAGAATTGCAGCTAATAATTTTAAATCTTCCATTTTTCAGATGACGTGTCCACCAGCTGAAGAAAAAGTTGTACAGTGTTTTTTTTTTTTTTTTTTTTTTGTGTTTTTTTAATTTTCGCATGGATCATGCTGGGACAGTTTATTTTGACATTTTTCTTTAACGCTAGACCTGAATCATGTTTTGTAAAATGAATTCCTTCCAGTATTATTGAATTCTGCCTTTCCTACCATACAGCTACTAGAGGTGTAGCCTCTAAATATGGAATAAATATAATCTTCCATCTCCATACACCAGAGTTCTGTGTCTGTATTGAGAAGCAATCATCTGGTATAATCAAGTAATAGGTTCCAGAAAAACATAGATGGTATGCTTATTATTGATGTGTATGGAAGGTCATTCATGTTGCTAATAAACATGCACCAGTGTAGTATGATTACTAATAGCTTGACAGATGCATACCTTTTTTTTTTATCTAAAGATTTTGGCTACACTCTGTTGTGATTTTTTTTTTTTTTTTTATATATATACATGTATGTATATAATATAAATGTCCTGAGCTACCAGCCATGCCTTAAGGGTTACTCGCCACCCAACTCCTACCCTGCCCACCTTAAACACACCCTCCTAAATTATTCATGTTAAATGTTTAATGCAGAATTATGTTACAAAAATGAAAACTTTACCCTAGTGCCCATGAGTGCAGCCTGACCCGTGCCTGGGGATCAGAGAGAGGAGAGCTGGCTGGATTTTTCACCATCTGGAAGACTAGTCTGTTGAACTCACTTGAAAAACAGTGTTTCTAACAGCAATTACATCTGCCAGAAGAGTTTGAGCTTTAGACTCAATCATCGGAAGAAACTCACTATACAATGCTTCCTGACAACCTTCTATAGAATCGCTGCCAAAAGTATTATCTGCATACCATTTTCCATTGGGAAGCAGTTCCTCCAACATTAAAATGTTCTGTTCCAGCAGATCTTCACTTGACTGGACTTTGCAGGGTTTTCCCTGGAAATTACCTTTGGTCACTGGCTTCATCTTAAAGCACTTTCCAGGTCCAGTTCTGCTGGCACTGCTTTAGCACTTGCCCTGTCTCTACAGACTGATTTTGTGAGCAGACTGGTCAGGCTAAAACACAGAGCTACATTTACATTGGGCACTTTTGTTTTATAATCCCTTTATTTTCTATATTATATTCAATCTTAGTTTTATTGAAAAGTTATTAAACAAATGACATGCATACATACATTAATGAAATAAAATAAACCGCGCTAAAACAAAGGGAGGCAAAGGAAATATACAAAATGGAGCGAAAGGGGAAAAAAAGGGAAGGGGGGGCCTAACCTAAAAGGCTGCTGCTAGAAGTGGGATACTCACACATAAGCTCATGGAAATGGATAAAGCTGCGCCAATATGGTAATTACATGTAAATACAAAGGATAGATATGACACGGGAGGGCACAGATATATAATGATCATAAAAAACACACATGGATGTGGCTAAAAATAAAGTCCAATGATGGCTATAATTAGTCCATAACTTCAATCCATAAAAGCTTTATAGCATAAATCGATTGATCTTGAATCCTGGTTTTCAACAGCAAACCGATTTACAACATAAAAGAAACACCACCGTGCCTGTCCTGTCTCTTCACACCGTGACATGCAAAAGCTGATCAGACCCAACCACCTGCTGAATTAAAGGCTTACCAGATGGCTGGGTAAATAAGGCATTGAGTAGTAACCTCCTAGGCAGATGTTAGTTGGTACGGCTGATCCCACTCAGAAACGATCATACACTGGAGCTAGGAAACTTAAACGCTGTCCACTTCGCCAGAGCCAATCCAACTGATATGCTCAGATAAAAAGAATGGGGCCACCCATAGTGTGATACTGACTCATCTAGCTTTGCCACTGGAAAAGAGGAACCAGGAGAACAAGTTGTCTTTTGGGTGAAGGTCCAATTTAACCACTTGAGTTTCAGCCTGTAATACCTCTTCATTAGGGATGAGCTGGACTGCCCTGCATTCGGTTTCAAAGAAGTTCAGATCCCGAACCCCATAGAAATGAATTAAAGCTGCAAAGAAAGACGCGAACAGGAGAAGATATGACCAATCACTTTTATGACTTCAGTCATAAAAGTGATTGGTCATATCTTCTCCTGTTTGCGTCTTTCTTTGCAGCTTTCATTCATTTCTATGGGGTTCGGTATCTGAACTTCTTTGAAACCGAATGCAGGGCAGTCCAGCTCATCCCTAATGAAGAGGTATTACAGGCTGAAACTCAAGTGGTTAAATTGGACCTTCACCCAAAAGACAACTTGTTCTCCTGGTTCCTCCTTTCCAGTGGCAAAGCTAGATGAGTCAGTATCACACTATGGGTGGCCCCATTCTTTTTATCTGAGCATATCAGTTGGATTGGCTCTGGCGAAGTGGACAGCGTTTAAGTTTCCTAGCTCCAGTGTATGATCGTTTCTGAGTGGGATCAGCCGTACCAACTAACATCTGCCTAGGAGGTTACTACTCAATGCCTTATTTACCCAGCCATCTGGTAAGCCTTTAATTCAGCAGGTGGTTGGGTCTGATCAGCTTTTGCATGTCACGGTGTGAAGAGACAGGACAGGCACGGTGGTGTTTCTTTTATGTTGTAAATCGGTTTGCTGTTGAAAACCAGGATTCAAGATCAATCGATTTTATGCTATAAAGCTTTTATGGATTGAAGTTATGGACTAATTATAGCCATCATTGGACTTTATTTTTAGCCACATCCATGTGTGTTTTTTATGATCATTATATATCTGTGCCCTCCCGTGTCATATCTATCCTTTGTATTTACATGTAATTACCATATTGGCGCAGCTTTATCCATTTGCATACATACATTAATGGTATTGTCAGACCACCAAAACATCTTAACAAATACATTATACAAAACTAACGGAACCAAAAAAAAAATGTCCCTTTCCCTCTAATTGACATATATACATCCTATATTGAAACCCTATTAGACCATATATTTTGATTCTATTCTAATTACTGCTTAGCCATTTTAGTTTCCTATTCCCTGAAGGCCCTCCAGGCGGCGCATATCTGCCAACATTTTTCAAGTATGTCCAATTCATATGCCAGGAGGGTCTCGATCTTCTCAGTATGATCCAATACCCATTCATTCATTGAGGGGGATTGTGTTGATCGCCAATGGTGCGGAATAACCAATCTTGCAGCTATCACCCAATGTCTGAGCAAACCCTTTTTTAATATTTTTAAATGAGCCTGGTAAAATGGACAACAGTGTAATTTGTGGTATGTTGGAAATTGCCTCCACTGTAACTACGCTATACAACTTCATGAAACTGTTCCAGAATTTACAAATTTGAGGGCATTTCCACCATATGTCTAACACGCCCTTGGCAGAGTGGTATCGCCAACAGTTATCCGATGCGTCTGAAAAAATACGCTGTAATGAAGTTGGGCATCGATACCAACGAGAGACAAGCTTATAGCTTGTCTCTTGTGCTTTAGTTGCCAGTGACAAACAATGTGTGAGGATAAGACTTCTCCCACTCTTCTGCTCCAATTTCAACATTAAGATCTAATGCCCATTTATTTGTAAATTCTGGGAGCTCGGGATGATTTTCTCCAATAAGAATCTTGTATACTGCTGATAAAACGTGTTTTGGTCTGGTGCTTTGCACCAAGATGGACTCAAAGATTTAAATCTGTTTAAAGGAATGGAGGACAAAAAAGATAATTGCTGATATTCCATCCATTGTATAAATGAAGGCGGTTGTGTAGGTATTAAGTTCATTATGGGTGGTAGTTTACCCTGGCAAAGAATTTGATTTATTCTTCGGTGGGACTCCTTATTCCACGTAAAAAAGTGTAACCGGTCTAATGCAGGTGGAAATTGTGGATTACCAAATAAGGGTGTCATTGGTCCAATTTGTGAAGAAAGCCCTATACGCAAAATCATTTTGTACCAAATGCTCAATAAATGGGACGTAAGGAAAAGGAAGTATTTTGATGAATACCCGGGTAAGATGGATCCAACCAAGGAAGTGCCTGAAGGGTCAAATTGGTTCAACCCTTGTTCTATTGATACCCATTGCTTAGTATCCGAGTGATAGAACCAATTCACTAGTCTAGTAAGGACTGCCTCAATATAATAATAAAGATTCGGTGCACCTGCTCCTCCTTTCATTTTAGGTAACGTTAATATTTTCCAATTTAGTCTAGATCTTATTCCCCCAAATAAACTTTATTAAGGCAGATTGTAAAATAGAGAAAACCGATCTGGGGATAGAAACAGGGATAGTTTGAAAAAGATACAGAAAACGCGGTATTATGTCCATTTAAAATATGTTTTTACTCCTGAACCAGGAATATAAATTTGAGTCATATTTTTTTTTAAATCTTGTAGAGTTCGTTGCATAAGAGGGATGAAATTAGCCAAATATAAATGAGTCAAATCTGTGGGTATATTAATTCCTAGGTATTTTAATGTAGAGGAGCAGAATTTAAATGGGAAATTTTTCTTTAACGTTGTCACTTTGTGTGATGAAAGTGACACATTAAGAATTTCTGATTTTGAAACATTTACTTTGAAATTTCTCAGGGCTCCAAAGCGCTTAAATTCAGATACAATAGAAGGCATAGAGATATGAGAGTTGGTAACAGAGTAACAAATCATCAGCAAACAAGGAACGTTTTTTATTTCTTGACGATCTAACCTTATGCCGGTGATGGGGGCGGGGGGGGGGGGGGTTCTGTCAGATTGCTATTGCTAACTGTTCCATCACTAGGACACAAAGCAAGGGGGATAAAGGGCATCCCTGGCAGGTACCATTTTGTACGGGGAAACTTGTGGTTAATGATCCATTGATCCGTATTCTGGCCTTTTGGTTTAGTATATAATGCCAAGATCTTTTTTTTATTTATTTTTATCATGCTTATTCCATACAAAATATGTGGAAGTTTTTTTAACAGAAGTACAATAACATACCTTTTCATTTCTTAATATATATATAAAAAGACAAACAACTACAAGGACAATAAACACCCAAAAGAAACCACAAATTAACAAAGGAAAAAAACAAACTAAGACAAAACAAACATACACCTCCTATCTTGGTTTCAAGTTTTGTTTATCTTATTCAACCCTCAACATCTTAATCTATTATAGATCGTTCTCCTCATCCCCATCGTCAACAAAATATCCCCTTCAAATAACTGATAAATAAGTTAGCCCGGCCCTTTTCCATTCTAGAAATTCTGGCATTTTATTCAGCTCCGGTAAACAGTAATTCTCCCATATTGGCATATGACTTGTGTAGCCCTTATGCTTTGTAATAATGCGTATAGTTTGAGTTAAGTGGAAAGTTGTAAATTTTCTTCTCCTCGTAAAATCTGTGGGAGACTATGCGCTGTACTAATGGTGATGGTTTAAATTGAGTCATTACTATATTCTGGATGGGATCTTGATCATCTAGCTCCTCCCAACCACACCAATGTTGAAGTTGTGCTGCCAAGTAGTATAGTTTGGAACAGCTATTCCCCCCTCTATTTTTTTGCCTGTTGCAGTTTCAAGTTTGATTCTAGGTTTACCATGTTTCCATATGAGGTCTCTAAAGGTCGCATATATTGTCCTAAATAGTTTTGATGTTAACCAAACTGGAGAATTATGTAGTAAAAATAGCAATTGGGGGAGCCACACCATCTTCACCAGATTTGCTCTCTCTATCATAGTCAATGGAAACTTACTCCAGGTTTTACTTTGTTGCCTAAATTTACCTAGAAGAGAAAGCATATTTTTATCTATATAATCTTTAACATTTGGGGTAATTATCACCCCTAAATACTTAAATGATAAGACATACCTTATCTGGTGATTCTGGTGGGGGGAATTTCAATTGTATCAGATCAATGGGCATTATTATGGATTTATCCCAGTTAATATTAAATCCTGAGAATGTACCAAAACGATCAATAAGTGCGAACTTTGGCCAAGGAATTGCATGTATCCCCTAGAAAGACCAGGGCATTGTCAGCAAAGAGTGCCATTTATTATTTTTTCCTCGCCTGAGCATCTCTGAAATTCCACGATGTCTGGGCATTCACGAATAGTTTCCACCAGGGGTTCCACAGCAAGTGAAAAAAGGAGCGGGTACAAGGGACAGCCCTGCCTTGTTCCCCTCTTCAAAAAAAAAAAAAGGGTAGTAAAATTGCTCCGTTAATCTGTACTCTTGCACTCGGAGAGCTATATAACAGTTGTATCCCTTTTATAAATTTTGGTCCTATTCCAAATTGTTTTAGTGAGGACCATAAGTAGTCCCACTCAATACTATCAAATGCTTTGGTCGCATCCAAGGACATAATAGTTCTATTTCTGGTATTATCTATGGGTAATTGTAAATTTAAAAATAAACGTCTGTTATTGGCTACTGATCCATTAGGGACAAAACCCGGTCACAATGTATTTACCAATATATTTTGAAAGTCTGATTGCCATTATTTTTGCCAAAATTTTTACATCTGATGTCAACAGTAAGATTGGATGATATGCATCAGGCCTAGTTTGATCTTTACCCGGTTTCAAGATAGATATAATCACAGCTTCATTAATCGAAGAAGGCAGGGACCCCATCTCGTAAGCATGATTAAAAACTGTTAGGAGATCGGCAATAACACATCTCTTCATATGTTTTATATATTTCTCCCGGTAGGCTGTCCGACCCAGGAGATTTATTATTGGATAGATTGGCCACTGCATCTCTCAATTCTTCCAATGTTAATGGTTTCTCCAATATCTCACTCTCGTCATCTGATAACTTTGGCAAATTAATAGGCTCTAAAAACATTTTCATGCCCCCCTCCTGGTAATCTCATGTTCTACTTTTATATAACTCCTGGTAGAAGGCCCGAATCACTTCCAGAATCTCTGGAGTGTTATTGGTCTTCCCATGTTCAGATGTTTGAATTTCTGTGATAAAGGTTGATGAACACTTTGTCTTTACCACAGAAGCCAATGTATGTCCTGTTCCTTCTCCCTCCTCAAAATAGGGCTGCTGCAAGAAAAACCTTTTATTCTCTGCTTTCTTTATAGCTACCTGTGAGTATCTTTCTTGGCTATTTATCCATTGTGTTTGAGTGTCTTTATTTGGGGTATATATATATATATATATATATTGCTTCAGCTTGCATCATGCTATCCGCAAGGGTTTTTTTTCCCAAGTTCTAAATCTCTTCATTTTTTTTGTTGAGATAAGAAGTCATTTTAAGGTACGCTTTCTGTGTATCTCAGTAAACTAAAGGCGGTGCAGTGGATTTATTTATTTGCTGAAATGTAATGAGCTCTAGTTTTAATATCTTCTGGCGGAAAAAGTGAAATCCAATACGGGTTCATCGTCCATAATCTACCCCCCCCCCCCCCCCCCCATTGGTCCTAAACAAGAAAGATAAACTCAAAGGTGAATGGTCTGATATTCCTCTGGCCTCATATTTGATCTCGCTCAGATATGGTAATAGGGAATAAGACCCCAATGCCAAGTCAATTCTAGATAAAGTATTGAGAATGAAAATTGCCTGCTCGTTGGATTTTGTAGTCTCCAAAGATCAAGCAACCCCATTTCCGCTATATATTTAGCAAAGGCCGTGTCACCCTGTGGATATCGCTTATTCGGTAAGGAGAATTTGTCCAGTGAAGGATCCATGTAATAAAATCACCAGTTACCATACACAAACAATCTGATTTATCAAACACAATAAATACCTTCAAAATATCCGGAGAGTAAGGTGGTGGAATGTAGATATTTGCCACTACACATCTCTGTCCAGCCAAACAGTGCAGAAAAATATATCGGCCCCTACTATCCTTCTTAACCTGCCTACACTGGAAGTTTATTGCGTTGGCTATAAGTATGGATACATCTCGAGAATATGATGTATATGTTGAATGGAACTGAGTTTTAAACCTTTTTTTTTTCTTTAAATAATGTAAAGTGTGGGGAAGTAAATGGGTTTCCTGGAGACAAATTATAGAATGTGAGAATCTCGTCGGTGAAGTAAAAATAGCCTGCCGCTTTGACGGAGTGCCCAGACCTCTAACATTCCATGAGATTATTACATCTCTCTAAGGGGTCATAAGACTATAACACCATATATTTTAATTCTAGTTATATTTACATTGCAAGCTATACTCATACCTAAATAGTCACACAATTGTAAAGTAGGTAAGCAGGGAGCCAAAAAGAATGGAGTGGGGAAAAAGCAAAAGGAAAGAGAAACAAACCGGGAATTCACACTCCATATTTCTTATAAATCCAATCATCATTTGATCCCCAAGTGGTCAAAAATGAAAAGACTAAGGAGAGCGAGGAGACATGGAGAGAGGAGATCTGAGGCAAATGCAAGAAGAATAATAAGCCAATTTTTAATAAGAGGTGTAGACAAACTAACATATAAGGCAAATAAGCCGAAGACAGACTGACAAACACAAAACGGGACAAACAAAAAACAACTATCACAGACCAAAAAAATCAATTATGAGGGTTAACCTCCCTGGCGGTATGATTCTGGCTGGAATTTTGTGCTGAAAGCAGTACACTTATTTTGCATGGAAATGTGATGCTATGTATTATAGGCCTGCAATTCTTAGTAATTACTTCCTTAAACCTGACCAAACAAGACTCTAGTACACATCCCAGATGTGATAAAGTTTAAAACACAAAATCATGATTTTAAATTTTTATATAATATCATTTTATTCAAGAATATAATACAAACTAAAGAAATTTGTCAGACAAAGAAAATTTAATAAACATCCTGAGTGTGGTAAATTTTAAAACAGGGTACAGCACACAGTCCGACGTCACAATCCGGACAATAGAACCGGCTTTCTTTTCTGATTTTCTTCCCCTTGTCATCTTTGTTGGAACAGCAAACCACGCACATCCTGGTAGGTGCTGCCTTTCTTGCGGTTGGTGGTATATAGTCCATAAAGTGACGACCTGTTAGGCGTTCTGGGTTGGCAACACCAGCAGCACGTCGTCCATCTCTGTTTGCATCTACTGATGGCCTCTGGTGTTTGAGGAAAATTTGCTCAGCCACCTTCCAGATAAAATCCGAATGAACAAGAGGCCTGTCACTCCCTGCTGGGTACAAGATGTAGGCGTTCCAAAGGCATTGTTCCAGCAGATGCCTGAAAATCTTTTTGTAATATTTTTTCTGCTGTTTCCGCATAGTTGGGTAAAAGGTCATTGCCTGATCAGCTCGGTCGACACCTCCCATGGTGCAATTATAGTCGATCACGACTTGCAGCTTCAGCACATCTTTCCCACCTTTTGTGTGGACCATGGCAGTGGAGGTACTGTGCACAGTGCTCATGAGACACACGTCTTTTGCCATCATCTTCCCCTTCTGCCAGGCAACACTTTCACCGGTTTTTAGTTTTTTTTTGGCAAACCTAGATGGCATGTCACGTCGGTTAGGCCTAACCGTACCATAAGCATCAGTTTTGTTTTGGATCAAAACCTCGAACAGCTCTGGCGACGTATAAAAATTATCCATGGTGACGCAATATCCCTGGTTCAGTAATGGCTCCAGTAGTGTTAGGACAGATGATGTGGCCATCCCATAGCCGCTGTACCTGGGGTTGAATTTCGTGCCTTTACCGGTGTAAATGACAGAGTTCCATATGTACCCAGTGGATGACTCGCAGAGCATGTAGGATTTGATGCCAAACCACGCTCTTTTCGATGCAATATACTGGATCCAGCTTAGGCGTCCCTTATAGGCCATCAAGCTCTCATCCACACTGACGTCCCTTTCTGGCACGTAGGCCCGCTGGAAATTGTTCCCAATCATTTGGCATACCTCCCAGATTTTTTTGAGCTTGGGCGCAGGATACGTGGCCTTATCAAACTCTTCATTGTTGGTGAAGTGAAAATATTTCATGATGAGGGAAAAACGGTATTCCGACATCACGGTACCAAAAAACGGGGTGGCCAGTAATTTGTTGGTGGTCCAGTACCATTTCTGGCGCGGTTTCCCCACCACTCCCTGGAGAATGAGTCCGAGAAACAGCCAGATGTCCTCTTTAGTTACCGGTTCCCACCTTCTGCTTCGGGAAAACCTGGCATGCGGCGTAGCGGATTGCTGCTCTTGGTAGCGATTTGTCTCTGTGACAATTTTTTGAATTACCTCCTCTGTAAGAAATAATTCCAGGTATGCCAGAGGGTTGCCACGCTCAACTTCGACCTTCATCCCAGGTGATCCAGTGAAGGGAAACCTTGGGGGGCGCTACCTGGTCCGTATCGCACTCAATAGGGCACCAAGTGCGCACATCGCTGATGTCAGGTGCAGGATCATCACCGCTGTCACTTGTCAGATCCGTGTCAGACGACAAATCTCCCCACGACTCGCTATCGCTCAGTTCTGGGAGCAACTCTGTGTCGCTGTCATTCAACTGCTCCAAAGGCGATTTTGTAGCGAGATGGCGCTTTTTGGATTCCATTTTAATTTTTTTATTGGCAAGGGGCACTGGGGCAAGGCAAGGGGCACTGTATCAGTAAGATCTGAGATGATACAGTATAATCCTCTCAGATTACACTGTATCACCTCTATTTATATGTGTGTGTGTTGTGCTGAACTTTTGAATCTCCCGCCCAGTTCCGCTCCCGTGCACCGCTGCTGCTCGCAGGGAACGGAACTAGGAAGTGAGACGCTGTGATCGCGCTGGCGAACACAGCCGAGGACAGCCGAAGACAGTGGAGAGCATCGCTGGAGCCCAGGACAAGGTAAGGGCTCCGCTGTATGCTCTGCACTGCTACCCCGAGCGTGACTCGGGGTTACCGCTCCTGACAAAAAGTCAGCCCCGAGTCACGCTCGGGGTTACCGCCAAGGAGGTTAAACAACCCAAAAAAAAAAAAGATCAAGGCCCTTGGGAGACAATAACACATCAAAAAACACTCATAGGGATTATAGGATCCAAAAGTGGAACCCACCCTGACCAAAAAAAAAGTAACTTTCCATATCATTTAAAATTTATTTATTTGAAAAATGTATTTAAGTGCATATAATTATCCAGCCATTGAGACGCTGAGTCCAGTGATGTAAAAAAAAAAAAAAGTATTGTCCTGGGTCTTTACTCTTAACCTAGCTGGAAACAACATAGCATAGGACAGTTCCAGTTGCCTTACTTCCACATAACCCGCCCTTTGGCGCTGTACATTTGCTGAAAAGTCAGGAAACAAGCTTATCCTTGAACCGTCCATCCGTATGTCTCCTAATTGTCTTGCTCTTTGTAGTTTAAAGTTTTTAAAATAAAAGTTCTAGGTCTTAGTTGCTCTCCCGAGGGTGTAGATCGTACAGCCACTCTATGTGCCCGTTCTACAGAAAAATGTTCTGCTCCCATAATATCCTTAAGCCATCTTTCTATAAATTGCTTTGTCATTTTATTTATTTATTTATTTTTTTTCAAATTTCACAGCTGTTTGTAAAGGAGTCTTCTACTGTACTTATTCTTTCTTCTGCACCCGATATTATTTCATTGTATGCATATCTTGTCTAACCAGACTTCTATCTTCCCTCATTCACTCTAACTTATGAGATGGAGAGTTCACAGACCTATTACATGTATTGACCTCCCTGGCGGTATGATTATGTCAGGAATTTTGTACCAAAAGCGGTACAATTATTTTGCATGGAAATTTGGCGTTTTTATATTGCAGGCCTGCAATTCTTATGAATAACTCACTTAAATCTGTCCAAACCAGAGTCTAGTAGACATCCCGGGTATGATAAAGTTTGAAACACAAAATCATAAATTATAATATAATAAATAACTATAACAATTATTCGATAATGTAATCAAATCAAAAACACTGAAATTTGCTCAGTTGCCGAATTGTCGCTGTCATTAGATTTAGTGTTTGATGATGAATTGTGATTCTAATTTAGTATTGCTGTTTTCTAGCTGGTCTAAAATCACTTTTGACATAAAGGGGATACTTTTTGGTTGCTATGGACAATCTCCAGTTTCCAGGCAGAATTTTATTTATTTATTATATAAAACTACATGCAGGGCACTGGACAGACCACTAGGGACAAAGGGGATGTGAAATTTTTGTTATACAGTACTGTTATCTGTAAGATTACAGTACTGTATGTGTTTTGTGTGTTTTTAACTTTTTTGAATTTGGCGCCGATCTCTGCTCCTGTGCGTCGTAACGTCGCAGGGAACGGAGATCATCGGCACTCGGCACTGTGTGAATCGAGCGGAGGAGCTCGCGCACACACAGCGGCGAGATATCGCAGGATCCAGGGGACAAGGTAAGTAATTTCCCCTGTATGCTGCAATGCAATCCCAAGTCTGGCTCGGGGTTACCGCTTATGGTACTGAAGTTCCACCCCGAGCCAGACTCGGGATTACCGCCAGGCGGGTTAATAGCCTTCATGATATCTGTAAGGGTAATTACATGCTCTGTGTCGGGGCTATTTGGAGTGTTTAATACATTAGAAGATGTAGCTGATAAATCCTGCAAGTCGCTCTCAGAAGCTACATTACTTGCTATTTCCACCGGTTGATTCTTGAGAGTTAACTCAGTGTCCATTATCCCTGCTCCATTAATCTGTCCTTTCGTTGCTGATCCCTGTGGACCCTGTGTTGAATTTAAGGTAGCGGCTTGTACAACGTCCTTAGGCATAGTAGGGGCATGGGCAAATTTTTCAAGTTGAGCTGTTATGTCTTGCTGTTTATTTTGAGATTTAGTTGAATGTTTTTTTATCTATACTGCTCTGTAGGGAGCAATCATTTGTAGGAGCTTCTTCACCCCCATGTCCTTCCTATTTCTGTGTGTCATTCTTACAAGTTGCTGGGTTCACACTGGCTCCCAGTCTCATGGCTCACACTTCAGAAGGTATACACTGCTGTATACTGTACTTATACTCAGTTATATACCCCCCTATAGAGTTAGGGAAATTTACTAACACCATATGCAAATTACTTTATAGTTTTGGCTGTAGGCTAACTGAGAAAGAACTGGTAAGTATAATGAGAGTTGAGGAAAGATTTATTATTAGAGTTGAGCGGACATCTGGATGTTCGGGTATGATGAGTTCGGAGAGTGAACTTCAGAAAAAAGTTTGAGTTCAGGACCGAACTTGACCCCGAACCCGATCCCCATTGAAGTCAATGGGGACCTGAACTTTTGAGGACTAAAATGGCTCTAAAAAAAGTAATGGAAAGGGCTAGAGGGCTGCAAATGGCAACAAAATGTTGTTAAGAGCATGGTAAGTGCTCTGCAAACAAATGTGAATAGGGAAATTAACTTAAAATAACTTAACTTTAAAATAATATGCCGGAGGCCCCCTTCTCAGCAGAAGAGGTACAGGAAGTCATTAAGAACCTCAGAAACTCAACGGCACGATGCCACACATATGGTGGAAATGCTCCAGAATACGCCTTCTGGAAAAAAATATTTAATTTAATGGATAAGCTAGTCGGAAAATAAAATACTTTGAAATAAAAATAAAATAAAAATTATAATCTTGACCTAGGAGAATGAGGTCCATAAGGAGTAGGAGCTTGATGTGGCGGTGGAGGAGGACGAGGTAGCCAACACTGGTTCAAAAATACAACAATGGCTGGGTAAGGCCAGTGATGTGTCGAATTCTGTCCCCCGTCGGATAGTGTCCGCCCTGTACTGCGCTTGCTCAGTACGGACAAGGGGATTTTCGAAAATCTCTGAAGACGAATGGCGCCTGCGCGGTGAGTCCAGGTTCTAGCCATACCATCTGAGGTTGAAGCCGAGCCAAGCGAGGCCGTGCCCGAAGTGTGGCAAGCGAAGCGAGCCTGTGAGGGGCCCTGTTACTATGTGCTACCGTATGTACAGTGGTGTGAAAAAGTGTTTGCCCCCTTCCTCATTTCCTGTTCCTTTGCATGTTTGTCACACTTAAGTGTTTCGGAACATCAAACCAATTTAAACAATAGTCAAGGACAACACAAGTAAACACAAAATGCAATTTGTAAATGAAGGTGTTTATTATTAAAGGTGAAAAAAAATCCAAACCATCATGGCCCTGTGTGAAAAAGCGATTGCCCCCTAAACCTAATAACTGGTTGGGCCACCCTTAGCAGCAACAACTGCAACCAAGCGTTTGCGATAACGTGCAATAAGGCTTTTACAGCGTCCTGGAGGAATTTTGGCCCACTCATCTTTGCAGAATTGTCCTAATTCAGTTACATTAGAGGGTTTTCGAGCATGAACGGCCTTTTTAAGGTCATACCACAACATCTCAATAGGATTCAGGTCAGGACTTTGGCTAGGCCACTCCAAAGTCTTCATTTTGTTTTTCTTCAGCCATTCGGTGGTGGACTTGCTGCTGTGTTTAGGATCATTGTCCTGCTGCAGAACCCAAGTTCGTTTCAGCTTGAGTACACGAACAGATGGTCGGACATTCTCCTTCAGGATCTCTTGGTAGACAGCAGAATTCATAGTTCCTTTTATCACGGCAAGTCTTGACTGAAGCTTTGCCTGAAGCAGCAAAACAGCCCCAGACCATCACACTACCACCACCATATTTTACTGTTGGTATAATGTTCTTTTTCTGAAATGCAGTGTTCCTTCTACGCCAGATATACTTGGACACACACCTTCCAAAGAGTTCCACTTTTGTCTCATCGGTCCACAGAATGTTGTCCCAAAAGTCTTGGGGATCATCAAGATGTGTTGTGGAGAAATTGAGACGAGCTTTGATGTTCTTTTTGCTCAGCAGTGGTTTTCTCCTTGAAACTCTGCCATGCAGGCCATTTTGCCCAGTCTTTTCCTGATGGTGGAGGCATGAACGCTGACCTTAACTGAGGCAAGTGAGGCCTGCAGTTCCTTGGACGTTGTTGTGGGGTCTTTTGTGACCTCTTGGATGAGTCGTTGCTGCGCTCTTGGGGTAATTTTGGGCGGCCGGCCACTCCTGAGAAGGTTCACCACTGTTCCATGTCTTCGCCATTTGTGGATAATGGCTCTCACTGTGGTTCGCTGAATTCCCAAAGCTTTGGAAATGGCTTTATAACCCTTTCCAGACTGATAGATCTCAATTACTTTCTTTCTCAATTGTTCCTGAATTTCTTTGGGTCTCGGCATGATGTGTAGCTTTTAAGGATCTTCTGGTGGACCTTACTGTGTCAAGCAGCTCCTATTTAAGTGATGCCTTGATTGTGAACAGGTGTGGCAATAATCAGGTCTGGGTGTGGCTAGAGAAATTGAACTCAGGTGTGGACAACCACAGTTATAGTATGTTTTAACAAGGGGGGCAATCACTTTTTCACACAGGGCCATGATGGTTTGGATTTTTTTTCACCTTTAATAATAAACACCTTCATTTACAAATTGCATTAAGTGTGACAAACATGCAAAGGAACAGGAAATGAGGAAGGGGGCAAACACTTTTTCACACCACTGTACACTTGGATGGTGGGGCTTGAACCTGCACTCACTGCGCAGGGGCCGTTCATCAGTGGAGATTTTGTGAATCTCCTTGTCCTCCGTACTGCGCAAGCGAAGCGCCTGCGCAGTAAGTGGCCGGACACTATATGATGGCCGGACAGTTTTTGTCAGAACACCGGTATACATGTCTATTCTGCATAAGGTACGGACAAGTCCTGTGGGATCCATGCCTGGTTAATTTTAATGAACGTGAGCTTGTCCACATTGGCTCTGGACAGGCGGCTGTGCTTGTCTGTGATAACGCCCCCTGCCGTGCTAAATACACGTTCAGATAATACACCGGCTGCAGGGCAGGCCAGCACCTCCAAGGCATAAAGGGCAAGCTCAGGCCATGTGCCCAATTTGGAGACCCAGAAGTTGAAGGGGGCAGACCCGTCATTCAGTACGTGTAGGCGTGTGCACACACATTGCTCCACCATGGTGGTGAAATGCTGCCTCCTGCTAAGACGTTCCATCTCAGCTGGTGATGCTGGTTGTTGTGGCGTGCTGAGAAAGCTTTTCCACATTTCAGCCATGCTAACCCTGCCTTCTGAGGTGCTGGCGGTGCCCCGGCTGCATTGGCGACCTCTTCCTCCTCCTCTGCCTTCGCCTTGTGCTTCAACCGTACCCCCGCTGTCAGGTGGGAATGCCACCAGCAGCACATCTACCAGCGTGCGCTTTTACTTGCGCATCTTACGATCACGCTCCAGTGCGGTAATTAAGGACGGTACGTTGTCCTTGTAACGGGGATCCAGCAGGGTGGCCACCCAGTAATCCGCACCAGTTAAAATGTGGGCAACTCGGCGATCATTGCGGAGACACTGCAGCATGTAATCGCTCATGTGTGCCAGGCTGCAGCATGTGTTTTTGCAATAGAATACACCCAGAGTATGTAAACGATGCATCTCAAAACCTGCAAAAATGCAGAAAATGCTATTCAAAAAAAATGTTTTGCCCTAAAAAGTTTTTATTTGAATAGCACAATAGTAATAGTAAAATCTTTTTATATTTTTTCAAATAAATGATTTAAACTAAGTTTTGTTCGTCCTTAAAATCTTACTGTATTGGGGGTTACTAGTGTTTCTCTTCGGAGAATTCACAATAAACCTATATCAGGATGTTGGCAACACTTTATAGGAACTATATGTTTCTAAAAATGGTTCAGCAAATTTTGTACTAGAATACACCCACAGTATGTACAGGGTGTATCTCACAGTAACATATGCAGTGCTGGTGCACTGAGCTTGCAGATAAGTTATATTTCTCTGGCACTTGGCTCATGGCAGTGTAAAAAGGCTGTGCACTGCAACCCAACCAGGTAAATCTACATCGATCACTGACTTATTAGAATAGATTTCTGAATCTGGACTCCTAAATAATTCTCTCTCCCTCAAAGCAGCCACAGGAACCTTGCCCTACACTCTTTTCTCTCAGTGCAGTGTAAAAATCTTGTGCACTGCACCCACACAACTAAATCTATGTAGATTGCTGACTAATTAGAATAGATATACAACCCTCCCCCAGCTACAATGGGAGTATTGAAGGAGGCAGTAATATTTATGTCAGAATATCCAGAGGCACATGTTGTATGTATGGGAGATTTCAATATGTGTTTAGATCCAAAGATAGACAGGTTTGGGAGAAGTAAGCAAAAAGGAGTGGTAGGGTCAAAGGTGTTGGAGAAATTTATGAATGAAGTAGGTTGGACCGATTTTATGGAGGATCAGAAACCCAGGGATTTGGTCTTATTCATGGCATGCACCAGGAAGAGGGTGCATGTCTAGAATAGACATGGCAATGGGGAACGAAAAGATCCTGCCAATGGTTCGATCTGTAGCTTATATGACGAGAGGGGTGTCTGATCACTCTGGATTAACCTTTGAGCTAAAAATAGGCCCAAAAAGAAGACGACCGGGTTATAGGATACAGGCTCAATGGTTAACCCAGACAGGATCAAACGATAGAATACCAGAGCAATTGGGAATGTTCTTGGAAGCACATGGGAATAGGAAAATAGATGGAGTACTTTGGGATACATTCAAGGCATACCTGAGGGGAATAACAAGATCAACAATATCATACATAAAACGTACTAATAGACAGGAAGAAGAGAAAATGGAACAGTTATGTGCACAGGCAGAAAATAGGGTCATAGGTGACCCCTCAAATATAAATCAAATAAGATGGGCAGCTTTAGCACGGCAATATAAGAATCAACTAATAATTAATGCTATCCATGATTTCGAGTCTGAGTGATCACGCTCGGAGCAGTTGTGACACTCCAATATAAAGGTGAGTCAATTTAGACCCTACAACTGACACGGGGTTATTAGGGGGGATGCTTTGAGTAATACCCTCCCAGCAACAAGATCGAAGTGGTAGCTCAGCAAAATGTATGGGTCGTGTTCTAGGCTCTAGTTAGTGTTAAGTTGGCTTATCTATGTGACCTCCCCAGTACATATAGTTTGTTCGCCATAATAAACATGTCATTTGTTTATGTCCATTCATCTGTATACCTTGTCCATACTCATACAATGTGAATGCATTTTGCTTGTTCAATGTGAATGTATATGTTGAAAAAAGAGTTAATAAAAATGTTTTAATCAAAAAAATTATTAATGCTAAACGTAAGAAATTCCAACATGCACAAAAAAAAAATAAAAAAAATTTTTTTGAACAAGGACAGCAATCTAATAAGATGCTGAACTTCCTGATAAGGCGGTAAACCCCATCATTAGCAATATCAGAGGTGAAAAATGAGGAAAGGGAGACGGTAAATACATTAGATGAGATACTTGAGACCTTCTAAAAATATTGCATTAACATGTATACATTAACACTGACTTGTACAAGAGAAGAGATAGAGGATTACCCGAAGGACTTAGATTTTCTTAAATTAACAGAGGAACAAAAAGAGGAGATAGAGAGAGACATAGAGGAAGAGGAAGTACGAGAAGCTATCTTCTCTTTGGGAAAGGGTAAATCCCCAGGGCCAGATGGCATACCATTGGAAATGTATCAGCCATATGCAGAGATTATGGTACCAGTTATGACCAAAATGTATGAAGAGGCGTTTCGAAGGGGAGAAATGCCTGCCTCCATGTATGATGCTACAGTTATACTGATACCAAAACCAGACAAAGATAGAACGGAATGTGGGTCGTACAGACCAATTTCATTACTAAATATAGACTACAAAGTACTGGCAAAAGTACTTGCCAAAAGGCTTAACCAGGTAATTCTATCTATAATAGCGGAGGATCAAACTGGATTTATGCCAGGGAAATCCACCTCAATTAATATCAGAAGAACGCAATTTATGATACAAATGAGAGAGTTTATTCCAGAAACAAGTGCCTTGGCATCGTTGGATACGGCCAAGGCATTTGATTCTATAGAATGGGAATTCCTACAGACAGTGCTGGAAAGGAACGGATTTGAGGAAAAGTTTAGAAAATGGGTGAGAATAATTTATAAACAACCATGCTCCAATCTGTTAATAAATGGTATATTATCTCCTACAATAAAATTATATAGGGGAACAAGACAGGGTTGTCCAATGTCACCGCAACTATTTGCCCTGGCAATTGAGGCACTGGCAAATAGATTTAGGCAATCAGATAAATATAAAGGGATTAAAGTTGGGAAAAAAAACGAACATATAGGCTTATATGCGGATGATATTATATTATATATGGGAGATGCGCAAGCATCTTTGACGGAAGCAATGAGAATAATAGAAATATACGGAAGGGTCTCAGGGTTAAAAATAAATTGGCAGAAATCCGCACTGATGCTTTTAGGTACAGGTAATGAAAGGAGAGTTCAGACCCCATTAAAAATAGTTGAAGTGTTTAAATATTTAGGAGTAAATATTACGTTGAAATCTGAAGAAAATATGGAAGCCAATATACTCCCATTAGTAGAGCAAGTTAAGAGAAAATTGGAAATATGGATAAAGCTACCAATATCAATGGCAGGTAGAATTCAGTTGATAAAATCTATTCTACTACCCAAGTGTTAGTATATGTATTTGCACACTCCCCGGTAAAAATACCAAGACAGATATTTAAAAAATTTAATTTGCAGATGACTCGGTTCATCTGGGCATATGGAAGATGCAAATTAAAATTTAATAAATCACAAAGACCAAAGACAGAAGCTGGGCTGGCCCTCCCGGACCTATATTTATATTATTTGGCAGGGCAACTGAAACATTTAAGATCATGGGTAGGACAGGAAAAAATAACAAGGATAGAGGAATATCTTCTTAGCAAAATGCAAATAGATGATTTAATGATGGGATTAGAAATAAAAGATCTGAGGAGAGTGGGAGTAAAAATCCCCCTACTGAAAGTGGCAAGGACAGTATGGAGGGAAGCTAAGAAATTGACGGGATTTGTTGGTATCCCAACAGAAACAGCCCTTTGGAATAACCCAAAATTTGAACATCTGGAAACATTTGAGGACAGTAAATTTTGGAAGCAGAACAAGATATTAACTATTGGCCAGCTTTATGATAAAAATGTAATATTAACTTATGAACCTGTGTAAACAATATAATTTACTGAGTAAACAGTTCTACAGATACCTTCAGTTGAGGCAGGTGCTACAGGCACAGTTTAGAAGGGAGGAATTAAAAATATCTAAATATCCCCTTATAGGCATCTTGAGATCGCAGGGACCAAAGGGATTAATAGCCAAAATCTATACACATCTGCTAAAGAAGAAAATAGGAAAAAAAAGGGATAAGTGGCAGGCGGCTATCCCAAACATGAGCGATCATGAATGGGATGAAGCCTGCACTTCTTAGTTGAATGTATCCCCTGCAATGAACAACAGGATAATACAGATAAATATAATACATCAGACGTATTTGGCTCCAAACAGACTGTAGGATGGTTGAACCAAGATGTACTAGATGTGGGCAGGGGGGAGCAGACTTTCTTCATGTAATGTGGTACTGTGGTAAAATAGGGAAATATTGGCAACAGGTAGTTAGGAAAATAGGAAAAGTTTTGAATAAACCTTTTATGGCCACGATGGAATTATGTTTGCTGGGGATACTAAGGGGAGAGACAATAGAGATAATAATACCTTCCTAAAGGAAGGTACTATTTTTGGCAAGAAAACAAATAGAAAAATGGATTCAGCCATATCCCCCGACAGTAACCCAATGGGTGAGAGCAGTAAACCAGGTCCTACCCTATGTGAACAAAGGGGAAATGGGCGGAGATATGAAAATATATGGGCAAAGTGGAATAGATCATGGTTAACAGTGGATATAGGAACACCTAAAAACATAGTATAAGGTGACCATAGATGGTGAGAGAGAATGGAATGAATGAGAGGAGAAAATGTAAATATAACTTGTATTGTATAAAGCATATAAAAATGTACAATGTAAATTATGTAAGGAAAAAGATTTTGTAATAAAGAGTTAAAAAAAAAAAAAAAAGAAGATGCTAAGGAAGACCTTTTCGCCATCTCAAAGTGAAAAAAAATAAATAAATAAAAAATGTTAAAAAGAGAGGATCCCTCTCTCAGAGCCCTAAGCTACTCAGGGACCACGGATAGGACAAAACAAGGGGAAAAAAAAAAAAAGAAGGGGAACACACAAAGGGATATGAACAGTGTCCAAAAAAATAAATAAAAAACACGACCCCTACCCGAGGGCTGATGTACCTACAAAGGGGTGAAGTGGGTGAACACAAAGGATGACTTAGTAGAGACCCGGGACTAGCATAATAAAAAATGCCCTATCCTCCACATAGACTCATACTGTATATACTGAGGTCAAAAGAAATCCCATCCAGATGATCCGAATGGCATGGGCCGCGTGGATACCCCAAAAAAAAAAGAAAAAAAAACACCCCACAGATGAGCACCCATATATTCAGTTCCTATGGGGGCCTAAAAGTATTTCCCCAACATTGATCCAAATATAATATAGGTCATACCTCACAGTTGATGTTGCCTGCCTTTTTGGCTTTGCTTTTTGGCACCCTGTTGTCGCAACTCGAACACACCAATGTGACCAGTGCAACGCAACCCATGCAATGTAATCATTACAGCCACATACTATAGCATATACTATCCAACCTTGCAACAACATGAGCCCGTCTATTCTCTTATAGGATCAGGAGAAAACAACACGTGTATCAATATATCTATTTTGTATTCTAATATATGACACATGATGACACATAACACATGATGGCATGATAATAGACATAGACATAATAGACATCATTCTGCACCAAAAAAAGAAAAGAAAACTTTTACTATCAAATTGCTCATCAATGCCCCTCACACATAACCCTCTCATGCCACCATATGCCACCAAAGGTCACATACCATAAAACACTCATCATTTTAATAAATGCTAATTTACTTTTAATTCTCCGTTAATTTTCAAAAAAAAAAAAAAAAGAGAGAACACCTTCTCCCCCCTTTTCCTCCCCCCCCCCCCTTACATCAGTCTATAATCTACAACTATCTCATAATATATTTATATATATATATATATATATATATATATATATATATATATATATATATATATATATATATATATATATATATATATATATATATATATATATATATATATATATATATATATATATATATATATATACACACACACACACACACACACACACACACACACACACACACACACACACACACACACACATTAGGGATTGCACTACTCATCAATCATTGCATTTTTCCTTGCAGTGCAATGCTACGCAATGCAATGCATGTTAAAAACAATAAAAATAATAAAATATATAAAAAAAATTAGTAAGCCTAAATTTAGTATTGATTTAATCCAATCTTAACTAGACTGTTTATCATTTATCCATATTTCTATATTACTATAGTACATACCCATACTACATAATATATTTTTAATAACCTTTTATCATTTTTTCATTTTACAATTTTTAGGAGAAATAATGGAAAATTTATATCAAATACTTACCGTAGTTTTCCTTTCCTGATGGACTCCATGGCAGCCTACGTATGGGTTAATCCCACCCCCTCATACCTCATAGGACCCTTCTCCCATAAATCTCTGGGCCAGAGACTGTGTTCCATAATTTAGCCTACTCCAGCCACTGGGAGGGAACTCCTGCTGCCATGGAGTCCATCAGGAAAGGAAAACTACGGTAAGTATTTGATATAAATTTTCCATTATTTCTCCTAAACATTGTAAAATGAAAAAATGATAAAAGGTTATTAAAAAGATATTATTATGTAGTATGGGTAGTATTTGATATACATTTTCAGTTTTCCTGACAGACTCCATGGCAGCCTATGTATGGGAAATAACTAGCCATACACACCCAGGTGGGCAGAGTGCTGGACAAAAGAAAAAGGTTTAATTGGCACTATCAACAGACAAGATACCAATATCTGATACTTTAACAGAAGATAACAAGGCTGGCTCTATGCAGTATTGTGCCATGAACGTGTTAATTAAAGACCACGAGGCCACCTTGCAAATAACTTCTTGAGCCACGTGACGCCACCCATGATGAAGACACACTTCTAGCTGAGTGAGCAGTCACCGCTTCTGGAGGCGCCAAGCCCTTGGCTTTGTAAGCCCACTGAATGGCCTGAACAATCCATGCTGCGATAGATCTGGAAGAGGCACGCATTCCCTTATTCTTCCCATGAAAAAGAACAAACAGGTGGTCAGTCTGATGGAAAGAAGCTGTAGCTTCAAGATACTGACTTAGAGCTTTTCCAACATCTAAGGGATGAACACTGGAATCCTCGGTAGATCTGAAAGTTGGTAGAGCAATCTCCTGATTGTCATGAAACACAGATGCCACTTTGGGGAATTAAAAATACCCGATCAGGAAAAAGAAAGAAAAAGAAATCCCAGAGAGCTGATTTCAGAAACCCTCTTGGCCGATGTTATAGCCACCAAGAAGGCAACTTTTAGAGAGAGTCATTTGATAGAGGACTGATCTTCATGTTCCAACTCTCTACCTGAGAAACAAACTAGGACAAGATCCCAATTAGAGAATCTTGGCTTTTTCTGAGGTCTGAGCCTTATTGCTCCTCTTAAAAAACTACTGAGTAAGAGGGTGTCTAGCCCAGGAAACACCATAAAGGCAGAGATTGCAGAGACTTGGACTTGCAGTGAACTGACTGACAATGAGAGATCCAAGCCCGATTGTAGGAAGCCCAGGATATCATGTATCTTTGGGTTATTGCAAGAACCTTCAGTGGAAGAGGTGTAGTCTGCACACTTTATTCAAATCCTCTGGTAGACCCTGTTGGTAACTGCTCTTCTGGCATTTAATAATGTGGAGATGGCCCTACTTGGACAGCCTAGGGCCTCCAACCTTCCCCTCTCAAGAACCGTATCAGATGTAGATGGTCCGGGCATGGATGTAGAATTGCCCCTTGTGTTAGGAGATCTGGTCTGAAGGGGAGAGGAACTCGGTCCCGGAAGCTGAGTTGCATCAGCAGTGGAAACCATGGCCTGTTTGCCCAGTACGGGACTATCTTTGCTTCTTCCATCCAGAGCCTCGACAGAAACCAGAAAATGACAGGAAAGGCATAGGCCCTGTGGAACCGCCAATTGTCTGTCAGAGCATCTATCTGAAAGCCTGGGGACACACAGACCTCGTGTAGCATCTCTCTAGTCTGAAGTTGCATGGGGAGACGAACAAGTCTACTTCCGGAATGACTCCCAGGGACAGGACCCACCTGAAGACTTCAGGGGGGAAAGTCCACTCGTTGTCCAGAGAAACTCTTGACAGAACATCTGCCTGAACGTTCTGTACTCCAGTGAGATAGACAGCTGTCAGGTTGGCCAGGTTTTTCTTGGCCCAGATCATGATGGGCTCTATTCCCTTCAACAGGGAGAGACTGCGAGTACCCCCCTGTCTCTTGATGTATGTGACTGCCGTCGTGTTGTCTAGTCTTAGGAGGACTGAGGCTCCTGCTGTTAAGTGGTAAAAGGCCTGCAGAGCGCAGAACGCTGCCCGGAGTTCCAGAACATTGGAGACTTTCCTGTGAGAGGGAAAATTCCATATGCATTGGGCTACTTCTGTCATGCAGACAGCGCCCCAGCCCCTGTTGCTGGCATCTATAGTGATGGTGACCCAAGACACAGGTGCAATAGAGTGACAATTGAGGAGGTTCCTCTGTTGTAGCCACCAAGGAAGGCTCTCCCGCATGAATGAGGTTATTCGGATAGAGTGATCCCGAAGCCCTGGGTTCCACTGCTGGAGGAAGCCCTTCTGGAAGGGCTGCATTTTCCACTAAGCCCACTTTACCATGGGTGTTGTTGCCACCATGGTGCCGACAATTTTTAGGCATTGAGAGGCTCGGAGATTAGAGGATGAAATTGCAAGCTGAACTCTGTCCCAGGTCACTGGAATTTTTTCAGGGGTAACGAGATGGTGCTCTTGATAATGTTGAAGTGTGCCCCGAGGAATACCAAGGACTGCGTAGGATCCAGATGGCTCTTTTCCAGATTCAGAAGCCAACCAAACTCGAGTAGAGTGGAGATGACCTGGGATCTGTGGAGTAGCAACTGCTCCCTGTCCCGAGATAACAGCAGGTCATCTACATAGTGATACAGACGGATATCTCTGGTCCTGATCAGAGCCACGACAGCCACAATAGTTTTGAAAACACACAAGGCGATGTCGTAAGCCCGAAGTGGAGACAGGTGAACTGCAGATGGATTTTATCGACAGTAAAGCAAAGGTATTTCTGGAATTCTGACGCTATTGGAACATGGAAGTAGGCATCAACACAAACCAATTGCCTGGTTGGATTGCTTGACTGATCATGAGCAGTGTCTCCATCTTGAACTTCTCCTTCTTGATAAAAGAATTCAAGTGGGTTACGTCTATAACTGGCCTCCAGGAGCTGTTTTTTCTTCAACACCATGAAGAGGGGCGAGTAGACCCCTTGAAACTTTTATTCGGCTGGAACTGGAATTGCAGCGCCTTGAGCTACAAGGGAGTCTGCATAGGACAGGAGAATGAGCTTTTTCTCTTCCAAAAGAGGCAAGCATGCCGACTCACTCTGTCTGGGCAGGCGCAAAATATCATAAAGACTTAGGGGCTTCTTGTCCACCGGAAGATGCCCCTTTTGAAAACTTCTGGCCTGAAGACTATTTTTTCTTCCAGGTCTTCCTGAACTCACGGCCAGGCCTATAGCGGTGAGCATCCCTTGCTCTATCTGAACCTTGCCTGAGCTGTGTTCTCTTCTGGCCACAAGGCACGCTTAACCGTGACAGATGACAGCATGATCCTAGCCACCAGGCGAATTATGTCTAAGGAAGCCTCAACCAGAAAAGCCGCCGCCAACCTTAGCTCATGAATAGGTGATTCATCGGTAATTATTGCGACGAGTACACGCAAAAAGGGGAAATTGGGGTGTTCTTTTTTGAGGTTTTTAAAATATTTCCTCTGTTTGGAGGGTGCCTCCCACTGGCTCTTCCGATTTCAAAGCTTCTTTGGCAGCTTTGACCAGCTGTGGTACTAGGGAAAATTCAAAACCTGCACCAGGGTCATCTATCTCCACCTCACTGAGGCTTCAATTGAGGAATGGCTCGGCTGTGAAGGGCCTGAAGCCTCGAGATCATCCCTAATAGGGACTGACATAGTGTTGCCCACAGAGTTATGGGTATGACCAGAATCCGCTTTACTTAGGGTCTCACGGACCACCTTTCTGACCAGTGCTTCCACTTGTTGGTCGCCACCCTCTCTTTCTCTTGCGCCTTTAGAAAAGCATCGCACGCAGATCGATTTGCCTTCAGGAACCTGGGCCCAGCATACCCAGCAGGCTTTCCTCACAGAGCGGCTGGAGTGACAGTGAGAGTGTCGCCCAGAGGTGGTTTTTGACTCCTCTCTGTGGTGCCTAGATCTAAAGGGAGATCTATGACGTCTGGAGCTTGAAGAGGAATGACGACTTTGAGACCCAGGACGGTCTTTGCCATGCTTTGGTGTTCAGACCTAGAAGTGAAAAAAAAAAGGGTTAAGTGCTCCTGAATGAGTGAACCCAAGCATCACAGGCAGAAAATAACTAAATCCTACCTGCAGTGCTAGGGTTGGCCACAGGAGGGCAGTGACAGAGCCATGGCAAGGCAGTTTGAAACTGAAATGAACCATTAAAGCCTTATGAGAAACAGGAGTGACAACAGACATGAGAGAGCACATAACAAACATAGCCAGCACCTAGGGAGCCTGAAGCAAACAATTTACCTTGTAAACCAGAGACCAGTGTCTGGGGAAACCGCTGCATAAGCCTACAAGTCATCCCAAGGAATAGCTGCTTTGACAACTATTTAAATCTGCCACCATTGACGATGTCACCGCCCCACAGCGCGCCTGCGCCGGAAAACGTTGCCACCTTACGCGACCGCTGCCGCCATTTTGGTGAAACCATAGCTGCACGAACCAAGCACAGAATCTTTGTTTGCGGCTTGCAGATGCGCAGACAGGTCCTGCGACTTCCTGAAACAGTGAGCTGGAACGCAGCTGTGCTCCAGCCGCCATGGCCACTCACTGGAGCTTGATAGAAAATAAGGAGACACACAAAACACAGAGATACGGCTGCCATATAAAATGAATATCTTTGTACATTACCACCACCACCACGGCATGTAATCCGGACCAGAACCTGGGACCGGGGAGCTGTTCACTCGACCCACCGCACGATCGGGCGTTTACAAGGCCTCCGGCTAATAGCTGGGACGTTTGGCCATATTGCCGCTTGCCTGCCAATGGCCAGGTTAGTAAGCACTTCATGGTATCGCATCAAATCATCCATGTCCACCTGCTAATAGCTAGGATTGCTGGACTTCAGAGAGGATCACCGCTAACCACCAACGTATCGCTGTGCACACCGCCAGGCCTAGATTACAGGCTCTGTGGCTTACGCATGCGTTTGCAAATGCGTGCGGACTAAACCCCTGTTTTTAACGCATACTGTTAGACAGGTTAATTTGGTTGTCTGCGAGCTGGTGGTAAGTAGGCTTGGTTTTTCCCTGGGCATTCCCCAGGTTTTGTTGTTATCTGCTTTAGCCTTCCAATGCTACTTACTGCGATAGCCAGCTGTAGATGGGGACGGTGGCAAGTTTTTGTTAACACATAGTGTTTGTATTGGTCCAGCAACGCACCAACACCTTTGCAGCCATTGTGCAATCTGCTGGGCGTTTGGTGTGCTCCTGTACCTTTAAGAAGGGGTGGCTCCCCTTCAGTCCACCTGCCCTCATCTACCCATCAGAATGCATGTGCCTCCACTGTGGGGACACTCTTAGTTTAGTGTTAGGACCACAGATATCAGGGTGCCTTGACGAGGCTCTGTGGCTTACGCATGCGTTTGCAAATGCGTGCGGACTAAACCCCTGTTTTTAACGCATACTGTTAGACAGGTTAATTTGGTTGTCTGCGAGCTGGTGGTAAGTAGGCTTGGTTTTTCCCTGGGCATTCCCCAGGTTTTGTTGTTATCTAGATTACAGAAAACTTCATGAAAAGGTAAGACTTCATCTTGGTCCTAGGAGGAGGAAAAAAAAAGGAACACGGCCTCTGGCCCAGAGCAAAGATTTATGGGAGAAGGGTCCTCTGAGGTATGAGGGGGCGGGTTTAACCCATATGTAGGCTGCCATGGAGTCTGTCCGGAAATTGAATTCATTACTAATCATTGCTAATCAAAATCACAGTTATTTACAGTTATTCTGAAAAAAAAAAAACAAAAACACTCCCAACAAGACCAAACAAAACCAACCCCCCCCCCCCCTCGACCACCTTCAGCATAATGTGTCTCTATTATATCTCTCCCCCCCCCCCCCCCAAAAAAAAGGGGGGAGAAAAGATAGCAAGGAAAAAAAAAAAATAATCTTTATAGTTCATTCATTTAATTTACTGTTTACAAATGGAGTATTCTTCCCTATTCTATTCTTCCCCGTCTTCATCAATTTCTTCCTCCTTTTAACTCCTTTCAACTCTTAATCTCTTGTCGCTGTCTATTGTTATTACTGCTATTTCTGATGGCATGCGTATCTCAGAGCTCTCCAAATTCAGTATTGGGGCTACAACATCCCCTCCCCGACGTTCAATTCTCCTAAATGGTGTGAAAGTCTGGGGCCATGTTATAATCGGGAGCTCTGGCAACCCTAATAGACTTTGTATGGCAGGAATATCAGATGGCTCACGTATACTAAACCACCTGCCATCACTCTTGATTTGGAGTTGAAATGGGAAGTTCTAGCGATATAAGAGAATGCGATCTTGCAACATTTTAAGCAGATGCCTTAGGGCCTTTCTTTTCTCCAATGTAAATCGACAAAAACCATGTAGTAAATAAACAAATGTCCCATTGATGTTAACTTGACCCTTTTCTCTAGCCTTCCTCATAATCTCCTCTTTTTCTCTGTAGAAGTGTACGCGGCATATAATATCTCTTGGCTTAGTGGAATCTTTATTCCGGGGACCTATAGCTCGATGGACTCTGCAAGCTCCATATTAGAAGCCTCAGGCTTTTCCAATAAAGAGTTAAATATTTTTTTGACTAATGCTATAAGGTTCTCAGTACCTGATAACTCTGGTACCCCCCTGATCCGAATATTGTTCCTTCTATTGCGGTTGTCCTGGTCCTCCAATAGTTGAAACACTGTATGTATATGATCCTTGTGGGTATCTATACGCTGCTCCTGACACTGTAAAGAGCCCGTCAGAAACTCTATGGACTGTTCCAGCTCCACGGTCTTTTCCCCAGTTACCTGGATCTCAATTTTTACAGACTGAAGCTCTCTCTAAAAGCCCTGCTCCAAATGTTGCACAAATGCCTCCATTTCATTACGTGTAGGTAATGCATGAAGATATTCCCTCAAGTCTCCTTCTTCTAGACCCAAAGCAGTTTTTGTCTCTGCCACCATGTCAGAACCACCAACCACTTTTACATCTTGTTTAACCCCAGCTGAGGAAAAAGAAGGGGGGGTAGTGGAGGTGGATACAGATATTGCATGTATTGCAGACGGTGGAGGCAGGTAGTGGATGCAGTTGTGGATGTGGATACAGGATGCAAGGTGAATGTGGATGCAGGGTGGAAAAGAGGAGAGGGAGATTCCATTAAAGCATTTACATTTGCATTTGCTGCACTTACCTCACCTGTCCTAGCTGGATTCAATGATTCTGGATCATGGAGACCCTTAGATGGTGACAACGCACTCATGACGATAGATGGAGGTAGAGGATGCAGGGCAGAATGCAGGGGGGCACGAACGGCACAAGCAGCTTCTCTAAAGCTTCCCGGCTTTAGCTTTGATGTGTGGGAGCGGGTCCGGCCACCAACAGGCACGTAGGTTAACGCAGCAGCTTCAGGCAAATGGCTAGTTATCCTGAATGCACCCCCCCCCCCTTCTCCGTCCCATGGAACCCAGAAAAAGCCACTGAATTGCTGTTTTAAACTTATAGTAAACCTGCGGAGGACTCGCAATGGGACAGCAACAGCAAACCAGCAGGACACAGTCAAAATTAAAAAGACTGGCAAAAACAGCGGCAGAATCAGCAAGGATAGCAGGGACGGCAGCAGCTGCAGACTTCACACAACTTCACATGGCTTCACACGCTGACTTTCAGGTGAGGATTTGTGGATCAGTGAATCAACAAACCCCGGTCTCAGCTGGAGCTCAGAGCATGACTAGCACACTCCTTCCTCCATGTCCAATCATTTTATTTTCTAAGTAGTTGCAATTTACAAATGTGTGTAAAACAAAAAGTAACAAGGAAAGTCTTGCAGTTGGATCAAAATGTCAAAAGGCATAGTAAAACAAATTATAAGTGGTCATTGTACAACACTGCAGACTTGAAATTGTTCATCCTACAACAGAGCACGTAGGGCACTTTGAGGTTTCTCTTGACGCTACTCTACACACAATCGCACCTTCTGACAACAAAATCCATGTTTTTTTCCGACGGATGTTAGCTCAAACTTGTCTTGCTTACACACGGTCACACAAAGTTGGTCAGAATTTGCGAACGTCAAGAACGCGGTGACGTACAACACGTACGCCGGCACTAGAAAGAGGAAGTTCAATACCAAGTGCGCGACCCTTTTGGGCTCCTTCTGCTAATCTCGTGTTAGTAGAAGTTTGGTGACAGACGATTCACGCTTTTCAGCCTCCTACTTTTCCGATTGTTACTGCTCTTCAGTTTGTGCTTGTGGGTTCGTATTTCTATTACGTATCTGATTTTTAGCTCCGGCCTTTGTTTTTCAGTGCTTTCTGTTAGTTCGTTCTGACCAGCCGACCCTTTTGAAGCCATGAGGACCCTCACCCCGGACCAGAGGGTTTATAACTACCCTCTGGCCAGAGCCAGAAGAGTGGTGGAGAACGCTTTTGGGATAATGGCCAGCCGGTTCCGCCTATTCCTTACGCCAATCAACATGGCGGAATATAAACTTAACCATATAATCCTTGCATGCTGCATTCTACACAACTCTTTAAGGAGAAATTCAATGAACTGAGGCCGGACTTTAACAAGAAATCCTGACGGCGGCGCTTGAAGCTGGCTGTCCTGGCTTGCCCCCCCAAAGCGCCTGTGAAGTAAGACAGAAGTATGTTGAGTACTTTGCGGGTGTGGGGGGGGGGGATTGATATGCCAGAAACTGTTTTAAGAAACACTTTATCCAAAATTTTTGAGCTTAGACTGAAAGAAGATTTCCTTTGATTTACTGCCTGGGTTTCTTTTAGCTGTCTCCTAGGTTCTCCGAAGGGCTTTTCTTTTTGGCCATTTTCTTCAATAGTGCAAATGTAATGTATTTGATACATGAGGTGACAATCTCTTCTTCAGCAAACTATTATTATGTTGTGGGTCTGCTACACACATACCTTGTTTTTGTTGTTAATGTATGTAATGTATTACTGAGAAAAATATTCATCATTTTCAGCCCCATGAATGAATTTTGTGTAGTCATGAAAATAGCATGATTGTGGCAAATTAGAAAGCACTGTGGGAGTTATTTACTAAAGGAAAATCCACTTTGCATTCCAAGTGCGCGTGAAAATGCACTTGGAGTGCAAAGTGGATTTGCCTTCAGTAACTAACCCCCATTGTCACTGTAAACACCAACTTAGTAGACAAATTGCTATTGAGCATTGAAAGAAGAAGCCACACATTGTCGAGTAGAAAACATTTTACTCAAAGCACATTCACATGTGCGTTAGAAAAGGGTTTTTGAACAAACCAACATCTTTGGTGTATATTTTTTTTTCCACATTGTAAATATCCTTTTTTTGGTTAAACAGGCATGTTTCAAAGTTCAACTTTGAAAAAGTGAAGGCAATATCAGACATGAGTATGTCCAAACTGCGTTGATATTGCCTTCATCAGATGGGGTGATGTCACCCCTGTAAAAGCCAAATTTTGAAGATGCACACAAATTGGGATTCAAACTGGGAATTTCCCTCCTGATCCCCTGCCTAATGTCAACATGTGCTACCTCCCATCATGGGGGATCAATGGACGTGTTTCGGGGGTGCAACCCCTTCCTCTCACCTAATTGAGTTGGGAGGAAGGGGTTGCACCCACAAAACGCGTACATTGATATCCGGTGATGGCAGATAGCACATTTTGACACACTGTGTGCATCTTCAAAATTTGGCTTTGAAAATACTTAAAAAAAAATAAAAAATTTAAAAATACACAAGAAAACGGTCCAATTTTTGTGTGTTTTTAGATTCTGCCTAAAACATCAATGATGTTCTTCATTTTTTTTTTTTTGAACATCATAGATTCTTCTTCCACAACATCCACATCACCTAAAATAAAAAAAAAACACACAATGTATTATAAATATGCAGGAATAGATCTCTTACCTGAAGCTGTGGTCTCAGACACTCACCTGTTGTGGTGACTATTTCGCCCACTTCATAAACCTCTCCCTCCTCATCCTCTGCTTGTGGTGTAGGGGATTTCCCCTTCTTTAGGAGGTGGGGGATCCCTGGTGTCCTCATATGTCCCCAGTCTTTTCTCCCCTATGTGAATATAAAATATGTATACTTAGCACACAGATATTGGAGGGCAGAAATAGGAATATGAAACATTGCTTGGAAGTGTCGTACAATTGTCTGTTTTGGCAGAGTTCCAAGCTGAAGAACATTTTATTTCCTTTCTAAAGCTGGAATACTTACCTTTTTTTGTTAAAGTATCACACATGTAAATACCTCTATAGTATCCACTAGAGAACCTATGTGGGACACCCTAAAAAGTTTGATTCTGGTGTCCCACACTAGTGCTCCTACATCCAGATGTGTAAACAGCTGCTGAGTGTCCTCTCTTTACACTGAATCAAGTTTGCAATTCATTCTAGTTACAAACCCATCTAGACAAAAAACTTATTTTAATACAAATAGGCATGAACAAATGTAGTTAACCTGTATCTGCCAAAAACATCTTATAAGTGGGCGAACAAATGATTTTTCCAAGACCGATTACTGTGCTTATGAACATGAAAGTTGCCATTTTAAACTGTACAACAGTAAAGAAAAGCACACACGAAAAAATACTTACTTTTTTTGCAGCACTCTCTTGATTCTTCTGTACTGATCGTGCTCCCTCAATTTGAGGTGTGACCATCGTTTCCTCAGTTGATCCTTGGATTGCCGTACCCCGAAATTCCTGTGCAGACTCTTCACAACTTTAGGCATGATCTTGGCCTTTCTCAAATTTGGGTTTGGGTACGGTCCATACTTTCCATCATAGTCGGCCCTCTTGAAGCTGTCCACGGTCTCCACCATCTCTATAAAGGCCATAATTGAGGCCTTCAATCTCCTCCGGGATCAGGAGGTTCGGGGCTCCAGCCTTTTGTCTTTGCACCTGTTGTCTCTCTGCCACATGCTCTCCCACTGTGCCGAAAAACAAGGGGCGGGGACTAGAAAGAATGTCAGGCACACGTGCGTCATAGGTACGATCTCTGAGCCGAGGACGAAGTAACGGAAGTGATGATCGTTATAACTAGGGATGGGCCCGGTGCTCGATGCGAACCCATGTTCGCATCGAGCACCGGGTGTTCGCTCGCTCGGCGAGCCCAGAACTATTTTGGCCGCTCGCATCACATTCGTGTGATGCGAGCGGCCCCGCAATGCATTGCGGCCGGCGCGGCCGGCGCAGTGCATTGCTGGCTGATGATTGGCCAAGCATGCACTGTGACCCCGAATGCTTGGCCAATCACAGCGCCGGAAACTCGAAGAGCCATAATTGGCTACAGGCAGGACACCTGTAGCCAATTACAGCTCAGGGGCTTTAGTACACGCCCCCCCCCCCCCTATAAAAGGCCGCCACGCCGTCTGCGCCGGTCACATGCTGTTCCGGCGTAGATAGAGCAGGATAGTTCTGTGACACTCTGCTGGATTTAGTTAGTTAGAGAGATTTACTTAGAGAGATTGAGTTAGATAGATTCATTTAGAAAGATTGATTTAGAAAGAGGGGCTTGTAGTGTGTTCGTGGCAGGCAGGCAGAGCTCCTATATTTTGTTCCCAGAAGCACCTATAGGACTTGTAGTGTGTTCGTGGCAGGCAGGCAGAGCTCCTATATTTTGTTCCCAGAAGCACCTATAGGACTTGTAGTGTGTTCGTGGCAGGCAGGCAGAGCTCCTATATTTCTTTCCCAGAAGCACCTATAGGACTTGTAGTGTGTTCGTGGCAGGCAGGCAGAGCTCCTATATTTTGTTCCCAGAAGCACCTATAGGACTTGTAGTGTGTTCGTGGCAGGCAGGCAGAGCTCCTATATTTTCTTCCCAGAAGCACCTATAGGACTTGAAGTGTGTTAGTCCCATCACACAGACCTATATTTTCTTCCCAGAAGCACCCATAGGACTTGAAGTGTGTTAGTCCCATCACACAGAGATCATATATTTTGTTCCCAGAAGCACCTAAAGGACTTGAAGTGTGTTAGTCCCATCACACAGACCTATATTTTCTTCCCAGAAGCACCTATAGGACTTGAAGTGTGTTAGTCCCATCACACAGAGATCATATATTTTGTTCCCAGAAGCACCTATAGGACTTGAAGTGTGTTAGTCCCATCACACAGACCTATATTTTCTTCCCAGAAGCACCTATAGGACTTGAAGTGTGTTAGTCCCATCACACAGAGATCATATATTTTGTTCCCAGAAGCACCTATAGGACTTGAAGTGTGTTAGTCCCATCACACAGACCTATATTTTCTTCCCAGAAGCACCTATAGGACTTGAAGTGTGTTAGTCCCATCACACAGAGATCATATATTTTGTTCCCAGAAGCACCTATAGGACTTGAAGTGTGTTAGTCCCATCACACAGAGATCATATATTTTGTTCCCAGAAGCACCTATAGGACTTGAAGTGTGTTAGTCCCATCACACAGACCTATATTTTCTTCCCAGAAGCACCTATAGGACTTGAAGTGTGTTAGTCCCATCACACAGAGATCATATATTTTGTTCCCAGAAGCACCTATAGGACTTGAAGTGTGTTAGTCCCATCACACAGAGATCATATATTTTGTTCCCAGAAGCACCTATAGGACTTGAAGTGTGTTAGTCCCATCACACAGACCTATATTTTCTTCCCAGAAGCACCTATAGGACTTGAAGTGTGTTAGTCCCATCACAGAGATCCTATATTTTGTTCCCAGAAGCACCTATAGGACTTGAAGTGTGTTAGTCCCATCACACAGAGATCCTATATTTTGTTCCCAGAAGCACCTATAGGACTTGAAGTGTGTTAGTCCCATCACACAGATCCTATATTTTCTTCCCAGAAGCACCTATAGGACTTGAAGTGTGTTAGTCCCATCACACAGAGATCATATATTTTGTTCCCAGAAGCACCTATAGGACTTGAAGTGTGTTAGTCCCATCACACAGAGATCATATATTTTGTTCCCAGAAGCACCTATAGGACTTGAAGTGTGTTAGTCCCATCACACAGACCTATATTTTCTTCCCAGAAGCACCTATAGGACTTGAAGTGTGTTAGTCCCATCACACAGACATATATTTTCTTCCCAGAAGCACCCTATAGGACTTGAAGTGTGTTAGTCCCATCACACAGACCTATATTTTCTTCCCAGAAGCACCTATAGGACTTGAAGTGTGTTAGTCCCATCACACAGACCTATATTTTCTTCCCAGAAGCACCATAGGACTTGAAGTGTGTTAGTCCCATCACACAGAGATCATATATTTTGTTCCCAGAAGCACCTAAAGGACTTGAAGTGTGTTAGTCCCATCACACAGACCTATATTTTCTTCCCAGAAGCACCTATAGGACTTGAAGTGTGTTAGTCCCATCACACAGAGATCATATATTTTGTTCCCAGAAGCACCTAAAGGACTTGAAGTGTGTTAGTCCCATCACACAGACCTATATTTTCTTCCCAGAAGCACCTATAGGACTTGAAGTGTGTTAGTCCCATCACACAGAGATCATATATTTTGTTCCCAGAAGCACCTATAGGACTTGAAGTGTGTTAGTCCCATCACACAGACCTATATTTTCTTCCCAGAAGCACCTATAGGACTTGAAGTGTGTTAGTCCCATCACACAGAGATCATATATTTTGTTCCCAGAAGCACCTAAAGGACTTGAAGTGTGTTAGTCCCATCACACAGACCTATATTTTCTTCCCAGAAGCACCTATAGGACTTGAAGTGTGTTAGTCCCATCACACAGAGATCATATATTTTGTTCCCAGAAGCACCTATAGGACTTGAAGTGTGTTAGTCCCATCACACAGACCTATATTTTCTTCCCAGAAGCACCTATAGGACTTGAAGTGTGTTAGTCCCATCACACAGAGATCATATATTTTGTTCCCAGAAGCACCTATAGGACTTGAAGTGTGTTAGTCCCATCACACAGACCTATATTTTCTTCCCAGAAGCACCCATAGGACTTGAAGTGTGTTAGTCCCATCACACAGAGATCCTATATTTTGTTCCCAGAAGCACCTATAGGACTTGAAGTGTGTTAGTCCCATCACACAGACCTATATTTTCTTCCCAGAAGCACCTATAGGACTTGAAGTGTGTTAGTCCCATCACACAGACCTATATTTTCTTCCCAGAAGCACCCATAGGACTTGAAGTGTGTTAGTCCCATCACACAGAGATCCTATATTTTGTTCCCAGAAGCACCTATAGGACTTGAAGTGTGTTAGTCCCATCACACAGAGATCATATATTTTGTTCCCAGAAGCACCTATAGGACTTGAAGTGTGTTAGTCCCCTCACACAGACCTATATTTTCTTCCCAGAAGCACCCATAGGACTTGAAGTGTGTTAGTCCCATCACACAGAGATCCTATATTTTGTTCCCAGAAGCACCTATAGGACTTGAAGTGTGTTAGTCCCATCACACAGACCTATATTTTCTTCCCAGAAGCACCTATAGGACTTGAAGTGTGTTAGTCCCATCACACAGAGATCATATATTTTCTTCCCAGAAGCACCCATAGGACTTGAAGTGTGTTAGTCCCATCACACAGAGATCCTATATTTTGTTCCCAGAAGCACCTATAGGACTTGAAGTGTGTTAGTCCCATCACACAGACCTATATTTTCTTCCCAGAAGCACCTATAGGACTTCTAGTGTGTTAGTGGCATCACACAGAGCTCTCTATTTTCTTTGCAGAAGCACCCATAGGACTTCTAGTGTGTTAGTGGCATCACACAGAGCTCCTATATTTTCTTCTCAGCAGCACCCACAGGACTTCTAGTGTGTTAGTGGCATCACACAGAGCTCCTCTATTTTCCTTGCAGAAGCACCCATAGGACTTCTAGTGTGTTAGTGGCATCACACAGAGCTCCTCTATTTTCTTTGCAGAAGCACCCACAGGACTTCTAGTGTGTTAGTGGCATCACACAGAGCTCCTCTATTTTCTTTGCAGAAGCACCCATAGGACTTCTAGTGTGTTAGTGGCATCACACAGAGCTCCTATATTTTCTTCTCAGCAGCACCCACAGGACTTCTAGTGTGTTAGTGGCATCACACAGAGCTCCTCTATTTTCTTTGCAGAAGCACCCATAGGACTTCTAGTGTGTTAGTGGCATCACACACAGCTCCTCTATTTTCTTTGCAGAAGCACCCACAGGACTTCTAGTGTGTTAGTGGCATCACACAGAGCTCCTCTATTTTCTTTGCAGAAGCACCCATAGGACTTCTAGTGTGTTAGTGGCATCACACAGAGCTCCTATATTTTCTTCTCAGAAGCACCCACAGGACTTCTAGTGTGTTAGTGGCATCACACAGAGCTCCTCTATTTTCTTTGCAGAAGCACCCATAGGACTTCTAGTGTATTAGTGGCATCACACAGAGCTCCTATATTTTCTTCTCAGCAGCACCCACAGGACTTCTAGTGTGTTAGTGGCATCACACAGAGCTCCTCTATTTTCTTTGCAGAAGCACCCATAGGACTTCTAGTGTGTTAGTGGCATCACACAGAGCTCCTATATTTTCTTCTCAGCAGCACCCACAGGACTTCTAGTGTGTTAGTGGCATCACACAGAGCTCCTCTATTTTCTTTGCAGAAGCACCCACAGGACTTCTAGTGTGTTAGTGGCATCACACAGAGCTCCTCTATTTTCTTTGCAGAAGCACCCATAGGACTTCTAGTGTGTTAGTGGCATCACACAGAGCTCCTATATTTTCTTCTCAGCAGCACCCACAGGACTTCGAGTGTGTTAGTGGCATCACACAGAGCTCCTCTATTTTCTTTGCAGAAGCACCCATAGGACTTCTAGTGTGTTAGTGGCATCACACAGAGCTCCTATATTTTCTTCTCAGCAGCACCCACAGGACTTCTAGTGTGTTAGTGGCATCACACAGAGCTCCTCTATTTTCTTTGCAGAAGCACCCATAGGACTTCTAGTGTGTTAGTGGCATCACACAGAGCTCCTATATATTCTTCTCAGCAGCACCCACAGGACTACCGACTACAATGGCTGGAAGACCGCCAAGGGGAGGTAGAGCGTGCAGAGCCAAGAACACAGGGCAGGCAGGCTCTGTTTCTAGTGGACGTGGCCGTGGCCGTGGACGTGGTCGTGCATCGTCATCAGCACGTGGCCATGGGACACGCGCGTCTTTGTTTTCGGCAGCTGGACATGTGGAGCCGCATCATGCTGAAGGCTTGGTAGAATGGATGACCAAGCCCTCCTCATCCTCCTCATCCTCTCTCACCCAGGCTCAGGGTACTGGCAGAGCATCATCAGCCACCCCTTCCCTAGACCCACCATGTCCTCCTGAGGAGTCCCCCGAACTCTTTGAGCACAGTGTTGGGTACATGCTCCAGGAGGATGCCCAACGATTCGAAGGCTCGGATGATGATACCCAGCTTGAGGAATCTGGCAGTACTGTTCCACCAGCTGCAGCTTACTGCCAGGTTTGCTCTAGTGGTGAAGAGGGAGGGGATGATGAGGTCACTGACTCCACGTGGGTGCCTGAAGGGAGAGAGGATGAGGAGGAGGACGAGGAGGAGGAGGATGCGGCGTCACATGTCCAACGAGGCAGGATGCCCCCTGGAGGCCAGGTAGAGGCCAGCACAGCAACTGTACAACACCGCAGAGCTCCGCCTGTGCAGGGCGCTGCCTCTGCACGTTATCAGAAAAGTTCTTTGGTGTGGGCCTTTTTTGAGACGAGTGCATCAGATCGCACCACTGCTATTTGCAATATTTGTCTCAAGCGTATCTCGCGTGGCCAAAACATCAGCCGCTTGGGCACCACAAGCATGACCAGACATATGTCGACCTGCCATGCAGCTCGTTGGCAGGCACACATAAAAGACCCACACCAAAGAACTAAGCGGACCTCTCCTTGCTCCTCCTCAGCTGGGATCTCCATCCCCACTACACCTTCAGTCCTCTCTGAAAGCTGCTCTGAGAGGACTGAAGGTGTAGAATTAGGTGTGTCACAACCAAGTACTTGCAGTACACCGACGTCCGATTGCAGCAGGCAAATTTCCCTGCCCCAGCTGCTGGACCGTAGAAAGAAGTACACTCCCAGCCATCCACATGCCCAGCGGTTGAATGCTAGCTTGGCTAAATTGCTAGCACTTCAACTGCTGCCTTTTCAGTTGGTAGACTCGGCCCCCTTCCGTGAGTTTGTTCAATGTGCGGTTCCTCAGTGGCAGGTTCCCAAACGCCACTTTTTCTCACGGAAGGCGATTCCGTCTCTCTACCGGCATGTGGAGGGCAATGTCCATGCCTCGCTGGACAGGGCGGTCAGCGGTAAGGTGCATATTACCGCTGACTCATGGTCCAGCAGGCATGGACAGGGACGGTACCTTTCTTTCACGGCCCATTGGGTCACTCTATTGGCAGCTGGGAGGGATGCAGGACAAGGTGCAGTAGTGTTGGAGGTTGTTCCGCCACCACGCCTCCAAAACGCTACTACTGCTACTGGTTGTGACACACCTCTCTCCTCCACCCCCTCCTCTTCTTCTTCCTCCAGTGCTCTGTCCTTGGAACCAGCGGTGCTCCGTAGGCGTACAAGGGGCTACGCAAGTACGCAGGCAAAAAGATGCCATGCCGTGCTTGCGCTGGTGTGTTTGGGGGACAGGAGCCACACTGGGCCAGAGGTTCTGGCAGCTCTGCAGGGGCAGGCCGAGAGGTGGTTGACGCCACGTCAGCTTAAGCCAGGAATGGTCGTTTCTGACAATGGCACCAACCTCCTCTCCGCCCTGCGACAGGGGCAGCTCACCCATGTGCCCTGCATGGCTCACGTCCTCAACCTGGTGGTGCAGCGGTTCTTGGGCAGGTTCCCAGGCTTACAGGATGTCCTGAGGCAGGCCAGGAAAGTCTGTGTGCATTTCCGCCGATCTTATAATGCCAGTGCTCGGCTGACTGAGCTGCAAAAGGAGCTGAACCTGCCCAAGAACCGCCTAATATGTGACATGCCCACCAGGTGGAACTCAACGTTGGCCATGCTGCAGCGACTGCACACGCAGCAGAGGGCCATCAATGAGTACCTTTGCGACTATGGCACCAGGACAGGGTCAGGGGAGCTTGGTTTTTTTTCCCCACGTCAGTGGAGCATGATCAGGGATGCATGCACTGTCCTCTCACCATTTGAGGAGGCCACGAGGATGGTGAGCAGTGACAGTGCATGCATCAGTGACACTGTCCCTCTTGTCCACCTGTTGGAGCATACGCTGCGTGGGATAATGGACAGGGCACTTGAGGCAGAACAGAGGCAGGAAGAGGAGGACTTCCTTGCCTCTCAAGGCCCCCTTTATCCGGACAGTGTTCCTTCTGTCCCACCCATCACACAGGAAGAGGATGAGGAGGAGGAGGAGGAGGAGGAGGAGGAGGAGGATTGTGTGAGCATGGAGGTGGAGCCTGGCACTCAGCATCAGCAGCAGCAGTCTTTTAGGGATGATGTACAGTCCCAACAAACCAGTGGACTTGTACGTGGCTGGGAGGAGGTGGCTGGCGATCATGTCATCCTCAGTGACCCAGAAGACTCCGGACCGAATGCCTCAGCTAACCTACGCTGCATGGCCTCCCTGATCCTGCAAAGCCTGCGGAAGGATCCTCGTGTTCTTCGGATCAAGGAGAGGGACCATTACTGGCTGGCCACTCTCCTTGATCCGCGGTACAAGGGTAAGGTTGCGGACCTTATCTTGCCGTCGCAGAGGGAGCAGAGGATGAGACATCTCAGGGAGGCCTTGCAGAAAGGTCTGTGCAACGCGTTCCCAGAAACTGGGAGGCTACAAACTCCTGGTCCTGGGCGACGAGTTGCTGAGGCTTCGGTCAGTAGCAGAAGGAGCGGTGGGGAAGGTGGACGTCTGACCGATGCGTTCAGACAATTTTTTAGTCCGCAGCCCCAAGGTATGATCGGTTCCAGCAACCATCGCCAGCGTCTGATATACATGGTGCAGGAATACCTTGGGGCAAGGTCAGACTTGGACACCTTTCCCACCGAAAATCCTCTGGCTTACTGGGTCCTGAGGATGGATCACTGGCCAGAGCTTGCACAGTATGCAATTGAGCTACTGGCCTGTCCTGCCTCCAGCGTTCTTTCCGAACGCACATTCAGTGCTGCTGGAGGATTTGTCACCGATCATAGGGTGCGCCTGTCCACCGCCTCGGTTGATCGACTGACCTTCATCAAAATGAATCAGTCTTGGATCACCACCAGCTACCAGGCACCTGAGGCGGATATAACCGAATAATTTTTAATATCACATCCCTTCAAGACTGCCTATGCTGATGCTGAGTGACTGTCCTCTTATGTTCACTGACTATCCTCTTCCTCCTCCTCAATGATCCATGCCACCACACCAGTGCCTAAGGCACAATTTTTCAGCCCCTGTTTAACAGGGGCGTGTACATACAATATTTATAAAAAAATGCTTCGCAACACGTGTGACTGCTGTGCTCCAAGTACAGTATCTGTGAGGGGTTGCAGTGTTGTGGCACCAGCACCAGTGCCTAAGGCAAATTTTTCAGCCCCTGTTTAACAGGGGCGTGTACTTACAATTTTTTTTAAAAATGCTTCGCAACACGTGTGACTGCTGTGCTCCAAGTACAGTATCTGTGAGGGGTTGCAGTGTTGTGGCACCAGCACCAGTGCCTAAGGCAAATTTTTCAGCCCCTGTTTAACAGGGGCGTGTACTTACAATGTTTTAAAAAAATGCTTCGCAACACGTGTGACTGCTGTGCTCCAAGTACAGTATCTGTGAGGGGTTGCAGTGTTGTGGCACCAGCACCAGTGCCTAAGGCACAATTTTTCAGCCTCTGTTTAACAGGGGCGGGTAATTACAATTTTTTAAAAAAATGCTTCGCAACACGTGTGACTGCTGTGCTCCAAGTACAGTATCTGTGAGGGGTTGCAGTGTTGTGGCACCAGCACCAGTGCCTAAGGCACAATTTTTCAGCCCCTGTTTAACAGGGGCGGGTAATTACAAATCTTGATCTAATAGTTCACAGCAGGGCCCATTCCTGCGCCCACCAAGAGTAACTATGAGGGCCTACAGTCTTGTGGCAACACCGTCCACCACCACCGCCAAAGGCCCAATTTTTCTGCCCTGTTCATCAGGTGCTTGCAATTACAAATCTTGATCTAATAACTCACAGCAGGGCCCATTCCTGCGCCCACCAAGAGTAACTATGAGGGCCTACAGTCTTGTGGCAACACCGTCCACCACCACCGCCAAAGGCCCAATTTTTCTGCCCTGTTCATCAGGTGCTTGCAATTACAAATCTTGATCTAATAACTCACAGCAGGGCCCATTCCTGCGCCCACCAAGAGTAACTGTGAGAGCTTACAGTCTTGTGGCAACACCGTCCACCACCACCACCACCACCCCCAATTTTTCTGCCCTGTTCAACAGGTGCATGCAATTACAAATCTTGATCTATTAACTCACAGCAGGGCCCATTCCTGTGCCCACCGGTCTTGTGGCTACACCAACATCTAATAGGGCAAATTTCTGCAGAGTATATACGCCAGGCCCCTACTTTCAAACATCCAACTTACAAACGACTCCTACTTGCAAATGGAAAGAGAAAACAGGAAGTGAGAGGAAATCTACCCCTAGGAAGGGAAATTCTATCCTGTTAGATTTAATTTGGGAAAAAGGTATCTCCTCTCTACTGATACTTTATCACCAATCCTTGTTTCAATTAAAACCCCACTTTTTCCAAAAACATTTGTCATTGGGACGGAAAGTTAGGTGACATGTTCTGAACAGATGTGCAAAGACAGCAAATGTTACAGGGGTGATAACCCCTCCCTATGTTCTCCAAAAAGCTTAAAAATAGATTTTTTTGGGATGGAGCTACACTTCATAATGTACCTGTTCAGATTCTACTTAAGAACAAACCTAAAGCCGCAAGTGGTTTTAAATGGCTTCTTTTTTTCCTTTACAAATGTCATTTTGTGCAAGGACAGTTCTAAACACGGGAAACACATGCCACTTCACAGGCATACTTTAGACACCCCCCAGGTACCATATTTAAAGGAAAATTTCACTTTTTTTTTTTCACTTTATGCATCATTAAAATGACTGCTCCCGAAAAAACGTTAGTTTTTAAAAGTTCTTTTTGCATTGATATATGTCCCCTGGGGCAGGACCCGGGTCCCCAAACCTGTTTTATGACATTAACATGCATATTGGCCGTTGTAATTAGCACTTTTGATTTCGAACGTTCGCGTCCATTATAACGTATAGGGTTCGAAAATTCGCGCGAACTTTCGGTCGGGTCGAAGGTTCTGGTGCGAACCGAACCCGGGGGTGTTCGGCTCATCCCTAGTTATAACGAAGTCATCAGTGGCCTATACTGCTTATAGATCAAGGCCTATATTGGGTCGGAGACTAGGAGAGTTTTGCCTGACATTAGGGTTTGTCTTGTGTTGTGTATGGCAGAGAAAATGGAACTATTCAATGATGAGGACTTTATCCCCATATTCATTGATATGTACAGGGAGCTGCCCTGTCTGTGGCAGGTAAACCACCCCTTTTATAACAATAAACCAAAGAGGAAGGCAGTGCTGGATCTGTTGCTGGAATTTGTGAAGCTGGTGATCCCCACGGCAGACATCCCCTATTTGAAGGCCCTAATTGGTGGCATGAGGACCACTTATAAATAGGGAGCGCAAGAAGGTACAGGATTCCCAGACATCAGGAGCTGAAGCAGATGACATTTATGTACCCAGGCTGTGGTACCATGACAGACTGCATTTTCTGCCAGGCCAGACTGAACCCAGGCCAGCACTCTCCAGTCTTCCTTCAAGGTTTCCTCTCCCCCCCCAGCTGAGACTTCCGATGACCAACCTGGGCCTTCCACCCAGCAACATGTAGAGGAGCCCAGCTTGAGTCAGGTATAGCATTCTTCAAAATATTTCTGTTTGTCAAATTAATGATGTTAAATATATGTTAGTTTGGATAACTAATTTCTGATTTCACAAAGTGTTTTACATATCAATAGACAGTAGTGGCCACAAATGATTGGGACAAGAATGAAAAATGCTGGCGTCAGAATGATAGTCTTTTCTATTTATTAACATTCAATTTGCAACAGTCATGAGCTGAAAATTGTGTGTGATTGATGAAACAAAAACTAAAACTATGTCCCTTTTTCAGACACAGGAAAGCCTCAGCTAGGCCGTAGAAAGTGGCAGCCAGGAGGTGGCGGGGTAAGTGGCAGCCAGGAGGTGGCTGGGCCCAGTAGCCTGCCCGAATCCCAGGTCCCTCCCCTCGGCCTTCCACAAAAAAGTCCCAGGAAGAGGAATAACCTGAAGGATGCAGAAATTGGCATATTTCTGAAGGCTACTGCGGCCCTCATAAAACCCCCCCAGTCTTCCAGAGGACTATGCCTACATGACAGCCTGCAAAATACTGGAAATGGAGGATGGCCAATGCCTCTTATTAGAGGAAGTAATATTACAAGCCCTAAATAAGAGGTTAAGGGGCGAACTCACAAACCAAAGCCACGTTTGTGAGTTGAACCATGGTCTTCCTCTAGATACTCCTCCACCTGCTGCGACAACTCTAACAACAGAGCCCCAGCCTGGAAGTAAGCGTGTAAGGAAGACCATAGAGTGTTGGCCTGGGTTCAGTCTGGTCTGGCAAAAGATGCAGGCTGTTGTATGACCACAGGCTGGGGACATAAATGTCATCTGCTGCTGTTCCTGATCTCTTGTAGTCCTGGACCGGATTGTGCTCACTATTATATGGACTCCTCAGGCCACCAATTTTGACTGTAAAATAATTGATGCTTTGCAAATTTCACCAGTTTCTCCAGCGTTGCCTTCCTCTTTATTTTGTTATGACCCAGAATAAATGGCTATTTATTTATTTTTTCGCAAATACTTGCCTACAGTTTGTGAGTAGGCAGGTACATTTCCTAAATACAATGTCAAATTAACAAGGGACACCAACACAAACCAACCTCCTTGAGGTTAAAAAATACAAGATAATAATGGTGTTGTGGTAACTTGACACACAAAATGAGAAATAATATTATGGAGAGCACTATAAAAAACAAAATAAAAAAAAATGTAGATCTTGATAAATAAAAAATAAATAAAAATCTAAACAAAAATTAGAAACATTATTATGGAGATCTTACGAAAAAAATATTATTATTCAGGAGATCACAAGAAATAATAAAGAAATCAGTTTGTGAGAACTCTGTGTGAATATGAGCAACAAAACAACTTCATTATTCTAGCATTATAAAGAAGAAGAGAATGTGCTGCATTAAACTATTTTAAAAATTGCAGCGTGACGAATGTGCTATCTCCAATACGAACGGTAGTTTTACCAGACCGAGCGCTTCTGTCTCGTAATTTATTCTGAGCTGCATGGCAGTTTGTGTGTCGTAATTTGTGTACACACGATCGGAATTTCTGAGAACGAATTTTGTTGTTGAAAAATTTGATATCCATTTCAGAAATTCCGATGGAGCCTACATACGGTCGGACTTTCCGACAAAAAGCTCTCATCGAACATTTTCTGTCGGAAAATCCATCCAGGCTGTGGATCTGGTGTTGGAGTTGTGGTGCAGGAGGTAGAGGAGGAAGACCATGGTTCAACTCACAAACGTGGCTTTGGCTTGTGAGTTCGCCCCTCAACCCCTTATTTAGGGCTTGTAACATAACTTCCTCACATAAGAGGTGTTGGCCCTCCTCCATTTCCAGCATTTTGCAGGCTGACATGTAGGCATAGTCCCCTTGAAGACTGGGGGGGTTTCTGAAAAATAGGTCAAGTGCTGCCTCCTCCAGGTTATTCCTCTTCCTGCAACTTTTTTGTGGAAGGCCGAGGGGAGGGACCTGGGATTCGGGCAGGCTACGGGGCCCGGCCACCTCCTGGCTGCCACTTACCCCTGCCACCTCCTGGCTTCCACTTTCCACGGCCTGGGTGAGGCTTTCCTGTGTATGAAAAAGGGACATAGTTGTAGTTTTTTGGTTCATCAATCACACACAATTTTCAGCTCATGACTGTTGCAAATTGAATGTTAATAAATAGAAAAGACTATCATTCAGACCACAGCATTTTTCATTCTTGTCCCAATCATTTGTGGCCACTACTGTCTATTGTAAAACACTTTGTGAAATCATAAATTTGTGATCAAAACTAACATCTAACATCATTAATTTGACAACCAGAAATATTTTGAAGAATGCTATACCTGACTTAAGCTGGGCTCCTCCACATGTTGCTGGGTGGAAGGCCCAGGTTGGTCGTCGGAAGCCTCAACTGGGGGGGGGGGGGGGGGGGGAGGAAGCCTTGAAGGAAGACTGGAGAGTGCTGGCCTGGGTTCCCTCTGGTCTGACAGAAGATGCAGTCTGTCATAGTACCACAGCCTGGGTACATAAATGTCATCTGCTGCTCCTGATCTCAGGGAATCCTGGACCTTCTTGCGCTCCCTATTATAAGTGCTTCTCCTGCCACCAATTTTGTACGATAAATACTTGATGTCTGCCGTGGGGATCATCGGCTTCACAAATTCAAGCAGTTTCTCCTGCGCTGCCTGCCTCTTTGATTATTAAAAATCGGGTGGTTCAGCTGCCACAGACAGGACAGCTCCCTGAACATATAAATGAATATTCCTATAAATTCCCTATCATTGAAGGGATCCATTTTCTCTGCAAGACACAACACAAGACAAAAATGGCCAAAAAGAAAAGCCCATTGGAGAACCTAGGAGACAGCTAAAAGAAACCCAGGCAGTAAATCAAAGGAAATCTTCTTTCAGTTTTAGTTCAAACATTTTGGATAAAATGTTTCTTAAACGGTTTCTGGCATATCAATGCCCCCCTACCCGCAAAGTACTCCAGATATTTTTGTCTTACTTCGCGGGCGCTTTGGGGGGCAAGCCAGGACAGCCAGCTTAAAGCGCCGTCAGGGTTTCTTGTTGAAGTCCGGCTTTAGGCCCAACTGAGGCCACATAGTTAAAGCGGAAGTAAACCCATCGATTTAACAGTCTAAAAAAAAAAAGGCATGCCGTGAATGCTAACTGCACATTGGCTGTGCTCTCAACCAAACAGTCAAACCATCCAATGGCTGGTGTCATAACGGATCACATGTGCAGCACTGTGGCAGTTAAAGATTAAACAGAAGCAAAGATGGCAGCTTCCTTGGCTGAAAACAAATAGTTGTGTAGAATGCAGTATGCAAGGATTATATGGTTTATATTCCGCCACGTTGACTGGCGTTAAGAATAAGCGGAACCGGCTGGCCATTATCCCGAAAGCGTTCTCCACCACTCTTCTGGCTTTGGCCAGACGGTAGTTATAAACCCTCTGGTCCGGGGTGAGGGTACTCATGGCTTCAAAACAGTCGGCTGGTCTGAACAAACTAACAGAAAGCACTTAAAAACAGAAAGGCCGGAGCTGAAAATCAGAAACGAGTGGACAATAACGCAATGGAAATCATATACGTAATATAAAACGAACCCACCAGCACAAACTGAAGAGCAGTAATGATTGGAAAAGCATGAGGATGAAAAGTGCGAATCGTCTGTCACCAAACTTCTAATAACACGAGATTAGCAGAAGGAGCCCAAAGGGTGGCAAACTTGGTATTGAACTTCCTTTTTCTAGTGCCGTCATACGTGTTGTACATCAACATGTGCTTGCCGTTCGTAAATTCTGACCAACTTTGTGTGACCGTGTGTATGCAAGACAAGTTTGAGCCAATGTCCGTCGGAAAAAAAACATGGATTTTGTTGTTGGAATGTGCGATCGTGTGTACAGGGCATTAGCGTCTTCCTTGGCTTCATCACCTCTGGTTGCTCTGCCCCCATGGACTGAGGTTGTTTGCTGATTCTGACTGCAAAGGGTGCTCTGGTGCTTTTCCCTAAAGATTCCTTATCTAAACTGCTTGTGGCAACCTCCCAACCATCAGCTGAGACTGTCCAATTTTCTGAGTTCCTTCAGACTTTAGCTCACAAGTTTACCTCCTAAGAGTTGTAGTCCTCTGCTATTACTCTACTCAATTTTTTTTTTGTCTCTTAATGTGATGTGCACCATTCTGAAGCTAGAGGATTAGACATGCTTCATCCATGTGCAAGTCTCGGTCTTTGGTCCTTTAGAAGCCCCTAAGTCCTCAGACTTTTCCAATGCACCCACTGTTCCTTCAACAGAGATCAGAAGAACCCTGGCAAGATGCTTGCTTTCCCCAAGTACTTGTTAGCCTTGTATCCCCCATTGGAAGAGGACTTTGTAGAAAGTGGATCTGGAAGTATCACACCTTAACAAATTGACCACCAAACCTTGACCAAGTACAACATAGCTACCTGTTAGTGCTGCCCAGCTTTACACTCCCACCCTTACCTTACCCAGTAATGGAGACCACACCGTGCTGGAGTGTAAAATCTGCCGTAGCAGCTCCTTTATTAAATAACAAAATATATATATAAATAACTTTATAAATAACTTTATAACCAATAAACAACAAATATCAACAGATAAACAACATCAATAAAAACGTGACGTAGGCCTATAGTAGTGCATTACCCCCCCCCCACCCAAATTACCATAATCAACAGCTCGTGCACTGCGGTCAACTCAACTGTAACTAGGCCTCAAGCTGACATACTAGCTCAGAGACAAAACTATTCCCGCAGTGCAGTCATCCACCATATACCCTACATCACTTATAGGGAATATACCAAACGGGCCCATATCTCCAATGGGTCCCGCATCAAGTTTCCTGTGGGGAGGGGGTTTCTTCTTTATGCCTACGTCACACAACATCCGCCAATGCTACGACGTCCAGTGTACCTGTAAACAAATTATTCACACCTGTAAAGCATTAAACAAGGGAGGGAGGGCGGGAACTTTTCTTCCTAGCAGACTGAGCTCCCGGGAGGATGGCTCCTCCCTTTCCTGTTGCCCAGCTCCACCCCCTCTAACCCTTAAACGGCCATGCACCTTGCAGGCATGTAGACTTTTGTCATGTCAGCCCTGCGCTGATCTCTTCGTTTAAAGCTGCGGGCTGTTCTTGACCAAGTACAACATAGCTACCTGTTAGTGCTGCCCAGCTTTACACTCCCACCCTTACCTTACCCAGTAATGGAGACCACACCGTGCTGGAGTGTAAAATCTGCCGTAGCAGCTCCTTTATTAAATAACAAAATATATATATAAATAACTTTATGAATAACTTTATAACCAATAAACAACAAATATCAACAGATAAACAACATCAATAAAAACGTGACGTAGGCCTATAGTAGTGCATTACCCCCCCCCACCCAAATTACCATAATCAACAGCTCGTGCACTGCGGTCAACTCAACTGTAACTAGGCCTCAAGCTGACATACTAGCTCAGAGACAAAACTATTCCCGCAGTGCAGTCATCCACCATATACCCTACATCACTTATAGGGAATATACCAAACGGGCCCATATCTCCAATGGGTCCCGCATCAAGTTTCCTGTGGGGAGGGGGTTTCTTCTTTATGCCTACGTCACACAACATCCGCCACTGCAAACAAGGTTAAAACCTTAACCTTGAGCGCACCTCCACACCCTAAGTGCTCGCTCAATACCATCCTGAATACCGAGGGCCCACATATCTGTGCCAACTGGGTTCAGATGAACACCATCAGCCTTCAGATAGCGCCACGTGTCTATCTCCAACTCCCTGTGCCTAATGGCCAACCCCCCGTGTTTAACAAAAAATCTGCTGACCTCCTGATTAACTTTTTTTCGGGCTTTGTTAAGTAGGTCCACTGACCTGGCAAAACGCCATGCAGTCCTGGCGATCATGTCTGACCAAACCAGGACTGTGTTGGGGAAAGCCGCCTGAAGTCGGCAAAAGTCATATTTCATGTCCCTAGTGACATCTAGTTTTGTCCTAAGCCCCAAATCATTGCCCCCTACGTGGATCACTAAAACCTCCGGAGGCCTATCCCATCTCGCAAACTTGAGCGCTTCCGGGATAAGACGGCTCCAGAGCATGCCCGGGAAACCCAACCATTTTATGTAGGCCTCCCTCCTAGAAAAACCCAGCTGTCTACCGTCCGGTCTGTCATCTCCCCTCCTGGCTCCCCAGCAGACATAAGAGTGCCCTATAATCCAAACGAGCTTCGGAGGGTCATCTGAAAGAGAAACAGCAAGAAAATTCCGGTCAGCTTCACATAATGTACCACACGAAACCATGTCGGCACTTCACACAACCCACCCCTTTTATCAGCAACCCTTATGCGATCAAATCCAGCCTAACATACGACCTGAAACGCCTTGATTCCCACCTCCCAATTTGTTTCACCGCTTCTTCCGGCAAACCCCACCTGACCGCCTCAGTGGCCGCCCCAATCCTGAAAGAATGCGAGGAAAATCTCAGTTCCCCCATATTCATAACTCGTAAACATTTCCGGAAGACCCCTACGAACTGAAAGCGCGATAGCGCCTCGCCGTTCTGATGCACCAGCAGGGGGCCCTCCCCAGCCGGCCTCACCTGTAAGAAAACACTCGTCACCAAGACGGGGCAGAGTTTGGCGTCTGGAATGGCGAAAACCACCACTTCCTTGCCTCGGCCCTGCTGGTCCGTCTTTGATCTTTGCAGATGCAAAACCAACCTGTCCTCAAAGCACCGCACGTGTCCTACAGCCAAGCCATCCCTCTTTGTCTTCGAGGAACTCACCAGTTCCCCGATCCGAAAGGCCCCAAAAAAGGCTAACACAAAGGCCGTGCGGAACAGTCCCACCTCGTACCCGGACGAGCAAACCCCACTCAAGGTGTCCACCACCCTGCCCAGCAGTTCAAACGTCACCGGTCGCCGCTCGTCCCGTACCGCCTTCCCTTTTTTGTAACCCTTAACTGCTTGCCGCGCCCAGAACTCCTTGGTCCAGTCGCTCCCCCCCTCAAGTTTACACCAAAACGCCATAGCCGCCATCACCTTTTCCAGCCTCGACACGGAAATACCGCTCTCCATGTGCCTGGCGATAAAATAAATAAAAAGCAGCCTGGGTTCCCTTTCTCCCCTTGCGGTCTGAACCCGGAAAGCCGCCCATTCGTCCCATACTTTCCTGTATGCTTTCCATGTCCCTTCGGTCACCGACCGCTGGATCCATCCCGCTAGTCTTCCAGTGCAATCTTCCACATCTCCGCCGGACAGTGGGTTCCCTGATGCTCCGCTTCCGGCGCCAGTTCCCGAAACTTTTCCCACTGAAACCGAGAGAGAGCATCAGCGACCACGTTCTCCACTCCCGGCAAATGCACCGCATGCATGAAGATGTTCATCTGCATGCACCGCAGTACCAGGTGTCTCAACAACCGTATCACCGGAGGTGATGCCGCCGATACCTTGTTGATCACCTGAACCACCCCCAGGTTGTCGATGTGGAAGCGAACCTTCCGATCCCGGAAGAATTCACCCCACAGCTCAACCGACAACACTACCGGAAACAGTTCTAGTAGCAACATGTTCCTGAGCAACCCCTCCCGCTTCCAGCTATCCGGCCAAGGGCCTGCACTCCAGCGCCCCTTGAAGAAGGCCCCATAACCCGCTGACCCTGCGGCGTCTGTGAACAACTCGAGATCGAAGTTGCTCACCGGTCCCGTCATCCATAAAGCCCTCCCATTGAAATTGTCCAGAAACACGTGCCACATTCGCAGATCACTCTTATGTTCTTTCGAGAGTGTCACGTAATGCCTGGGCGACTCAATCCCCCCAGTGCTCGCTGCCAGTCTCCTACTAAAAATCCGCCCCATCGGGATAATCCTGCAAGCAAAGTTAAGCTTCCCCAACACTGACTGTAGGGCTCTCAACTGCACTTTGCGCCGCCCCACCAATGCCCGAACTTCCGCTTTCAATGCCACCAATTTAACCTCCGGCAGTCTGCATTCCATTGCTACTGAATCGAGTACTATCCCTAAGAAGCTGATCTCTGTCCTGGGCCCTTCCGTCTTGTCAGGTGCAAGCGGAATGCCGAAATCCCCTGCAATCCTTTCCAACGTTGTAAGTAACACCGCGCAAACCTTGGATGCGGGCGGGCCGACGCACAAAAAGTCGTCCAAATAGTGGATCACTGAATTCAAACCAGACACGTCCCTCACCACCCATTCTACAAACGAGCTGAAACATTCGAAGAATGCACACGAGATAGAGCAACCCATCGGTAAGCACTTATCCACGTAATATTCCTCCTGCCACCTGCAACCCAATAAGTAAAAGCTATCGGGGTGAACAGGTAACAAACGGAAGGCCGCTTCTATGTCTGTCTTTGCCATCAGGGCCCCTCTACCATACTTACGCACCCAAAAGACCGCTGCATCAAAGGACGTGTAATGGACCGCGCAGGCCTGGGGGTCAATGGCGTCGTTCACCGACCCCCCTTTCGGGTAAGAAAGGTGGTGAATGAGCCTGAATTTGTTAGGTTCCTTCTTGGGGACCACTCCCAAAGGAGAAACCACTAGTTCGGGGATTGGCATTACGGGGAAGGGGCCCGCCATCCTGCCCAGAGCTACCTCTTTTTGTAACTTTTCCGTTACCACCGCCCGGTGTCTCAGAGCCGACCTCAAATTGTCTGCTCCTGGTGGCACCGAGCCCAGTACCGCAGGAATTACAAAACCCTCCCCAAAACCTGAAGCCAACAAATGAGCCACGTCCCTATCGGGATACCTACCTAGAAAAGGCAGCATTTTTTCCACTCTCACCGGCGTCTTCCCCTTTGTTTGCAGACTCGCTGGCCTTGCCTTTTCCCTGCTTAAAACACCGTGACCCGGGGTGAGATCCCCCACACCCGGAGCACTCGTGTTTGTATTTACACCCCGTTCCGAACTTGCAGGTGCCCTCATTATACTGCCAACAGACTCCCTTCTTTTTAGCGGCCGATTGACCTGAAGCCCCCGATCCACCGGCCCCCCCTTGAAAAAACTGCCCCGCCGGCTTCGCTGCTGCCATCAAGCGCATCCACAGACTGATGTCCTTGTGGTCCCAGCGAAGCGCCGGCCTGACTGCCCTCCTCTGGCGAAATTGCTCATCGTAACGTAGCCACGACATTCCCCCATAGGTCCGATGGGCCTCCCCGATGGCGTCCAGGTAGCAGAAAAGCGCCGAGCAGTGCTCCGGCTCTTTTTCCCCTATTACGCTTGCCAGGATTGCAAACGCCTGAAGCCAGTTTTGAAAAGTCCTGGGAATCAACCTATAACGCCTCTTCTCCTCGTCCTCCTTTTTACTGTCATCAGGTTTTACCCTATCCAGATTAAACTTTTCCAGGGGGAGCAGCGAAAATATCTCCACGTACTCCCCCTTCCAAATTTTTTCCCTGACCTCTTGCTTTAAATGAGCCCCAAGGGGCCCTTCAAAACACACGTAGACTTCGCACCGTGCGGAGTCCGCCAGGCGTACAATGTCCTGTTTTTTGGCTTTGTCCCCCCCTTTTCTCCCCCTCTCCCGCCGCTGGTTCCGCGGGCGGACTCGCCTCCACCGTGCCCCCTGCCCCTCCCTCCCCCACCCCCGGGGTTAACGCGGGCGGAATCGCCACCGCCGTTTCCCCTGTTTGCCCGCTCGTCCCCCCCATGCCTGACGTTGCCCCCACCTGTCCCACACCCATACCGTCCCTCCCTGGGGGAACCCAGGCTCGGGCCGGCCCCGTCGGGGCCATTGGAGCCGCGTCAAACTTGCCCACTAAATCCCTGAGCCCCGCTAAGAGGACCCTGAGGCCGTCTCCCGCCAAGGCGGGATCGGGGCCGCTGTTGCCCGGGAAGGGAACCCCCTGAATGGCCCCGGGGACGCAATCCCCCCCCCCCCCCCACCGTGTCCCCCAAACCGGAAGCGTCTCCCCCCCCCCGAAACCCGGAAATGAAAAAGACTTACCAGGCTGCCTGGAAATGTTCCCACCAGCCGTTGCTCCCGAATCCACCGTCACCATTCGTCCCTCCGCGATCTCGTCCTCGGACCTGGACAGCTCTCCCTCCGACAGCTCCGGCTCCTCCTCCGTCAAATCCGCAGCCTGCCCCCCGGGGGATTCGCCCCCGGAGGCGGACGAGCTCCTTTCCCTCAGGTTCCTCTTCCGCCCCTCTGCCGACTTACTGGCACACTTCCGAGGGGTCTGGGCACTTGATCCGGTAGCTGGCTCCATCTCCAGGGGGTTAGGCCGCACGCCTCTGTGCCCCTGCATCGGTTTTGTAGGCCTGGGCCGTACGCCCCCAGCCCCCGCTGCCTGCGGTTCCCGACCAAATCTTGCGTCGTTCCTCCCCTTCGGGTGCACCCTTGCAGACGGACCGCCTGTACCCCGGGTGTTCGCCCGGTAGCTGCCGGGCCGACAAGTTCTGGCCCCCCCGGCCGCCGACCGCAGGCTGGGCCGAACGCCACCCGCCTGGGCCCTCTGTCCCTCATCAATGGGCGGATCGCCCCCTTGCTGGTCATCCTCCCTCTCCCCTTCTTCCTCCGGGCCCGACTGCTGGGTCCCCCCCCAGCTCCTGTTCCTCCCCCTCACCCCCCCCCCTGGCGGGCCGCCGTGGAGGACGGCCGCCCTGTGGGATTTGGGCCTGGGAGCCTGCTGGCTGTTAACCGCCATGGCGCTGCCCCCCTCCCCCCCCTTGGAGGCTGTGGAGCTCCTGAGCCGCCCGCCCGTCCCAAGATGGCCGCCAGCCGCGGCCGCCACGAGGCCTGAGGCCTGTGAGCGCCGCCGGATGCTGGATGCTGCCTGTGCCTGGTTGGTCCCCCCTGCACACTTAACCCCCCTGACCGCCGTTCCCGCGGGTGTCGCGACCCCCCCCGCCGACCGCTTAGCAGGCGGTTCGGCGTCAGACAAGGCCCCCATGTCCCCCTGCTTGCCTGAGGCCCGGCGCCCGTCGGGCGAATAACGGTCCGGCGGGCGGATCTGCCGCCCGGGTGCCGTGCGTGGACCCCCCCCCCCGGCGCAAAACGAGCCCGACCAACGGGCCACAAAAAGACGCCTACGGCACCCGGTGTTCCCAGGCGGTCTCCCATCCAGGTACTAACCAGGCCCTACCCTGCTGAGCCTCCGAGATCGAGATCGGACGAGATCGGGCGCTTTCAGGCTGATACGGCCGTAGGCAGTTCTTTAAAGAGCCCCATTTTTCCCTTTTTTGAAAGAAACAGAATTGGACCCCGGCGCAAAACGAGAACGACAAACGGGCCACAAAAAGACGCCTACGGCACCTGGTATTCCCAGGCGGTCTCCCATCCAGGTACTAACCAGGCCCGACCCTGCTTAGCCTCCGAGATCGGACGAGATCGGGCGCTTTCAGGCTGATATGGCCGTAGGCAGTTCTTTAAGAGCCCCATTTTCCCTTTTTTGAAAGAAACAGAATTGGACCCCGGCGCAAAACGAGAACGACAAACGGGCCACAAAAAGACGCCTACGGCACCTGGTATTCCCAGGCGGTCTCCCATCCAGGTACTAACCAGGCCCGACACTGCTTAGCCTCCGAGATCGGACGAGATCGGGCGCTTTCAGGCTGATATGGCCGTAGGCAGTTCTTTAAGAGCCCCATTTTCCCTTTTTTGAAAGAAACAGAATTGGACCCCGGCGCAAAACGAGAACGACAAACGGGCCACAAAAAGACAGGTACTAACCAGGCACCTGGTATTCCCAGGCGGTCTCCCATCCAGGTACTAACCAGGCCCGACCCTGCTTAGCCTCCGAGATCGGACGAGATCGGGCGCTTTCAGGCTGATATGGCCGTAGGCAGTTCTTTAAGAGCCCCATTTTCCCTTTTTTGAAAGAAACAGAATTGGACCCCGGCGCAAAACGAGAACGACAAACGGGCCACAAAAAGACGCCTACGGCACCTGGTATTCCCAGGCGGTCTCCCATCCAGGTACTAACCAGGCCCGACCCTGCTTAGCCTCCGAGATCGGACGAGATCGGGCGCTTTCAGGCTGATATGGCCGTAGGCAGTTCTTTAAGAGCCCCATTTTCCCTTTTTTGAAAGAAACAGAATTGGACCCCGGCGCAAAACGAGAACGACAAACGGGCCACAAAAAGACGCCTACGGCACCTGGTATTCCCAGGCGGTCTCCCATCCAGGTACTAACCAGGCCCGACCCTGCTTAGCCTCCGAGATCGGACGAGATCGGGCGCTTTCAGGCTGATATGGCCGTAGGCAGTTCTTTAAGAGCCCCATTTTCCCTTTTTTGAAAGAAACAGAATTGGACCCCGGCGCAAAACGAGAACGACAAACGGGCCACAAAAAGACGCCTACGGCACCTGGTATTCCCAGGCGGTCTCCCATCCAGGTACTAACCAGGCCCGACCCTGCTTAGCCTCCGAGATCGGACGAGATCGGGCGCTTTCAGGCTGATATGGCCGTAGGCAGTTCTTTAAGAGCCCCATTTTCCCTTTTTTGAAAGAAACAGAATTGGACCCCGGCGCAAAACGAGAACGACAAACGGGCCACAAAAAGACGCCTACGGCACCTGGTATTCCCAGGCGGTCTCCCATCCAGGTACTAACCAGGCCCGACCCTGCTTAGCCTCCGAGATCGGACGAGATCGGGCGCTTTCAGGCTGATATGGCCGTAGGCAGTTCTTTAAGAGCCCCATTTTCCCTTTTTTGAAAGAAACAGAATTGGACCCCGGCGCAAAACGAGAACGACAAACGGGCCACAAAAAGACGCCTACGGCACCTGGTATTCCCAGGCGGTCTCCCATCCAGGTACTAACCAGGCCCGACCCTGCTTAGCCTCCGAGATCGGACGAGATCGGGCGCTTTCAGGCTGATATGGCCGTAGGCAGTTCTTTAAGAGCCCCATTTTCCCTTTTTTGAAAGAAACAGAATTGGACCCCGGCGCAAAACGAGAACGACAAACGGGCCACAAAAAGACGCCTACGGCACCTGGTATTCCCAGGCGGTCTCCCATCCAGGTACTAACCAGGCCCGACCCTGCTTAGCCTCCGAGATCGGACGAGATCGGGCGCTTTCAGGCTGATATGGCCGTAGGCAGTTCTTTAAGAGCCCCATTTTCCCTTTTTTGAAAGAAACAGAATTGGACCCCGGCGCAAAACGAGAACGACAAACGGGCCACAAAAAGACGCCTACGGCACCTGGTATTCCCAGGCGGTCTCCCATCCAGGTACTAACCAGGCCCGACCCTGCTTAGCCTCCGAGATCGGACGAGATCGGGCGCTTTCAGGCTGATATGGCCGTAGGCAGTTCTTTAAGAGCCCCATTTTCCCTTTTTTGAAAGAAACAGAATTGGACCCCGGCGCAAAACGAGAACGACAAACGGGCCACAAAGAGACGCCTACGGCACCTGGTATTCCCAGGCGGTCTCCCATCCAGGTACTAACCAGGCCCGACCCTGCTTAGCCTCCGAGATCGGACGAGATCGGGCGCTTTCAGGCTGATATGGCCGTAGGCAGTTCTTTAAGAGCCCCATTTTCCCTTTTTTGAAAGAAACAGAATTGGACCCCGGCGCAAAACGAGAACGACAAACGGGCCACAAAAAGACGCCTACGGCACCTGGTATTCCCAGGCGGTCTCCCATCCAGGTACTAACCAGGCCCGACCCTGCTTAGCCTCCGAGATCGGACGAGATCGGGCGCTTTCAGGCTGATATGGCCGTAGGCAGTTCTTTAAGAGCCCCATTTTCCCTTTTTTGAAAGAAACAGAATTGGACCCCGGCGCAAAACGAGAACGACAAACGGGCCACAAAAAGACGCCTACGGCACCTGGTATTCCCAGGCGGTCTCCCATCCAGGTACTAACCAGGCCCGACCCTGCTTAGCCTCCGAGATCGGACGAGATCGGGCGCTTTCAGGCTGATATGGCCGTAGGCAGTTCTTTAAGAGCCCCATTTTCCCTTTTTTGAAAGAAACAGAATTGGACCCCGGCGCAAAACGAGAACGACAAACGGGCCACAAAAAGACGCCTACGGCACCTGGTATTCCCAGGCGGTCTCCCATCCAGGTACTAACCAGGCCCGACCCTGCTTAGCCTCCGAGATCGGACGAGATCGGGCGCTTTCAGGCTGATATGGCCGTAGGCAGTTCTTTAAGAGCCCCATTTTCCCTTTTTTGAAAGAAACAGAATTGGACCCCGGCGCAAAACGAGAACGACAAACGGGCCACAAAAAGACGCCTACGGCACCTGGTATTCCCAGGCGGTCTCCCATCCAGGTACTAACCAGGCCCGACCCTGCTTAGCCTCCGAGATCGGACGAGATCGGGCGCTTTCAGGCTGATATGGCCGTAGGCAGTTCTTTAAGAGCCCCATTTTCCCTTTTTTGAAAGAAACAGAATTGGACCCCGGCGCAAAACGAGAACGACAAACGGGCCACAAAAAGACGCCTACGGCACCTGGTATTCCCAGGCGGTCTCCCATCCAGGTACTAACCAGGCCCGACCCTGCTTAGCCTCCGAGATCGGACGAGATCGGGCGCTTTCAGGCTGATATGGCCGTAGGCAGTTCTTTAAGAGCCCCATTTTCCCTTTTTTGAAAGAAACAGAATTGGACCCCGGCGCAAAACGAGAACGACAAACGGGCCACAAAAAGACGCCTACGGCACCTGGTATTCCCAGGCGGTCTCCCATCCAGGTACTAACCAGGCCCGACCCTGCTTAGCCTCCGAGATCGGACGAGATCGGGCGCTTTCAGGCTGATATGGCCGTAGGCAGTTCTTTAAGAGCCCCATTTTCCCTTTTTTGAAAGAAACAGAATTGGACCCCGGCGCAAAACGAGAACGACAAACGGGCCACAAAAAGACGCCTACGGCACCTGGTATTCCCAGGCGGTCTCCCATCCAGGTACTAACCAGGCCCGACCCTGCTTAGCCTCCGAGATCGGACGAGATCGGGCGCTTTCAGGCTGATATGGCCGTAGGCAGTTCTTTAAGAGCCCCATTTTCCCTTTTTTGAAAGAAACAGAATTGGACCCCGGCGCAAAACGAGAACGACAAACGGGCCACAAAAAGACGCCTACGGCACCTGGTATTCCCAGGCGGTCTCCCATCCAGGTACTAACCAGGCCCGACCCTGCTTAGCCTCCGAGATCGGACGAGATCGGGCGCTTTCAGGCTGATATGGCCGTAGGCAGTTCTTTAAGAGCCCCATTTTCCCTTTTTTGAAAGAAACAGAATTGGACCCCGGCGCAAAACGAGAACGACAAACGGGCCACAAAAAGACGCCTACGGCACCTGGTATTCCCAGGCGGTCTCCCATCCAGGTACTAACCAGGCCCGACCCTGCTTAGCCTCCGAGATCGGACGAGATCGGGCGCTTTCAGGCGCTAAACGAGAACGACAAACAGTTCTTTAAGAGCCCCATTCTCCCTTTTTTGAAAGAAACTGAATTGGACCCCGGCGCAAAACGAGAACGACAAACGGGCCACAAAAAGAGCCCCATGGTATTCCCAGGCGGTCTCCCATCCAGGTACTAACCAGGCCCGACCCTGCTTAGCCTCCGAGATCGGACGAGATCGGGCAGGCTGATATGGCCGTAGGCAGTTCTTTAAGAGCCCCATTTTCCCTTTTTTGAAAGAAACAGAATTGGACCCCGGCGCAAAACGAGAACGACAAACGGGCCACAAAAAGACGCCTACGGCACCTGGTATTCCCAGGCGGTCTCCCATCCAGGTACTAACCAGGCCCGACCCTGCTTAGCCTCCGAGATCGGACGAGATCGGGCGCTTTCAGGCTGATATGGCCGTAGGCAGTTCTTGAAGAGCCCCATTTTCCCTTTTTTGAAAGAAACAGAATTGGACCCCGGCGCAAAACGAGAACGACAAACGGGCCACAAAAAGACGCCTACGGCACCTGGTATTCCCAGGCGGTCTCCCATCCAGGTACTAACCAGGCCCGACCCTGCTTAGCCTCCGAGATCGGACGAGATCGGGCGCTTTCAGGCTGATATGGCCGTAGGCAGTTCTTTAAGAGCCCCATTTTCCCTTTTTTGAAAGAAACAGAATTGGACCCCGGCGCAAAACGAGAACGACAAACGGGCCAAAAAAAGACGCCTACGGCACCTGGTATTCCCAGGCGGTCTCCCATCCAGGTACTAACCAGGCCCGACCCTGCTTAGCCTCCGAGATCGGACGAGATCGGGCGCTTTCAGGCTGATATGGCCGTAGGCAGTTCTTTAAGAGCCCCATTTTCCCTTTTTTGAAAGAAACAGAATTGGACCCCGGCGCAAAACGAGAACGACAAACGGGCCACAAAAAGACGCCTACGGCACCTGGTATTCCCAGGCGGTCTCCCATCCAGGTACTAACCAGGCCCGACCCTGCTTAGCCTCCGAGATCGGACGAGATCGGGCGCTTTCAGGCTGATATGGCCGTAGGCAGTTCTTCAAGAGCCCCATTTTCCCTTTTTTGAAAGAAACAGAATTGGACCCCGGCGCAAAACGAGAACGACAAACGGGCCACAAAAAGACGCCTACGGCACCTGGTATTCCCAGGCGGTCTCCCATCCAGGTACTAACCAGGCCCGACCCTGCTTAGCCTCCGAGATCGGACGAGATCGGGCGCTTTCAGGCTGATATGGCCGTAGGCAGTTCTTTAAGAGCCCCATTTTCCCTTTTTTGAAAGAAACAGAATTGGACCCCGGCGCAAAACGAGAACGACAAACGGGCCACAAAAAGACGCCTACGGCACCTGGTATTCCCAGGCGGTCTCCCATCCAGGTACTAACCAGGCCCGACCCTGCTTAGCCTCCGAGATCGGACGAGATCGGACGAGATCGGGCGCTTTCAGGCTGATATGGCCGTAGGCAGTTCTTTAAGAGCCCCATTTTCCCTTTTTTGAAAGAAACAGAATTGGACCCCGGCGCAAAACGACGCCTAACGACAAACGGGCCACAAAAAGACGCCTACGGCACCTGGTATTCCCAGGCGGTCTCCCATCCAGGTACTAACCAGGCCCGACCCTGCTTAGCCTCCGAGATCGGACGAGATCGGGCGCTTTCAGGCTGATATGGCCGTAGGCAGTTCTTTAAGAGCCCCATTTTCCCTTTTTTGAAAGAAACAGAATTGGACCCCGGCGCAAAACGAGAACGACAAACGGGCCACAAAAAGACGCCTACGGCACCTGGTATTCCCAGGCGGTCTCCCATCCAGGTACTAACCAGGCCCGACCCTGCTTAGCCTCCGAGATCGGACGAGATCGGGCGCTTTCAGGCTGATATGGCCGTAGGCAGTTCTTTAAGAGCCCCATTTTCCCTTTTTTGAAAGAAACAGAATTGGACCCCGGCGCAAAACGAGAACGACAAACGGGCCACAAAAAGACGCCTACGGCACCTGGTATTCCCAGGCGGTCTCCCATCCAGGTACTAACCAGGCCCGACCCTGCTTAGCCTCCGAGATCGGACGAGATCGGGCGCTTTCAGGCTGATATGGCCGTAGGCAGTTCTTTAAGAGCCCCATTTCCCCTTTTTTGAAAGAAACAGAATTGGACCCCGGCGCAAAACGAGAACGACAAACGGGCCACAAAAAGACGCCTACGGCACCTGGTATTCCCAGGCGGTCTCCCATCCAGGTACTAACCAGGCCCGACCCTGCTTAGCCTCCGAGATCGGACGAGATCGGGCGCTTTCAGGCTGATATGGCCGTAGGCAGTTCTTTAAGAGCCCCATTTTCCCTTTTTTGAAAGAAACAGAATTGGACCCCGGCGCAAAACGAGAACGACAAACGGGCCACAAAAAGACGCCTACGGCACCTGGTATTCCCAGGCGGTCTCCCATCCAGGTACTAACCAGGCCCGACCCTGCTTAGCCTCCGAGATCGGACGAGATCGGGCGCTTTCAGGCTGATATGGCCGTAGGCAGTTCTTTAAGAGCCCCATTTTCCCTTTTTTGAAAGAAACAGAATTGGACCCCGGCGCAAAACGAGAACGACAAACGGGCCACACAAAGACGCCTACGGCACCTGGTATTCCCAGGCGGTCTCCCATCCAGGTACTAACCAGGCCCGACCCTGCTTAGCCTCCGAGATCGGACGAGATCGGGCGCTTTCAGGCTGATATGGCCGTAGGCAGTTCTTTAAGAGCCCATTTTCCCTTTTTTGAAAGAAACAGAATTGGACCCCGGCGCAAAACGAGAACGACAAACGGGCCACAAAAAGACGCCTACGGCACCTGGTATTCCCAGGCGGTCTCCCATCCAGGTACTAACCAGGCCCGACCCTGCTTAGCCTCCGAGATCGGACGAGATCGGGCGCTTTCAGGCTGATATGGCCGTAGGCAGTTCAGAACTTTTTTGAAAGAAACAGAATTGGACCCCGGCGCAAAACGAGAACGACAAACGGGCCACAAAAAGACGCCTACGGCACCTGGTATTCCCAGGCGGTCTCCCATCCAGGTACTAACCAGGCCCGACCCTGCTTAGCCTCCGAGATCGGACGAGATCGGGCGCTTTCAGGCTGATATGGCCGTAGGCAGTTCTTTAAGAGCCCCATTTTCCCTTTTTTGAAAGAAACAGAATTGGACCCCGGCGCAAAACGAGAACGACAAACGGGCCACAAAAAGACGCCTACGGCACCTGGTATTCCCAGGCGGTCTCCCATCCAGGTACTAACCAGGCCCGACCCTGCTTAGCCTCCGAGATCGGACGAGATCGGGCGCTTTCAGGCTGATATGTAGGCAGTTCTTTAAGAGCCCCATTTTCCCTTTTTTGAAAGAAACAGAATTGGACCCCGGCGCAAAACGAGAACGACAAACGGGCCACCAAAAGACGCCTACGGCACCTGGTATTCCCAGGCGGTCTCCCATCCAGGTACTAACCAGGCCCGACCCTGCTTAGCCTCCGAGATCGGACGAGATCGGGCGCTTTCAGGCTGATATGGCCGTAGGCAGGTCTTTAAGAGCCCCATTTTCCCTTTTTTGAAAGAAACAGAATTGAGACCCCGGCGCTAAACGAGAACGACAAACGGGCCACAACCAAGTACTAACCAGGCCCGACCCTGCTTAGCCTCCCAGATCGGACGAGATCAGGCGCTAACCAGGCCCGACCCTGCTTAGCCTCCGAGATCGGACGAGATCGGGCGCTTTCAGGCTGATATGGCCGTAGGCAGTTCTTAAAGAGCCCCATTTTCCCTTTTTTGAAAGAAACAGAATTGGACCCCGGCGCAAAACGAGAACGACAAACGGGCCACAAAAAGACGCCTACGGCACCTGGTATTCCCAGGCGGTCTCCCATCCAGGTACTAACCAGGCCCGACCCTGCTTAGCCTCCGAGATCGGACGAGATCGGGCGCTTTCAGGCTGATATGGCCGTAGGCAGTTCTTTAAGAGCCCCATTTTCCCTTTTTTGAAAGAAACAGAATTGGACCCCGGCGCAAAACGAGAACGACAAACGGGCCACAAAAAGACGCCTACGGCACCTGGTATTCCCAGGCGGTCTCCCATCCAGGTACTAACCAGGCCCGACCCTGCTTAGCCTCCGAGATCGGACGAGATCGGGCGCTTTCAGGCTGATATGGCCGTAGGCAGTTCTTTAAGAGCCCCATTTTCCCTTTTTTGAAAGAAACAGAATTGGACCCCGGCGCAAAACGAGAACGACAAACGGGCCACAAAAAGACGCCTACGGCACCTGGTATTCCCAGGCGGTCTCCCATCCAGGTACTAACCAGGCCCGACCCTGCTTAGCCTCCGAGATCGGACGAGATCGGGCGCTTTCAGGCTGATATGGCCGTAGGCAGTTCTTTAAGAGCCCCATTTTCCCTTTTTTGAAAGAAACAGAATTGGACCCCGGCGCAAAACGAGAACGACAAACGGGCCACAAAAAGACGCCTACGGCACCTGGTATTCCCAGGCGGTCTCCCATCCAGGTACTAACCAGGCCCGACCCTGCTTAGCCTCCGAGATCGGACGAGATCGGGCGCTTTCAGGCTGATATGGCCGTAGGCAGTTCTTTAAGAGCCCCATTTTCCCTTTTTTGAAAGAAACAGAATTGGACCCCGGCGCAAAACGAGAACGACAAACGGGCCACAAAAAGACGCCTACGGCACCTGGTATTCCCAGGCGGTCTCCCATCCAGGTACTAACCAGGCCCGACCCTGCTTAGCCTCCGAGATCGGACGAGATCGGGCGCTTTCAGGCTGATATGGCCGTAGGCAGTTCTTTAAGAGCCCCATTTTCCCTTTTTTGAAAGAAACAGAATTGGACCCCGGCGCAAAACGAGAACGACAAACGGGCCACAAAAAGACGCCTACGGCACCTGGTATTCCCAGGCGGTCTCCCATCCAGGTACTAACCAGGCCCGACCCTGCCTAGCCTCCGAGATCGGACGAGATCGGGCGCTTTCAGGCTGATATGGCCGTAGGCAGTTCTTTAAGAGCCCCATTTTCCCTTTTTTGAAAGAAACAGAATTGGACCCCAGGCGCAAAACGAGAACGACAAACCGGGCCACAAAAAGACGCCTACGGCACCTGGTATTCCCAGGCGGTCTCCCATCCAGGTACTAACCAGGCCCGACCCTGCTTAGCCTCCGAGATCGGACGAGATCGGGCGCTTTCAGGCTGATATGGCCGTAGGCAGTTCTTTAAGAGCCCCATTTTCCCTTTTTTGAAAGAAACAGAATTGGACCCCCGGCGCAAAACGAGAACGACAAACGGGCCACAAAAAGACGCCTACGGCACCTGGTATTCCCAGGCGGTCTCCCATCCAGGTACTAACCAGGCCCGACCCTGCTTAGCCTCCGAGATCGGACGAGATCGGGCGCTTTCAGGCTGATATGGCCGTAGGCAGTTCTTTAAGAGCCCCATTTTCCCTTTTTTGAAAGAAACAGAATTGGACCCCGGCGCAAAACGAGAACGACAAACGGGCCACAAAAAGACGCCTACGGCACCTGGTATTCCCAGGCGGTCTCCCATCCAGGTACTAACCAGGCCCGACCCTGCTTAGCCTCCGAGATCGGACGAGATCGGGCGCTTTCAGGCTGATATGGCCGTAGGCAGTTCTTTAAGAGCCCCATTTTCCCTTTTTTGAAAGAAACAGAATTGGACCCCGGCGCAAAACGAGAACGACAAACGGGCCACAAAAAGACGCCTACGGCACCTGGTATTCCCAGGCGGTCTCCCATCCAGGTACTAACCAGGCCCGACCCTGCTTAGCCTCCGAGATCGGACGAGATCGGGCGCTTTCAGGCTGATATGGCCGTAGGCAGTTCTTTAAGAGCCCCATTTTCCCTTTTTTGAAAGAAACAGAATTGGACCCCGGCGCAAAACGAGAACGACAAACGGGCCACAAAAAGACGCCTACGGCACCTGGTATTCCCAGGCGGTCTCCCATCCAGGTACTAACCAGGCCCGACCCTGCTTAGCCTCCGAGATCGGACGAGATCGGGCGCTTTCAGGCTGATATGGCCGTAGGCAGTTCTTTAAGAGCCCCATTTTCCCTTTTTTGAAAGAAACAGAATTGGACCCCGGCGCAAAACGAGAACGACAAACGGGCCACAAAAAGACGCCTACGGCACCTGGTATTCCCAGGCGGTCTCCCATCCAGGTACTAACCAGGCCCGACCCTGCTTAGCCTCCGAGATCGGACGAGATCGGGCGCTTTCAGGCTGATATGGCCGTAGGCAGTTCTTTAAGAGCCCCATTTTCCCTTTTTTGAAAGAAACAGAATTGGACCCCGAGAACGACAAACGGCCACAAAAAGAGAACGACAAACGGGCCACAAAAAGACGCCTACGGCACCTGGTATTCCCAGGCGGTCTCCCATCCAGGTACTAACCAGGCCCGACCCTGCTTAGCCTCCGAGATCGGACGAGATCGGGCGCTTTCAGGCTGATATGGCCGTAGGCAGTTCTTTAAGAGCCCCATTTTCCCTTTTTTGAAAGAAACAGAATTGGACCCCGGCGCTAAACGAGAACGACAAACGGGCCACAAAAAGACGCCTACGGCACCTGGTATTCCCAGGCGGTCTCCCATCCAGGTACTAACCAGGCCCGACCCTGCTTAGCCTCCGAGATCGGACGAGATCGGGCGCTTTCAGGCTGATATGGCCGTAGGCAGTTCTTTAAGAGCCCCATTTTCCCTTTTTTGAAAGAAACAGAATTGGACCCCGGCGCAAATCGAGAACGACAAACGGGCCACAAAAAGACGCCTACGGCACCTGGTATTCCCAGGCGGTCTCCCATCCAGGTACTAACCAGGCCCGACCCTGCTTAGCCTCCGAGATCGGACGAGATCGGGCGCTTTCAGGCTGATATGGCCGTAGGCAGTTCTTTAAGAGCCCCATTTTCCCTTTTTTGAAAGAAACAGAATTGGACCCCGGCGCAAAACGAGAACGACAAACGGGCCACAAAAAGACGCCTACGGCACCTGGTATTCCCAGGCGGTCTCCCATCCAGGTACTAACCAGGCCCGACCCTGCTTAGCCTCCGAGATCGGACGAGATCGGGCGCTTTCAGGCTGATATGGCCGTAGGCAGTTCTTTAAGAGCCCCATTTTCCCTTTTTTGAAAGAAACAGAATTGGACCCCGGCGCAAAACGAGAACGACAAACGGGCCACAAAAAGACGCCTACGGCACCTGGTATTCCCAGGCGGTCTCCCATCCAGGTACTAACCAGGCCCGACCCTGCTTAGCCTCCGAGATCGGACGAGATCGGGCGCTTTCAGGCTGATATGGCCGTAGGCAGTTCTTTAAGAGCCCCATTTTCCCTTTTTTGAAAGAAACAGAATTGGACCCCGGCGCAAAACGAGAACGACAAACGGGCCACAAAAAGACGCCTACGGCACCTGGTATTCCCAGGCGGTCTCCCATCCAGGTACTAACCAGGCCCGACCCTGCTTAGCCTCCGAGATCGGACGAGATCGGGCGCTTTCAGGCTGATATGGCCGTAGGCAGTTCTTTAAGAGCCCCATTTTCCCTTTTTTGAAAGAAACAGAATTGGACCCCGGCGCAAAACGAGAACGACAAACGGGCCACAAAAAGACGCCTACGGCACCTGGTATTCCCAGGCGGTCTCCCATCCAGGTACTAACCAGGCCCGACCCTGCTTAGCCTCCGAGATCGGACGAGATCGGGCGCTTTCAGGCTGATATGGCCGTAGGCAGTTCTTTAAGAGCCCCATTTTCCCTTTTTTGAAAGAAACAGAATTGGACCCCGGCGCAAAACGAGAACGACAAACGGGCCACAAAAAGACGCCTACGGCACCTGGTATTCCCAGGCGGTCTCCCATCCAGGTACTAACCAGGCCCGACCCTGCTTAGCCTCCGAGATCGGACGAGATCGGGCGCTTTCAGGCTGATATGGCCGTAGGCAGTTCTTTAAGAGCCCCATTTTCCCTTTTTTGAAAGAAACAGAATTGGACCCCGGCGCAAAACGAGAACGACAAACGGGCCACAAAAAGACGCCTAAGGCACCTGGTATTCCCAGGCGGTCTCCCATCCAGGTACTAACCAGGCCCGACCCTGCTTAGCCTCCGAGATCGGACGAGATCGGGCGCTTTCAGGCTGATATGGCCGTAGGCAGTTCTTTAAGAGCCCCATTTTCCCTTTTTTGAAAGAAACAGAATTGGACCCCGGCGCAAAACGAGAACGACAAACGGGCCACAAAAAGACGCCTACGGCACCTGGTATTCCCAGGCGGTCTCCCATCCAGGTACTAACCAGGCCCGACCCTGATATGGCCGTAGGCAGTTCTTTGAGATCGGGCGCTTTCAGGCTGATATGGCCGTAGGCAGTTCTTTAAGAGCCCCATTTTCCCTTTTTTGAAAGAAACAGAATTGGACCCCGGCGCAAAACGAGAACGACAAACGGGCCACAAAAAGACGCCTACGGCACCTGGTATTCCCAGGCGGTCTCCCATCCAGGTACTAACCAGGCCCGACCCTGCTTAGCCTCCGAGATCGGACGAGATCGGGCGCTTTCAGGCTGATATGGCCGTAGGCAGTTCTTTAAGAGCCCCATTTTCCCTTTTTTGAAAGAAACAGAATTGGACCCCGGCGCTAAACGAGAACGACAAACGGGCCACAAGACGCCTACGGCACCTGGTATTCCCAGGCGGTCTCCCATCCAGGTACTAACCAGGCCCGACCCTGCTTAGCCTCCGAGATCGGACGAGATCGGGCGCTTTCAGGCTGATATGGCCGTAGGCAGTTCTTTAAGAGCCCCATTTTCCCTTTTTTGAAAGAAACAGAATTGGACCCCGGCGCAAAACGAGAACGACAAACGGGCCACAAAAAGACGCCTACGGCACCTGGTATGCCCAGGCGGTCTCCCATCCAGGTACTAACCAGGCCCGACCCTGCTTAGCCTCCGAGATCGGACGAGATCGGGCGCTTTCAGGCTGATATGGCCGTAGGCAGTTCTTTAAGAGCCCCATTTTCCCTTTTTTGAAAGAAACAGAATTGGACCCCGGCGCAAAACGAGAACGACAAACGGGCCACAAAAAGACGCCTACGGCACCTGGTATTCCCAGGCGGTCTCCCATCCAGGTACTAACCAGGCCCGACCCTGCTTAGCCTCCGAGATCGGACGAGATCGGGCGCTTTCAGGCTGATATGGCCGTAGGCAGTTCTTTAAGAGCCCCATTTTCCCTTTTTTGAAAGAAACAGAATTGGACCCCGGCGCAAAACGAGAACGACAAACGGGCCACAAAAAGACGCCTACGGCACCTGGTATTCCCAGGCGGTCTCCCATCCAGGTACTAACCAGGCCCGACCCTGCTTAGCCTCCGAGATCGGACGAGATCGGGCGCTTTCAGGCTGATATGGCCGTAGGCAGTTCTTTAAGAGCCCCATTTTCCTTTTTTGAAAGAAACAGAATTGGACCCCGGCGCAAAACGAGAACGACAAACGGGCCACAAAAAGACGCCTACGGCACCTGGTATTCCCAGGCGGTCTCCCATCCAGGTACTAACCAGGCCCGACCCTGCTTAGCCTCCGAGATCGGACGAGATCGGGCGCTTTCAGGCTGATATGGCCGTAGGCAGTTCTTTAAGAGCCCCATTTTCCCTTTTTTGAAAGAAACAGAATTGGACCCCGGCGCAAAACGAGAACGACAAACGGGCCACAAAAAGACGCCTACGGCACCTGGTATTCCCAGGCGGTCTCCCATCCAACTAACCAGGCCCGACCCTGCTTAGCCTCCGAGATCGGGCGAGATCGGGCGCTTTCAGGCTGATATGGCCGTAGGCAGTTCTTTAAGAGCCCCATTTTCCCTTTTTTGAAAGAAACAGAATTGGACCCCGGCGCAAAACGAGAACGACAAACGGGCCACAAAAAGACGCCTACGGCACCTGGTATTCCCAGGCGGTCTCCCATCCAGGTACTAACCAGGCCCGACCCTGCTTAGCCTCCGAGATCGGACGAGATCGGGCGCTTTCAGGCTGATATGGCCGTAGGCAGTTCTTTAAGAGCCCCATTTTCCCTTTTTTGAAAGAAACAGAATTGGACCCCGGCGCAAAACGAGAACGACAAACGGGCCACAAAAAGACGCCTACGGCACCTGGTATTCCCAGGCGGTCTCCCATCCAGGTACTAACCAGGCCCGACCCTGCTTAGCCTCCGAGATCGGACGAGATCGGGCGCTTTCAGGCTGATATGGCCGTAGTAGGCAGTTCTTTAAGAGCCCCAAAAAGACGCCTACGGCACCTTTTTTGAAAGAAACAGAATTGGGCCCCGGCGCAAAACGAGAACGACAAACGGGCCACAAAAAGACGCCTCCGGCACCTGGTATTCCCAGGCGGTCTCCCATCCAGGTACTAACCAGGCCCGACCCTCCGAGATCGGACGAGATCGGGCGCTTTCAGGCTGATATGGCCGTAGGCAGTTCTTTAAGAGCCCCATTTTCCCTTTTTTGAAAGAAACAGAATTGGACCCCGGCGCAAAACGAGAACGACAAACGGGCCACAAAAAAGACGCCTACGGCACCTGGTATTCCCAGGCGGTCTCCCATCCAGGTACTAACCAGGCCCGACCCTGCTTAGCCTCCGAGATCGGACGAGATCGGGCGCTTTCAGGCTGATATGGCCGTAGGCAGTTCTTTAAGAGCCCCATTTTCCCTTTTTTGAAAGAAACAGAATTGGACCCCGGCGCAAAACGAGAACGACAAACGGGCCACAAAAAGACGCCTACGGCACCTGGTATTCCCAGGCGGTCTCCCATCCAGGTACTAACCAGGCCCGACCCTGCTTAGCCTCCGAGATCGGACGAGATCGGGCGCTTTCAGGCTGATATGGCCGTAGGCAGTTCTTTAAGAGCCCCATTTTCCCTTTTTTGAAAGAAACAGAAAAGGACCCCGGCGCAAAACGAGAACGACAAACGGGCCACAAAAAGACGCCTACGGCACCTGGTATTCCCAGGCGGTCTCCCATCCAGGTACTAACCAGGCCCGACCCTGCTTAGCCTCCGAGATCGGACGAGATCGGGCGCTTTCAGGCTGATATGGCCGTAGGCAGTTCTTTAAGAGCCCCATTTTCCCTTTTTTGAAAGAAACAGAATTGGACCCCGGCGCAAAACGAGAACGACAAACGGGCCACAAAAAGACGCCTACGGCACCTGGTATTCCCAGGCGGTCTCCCATCCAGGTACTAACCAGGCCCGACCCTGCTTAGCCTCCGAGATCGGACGAGATCGGGCGCTTTCAGGCTGATATGGCCGTAGGCAGTTCTTTAAGAGCCCCATTTTCCCTTTTTTGAAAGAAACAGAATTGGACCCCGGCGCAAAACGAGAACGACAAACGGGCCACAAAACGACGCCTACGGCACCTGGTATTCCCAGGCGGTCTCCCATCCAGGTACTAACCAGGCCCGACCCTGCTTAGCCTCCGAGATCGGACGAGATCGGGCGCTTTCAGGCTGATATGGCCGTAGGCAGTTCTTTAATAGCCCCATTTTCCCTTTTTTGAAAGAAACAGAATTGGACCCCGGCGCTAAACGAGAACGACAAACGGGCCACCAAAAGACGCCTACGGCACCTGGTATTCCCAGGCGGACTCCCATCCAGGTACTAACCAGGCCCGACCCTGCTTAGCCTCCGAGATCGGACGAGATCGGGCGCTTTCAGGCAGAATTGGACCCCGGCGCAAAACGGTAAGAGGCCCCATTTTCCCTTTTTTGAAGAAACAGAATTGACCCCGGCGCTAAACGAGAACGACAAACGGGCCACAAAAAGACGCCTATGCGCACCTGGTATTCCCAGGCGGTCTCCCATCCACTAACCAGGCCCGACCTGCATACTCCGAGATCGGACGAGATCGGGCGCTTTCCGCCTGATATGGCCGTAGGCGGGTTCTTTCAGAGCCCCATTTTCCCTTTTTTGAAAGGAAACAGAATTGGACCCCGGCAAAACGAGAACGACAAACGGGCCACCAAAGATCCGCCTACGGCACCTGGTATTCCCAGGCGGTCTCCCATCCAGGTACTAACCAGGCCCGACCCTGCTTAGCCTCCGGGATCGGACGAGATCGGGCGCTTTCAGGCTGATATGGCCGTAGGCAGTTCTTTAAGAGCCCCATTTTCCCTTTTTTGAAAGAAACAGAATTGGCCCCCCGGCGCAAACGAGAACGACAAACGGGGCAAAAAAAAAACGACAAACGGCACCTGGTATTCCCAGGCGGTCTCCCATCCAGGTACTACCAGGCCCGACCCTGCTTAGCCTCCGAGATCGGACGAGATCGGGCGCTTTCAGGCTGATATGGCCGTAGGCAGTTCTTTAAGAGCCCCATTTTCCCTTTTTTGAAAGAAACAGAATTGGACCCCGGCAAAACGAGAACGACAAACGGGCCACAAAAAGACGCCTACGGCACCTGGTATTCCCAGGCGGTCTCCCATCCAGGTACTAACCAGGCCCGACCCTGCTTAGCCTCCGAGATCGGACGAGATCGGGCGCTTTCAGGCTGATATGGCTGTAGGCAGTTCTTTAAGAGCCCCATTTTCCCTTTTTTGAAAGAAACAGAATTGGACCCCGGCGCTAAACGAGAACGACAAACGGGCCACAAAAAGACGCCTACGGCACCTGGTATTCCCAGGCGGTCTCCCATCCAGGTACTAACCAGGCCCGACCCTGCTTAGCCTCCGAGATCGGACGAGATCGGGCGCTTTCAGGCTGAAAGTTCTTTAAGAGCCCATTTTCCCTTTTTTGAAAGAAACAGAATTGGACCCCGGCGCAAAACGAGAACGACAAACGGGCCACAAAAGACGCCTACGGCACCTGGTATTCCCAGGCGGTCTCCCATCCAGGTACTAACCAGGCCCGACCCTGCTTAGCCTCCGAGATCGGACGAGATCGGGCGCTTTCAGGCTGATATGGCCGTAGGCAGTTCTTTAAGAGCCCCATTTTCCCTTTTTTGAAAGAAACAGAATTGGACCCCGGCGCTAAACGAGAACGACAAACGGGCCACCAAAAGACGCCTACGGCACCTGGTATTCCCAGGCGGTCTCCCATCCAGGTACTAACCAGGCCCGACCCTGCTTAGCCTCCGAGATCGGACGAGATCGGGCGCTTTCAGGCTGATATGGCCGTAGGCAGTTCTTTAAGAGCCCCATTTTCCCTTTTTTGAAAGAAACAGAATTGGACCCCGGCGCAAAACGAGAACGACAAACGGGCCTACAAAAGACGCCTACGGCACCTGGTATTCCCAGGCGGTCTCCCATCCAGGTACTAACCAGGCCCGACCCTGCTTAGCCTCCGAGATCGGACGAGATCGGGCGCTTTCAGGCTGATATGGCCGTAGGCAGTTCTTTAAGAGCCCCATTTTCCCTTTTTTGAAAGAAACAGAATTGGACCCCGGCGCAAAACGAGAACGACAAACGGGCCACCAAAAGACGCCTACGGCACCTGGTATTCCCAGGCGGTCTCCCATCCAGGTACTAACCAGGCCCGACCCTGCTTAGCCTCCGAGATCGGACGAGATCGGGCGCTTTCAGGCTGATATGGCCGTAGGCAGTTCTTTAAGAGCCCCATTTTCCCTTTTTTGAAAGAAACAGAATTGGACCCCGGCGCTAAACGAGAACGACAAACGGGCCACAAAAAGACGCCTACGGCACCTGGTATTCCCAGGCGGTCTCCCATCCAGGTACTAACCAGGCCGACCCTGCTTAGCCTCCGAGATCGGACGAGATCGGGCGCTTTCAGGCTGATATGGCCGTAGGCAGTTCTTTAAGAGCCCCATTTTCCCTTTTTTGGAACAGATTGGACCCCGGCGCAAAACGAGAACGACAAACGGGCCAAAAAAGACGCCTACGGCACCAGGTATCCCAGGCGGTTATCCCCTCCAGGTTACTAACCAGGCCCGACCCTGCGAGCCTCCGAAGGATCGGACGAGATCGGGCGCTTTCAGGCTGATTTGGCCGTAGGCAGTTCTTTAAGAGGCCCTTTCCCTTTTTTTTTTTTTGAAAGAAACAGAATTGGACCCCGGCGCAAAACGAGAACGACAAACGGGCCACAAAAGACGCCTACGGCACCTGGTATTCCCAGGCGGTCTCCCATCCAGGTACTAACCAGGCCCGACCCTGCTTAGCCTCCGAGATCGGACGAGATCGGGCGCTTTCAGGCTGATATGGCCGTAGGCAGTTCTTTAAGAGCCCCATTTTCCCTTTTTTGAAAGAAACAGAATTGGACCCCGGCGCAAAACGAGAACGACAAACGGGCCACAAAAGGACGCCTACGGCACCTGGTATTCCCAGGCGGTCTCCCATCCAGGTACTAACCAGGCCCGACCCTGCTTAGCCTCCGAGATCGGACGAGATCGGGCGCTTTCAGGCTGATATGGCCGTAGGCAGTTCTTTAAGAGCCCCATTTTCCCTTTTTTGAAAGAAACAGAATTGGACCCGGCGCTAAACGAGAACGACAAAACAAAAACAAACCGCAAAAGACGCCTACGGCACCTGGTATTCCCGGGACCTAACCAGGCCCGACGCCTACGGCACCTGGTATATGGCCCCAGGCGGTTCTTAAAGGCCCCATTTTCCCCAGGTACTAACCAGGCCCCGACCCTACGGACCTTAGCCTCCGAGATCAGGGACGAGATCGGGCGCTTTCAGGCTGATATGGCCGTAGGGTTCTTTAAGAGCCCAGTTTTTTCCCCTTTTTTGAAAGAAACAGAATTGGACCCCGGCCCGGCGCAAAACGGGAGAACGACAAACGGGCCCACTTAAAAAGACGCCTACGGCACCTTTTTTGGTATTACGGCACCCCAGGCGGTCTCCCATCCAGGTACTAACCAGGCCCGACCCTGCTTAGCCTCCGAGATCGGACGAGATCCGGCGCTTTCAGGCTGATATGGCCGTAGGCAGGCTGGACCCGGCGCAAAACGAGAACGACGGGCCCCAGCCTTGGAGGCGGTCTCCCATCCTTTTAGGCCCGACCCTGCTTTCCGAGATCGGACGAGAAGCTTTTTTAAGAGCCCCATTTTCCCTTTTTTGAAAGAAACAGAATTGGACCCGGCGCAAAACGAGAACGACAAACGGGCCACAAAAAGACGCCTACGGCACCTGGTATTCCCAGGCGGTCTCCCATCCAGGTACTAACCAGGCCCGACCCTGCTTAGCCTCCGAGATCGGACGAGATCGGGCGCTTTCAGGCTGATATGGCCGTAGGCAGTTCTTCTAAGGCCCCATTTTCGCTTTTTTGAAAGAAACAGAATTGGACCCCGGCGCAAAACGAGAACGACAAACGGGCCACAAAAAGACGCCTACGGCACCTGGTTTTTTGAAAGAAACAGAATTGGGACCCCCGGACGGCGCTTTCACAAAATGGCCGTAGGCAGAACGAAACAACCCCGGCGCAAAACCCCGGGGCCACAAAAAGACGCCTACGGCACCTGGTATTCCCAGGCGGTCTCCCATCCAGGTACTAACAGGCCCGACCCTGCTTAGCCTCCGAGATCGGACGAGATCGGGCGCTTTCAGGCTGATATGGCCGTAGGCAGTTCTTTAAGAGCCCCATTTTCCCTTTTTTGAAAGAAACAGAATTGGACACCGGCGCAAAACGAGAACGACAAACGGGCCACCAAAAAGACGCCTACGGCACCTGGTATTCCCAGGCGGTCTCCCATCCAGGTACTAACCAGGCCCGACCCTGCTTAGCCGAGATCGGACGAGATCGGACGAGATCGGGCGCTTTCAGGCTGATATGGCCGTAGGCAGTTCTTTAAGAGCCCCATTTTCCCTTTTTTGAAAGAAACAGAATTGGACCCCCGCGCAAAACGAGAACGACAAACGGGCCACAAAAAGACGCCTACGGCACCTGGTATTCCCAGGCGGTCTCCCATCCAGGTACTAACCAGGCCCGACCCTCCTACGGACACCTGGTATTGGCCCAGTTCAGGCGGTCTCCCATCCAGGTACTAACCAGGGCCCTGCTTTAGCCTCCGAGATCCGAGATCGGGCGCCCAGGCTGATATGGCCGTAGGCAGTTTTAAAACGGGCCCCAGTTTTTTTGAAAGAAACAGAATTGGACCCCGGCGCAAAAAGAAACGACAAACAAAAACGCCTTGGTATTCCCAGGCGGTCTCCCATCCCCCGGTAAACCCGAGAAACCAAAGGCCCCCGACCGCCTAACCCACCTGGATTCCCCGGCCTCCATCTAACCAGGCCCGACCCTGCTTAGCCTCCGAGATCGGACGAGAGCGGGCGCTTTCAGGCTGATATGGCCGTAGGCAGTTCTTTAAGAGCCCCATTTTCCCTTTTTTGAAAGAAACAGAATTGGACCCCGGCGCAAAACGAGAACGACAAACGGGCCACAAAAAGACGCCTACGGCACCTGGTATTCCCAGGCGGGTCTCCCATCCAGGTACTAACCAGGCCCGACCCTGCTTAGCCTCCGAGATCGGACGAGATCGGGCGCTTTCAGGCTGATATGGCCGTAGGCAGTTCTTAAGAGCCCCATTTTCCCTTTTTTGAAAGAAACAGAATTGGACCCCGGCGCTAAACGAGAACGACAAACGGGCCACAAAAAGACGCCTACGGCACCTGGTATTCCCAGGCGGTCTCCCATCCAGGTACTAACCAGGCCCGACCCTGCTTAGCCTCCGAGATCGGACGAGATCGGGCGCTTTCAGGCTGATATGGCCGTAGGCAGTTCTTAAGAGGCCCCATTTTCCCTTTTTTGAAAGAAACAGATTTGGACCCCGGCGCAAAACGAGAACGACAAACGGGCCACAAAAGACGCCTACGGCACCTGGTATTCCCAGGCGGTCTCCCATCCAGGTACTAACCAGGCCGACCCTGCTTAGCCTCCGAGATCGGACAGAGATCGGGCGCTTTCAGGCTGATATGGCCGTAGGCAGTTCTTTAAGAGCCCCATTTTCCCTTTTTTGAAAGAAACAGAATTGGACCCCGGCGCAAAACGAGAACGACAAACGGGCCCCAAAAGACGCCTACGGCACCTGGTATTCCCAGGCGGTTTCCCATCCAGGTACTAACCAGGCCCGACCCTGCTTAGCCTCCGAGATCGGACGAGATCGGGCGCTTTCAGGCTGATATGGCCGTAGGCAGTTCTTTAAGAGCCCCATTTTCCCTTTTTTGAAAGAAACAGAATTGGACCCCGGCGCAAAACGAGAACGACAAACGGGCCACAAAAAGACGCCTACGGCACCTGGTATTCCCAGGCGGTCTCCCATCCAGGTACTAACCAGGCCCGACCCTGCTTAGCCTCCGAGATCGGACGAGATCGGGCGCTTTCAGGCTGATATGGCCGTAGGCAGTTCTTTAAGAGCCCCATTTTCCCTTTTTTGAAAGAAACAGAATTGGACCCCGGCGCAAAACGAGAACGACAAACGGGCCACAAAAAGACGCCTACGGCACCTGGTATTCCCAGGCGGTCTCCCATCCAGGTACTAACCAGGCCCGACCCTGCTTAGCCTCCGAGATCGGACGAGATCGGGCGCTTTCAGGCTGATATGGCCGTAGGCAGTTCTTTAAGAGCCCCATTTTCCCTTTTTTGAAAGAAACAGAATTGGACCCCGGCGCAAAACGAGAACGACAAACGGGCCACAAAAAGACGCCTACGGCACCTGGTATTCCCAGGCGGTCTCCCATCCAGGTACTAACCAGGCCCGACCCTGCTTAGCCTCCGAGATCGGACGAGATCGGGCGCTTTCAGGCTGATATGGCCGTAGGCAGTTCTTTAAGAGCCCCATTTTCCCTTTTTTGAAAGAAACAGAATTGGACCCCGGCGCAAAACGAGAACGACAAACGGGCCACAAAAAGACGCCTACGGCACCTGGTATTCCCAGGCAGTCTCCCATCCAGGTACTAACCAGGCCCGACCCTGCTTAGCCTCCGAGATCGGACGAGATCGGGCGCTTTCAGGCTGATATGGCCGTAGGCAGTTCTTTAAGAGCCCCCATTTTCCCTTTTTTGAAAGAAACAGAAACAAAACGAGAACGACAAACGGGCCACAAAAAGACGCCTACGGCAAACGAGAACAAAAAGACAAAAAAAAACGGGCCCCAAAAAGACGCCTACGGCACCTGGTATTCCCAGGCGGTCTCCCATCCAGGTACTAACCAGGCCCGACCCTGCTTAGCCTCCGAGATCGGACGAGATCGGGCGCTTTCAGGCTGATATGGCCGTAGGCAGTTCTTTAAGAGCCCCATTTTCCCTTTTTTGAAAGAAACAGAATTGGACCCCGGCGCAAAACGAGAACGACAAACGGGCCACAAAAAGACGCCTACGGCACCTGGTATTCCCAGGCGGTCTCCCATCCAGGTACTAACCAGGCCCGACCCTGCTTAGCCTCCGAGATCGGACGAGATCGGGCGCTTTCAGGCTGATATGGCCGTAGGCAGTTCTTTAAGAGCCCCATTTTCCCTTTTTTGAAAGAAACAGAATTGGACCCCGGCGCAAAACGAGAACGACAAACGGGCCACCAAAAGACGCCTACGGCACCTGGTATTCCCAGGCGGTCTCCCATCCAGGTACTAACCAGGCCCGACCCTGCTTAGCCTCCGAGATCGGACGAGATCGGGCGCTTTCAGGCTGATAAGGCCGTAGGCAGTTCTTTAAGAGCCCCTTTTTCCCTTTTTTGAAAGAAACAGAATTGGACCCCGGCGCAAAACGAGAACGACAAACGGGCCACAAAAAGACGCCTACGGCACCTGGTATTCCCAGGCGGTCTCCCATCCAGGTACTAACCAGGCCCGACCCTGCTTAGCCTCCGAGATCGGACGAGATCGGGCGCTTTCAGGCTGATATGGCCGTAGGCAGTTCTTTAAGAGCCCCATTTTCCCTTTTTTGAAAGAAACAGAATTGGACCCCGGCGCGAAACGAGAACGACAAACGGGCCACCAAAAGACGCCTACGGCACCTGGTATTCCCAGGCGGTCTCCCATCCAGGTACTAACAGGCCCGACCCTGCTTAGCCTCCGAGATCGGACGAGATCGGGCGCTTTCAGGCTGATATGGCCCAGGCGAAGTTCTTTCCCATGGCCAGCAACATTAAGAATTTTAGCCCCGAGATTTTTTTTGAAAGAAACAGAATTGGACCCCGGCAAACGAAAACGACGGGACAAACGGGCCACAAAAAGACGCCTACGGCACCTGGTATTCCCAGGCGGTCTCCCATCCAGGTACTAACCAGGCCCGACCCTGCTTAGCCCACGAGATCGGACGAGATCGGGCGCTTTCAGGCTGATATGGCCGTAGGCAGTTCTTAAAGGCCCCATTTTCCCTTTTTTTGAAAAAGAAACAGAATTGGACCCCGGCGCAAAACGAGAACGACAAACGGCCAAAAGACGCCTACGGCACCTGGTATTCCCAGGCGTCTCCCATCCAGGTACTAACCAGGCCCGACCCTGCTTAGCCTCCGAGATCGGACGAGATCGGGCGCTTTCAGGCTGATATGGCCGTAGGCAGTTCTTTAAGAGCCCCATTTTCCCTTTTTTGAAACAATTGGAAACAGAATTGGACCCCCCGCTGGCAAAACGAGAACAGGACAAACGGGGAGAAAAAGACGCCTACGGCACCCCCCCCAGGCGGTCTCCCATCCAGGACTAACCGGGCCCGACCCTGCGCCTCCGGCTCCGAGATCGGACGAGCTTTCGGGCTTTCCCCAGTTAGCCTCCCCAGTGGACTTCAAGGCCCCATTTTAAAGGCCCCCCCCTGGAAACGGATTCCCAGGCGGTCCGAACCAGGCCACCAAAAGACGCCTACGGACCCTTAGGCCTCCCGAGATCGGACGAGATCGGGCGCTTTCAGGCTGATATGGCCGTAGGCAGTTCTTTAAAGCCCCATTTTCCCTTTTTTGAAAGAAACAGAATTGGACCCCGGCGCAAAACGAGAACGACAAACGGGCCAAAAAAGACGCCTACGGCACCTGGTTCCCAGGTCTCCCAGAATTGGACCCCGGCGCTTGAAAGAAACGAGAACGACAAACGGGCCACAAAAAGACGCCTACGGCACCTGGTATTCCCAGGCGGTCTCCCATCCAGGTACTAACCAGGCCCGACCCTGCTTAGCCTCCGAGATCGGACGAGATCGGGCGCTTTCAGGCTGATATGGCCGTAGGCAGTTCTTTAAGGCCCCATTTTCCCAAGCGGCGGGCCAAAAAAGAGAACCACCTTCCCACTAACCAGGCCCGACCCTGCTTAGCCTCCGAGATCGGACGAGATCGGGCGCTTTCAGGCTGATATGGCCGTAGGCAGTTCTTTAAGAGCCCCATTTTCCCTTTTTTGAAAGAAACAGAATTGGACCCCGGCGCAAAACGAGAACGACAAACGGGCCACAAAAAGACGCCTACGGCACCTGGTATTCCCAGGCGGTCTCCCATCCAGGTACTAACCAGGCCCGACCCTGCTTAGCCTCCGAGATCGGACGAGATCGGGCGCTTTCAGGCTGATATGGCCGTAGGCAGTTCTTTAAGAGCCCCATTTTCCCTTTTTTGAAAGAAACAGAATTGGACCCCGGCGCAAAACGAGAACGACAAACGGGCCACAAAAAGACGCCTACGGCACCTGGTATTCCCAGGCGGTCTCCCATCCAGGTACTAACCAGGCCCGACCCTGCTTAGCCTCCGAGATCGGACGAGATCGGGCGCTTTCAGGCTGATATGGCCGTAGGCAGTTCTTTAAGAGCCCCATTTTCCCTTTTTTGAAAGAAACAGAATTGGACCCCGGCGCAAAACGAGAACGACAAACGGGCCACAAAAAGACGCCTACGGCACCTGGTATTCCCAGGCGGTCTCCCATCCAGGTACTAACCAGGCCCGACCCTGCTTAGCCTCCGAGATCGGACGAGATCGGGCGCTTTCAGGCTGATATGGCCGTAGGCAGTTCTTTAAGAGCCCCATTTTCCCTTTTTTGAAAGAAACAGAATTGGACCCCGGCGCAAAACGAGAACGACAAACGGGCCACAAAAAGACGCCTACGGCACCTGGTATTCCCAGGCGGTCTCCCATCCAGGTACTAACCAGGCCCGACCCTGCTTAGCCTCCGAGATCGGGCTTCAGGGCCCATATGGCCGTAGGCCAGAAAGTGGACCCCGGCGCCGAGAACGACAAACGGGCCAAAAAAAGACCTACGGCAGTATTCCCAGGCGGTCCCCCCCAGATCAGGCGCTTTTCCGAGATCGGCGAGAGGGGCGCTTTGGCCGTAGGCAGTTCTTTAAGAGCCCCATTTTCCCTTTTTTGAAAGAAACAGAATTGGACCCCGGCGCAAAACGAGAACGACAAACGGGCCACAAAAAGACGCCTACGGCACCTGGTATTCCCAGGCGGTCTCCCATCCAGGTACTAACCAGGCCCGACCCTGCTTAGCCTCCGAGAGATCGAGGCGCTTTCAGGCTGATATGGCCGTAGGCAGTTCTTTAAGAGCCCCATTTTTTTCCCTTTTTTGAAAGAAACAGAATTGGACCCCGGCGCAAAACGAGAACGACAAACGGGCCACAAAAAGACGCCTACGGCACCTGGTATTCCCAGGCGGTCTCCCATCCAGGTACTAACCAGGCCCGACCCTGCTTAGCCTCCGAGATCGGACGAGAGATCGCTATCAGGGGCGCTTTCAGGCTGATAGGCAGTTCTTTTTTTTTTTCCCTTTTTTGAAAGAAACAGAATTGGACCCCGGCGCAAAACGAGAACGACAAACGGGCCACCAAAAGACGCCTACGGCACCTGGTATTCCCAGGCGGTCTCCCATCCAGGTACTAACCAGGCCCGACCCTGCTTAGCCTCCGAGATCGGACGAGATCGGGCGCTTTCAGGCTGATATGGCCGTAGGCAGTTCTTTAAGAGCCCCATTTTCCTTTTTTTTGAAAGAAACAGAATTGGACCCCGGCGCGAAACGAGAACGACAAACGGGGGCAAAACAAAAAGACAAACGCCTACGGCACCTGGTATTCCCAGGCAGGTCCCATCCAGGTACTAACCAGGCCCCATCCAGGTACTAACCAGGCCCGACCCTGCTTAGCCTCCGAGATCGGACGAGATCGGGCGCTTTCAGGCTGATATGGCCGTAGGCAGTTCTTTCAGAAGAGCCCCATTTTTTTTTTTTGAAAGAAACAGAATTGGACCCCCCCGGCGCAAAACGAGAACGGCCACCAAAAGACGCCTACGGCACCTGGTATTCCCGGTCTCCCATCCAGGTACTAACCAGGCCCCCTGCTTAGCCTCCGAGATCGGACGAGATCGGGCAGAAGGCAGTTTTTTGAAAGAACCCGGGGCGCACCTGGTTCCCAAAACGAGAACGACAAACGGGCCACCTGGTAAAAAGACGCCTACGGCACCTGGTATTCCCAGGCGGTCTCCCATCCAGGTACTAACCAGGCCCGACCCTGCTTAGCCTCCGAGATCGGACGAGATCGGGCGCTTTCAGGCTGATATGGCCGTAGGCAGTTCTTTAAGAGCCCCATTTTCCCTTTTTTGAAAGAAACAGAATTGGACCCCGGCGCAAAACGAGAACAGATCGGACAAAAAACGGGCCAAAAAGACGCCTACGGCACCTGGTATTCCCAGGCGGTCTCCCATCCTGGAAACCTGATCTTATTCCCAGGCGGTCTCCCATCAGGTACTAACCAGGCCCGACCCTGCTTAGCCTCCGAGATCGGACGAGATCGGGCGCTTTCAGGCTGATATGGCCGTAGGCAGTTCTTTAAGAGCCCCATTTTCCCTTTTTTGAAAGAAACAGAATTGGACCCCGGCGCAAAACGAGAACGACAAACGGGCCACCAAAAGACGCCTACGGCACCTGGTATTCCCAGGCGGTCTCCCATCCAGGTACTAACCAGGCCCGACCCTGCTTAGCCTCCGAGATCGGACGAGATAGGGCGCTTTCAGGCTGATATGGCCGTAGGCAGTTCTTTAAGAGCCCCATTTTCCCTTTTTGAAAGAAACAGAATTGGACCCCGGCGCTAAACGAGAACGACAAACGGGCCACCAAAAAGACGCCTACGGCACCTGGTATTCCCAGGCGGTCTCCCATCCAGGTACTAACCAGGCCCGACCCTGCTTAGCCTCCGAGATCGGACGAGATCGGGACCTTTCAGGCTGATATGGCCGTGGCCCATTTTCCTTTTTTGAAAGAAACAGAATTTCTTTAAAGGCCCCATTTTTACCCTTTTTTGAAAGAAACAGAATTGGACCGAGGCGAACGACAAACGGACTGCTACGGCACCTGGTATTCCCAGGCGGTCTCCCATCCAGGTACTAAAGCCCGACCCCGCGCCTCCGACGGAGATCGGGCGCTTTCAGGTATGGCCGTAGGCAGTTTCCCAGGCTTTTTTGAAAGAAACAGAATTGGACCCCGGCCAAATCCGAGAACGAAACGACAAACGGCCCCCAGGACCCCACCTGGTATTCCCAGGCGGTCTCCCATCCAGGTACTAACCAGGCAGGCCCCCCTCCGAGATCGGACGAGATCTTTCAGGCTGATATGGCCGTAGGCAGTTCTTTAAGGCCCCATTTTCCCTTTTTTGAAAGAAACAGAATTGGACCCCGGCGCTAAACGAGAACGACAAACGGGCCACCAAAAAGACGCCTACGGCACCTGGTATTCCCAGGCGGTCTCCCATCCAGGTACTAACCAGGCCCGACCCAGCTTAGCCTCCGAGATCGGACGAGATCGGGCGCTTTCAGGCTGATATGGCCGTAGGCAGTTCTTAAAGGCCCCATTTTCGCCGAAAGGCAGAATTGGACCCCGGCGCAAAACGAGAACGACAAAGGCCTAGGCCCCAGGCGGCTTTCCAGGTACTAACCCCCCTTTTTTGAAAGAAACATTTTTTGGACCCCGCGAAACAGAAAACGACGAACGACAAACGGGACAAACCACAAAAAGACGCCTACGGCACCTGGTATTCCCAGGCGGTCTCCCATCCAGGTACTAACCAGGCCCGACCCTGCTTCCCTCCGAGATCGGACGAGATCGGGCGCTTTCAGGCTGATATGGCCGTAGGCAGTTCTTCTTTAAGGCCCCATTTTTTTCTTTTTTGAAAGAAACAGAATTGGACCCCGGCAAAAACGAGAACGACAAACGGGCCACCAAAAAGACGCCTACGGCACCTGGTATCCAGGCGGTCTCCCATCCAGGTACTAACCAACGAGACGAGACATGGCCGTAGGCAGTTCTTAAAGGCCCCATTTTCGCCAAAAAAAAAAACGGAACGACAAACGGGCCCTACGGCACCTGGTATTCCCAGGCGGTCTCCCATCCAGGTACTAACCAGGCCCGACCCTGCTTAGCCTCCGAGATCGGACGAGATCGGGCGCTTTCAGGCTGATATGGCCGTAGGCAGTTCAAAGGCCCCATTTTCCCTTTTTTGAAAGAAACAGAATTGGGAACGAAAACGAGAACAAAAAAACGGCCACCGCCTACCCCAGGCGGTCTCCCATCCAGGTACTAACCAGGCCCGACCCTCCCGAGATCCGAGATCGGGCGCTTTCAGGCGATACGAGGCTAGGTAGGCAGTTCTTTAAGAGCCCCATTTTCCCCTTTTTTGAAAGAAACAGAATTGGACCCCGGCGCAAAACGAGAACGACAAACGGGCCACAAAAAGACGCCTACGGCATGGTATTATTCCCAGGCGGTCTCCCATCCAGGTACTACTAACCAGGCCCGACCCTGCTTAGCCTCCGAGATCGGACGAGATCGGGCAGTTCTTTCAGGCCTTTTTTGAAAGAAACAGAATTGGACCCCGCGCAAAACGTTCCACAAAAAGACGCCTAGGCCCATTCCCAGGCCCTTTTTTGAAAGAAACAGAGATCGGGACCCCCGGCGCAAAAAATTTTCCCGAGAACGACAAACGGGCCACAAAAAGACGCCTACGGCACCTGGTATTCCCAGGCGGTCTCCCATCCAGGTACTAACCAGGCCCGAACCATCGGGCCCGAGGCCGTAGGCTTAGCCCCTTTTTTTTTGAAAAACAAATTGGACCCCCCCGGCGCAAAACGAGAACGAGATCGGGCGCTTTCCAGGCGATTAGGCCGTACGGCAGGTTCTTTAAGGCCCCATTTTCCCTTTTTTGAAAGAAACAGAATTGGACCCCGGCGCAAAACGAGAACGACAAACGGGCCACAAAAAGACGCCTACGGCCTGGTATTCCCAAATCCAGGTACTAACAGGCCCGACCCCGGCCTCCGAGACGGACGAATCGGGGCTTTCAGGCTTATGGCCGTAGGCAGTTCTTTAAGGCCCCATTTTCCTTTTTTGAAAGAAACAGAATTGGACCCCGGCGCAAAACGAGAACGACAAACGGGCCACAAAAAGACGCCTACGGCACCTGGTATTCCCGCGGTCTCCCATCCAGGTACTAACCAGGCCCGACCCTGCTTAGCCTCCGAGATGCTTATCGGGCGCTTTCAGGCCGATGGCCGTAGGCGGACGAGATCGGGCGCTTTCAGGCTGATATGGCCGTAGGCAGTTCTTCTAAAAGGCCCCATTTTCCCCTTTTTTTTGAAAGAAACAGAATTGGACCCCGGCGCAAAAAACGAGAACGACAAACGGGCCACAAAAAGACGCCTACGGCACCTGGTATCCCCAGGCGGTCTCCCATCCAGGTACTAACCGGCCCGACCCGGCCTCCGAGATCGGACGAGATCGGGCGCTTTCAGGCGTAGGCAGTTCTTTAAGAGCCCCATTTCCCCTTTTTTGAAAGAAACAGAATTGGACCCCGGCGCAAAACGAGAACGACAAACGGGACAACGGCACCTGGGGTCTCCCATCCCCAAAAAGGCCTACGGCACCTGGTATTCCCAGGCGGTCTCCCATCCAGGTAGGCCCGACCCTGCTTAGCCTCCGAGATCGGACGAGATCGGGCGCTTTCAGGCTGATATGGCCGTAGGCAGTCTTTAAAGCCCATTCCCTTTTTTGAAAGAAACAGAATTGGACCCCGGCGCTAAACGAGAACGACAAACGGGCCACAAAAGACGCCTACGGCACCTGGTATTCCCAGGCGGTCTCCCATCCAGGTACTTAACCAGGCCCGACCCTGCTTAGGCCTCCGAGATCGGACGAGATCGGGCGCTTTCAGGCTGATATGGCCGTAGGCAGTTCTTTAAGAGCCCCATTTCTCCTTTTTTGAAAGTAGAAACAGAATTGGACCCCCGAGATCGAGAACGACAAATCGGGCCTACGCACCTGGTTTCCCAGGCAGGAACCAGGGCCGTAGGCAGTTCTTTAAGGCCCCAGTTTTTAAAGCCCCCTTTTTTGAAAGAAACAGAATTGGACCCCGCGCGCAAAACGAGAACGACAAACGGGCCACAAAACGGACTGGCCTACGGCACCTGGTATTCCCAGGCGGTCTCCCATCCAGGTACTAACCGGCCCGAGCTTAGCGGATCGGACGAGGACGGGCTTTCCCTGAATGGCCGTAAAAGGCCCCAGGAAAGAAAAAAACCCCGGCGCAAAACGAGAACGACAAACGGGCCAAAACGCAAAACGAGAACCAAACGGGCCACAAAAAGACGCCTACGGCACCCCCAGGCGGCTCCCATCCAGGTACTAACCAGGCCCGACCCTGCTTAGCCTCCGAGATCGGACGGATCGGGCGCTTTCAGGCTGATTAGGCAGTTTTGAAGAGCCCCATTTTCCCTTTTGGCTTTTTTTTTTTGGCGGTCCCCCCAGAAAGAAACGGAGAAGAATTGGACCCCGGCGCACAAAACGAGAACGACAAACGGGCCACAAAAAGACGCCTACGGCATTCCCTGGTCCATTCCCAGGCCCGGCTTAGCCTCCCATCCGGGGCTTTACTAACCAGCCCGAGCCCCTGCTTAGCCTCCGAGATCGGACGAGATCGGGCGCTTTCAGGCTGATATGGCCGTAGGCAGTTCTTTAAGGCCCCCCCATTTGGACCCCGGGCCTTTTTTGAAAGAAACAGAATTCCCAGGCGGAACGTACTAACCAAAAAAACGAGGAGAACAGGACAAACGCCCCCAAAAAAAGACGCCTACCCCGGCGCAAAACGAGGACAAACGGGCCCAAAAAGACGCCTACGGCACCTGGTATTCCCAGGCGGTCTCCCACTCCAGGTACTAACCAGGCCCGACCCTGCTTAGCCTCCGAGATCGGACGAGATCGGGCGCTTTCAGGCTGATATGGCCGTAGGCAGTTCTTTAAGAGCCCCATTTTCCCTTTTTTTGAAAGAAACAGAATTGGACCCCGGCGCAAAACGAGAACGACAAACGGGCCACCAAAAGACGCCTACGGCACCTGGTATTCCCAGGCGGTCTCCCATCCAGGTACTAACCAGGCCCGACCCTGCTTAGCCTCCGAGATCGGACGAGATCGGGCGCTTTCAGGCTGATATGGCCGTAGGCAGTTCTTTAAGAGCCCCATTTTCCTTTTTTTGAAAAAAAACAGAATTGGACCCCGGCGCAAAACGAGAACGACAAACGGGCCACAAAAAGACGCCTACGGCACCTGGTATTCCCAGGCGGGTCTCCCATCCAGTTACTAACCAGGCCCGACCCTGCTTAGCCTCCGAGATCGGACGAGATCGGGCGCTTTCAGGCTGATATGGCCGTAGGCAGTTCTTAAAGAGCCCCATTTTCCCTTTTTTGAAAGAAACAGAATTGGACCCCGGCGCAAACGAACGACAAACGGGCCACAAAAAGACGCCTACGGCACCTGGTATTCCCAGGCGGGTCTCCCATCCAGGTACTAACCAGGCCCGACCCTGCTTAGCCTCCGAGATCGGACGAGATCGGGCGCTTTCAGGCTGATATGGCCGTAGGCAGTTCTTTAAGAGCCCCATTTTCCCTTTTTTGAAAGAAACAGAATTGGACCCCGGCGCAAAACGAGAACGACAAACGGCCACAAAAAGACGCCTACGGCACCTGGTATTCCCAGGCGGTCTCCCATCCAGGTACTAACCAGGCCCGACCCTGCTTAGCCTCCGAGATCGGACGAGATCGGGCGCTTTCAGGCTGATATGGCCGTAGGCAGTTCTGTAAGAGCCCCATTTTCCCTTTTTTGAAAGAAACAGAATTGGACCCCCGCAAAAAACGACAACGAACGACAAACGTGTCTCCCCACAAAAGACGCCTACGGCACCTGGTATTCCCAGGCGGTCTCCCATCCAGGTACTAACCAGGCCCGACCCTGCTTAGCCTCCGAGATCGGACGAGATCGGGCGCTTTCAGGCTGATATGGCCGTAGGCAGTTCTTTAAGAGCCCCATTTTTTCCCTTTTTTGAAAGAAACAGAATTGGACCCCGGCGCAAAACGAAACGGAACGACAAACGGGCCACAAAAAGACGCCTACGGCACCTGGTATTCCCAGGCGGTCTCCCATCCAGGTACTAACCAGGCCCGACCCAGGCACCTTAGCCTCCCGACCCTGCTTAGCCTCCGAGATCGGACGAGATCGGGCGCTTTCAGGCTGATATGGCCGTAGGCAGTTCTTTAAGAGCCCCATTTTCCCTTTTTTTTTTGCCACACAAAAAAGCCTAAACAGTCTCCCAATTGGAGCCTCCGAGATCCCGGGCGCTTTCAAACGAGACGAAACGAAACAGAAAACGGGCCGACAAAAAAAGACGCCTACGGCACCTGGTATTCCCAGGCGGGTAGCCTCCCATCCAGGTACTAACCAGTATTCCCCGACCCTAACCAGGCCCGCTTAGCCTCCGAGATCGGACGAGATCGGGCGCTTTCAGGCTGATATGGCCGTAGGCAGATTTTCCCTTTTTTAAGACCCCGGGCCCCATTTTCCCTTTTTTGAAAGAAACAGAATTGGACCCCGGCGCAAAACGAGAACGACAAACGGGCCACAAAAAGACGCCTACGGCACCTGGTATTCCCAGGCGGTCTCCCATCCAGGTACTAACCAGGCCCGACCCTGCTTAGCCTCCGAGATCGGACGAGATCGGGCGCTTTCAGGCTGATATGGCCGTAGGCAGTTCTTTAAAGGCCCCATTTTCCCTTTTTTGAAAGAAACAGAATTGGACCCCGGCGCAAAACGAGAACGACAAACGGGCCACAAAAACGCCTACGGCACCTGGTATTCCCAGGCGGTCTCCCATCCAGGTACTAACCAGGCCCGACCCTGCTTAGCCCGAGATCGACGAGATCGGGCGCTTTCAGGCTGATATGGCGTAGGCTAACCCCGGCCTGGTATTCCCAGGCGGTCTCCCATCCAGGTACTAACCAGGCAAGACCCTGCTTAGCCTCCGAGATCGGACGAGATCGGGCGCTTTCAGGCTGATATGGCCGTAGGCAGTTCTTTAAGAGGCCCCATTTTCCCTTTTTTGAAAGAAACAGAATTGGACCCCGGCGCAAAACGAGAACGACAAACGCAAAAAAACGAGAACGACAAACGGGCCACCAAAAGACGCCTACGGCACCTGGTATTCCCAGGCGGTCTCCCATCCAGGTACTAACCAGGCCCGACCCTGCTTAGCCTCCGAGATCGGACGAGATCGGGCGCTTTCAGGCTGATATGGCCGTAGGCAGTTCTTTAAAGGCCCCATTTTCGCTTTTTTTTTGAAAGAAACAGAATTGGACCCCGGCGCAAAAACGAGAACGACAAACGGGCCACCAAAAGACGCCTACGGCACCTGGTATTCCCAGGCGGTCTCCCATCCAGGTACTAACCAGGCCCGACCCTGCTTAGCCTCCGAGATCGGACGAGATCGGGCGCTTTCAGGCTGATATGGCCGTAGGCAGTTCTTTAAGAGCCCCATTTCCCCTTTTTTGAAAGAAACAGAATTGGACCCCGGCGCAAAACACGAGAACGACAAACGGGCCAAAAAAAAGACGCCTACGGCACCTGGTATTCCCAGGCGGTCTCCCATCCAGGTACTAACCAGGCCCGACCCTGCTTAGCCTCCGAGATCGGACGAGATCGGGCGCTTTCAGGCTGATATGGCCGTAGGCAGTTCTTTAAGAGCCCCATTTCCCCTTTTTTGAAAGAAACAGAATTGGACCCCGGCGCAAAACGAGAACGACAAACGGGCCCCAAAAAGACGCCTACGGCACCTGGTATTCCCAGGCGGTCTCCCATCCAGGGTACTAACCAGGCCCGACCCTGCTTAGCCTCCGAGATCGGACGAGATCGGGCGCTTTCAGGCTGATATGGCCGTAGGCAGTTCTTTAAGAGCCCCATTTTCCCTTTTTTGAAAGAAACAGAATTGGACCCCGGCGCAAAACGAGAACGACAAACGGGCCACAAAAAGACGCCTACGGCACCTGGTATTCCCAGGCGGTCTCCCATCCAGGTACTAACCAGGCCCGACCCTGCTTAGCCTCCGAGATCGGACGAGATCGGGCGCTTTCAGGCTTTGATTACTGGCCGTAGGCAGTTCTTTAAGAGCCCATTTCCCCTTTTTTGAAAGAAACAGAATTGGACCCCGGCGCTAAACGAGAACGACAAACGGGCCACCAAAAGACGCCTACGGCACCTGGTATTCCCAGGCGGTCTCCCATCCAGGTACTAACCAGGCCCGACCCTGCTTAGCCTCCGAGATCGGACGAGATCGGGCGCTTTCAGGCTGATATGGCCGTAGGCAGTTCTTTAAGAGCCCCATTTTCCCTTTTTTGAAAGAAACAGAATTGGACCCCGGCGCTAAACGAGAACGACAAACGGGCCACCAAAAGACGCCTACGGCACCTGGTATTCCCAGGCGGTCTCCCATCCAGGTACTAACCAGGCCCGACCCTGCTTAGCCTCCGAGATCGGACGAGATCGGGCGCTTTCAGGCTGATATGGCCGTAGGCAGTTCTTTAAGAGCCCCATTTCCCTTTTTTGAAAGAAACAGAATTGGACCCCGGCGCAAAACGAGAACGACAAACGGGCCACAAAAAGACGCCTACGGCACCTGGTATTCCCAGGCGGTCTCCCATCCAGGTACTAACCAGGCCCGACCCTGCTTAGCCTCCGAGATCGGACGAGATCGGGCGCTTTCAGGCTGATATGGCCGTAGGCAGTTCTTTAAGAGCCCCATTTTCCCTTTTTTGAAAGAAACAGAATTGGACCCCGGCGCAAAACGAGAACGACAAGAAGGGGGCCGAGTCTACCAACTGAAAAGGCAGCAGTTGAAGTGCTAGCAATTTAGCCAAGCTAGCATTCAACCGCTGGGCATGTGGATGGCTGGGAGTATACTTCTTTCGACGGTCCAGCAGCTGGGGCAGGGAAATTTGCCTGCTACAATCGGACGTCGGTGTACTGCAAGTACTTGGTTGTGACACACCTAATTCTACACCTTCAGTCCTCTCAGAGCAGCTTTCAGAGAGGACTGAAGATATAGTGGGGATGGAGATCCCAGCTGATGAGGAGCAAGGAGAGGTCCGCTTTGTTCTTTGGTGTGGGTCTTTTATGTGTGCTTGCCAACGAGCTGCATGGCAGGTCGACATATGTCTGCTCATGCTTGTGGTGCCCAAGCGGCTGATGTTTTGGCCACGCGAGATACGCTTGAGACAAATATTGCAAATAGCAGTTGTGCGATCTGATGCACTCGTCTCAAAAAAGGCCCACACCAAAGAACTTTTCTGATAACGTGCAGAGGCAGCGCCCTGCACAGGCGGAGCTCTGCGGTGTGGTACAGTTGCTGTGCTGGCCTCTAGCTGGCCTCCAGGGGGCATCCTGCTTCGTTGGACATGTGACGCTGCATCCTCCTCCTCCTCCTCTCTCCCTTCAGGCACCCACGTGGAGTCAGTGACCTCATCATCCCTCCCTCTTCACCACTAGAGCAAACCTGGCAGTAAGCTGCAGCTGGTGGAACAGTACTGCCAGATTGCTGTCCTTCAGCATCCCCTCTCTCTGCGATCACACTACTGACTTCCTCAAGCTGGGTATCATCATCCGAGCCTTCGAATCGTTGGGCATCCTCCTGGAGCATGTACCCAACACTGTGCTCAAAGAGTTCGGGGGACTCCTCAGGAGGACATGGTGGGTCTAGGGAAGGGGTGGCTGATGATGCCATTGAGTACGCGTTGGCAGCTGCTCTGCCAGTACCCTGAGCTGGGTGAGAGAGGATGAGGAGGATGAGGAGGGCTTGGTCATCCATTCTACCAAGCCTTCGGCATGATGCGGCTCCACATGTCCAGCTGCCGAAAACAAAGACAAGCGTGTCCCATGGCCACGTGCTGATGACGATGCACGACCACGTCCACGGCTAGCACTGTTGTCTCTAGAAACAGAGCCTGCCTGCCCTGTGTTCTTGCCTCGGCACGCTCTGCCTCTCCTTGGCGGTCTTCCAGCCATTGTAGTCGGTAGTGTATATAGTATAAAAAATGGGTGCTGCTGAGAAGAAAATATGGGAGCTCTGTGTGCTGCCACTAACACACTAGAAGTCCTATGGGTGCTTCTGGGAAGAAAAATATAGGAGCTCTGTGTGATGCCACTAACGCACTAGAAGTCCTATGGGTGCTGCTGAGAATAAAATATAGGAGCTCTGTGTGATGCCACTAACACACTAGAAGTCCTATGGGTGCTTCTGGGAAGAAAATATAGGAGCTCTGTGTGATGCCACTAACACACTAGAAGTCCTATGGGTGCTGCTGAGAAGAAAATATAGGAGCTCTGTGTGATGCCACTAACACACTAGAAGCCCTATGGGTGCTTCTGGGAAGAAAATATAGGAGCTCTGTGTGATGCCACTAACACACTAGAAGCCCTATGGGTGCTTCTGAGAAGAAAATATAGGAGCTCTGTGTGCTGCCACTAACACACTAGAAGTCCTATGGGTGCTTCTGGGAAGAAAATATAGGAGCTCTGTGCGATGCCACTAACACACTAGAACTCCTATGGGTGCTTCTGAGAAGAAAATATAGGAGCTCTGTGTGATGCCACTAACACACTAGAAGTCCTATGGGTGCTACTGGGAAGAAAATATAGGAGCTCTGTGTGATGCCACTAACACACTAGAAGTCCTATGGGTGCTGCTGAGAAGAAAATATAGGAGCTCTGTGTGATGCCACTAACACACTAGAAGTCCTATGGGTGCTTCTGGGAAGAAAATATGGGAGCTCTGTGTGATGCCACTAACACACTAGAAGTCCTATGGGTGCTTCTGGGAAGAAAATATGGGAGCTCTGTGTGATGCCACCAACACACTAGAAGTCCTATGGGTGCTTCTGGGAAGAAAATATAGGAGCTCTGTGTGATGCCACCAACACACTAGAAGTCCTATGGGTGCTTCTGGGAAGAAAATATGGGAGCTCTGTGTGATGCCACTAACACACTAGAAGTCCTATGGGTGCTTCTGGGAAGAAAATATGGGAGCTCTGTGTGATGCCACTAACACACTAGAAGTCCTATGGGTGCTTCTGGGAAGAAAATATGGGAGCTCTGTGTGATGCCACTAACACACTAGAAGTCCTATGGGTGCTTCTGGGAAGAAAATATGGGAGCTCTGTGTGATGCCACTAACACACTAGAAGTCCTATGGGTGCTTCTAGGAAGAAAATATGGGAGCTCTGTGTGATGCCACTAACACACTAGAAGTCCTATGGGTGCTTCTGGGAAGAAAATATGGGAGCTCTTTGATGCCACTAACACACTAGAAGTCCTATGGGTGCTTCTGGGAAGAAAATATGGGAGCTCTGTGTGATGCCACTAACACACTAGAAGTCCTATGGGTGCTTCTGGGAAGAAAATATGGGAGCTCTGTGTGATGCCACTAACACACTAGAAGTCCTATGGGTGCTTCTGGGAAGAAAATATGGGAGCTCTGTGTGATGCCACTAACACACTAGAAGTCCTATGGGTGCTTCTGGGAAGAAAATATGGGAGCTCTATGTGATGCCACTAACACACTAGAAGTCCTATGGGTCCTGCCTGTAGCCAATTATTGCTCTCCGAGTTTCCGGCGCTGTGATTGGCCAAGCATGCGGGGTCACAGTGCATGCTTGGCCAATCATCAGCCAGCACTGCACTGCGCCGGCCGCGCCGGCCGCAATGCATTGCGGGGCCGCTCGCATCACACGAATGTGATGCGAACGGCCCAAATAGTTCTGGGCTCGCCGAGCGAGCGAACGCCCGGTGCTTGATGCGAACGCATCGAGCACCGGACCCATCCCTAGTGATCAGCAACTTATAGTGGTGAGTAATCTGACATTAACTGACACTGAGTGGGAACTGTGTAACTGACACTGACATCACCAGATCATACACTGATCAGTAATAATACCATAAATTGTCACTGTACTAATGACACTGGCTGGGAAGGGGTTAACATCTAGGTGCAATCAAATGGTTAACTGTGTGCCTAACAATATGTAATGTGTGCAGCTTTTACTAAGAGATGTGGTTGTTTTTTCACTTTGGCTTTGCAAGGAGAAAACATAGCCATGTCGCTGCTCCGTGTACTGAGCCCTGTGTATTTAGTAAACACAGGTCTCTGTACTGTGATTCGCTAAGCCAATCAGCAGGTCCCAGACATAAATCACTGGCTGGGACCTGCTAAACGACTTTTGCTTTATCAAATGACAGCACAGATAAGGCAGGGGGCGCTCGCCCCCTACCCGGAAATGCTGGATCACATACATGTACATGGGGCCACCCTGCTGCAGTGAAAAGGCTGTGGGCCGTTTGCACGTGGTTAAATACATGCTAATCCTACAGGGTCAGGTATTTAGACAACTGGGTGCAAGTCCCCTTCAGATCATAGCTGTAAACATTTTGACACATTCTGGAACAGCCTCATTCCCAGAAGGTGTTTTATCCAGCTTTTCAGCATTTCATTACATGGTACTCGGTGTCGGAAATATGTAATATTCTGCAGCTGCACTACTAAAACAGATCAAACTGAAAATTATAAGCAGGGTTTGAGTTCAATTGGGGTGTACAGTGATTCACTGCTGCTGTTTTTGCAGTTTCCATTTTCGTCATGACTGCTGCTCCCTGAACCAGTGATCCTACAGAATGAGTCATATTATGTACAGCACCATTTTCCCCCATGTATCGCCTCATATCTCTATGGAACATGCAATCTTTCTTCTCATTTATATTCACGTACCATAACTATATACTGTATCAGAATACATCCCAGCAAACAAATTACCGGTATATCTTCACATCATGCTTTATTTCCTCTGAACAGAAATATGGTCATGTCTCACATGATAAACGTAGGTATTCCTTACATAAAGGTGTTGGAAATATGTAATCTGCAGCTGCACTACTAAAACAGATCAAACTAAAAATGATATACAAGTTATATACTAATTAGGGCTGTTAATTTTTCATGTTGGATTAATCGATTTTTTTTTAAAATCGATTAATCAACTAATTTAGTTAATTATAACTCACATACAGATCCAACTACTTTTAGCTGATCTCCTTGCATTACAACTCTGCATTAGTCAGTGGTAAATGTGGTATACACTATATACAACCACCTGACACTAATTAATTTCCACAATCCATGACTTAACTTCACAGTTCACACAAATACGTTTTAAATTCAAACTTTAGCACTGACATAAGTAATTTTTTTTCCACAGTAGCGTGACAATCTCTCCACCTCCGGTCTAACTAATCACTCTCACCTTATGGCAGGGGTGCCCAACCAGTGGCCCGCGGAGCACTCTAATGTGGCCCGCGACCTCCTATTCTGGGATGGCAAGCACAGATCGCAGGTTGCCATGCTCAGTGTTGTGAATGAAGCCGGCGGTAAAGGAAGCAAGTGGCTGCGGAGAAGAGCTGCATAAGCCAATGCTGCCTGTATAGAGCCGACTCCTGTCACAGATGGAGTGATACCAAATGCGCTCTGCCTGGGACAGTAACAGCCTGCGATACCTGAATGGAAGACTGTTATTAAAGGTAAGTTTTGTCAGGGATACCCTGTGGCAGGACAGGCACACGGACGTGTTCCCACGAGAACGGGCCGCACTGGGCAGCGGCGCATGAACGTGCGCAGTGACACACGACAGGCACGCGTGCACAGGAATGCGCGACAGGCGCGTGTGCGCGGGTGCTAACTCAACTTGGTGCCAGTTCCCCTTTAAAAGGACAGCAGCTGCTCCAGTTCAGTGCTGTCTGATCTGCAGCTTTACCTGAGTCTGATCCTGTACCTGCTGTTGTTATCTGATCCTGCTACGTTTGACTACTGCTGCCTTCTCCTCTCCTGACCTGGCCTGCCTTGACCCTGCTATTTTTGAACCTGCTGATCTTCTGTTGCCAAACCTCTGCCTGCCTACTGACCACTCTCTGCCTGCTGTTACTACCTGATTACCTGTGTTTGACCCGGCTTGTCTCACCTGCTTCAGTCTAGTCCTGATCCAGTCTCTGCCTAGATCCAGGGATCGCTGACCTACACCTGTTACGATATCTTTTTTTTTTTTTTTAAATATCAGAACAAAAAAAAAAAAAAACAGCAAACAACAAAGAATAAAAATAAAAAAAGCACAAATGAACATTTAAGCATACAATGGTCTTACATGTCAACAATGTGGTCCCAGTGGGGACCTCGTTACAGTTATGTCATTTATATATAGCAGGCACATATCAAATAGTATGAATGTTTGTACAGCACCTCATTTCCCAGGGTCACAGGATATTGTAATTTAACATGTGTACATAATGGTACAGTATCTGATATAGACATTGTGTAGTCGGCACTCACTTGAGATCTATTTTGTGGAGGGTCTATTAGGAGGCCTCCGAAGCAGAGGAGGAATCTGCCAACCATTTGGACCAGACTTTGTCATATTTGTTGGGGCAACCTCTATTGGCGTATGTGTCTTTATATAGAGGTAGGCTATTGTTGATAAGTTGTTTCCACAGGGAGAGAGGAGGGGGGGTTGGTTTGCGCCAGCTAAGAGCGATGGCTTTGCGGGCATAAAACAGTAGGAGTCCCACAAGCGTGCGTCCCGCCACCGTAGGGATTAGATGCTCAATCAGGCCTAGCATGCAAATTGCCATTGAGTGTTGCAATGGTACAGAGGTAATCTGCGCAATAAAGTCCAAGATCTCTCTCCAGTAACTGGTAATTGCTGTGCAGGTCCAGAAGATATGGGTGAAGTCCCCAGGAATCACACCACATCTCCAGCACCCGGGAGGGGAGTCAGGGTTCATTTTGTGTAGTCTGTGGGGGGTAAAGTACGCCCGGTGAACGATCTTGAACTGGATCAGGCGGTCCCTCAGAGAGACCAGGGAGTTAAAAGGGAAGTCCCATATGTCGTCCCAGTCATCGTTGTCAAGATCAGGGATGTCATGGGACCATTTAGTTCTTAGCTTTTCCAACGCCGGGAGAGAGGTGAAGATCAAATGAGAGTACAGTTGAGAGGTGGGCTTTTTAGCACAGTCTGATCTAAGGATGTCCTCAAGTGAGGACTGAATCAGTTGAGGAGGGGAGTTGGAGAATTGGCAACCGAAGGCATGGGTGAGCTGATGGTATCGAAAAAAATAGGATCGTGGTACATTGAAGTCAGAATTTAGTTTGGAAAGCGGAACTAGGGATTGGTTGGAGACAATCTGTGATATCGTTTTTATGTTAAATTTGGTCCAGGCATGTGGCTCAGGTAATTTGTAGATGTGCTCTAGGGTTGGGTTTCGCCAAAGGGGGGCATTGGGTGAGATTGCACGTTTAGGGTATTTTTCGGTTCTTAGACCCGCCCCCCATGCACGCAATGTGGTGCGCATGGAGGGTGTCAGTGGGTAGGGGGCCCGGGGGCCTCGAAGGAGTAAAAATTTGAGCGCCTCAAGGGATCCCAGCACTGCCGTCTCTATCTGGGTAGCTGGGTTGGAAATGTCTGGATTGAGCCACCAAGCGGCCGTTACTAGCTGGGTGGCTAAATAATACTTAAATAGATCTGGACATGCCAAGCCACCCTGAGAGGTCGGGCGTATCAGTGTGGTCCAGCTATATCTGGGGGACTGGGATCCCCACAGGAAAGAGGCGAGGAGGCGGTGTAGACGTATGAAAAAAGATTTGGGTATCCACTGTGGAGAGTGGCGAAATAGGTACGTGAACTTAGGTAGTATTTTCATTTTAAACAGATTTATACGTCCCATCAATGAAAGTGGCAATGATTCCCATGCCTTCAGTCGTTGCCGAGCCTCCTGAACTACCGGGGACAGGTTCAGGGGTAAGTAGTCGGAGGCCTGTCTGGAGACCACCACCCCCAGGTATTTAAAGGTCTCGACCCATTGGAGGGGTATATTAGGAGGAGCTGTGGCACGGGCCGCTAGGTCTATGGGAAACAGAAGAGATTTTGTCCAGTTGACTCTGAGGCCCGTGACAGTGGAAAAGGAGTTGAGGATTTGTAGGGCTCCCTCGAGCGATGGGCCTGCATCGTTGAGGAAAAGCAGGAGGTCATCTGCGTAGAGGGCAACCCTCTCCTCCAGCCAGCCAATCCGCAGCCCCTTAACACAGGGGGAGGTGCGGAGGGCCTCCGCAAGTGGCTCCATTGCAATGGCAAACAGGGCCGGAGAGAGAGGGCAGCCCTGCCGCGTACCTCTGGATAGACGGAAGGACTGTGACAGGCCCCCTCCCAGCTTAATGGCGGAGGTGGGGTCCCGGTACAGGACCTTGATCCACTCAATGAAGACCAGGGGGAATCCCATTCGCCGGAGGATCTCCCAAAGAAAAGGCCATTCGACCGTGTCAAAGGCCTTTTCAATATCGAGAGAGGCCACCACCCTAGACCCTTCATTAAGATGCTGTGCGTGTATGTTAGTAAACAGGCGTCTTAGATTCACGTCTGTTGATCTATTGGCCATGAAACCAGTTTGGTCGGTCTCGATGACAGAGGGGAGTAGGGGCTGTAGTCTCATGGTTAATAATTTGGTGAGGATCTTGAAATCCGTATTGAGTAGGGCAATAGGCCTGTAGGAGGCACAGGATGTGGGGTCTTTAGGTGCTTTATGAATGAGAATGACGTGGGCATGACTCATGGAAGCCGGAAGGGCACCATCAGCCAAACAATGGGTGAAAAGTTGAGCTAACTTGGGGGCCAGTAGGTCCCCATGAGCTTTATAAAACTCAATGGGGAGTCCATCCGGGCCCGGAGACTTCCCGGTAGGGAAGGACCCCATCGCTTTCAGTACCTCCTCCGGGGTAATCGGCCTCACTAGGGATTCTCTCTCTTTATCAGAAAGCCAACCAAATGCCAAGGGGTCCAGCCAGGGTGCAAGGTCCCGTGGCTGGAAATCCGCTGGAAGTACCGAGGTATAAAGGGAGGTATAGTATTTGCGGAATGCCTCCAGTACATCTGGCAGAGAAGAGACCGATTCTCCCGAAGGGGACACCACACTGGGGATCACCGTCAAGGGTTTGTCGTGTTGTGTCAGCATTGCCAGGAGGCGACCATTCCGGTCTCCCTGCTCAAAGAAGCGTTGTCTATTCCGGTAGAGGTCTAGTCTGGTTACCTCGGTGAGGTGGAGGTGTAGCTCACGTTTTGCTGCATTGAGGGAGTCATAATGTGCATCCGAGGGGTCGGCAGCGTAGATGTCTGACTGGGATTGCACAGCGGCCTGTAGGACAGTGGTGGCAGCAGCTTGCTCTCGCCGGATCCCAGCGATGGAAGAGATGTATTGCCCTCTGGTGAAAGCCTTGAAGGCATCCCAGGTCACCGTTGTGGAGGAGGACCCTATGTTAAGCTCCCAAAATTCTGTCAAATGTGGTGGAATGGTATTTGCTAGGTCCGCATGGGAGATCCAATGGGTCCCCAGGCGCCAAAGGGACGAGGAGCGAGAGGACGGAGAACGTATGCTAAGGAGTAGGGGGCAGTGGTCTGAAAGTCCGCTGGGTAAGTAGGAGGCGTCCAATATGTCTGTCAGCATAGTCGGGTTGGCAAAGGCAAGATCTATGCGGGAAGAAGTTTTATGCGTGTTGGAGAAACAGGAGTATGCTCTGGTCGTGGGATGTTTCCATCTCCACACCTCAGACACTCCCAATGCCTCTGCCCATGAGAGCAAGTCTGTGGAAAATTGTTTAGGAGGGATAGGTCTGTCCAGCTCTGGGGCTAGGATGGCATTGAAGTCACCCATAAGTAACAGTTTGGCCGGGCAGTATGGAGTGATTTTCTCTAGAATGGTATATAGGGTGGAGGAGGAGAAAGGCGGAGGGATGTAAACACCTACCACAATATATCGGATACCCCAGACAGTAAACACTATTAGCACGTATTTGCCCTGGGGGTCTGTGTGAACATGTTCTATTACACAAGGGAAGGATTTACTGATTAAAATGGTGACCCCTCTGGCATATGTGGAGTAAGAGGCATGAAAGGCTCTCTGGATCCACGGTTTTCTCAATGCCAGTAGTTTGCTGCCCACGAGATGCGTTTCTTGCAGAATTGCGATATGTGGGGAGTGCAGTTTGAGGTATTTGAAGAGCACCGCTCTCTTAAACTTGGAGTTTAGTCCCCGAACGTTCCAGGATAGTACACTGAAGGTGGGGGTGTCACGTCCCGCCATTGTGTGGGGGTTTGGTGGGGAAAGGGAGGAGGGCCGAAACCGGTGCGTTTGTGCATCTCAGGAGCAGCAAAAACTCTAGGGACCTGCGCCAGGTAGAATTGCGACCAGTGAAAGACCAAAAAAAACAGTAAACATAAACATTTACAAAACTAATAAACAATACCTGTAATGACACAAAAGTGTCCTGTTACGATATCTTAATCTTCTCTGGGTCCCTTGATCAACACCGAGAGCATGTCAGCATCGTCCTTGGCCAACTCCGCCAACACAAACTATATGCAAAACCGGAGAAATGTGAATTTGAGCGGCAGAGCATCCAGTTCTTGGGATTAGTAATTTCTACAGCAGGAGTTGAAATGGATCCCCAGAAGGTGTCCACCATACTGGAGTGGCCTGTACCCACAGACAAGAAGGGGGTATAACGCTTCGTAGGTTTTGCGAACTATTATAGAAAATTCATTAAGGGGTTCTCTGCCATAATCACCCCAATAACACAACTAACTAAACAAAACCTGCGAATTCTGCTGGAACTCCGAGGCGCAGAGCACCTTCGAAACGCTAAAAAAGCTTTTTACCTCGGCTCCTATCCTCAGCCATCCTGACCCGTCCTTACCCTATATCCTTGAGGTGGATGCCTCCGAAACAGCAGTGGGGGCAGTTGTCTCCCAACAGCAAGGGGTTAAGGCCTTAATGCACCCTGTGGCCTTCTTTTCACGGAAACTTTCTCCAGCAGAGAGAACTTACGATGTAGGAGATCGTGAACTACTGGCCATCAAAGCAGCACTGGAGGAGTGGAGATATTTGTTGGAGGGCGCTAACTATCCCATACTAATATATACCGACCATAAAAATTTTGAATATTTAAGAACTGCCAAAAGACTGAAGCCACGACAAGCTCGATGGGCCCTATTTTTCACTCGTTTTACCTTCCATATAACGTACCGACCTGGATCAAAAAACACAAAACTGGACTCTCTATCCCATATGTACGATGACCCCAAGGACTTATCAACTCCAGATACCATCCTACCTACAGGGAACTTCCTACTGTTGCAAATGGATCTCTTGTCTCAAATCAAACAGGCTTCCAGGAACATACTCAGCCCCCCCCCCCCCCCGGAGTCATACTAACCTCTAGAGATGGTCTGCTTTGGAAAGAAAACAAAATTTTTGTTCCTGAGAATGTGCGAGTAGGGGTCTTGAAGATGTTCCATGATCATCCGCTGGCAGGCCATTTTGGCATACATAAGACCCTTGAACTTGTACGACGTACATTTTGGTGGCCTGATCTAGAAACTTTCTGTAAGAAATGTGTGAACTCATGCTCTGTTTGCATTCAGAACAAGACAGCAAGAAGTAAGTCCTGGGGCCTGCTGAAACCTCTACCCATTCCTGATAAACCATGGAGGATGAGCTCCATGGATTTTATAGTAGAACTTCCACCGGCCGAGGGATGCACAGCAATCTTTGTAGTAGTGGACTGATTAACCAAAATGGCTCATTTCTTACCCGGCCTGAGTGTTTATTAAGGAGATTGTCAGGTTGCATGGGGTTCCGGCAATCATTACATCTGATCGTGGTGTACAGTTCACCTCACGTTTCTGGAGAGCTTTATGTAAAGCGTTGAAAATTGAGTTGGCATTGTCCTCAGCTTACCATCCCCAAACCAATGGGCAAACAGAAAGGACAAATCAAACGCTCGAACAGTACATGTTTCACTTCCTTTACTCAGGATGATTGGGTATCTTTACTACCACTGACAGAATTTGCCTACAGCAACGCCAATCACTCAGCTACAGGTCAATCCCCTTTATTTTCTAATTATGGTTTCCATTTATCATTTCTGCCTGATTTCATTTCAGAATCTACAGTTCCGGCAGTACAAGATACCATGGATTTCCTCAACCACAACAACAAGATCTTGCAGGAAGCAATGGCCAAAGCACAAGCCGGCAACAAGAAGGCTTTTGATAAGAAAAGGAGAGGAGAACTGAACCTGCAGCCGGGTGACCAGGTATGGCTTTCTACAACCAACCTTAAGTTAAAATGTTCGTCTAAAAAGTTGGCACCCAAATTTACTGGTCCCTTCCTGGTGAAGAGGAGGTTAAATGAGGTATATCATATGAACTTTCTTTACCTGACTCGTTTAAAATTCATCCTATATTTCATGTTTCACTACTAAAACCTGCAGTACCTGATCCTTTCCCTGACAGAGGACCCAAGCCGACGGAACCTGTTCTGATTGATGGGAATGAGGAGTTTGAAGTGGAGGCTATCCTGGACTGCCGGAGAAGGCGAGATCAGGTACAATTTCTGGTTAAATGGAGAGGATACGGCCTGGAGGATAACTCCTGGGAACCCGCATGCAATATCCATGCAAGAAGGTTAGTTTGTGCCTTTTTCCTTGCTCACCCTGAAAAGAAGAGCCTGTTGGGCATCCGGAGTCTGCCCCTTGGGGGGGGCAATGTCAGGGATACCCTGTGGCAGGACAGGCACAAGGACGTGCGCGCGTGCGCACACATGTTCCCACGAGAACGGGCCGCACTGTGCAGCGGCGCATGAACGTGCGCAGTGACACACGACAGGCACGCGTGCGCAGGAATGCGCGACAGGCGCGTGTGCGCGCGTGCTAACTCAACTTGGTGCCAGTTCCCCTTTAAAAGGACAGCAGCTGCTCCAGTGCAGTGCTGTCTGATCTGCAGCTTTACCTGAGTCTGATCCTGTACCTGCTGTTGTTATCTGATCCTGCTACATTTGACTACTGCTGCCTTCTCCTCTCCTGACCCGGCCTGCCTTGACCCTGCTATTTCTGAACCTGCTGATCTTCTGTTGCCAAACCTCTGCCTGCCTACTGACCACTCTCTGCCTGCTGTTACTACCTGATTACCTGTCTTTGACCCGGCTTGTCTCACCTGCTTCAGTCTAGTCCTGATCCAGTCTCTGCCTAGATCCAGGGATCGCTGAGCTACACCTGTTACCACTGCTGCTACTGCCTCTCCAGTCCAGTTCGTCAGGTGGATCCTCTCTACTCATCTGTATCAGCTACCACGGATCATACAGGCACTCCTACCTCACTGCGCTCCTGTACCACTGTTGCAACCCCAGTGGTCCTCGAGCCAGGGCTGTAAGAGAGGTCTCCTTCTACAGTTGGGCTCTGATACTAGGTACGTTACATGTTTATTACTAAAATCACAGTGTATATTTGGGCATATCTGTTCTGCAGTGGTTACCGGGCTACTTTCAAACTGATCCCCAGGTGCACCTGCGGGTTACCTGCGCTGAGCCACAGACTTCTGTTATTACTTGCGGGTTTGGTGCGCTTTCAGAAAGTGCAATACATCTTCAAGATATAATATAAGTCTATGGTAAAGTGCAGCTAACACGCAGGAAAGCCACAGGTGTACTGCACCTGTGTCTGTGTCTGCTCTGCATGGGCCTGTCATCCGCCCGCTCCATTCATTGTGGCCTGCGTCTGGGTACCAAGTCGCTTAAGTGGCCCGCATCTGGGTACCAAGTTGCTTAAGTGGCCCTCGCTCTTCAAAAGGTTGGACACCCCTGCCTTATGGCATGGACCCCTGTGCAAACAGGTGGTCATGCAAGCGGGTATCAAAAGGGTTAACATGGACCATAAACTTCTCTCACATCTCCTTCGTTAGCAGACGGAGGCACTTGGAGAAGGGGGAGGAGTCCGGTGACGTTGATGTCCGTGACATCACCGGATGTCTGACGGAACTCCCTTAAGACCCGGAAGCTGGCGGAGAGGTGAGTACCGATCAAAATTATTTTTTGATCGATCAAAAAAATTAACAGTTAATCGAGGAATTAATCTTAAATTTCCACAGCTCTAATAATAATATATACTAGTTCTAGTAAAATTAAATGTCCCTACAATGACATATTTCACCACCAACTCCCAATGACCATTAGATCAATTGACCATGTATGGTTAGCTTTAGTCATGCAGACCCTTAAAGTGGAAGTCTACCCTAACACTAAAATCTCTGAGGCTGGGTTCACAGTAGCTGCGTCCCCGGCTCACAGCAAGGGGTCCTGTGCGTGTCTGTTCACCATTTCAGGTGCGAATCAGGTCTGAATTTTTAGCTGAGTTTGCACCTGAAACGGACCAGAAGATGCACAGGACCCTTCTACAATTCGGACCGCGGCCACCCCGGAGCTGTGTGAACTGGCTCCATTGAGAGCCGGTCACACTCTCCAGTCATGCGAACTGGATGCAGGCAAACGCATCCAGTTCACATCAGTGTGAACCCAGCCTCAATCTACAGGCATCCACGATTTAAAACTAACCTATCTAGCCCTATAAAGAAAAAAACGCTATACATACCTTTTCTGAAGCCAGTCTGGTCCCACGCTGAGCTGTTAGCGGCAGCTTCGCTGTGGAGGCAGGTACAGAGGAGGCAGCCGACAATGGAAGCCCCATAGTAACTCTATGGATGACGTCACTTCCCATTAATTTCACTGCTGTTGTTGGCTGTTGTGTCCTCTGCAGAGCTTCCGCAGCTGGAGACTGGAACGGAGCGGCTTTAGAAAAGCGATTTCTACTTTACAGGGTTAGATAGACTAGGGTTAGATCGTGGACGCATGTAGATGTAGAGATTTTAGTGTTATGCTCTGTACACACAATTGGATTTTCCGACAAAAAATGGTGGATGTGAGCTTGTTGGCTGAAAGTCCGACCGTGTGTATGCTCCATCGAACATTTGTTGACGGACTTTCCGCCAAGAAATGTTGGCTAGCAGGTTTTCAAATTTTCCGCCAACAAAACTTTGTTGTTGGAATTTCCGTTTGTGTGTACACAAGTCTGACGCACAAAAGTTTACACATGCTCTGAATCAAGCAGAAGGAGCCGCACTGGCTATTGAACTTCCTTTTTCTCGGCTCGTTGTACATCACCACGTTCCCATGTTCGTAATTGTTGGCCAACATTTGTGTGACCTTGTTTATGCAAGTCAAGTTGGAGCCAACATCCTTCGAACAAAAATCCACAGTTTTGTTGTCGGAAAGTCTGATCGTGTGTACAGGGCATTAGTGTAGACTTCCACTTTAAGTAAACTTGCTTATATATTTATACAAATCCAATAAAATAAAAAAATGTATAATACTCATTGTACAAAACAGTTACACGAGGTTTCATTGAAACGTATTATTTTTTTTTTTTTTTTGTTGTTTTTTTTTTTTTTTTTTTTGTTGTTTGTTTGTTGGTGGTGCTCTGGTAATGGATAGCCTTAAGGTACTTTCACTGAATGCTAAGGGGCTAAATACCCCTGAGAAACGGAAAATGTTGCTACATGACTTGAAGACTTCCCATACAGATATAGCATTCATACAGGAGACCCATTTTAGGGAGGATAGGAAACCTATCCTCAAGAATAGATTCTATTCAGTGACATTCCATGCCACTAATAAGAAGGCAAAATCCTTCTATCCAGTAAACATTCCTGGGTAAGTAAGGAAGTATTGCTGGATGAAGGGGGCCGTTACGCGTTTATAAAAGGGATCCTTGGAGGGGTGTGCCTTACCCTAGCAACGATCTATGTGCCTAACGAGCACCAGGACATTTTTATTCGGCGAACTTTGGCCAAACTGTCAGACTTCACAGAGGGCCAGCTGATACTGGGGGGGGACTTTAATGTCTCCCTATCCCCTAAAGTAGATACGTCCTCTGGAAAGTCATCGATCCCTATCGGCTCCCTAAAACGGATTAACCAAGCAATACATAACGCCCAATTGATTGATGTGTGGCGTTTGCAACACTCGGGCGAGAGAGATTATTCATTCTATTCCCCCCCCCATAAGGTCTATTCGAGAATAGATTTTTTTCTGATTCCCCATGCTCAGTTGCACGCAGTGTGTGAAACCTCGATCGGATTGACTACATGGTCGGATCATGCCCCCATACTAATGACCTACGCTCTGTCGCAAGACACCGCTCGGGTGTCACGCGTCTGGAAATTAAATGAAAGTCTTCTACAGGTTCCGGAAGTGATATCAGAAATTACAAAAGAGCTGCCTCTATATTTCCAGACGAATAGAACTCCGGACAGTAGCCCAGGCATGGTATGGGAGGCTCACAAGACCGTTATGCGAGGTATTTTTATCAAACACGGTTCTAGACTTAAAAGAGACAGAGAAAGGCAATTAAATTTGCTTTTGACCAAACTCCAAGATACAGAGTCTAAACATAAACACGTCCCCACTCCTGATATAGAACGGGACTTGGCTGGGATACGGGTACAAATCAATGATCTTCTACAATATAGGGCTAAGGCGGCTCTACAGAAATGTAGGAAAATCAGTTATGCATACGGTGATAAGTGCGGGAAAACATTAGCTAGGACGATTAAGGAACAAAAACTCAGATCATATATACCATATATTATGTCCTTAAAAGACCAGAAGACAACTCTTCCCTCAAAGATCTCGGAAGTTTTCCGGGATTTTTATGCGTCCCTTTATAACATATCAACGGCGACAAACTCTGAGTCGTCGATAGAAGAATTTGTACAATCAGCTAAGATGCCCACTATTACGGCTGAAATCAAAGTTGAACTAGACAAGCCGATAAGCTTGGAGGAACTGACATCAGTGGTGAACTCTACCAAATTGGGAAAAGCACCGGGTCCGGATGGACTTACCTTGCAGTATTATAGAACCTTGCTTCCTAGCCTAGGACCCTATATGGTAGATTTATTCAATGAGCTGGGCAAGGATAAACCCCTTCCTAGGGATACCTTAAAAGCTTACATATCTGTTATTCCGAAGGAAGGTAAGGACCCGACCTTATGTGGCAGCTATCGGCCAATCTCTCTGTTGAATGCAGATCTTAAATTGTTTACTAAAATCCTAGCGAACCGCTTAGCAACTCATTTACCAGATCTGGTGCATTTGGACCAAGTAGGCTTTGTCCCTACTAGGGAAGCTAGGGATAACACGATCAAAGCCTTAAATTTGCTTCATGTAGCCAGAAGTTCCTCTACCCCCTGCGTTTTCCTTAGCACAGATGCGGAAAAAGCATTTGATCGAGTGAATTGGCATTATATGTTTTCAGTCCTTCGACATCTGGGACTAGGGGACACTATTATTCAATGGATTTGGGCAATCTATTCAAAACCTACGGCTCAGGTCAAAGTTAATGGGGTTCTTTCTGACTCATTCTCTATACAGAATGGTACTAGACAGGGATGTCCGTTATCCCCCCTGTTATTCACCTTATCCCTGGAACCATTCCTAAATAGAATCAGATTGAACCCAGATATCCAAGGCATAAGGGTGGGAGGAGAACAATATAAAATATCAGCCTATGCGGACGATATGCTTTTCTCCTTGACAAATCCTGCCATCTCGCTCCCTAATTTATTACGGGAGTTTGAGATATATGGAGCACTTTCCAATCTGAAAATTAACTTTCATAAATCAGAAGCTATGGGGATAGGGATACCTCTTCGTGTGCTAACTACACTCAAATCTAGCTTTAAATTTAAATGGACAGAGACAGCTCTGCAGTACCTAGGCACTTATATACCTATGGATATGTCACGTATTCTTGAACTGAATTTCTCCCCGCTTTTAACCAAGATCCGTATGCTGTTAGAGACCTGGAATAAGGGCTGGCACTCATGGTTTGGTAGAATTAACTTATTGAAAATGTGTATTTTACCAAAATTTCTTTATTTACTCCAAGCACTACCAATCAGACTTCCTTTATCTTACTTTAAACAAGTTAATTCGCTTTTTATTAAGTTTGTGTGGGCCTACAAGAAACCAAGACTTTCTTTTCATTTAATGACCTTACCCAGGCAACATGGTGGCTTGGCTCTCCCGAATATCTTAATGTACTACCAGGCAATACACATAGGCAGAATCATTGATTGGTGCCGTCACGGTCAATTTAAACTATGGACCCAGATAGAACAAGCTCAAGCACCCATTCCTTTATCAAGGGCCCCGTGGTGCTATGAACATCTTCAGTCATCGTTGAAAAGCCATCCTTTAATAGGTACGACGCTTCGGATAGGCTCCGTAGCTATTAAAAGACCCTCCATTTCCTCTGTGGACTCTCCTTTGTTCCCTATTTTGGGGAACCCACAGTTTTCTCCGGGTATGTGCCTACATAAGTTTGGCCATTTATATTTCTCAGATATGACCCAGGCATCTCATTTCTCTATAAATGGCAGATGGCCCTCAATTGAGGAATTAGTGAGGGAGGAAGGCCTTTTTAAACTGAACTTTTGGCCAGCACTTCAGTTAAGACATTTTTTGGACACTATGCCTAACCCAGGAAACCACATTCGCCCTTTGACGAAATTTGAAGAATGTTGCTCGGGGGAGGGCATTATAACACAGGTGTTGTCCAAAACATATTCTATGCTGAACTGCCCGGCAGTCTTATCACATCCGCCGTTCTTGGATAAATGGGAACAGGATTTACATCGAAAATTTACACCGGCCCAAATCCAGAATATACTAACCCTGGCTCTGAAGTCTTCAGTTTGTTCAAAAACTCAGGAACTTAACTATAAACTACTGACACGATGGTACCTCACTCCACACCTTTTACATCAATATTACCCGGAGACTACAGATCGTTGTTGGAGATGTGAGGGAGATAGAGGTACGTTACTCCATATATTCTGGTCATGCCCTAAATTGAATCACTTCTGGACGACAGTCCAAGAGGTGACTCAAAAATGCACGGAGTATAAGATTCCTGGTGATCCGGCATTTTTCTTACTTCAGGTCTCGAATATTCCGGTTAAATGCTATCAAAAAACTATTTTAAGACATCTTCTTAGCGCTGCAAAGTCCTGCATCCCACTCTATTGGAAAAAACAAATACCGCCAACAGTGGCCGATTGGCTGCGTAAGGTAGTAGATATCTGTGGAATGGAGGACTTGTTAGCAGTGGAGAAACATGAACGGGACAAACACTCCTTGACTTGGAATGCCTGGAAACAGTTCATTGTATCCGAGGAGGGGATAGCCCTCCTTAGATAGGAGAGTTATAAAAGAGTGCTGTGCCCTATGGTTTGGGGCTGTCCAGAACCAGTGACACCTAATTTCTCCCCTCCCCTTTTTTTTCTTGGGAGGGGGGTTTAATTTATTTATTGATTTAAAATTTTTTAATTTTTATTTTTTATTTTTTGTTTGTTTTTTTTTTTGTTTTTTTTTTTTTTTTGTTTTTTTGTTTTGTGTTTTGTTTTGTTGGTTTTTTTTGGTAAATAAGAAAAAGGGAAACGAGCGAGGTTGGGTTCGGTACTTGAACTTATTCTTTTGGTGTTTTTTTTTTTTTTTTTTTTTCTTCTCTTCGCTCCATATGTTTAATTAGGAAATAACAGGGCGGTAGGCGAGTAGCTTTTTAAGCGACCTCGCTGTTCTGTACCATTATATATGAGAAGAATAAGATTTTAGTTGTGATTTGTATGTTGTTTTATCTTGGAAATGTATTGTATCAACCTGATCTCGCACGTGTGGTGTGCTAATAAAGATTATATTTGGAAAAAAAAAGAAACGTATTATTTGTAATACACATCTAAGGTCTTCTAAGGCTTTCCTTGGATTGTTTCAGACTTCAAACACACACCATAAATCCAATTGCTTAACTTTGGTATGAATAATTTTAAATTGGTTTTGTCAGCAAGCAAATGTTTTGACACGCAAATGTTTTGACACACATTTGTTCAACAGAAAAGTGGCAGACCATGCACACAGTTGTATGATTGCCCGGAAACTCCGCATTGTTAGAATATGGGCAGCAACTGACAAACCAAGCCTGACAATCCTGCTATTTTATCAATGTTTTACGAAAGATATGCAACAAATCTGAATGTTTAGGTGGCGCATCATCACTCTAAAGGGACCCTGTCACCAACTTAAAAAATTGCAGGCAAAGACAAAGAAAAAACAAGCATTTTACATGCTCACTTGCAAGGTTTTCCCTTTCCATTAATTATTTTTATTCACTTGTAATGTGCCTTTAAAGCTAAAAACGATTTTGACTACACCAGAAGAGTCAGTTCTCTAGCACAGACCTCTCCTTCCTTGCACATCATAGCCCTTCCTCTTCTGGGAGTGTCTAATTACTCTCTGTGCTGGCCCAGCACCTCCGACCAATGAGGTGGAAACAAACTTCACCACCTACTGTCTCACAATGGTTTACTAGGATCTCAGGGATGCAACGGATGGAGTAACTTACTTTGGCCCTAAAGGACTAGGATGAGAAATACTGGCAAATATGGACACCTTGATTTTTTTACAAGGATCAAACATCTCAGTACAACAATACACCCTGGGCTCTTGCCCCACATGCACCTAGTGGCACAAGCTCTGAACTTGAAGAGAGGATGGAGGTGTAGTAGATGACCCCTCCACACACACCTTTTTGTTTCTTTCATTCCTTTCTCATCTTTTCTCTACTCTACTTTGAATACTTATGAGATTCTCTCCTCTCATGTAAATTTAGAGAAATGACAGTCATTGGTTTCATGTACATTGTACACTATTGGGTTAATTTACTAAAACTGGAGAGTGCAAAACCTGGTGCAGCTGTGCGTGGTAGCCAATCAGCTTCTAACTTCAGCTTGTTCAGTTAAAGCGGAGTTCCACCCAAAAGTTGAAGCTCCACTTATGTGCCTTCTCCCCCCCCCCCCCCCTCTGGTGCCACATTTGGCACCTTTTGGGGGGGAGCGGATACCTGTTTTTTACAGGTACCTGTCCCCACTTCAGAGAGATCTCACCACGGTGAGATCATTCAGAAGTTCGGCCCCCCTCCTCCTTCCCCCGCCGCCAGGCCATTCATAAAGTGCAGTGCACTTCGTCCCATGTGCAGTAGGGAACCGGCTGTGAACCAGAGAGGCTTCACTGCCAGCTTCCCTTACCACAAATGGCGGCAGCAGCACCTGAGAGCCAATGAGAACATCAGCAGGGGTGCCGACATTGCTGGATTCCAGGACAGGTAAGTGTCCTAATATGAAAAATTAGCAGCTACATTAAGTGTAGCTGCTGACTTTAAATTTTTTGCTGGGGGAGCGGAACACCGCTTTAATTTTTGACAAAAACCTGGAAGCTGATTGGTTTCTATGCATAGCTGCACCAGATTTTGCACTCTCCCCTTTTAGTAAACCAACCCCTATATGTCAGATCACTGTTTTCTGGTGTGTCTGAATTCTTTAGAATCCAGAATAGAAGTGAGACAAGGCAGCGATGAGAATGGTGTATTGCGCAACACGGTGTGAATGGTCTGTATGGTTGCCGCAACAAGCGGATGTTTATTAGTTGATAGGGGATCCTAAGGATGGTAAAGCAATGGGAGCCCAGCTTAAGGAAAATCAAACAGAGCCTGCTCAAGTTTAACTCATGGTTTATAGTCAGCTTGGTACACCATTTAGGCAATCTGGTCAGGTGGGTTGCCTTATGATACTTAGTCGGATCAGGGAAGCCCATTCTCCCCCTTCTTTTTTGTAGGATCACCTACAGGATGCATATGTAGGTGGGGTGCAGCGGCAATAATTCACACAGACAGTTGCAATAGAAAACTTATGTTGAAGTAATGCAGCAACAATTTACAAAAAAATGGTGGGACAGCTACCCAGCTGGGCACACTTACAATTTTCAATTACGTGAAGAAGTAGGTTACAGCCAAACCGACAGCATCTGTTGAGAGGGGACAGGGTGGGGCATGGCCATCTCGTGCCCAATCAGGAATGTATCCAGAGAGACGACCCTAAGCTTTCCCTCCTCCTGAGGTTTTAAATAGGTCTTAAAAAGTCTCTGCCAAACCTAAGACTGCCACCAGAGTCACATGGGTGGCCATCATTGAATTAGATCGCTGCCCCATTGACTCAGGAAACCATAGAGGAACTTTGTTCCTCATGACTTCCTCTCCCCCTGCATTGCTGCTGTAGTTGAGCGCCACCTGCAGTAGAGACAACAGACTGCATCTGCTTATACATATTAGAATGCATAAAGAGTGTAATGCAATAAATACCACTGGTTGTATTTGCCACAGATTAACCACTGAAAATAAGGAAAAATATTTTTCTCATATTTCTCTGCAGCCATGAGATGCTCAAAACCTCCCCCACCCCCAACATGTCAGGGTTGGCATGGGGAACCCAACGTCAGCAGTCTGGCTGTCCTATCACTTAAAAAGGACACAATTAGTTACATATTTTCCATTTTACCCTTACAGTACTATTTTCTTTTTGTAGTTCAATGTTTTTATTAAATTTACAAAAGGCATAATAAAATACCTTATCATATCATGCAAGTTATGTCAAATATAGCAAATATAACAATACAAAAGTCGAAATGTACAAGTAATCATAGCAAAATGAGAGGTGGCAATTACTCACAACAATGACATTAAGTCAGGGCCATTGATGAGGGCCCAATGTGTGCACAAAGGTGAGGCAGGTTATCACAATATATTAGAGAGGCGAAAGATAGAGAAGGAGAGAAAAAGAAAAAAAAAACCTGAAGGGGGGGGAGTGGAGGCAGTCAGGAATATCCCACTGCGGAAGAGCTAACCACGGCCAATATGACCCGTTGGTTTAGAGTTCAAGAAGGCAGCGGTCGAAGGTCCCCGGAAGACAATGAGAGTACATTACCAGTTTTTAAATATGCACACTGAATTCCCTGGGCAAGTAGCGGTCTGTCCAATTAGTAGCAGAACCCATAATCTACAGGGCAAGGCTGTCAATTGGCCCCGTCCTCCTTTGTGAATTAGGAGGTCCTGTACGAAGAAGGACTGCAAATGTAGTTTAAAAGTTGGTCCTATTTAACCCTTTATTACCCTCAAGTAACTAGTTAGCTCTTATTGTTACTCCTTTAGAACTCCTTCCTCTCTTTCTTAGTCTGAGAACATACAGGGGGAAAGGTGGTGCCTCAGGGAAGATGAAACATAGCACACGATACTCCTGCAACAGCTGAGAGATCGGCAACTTCATGACCAAGGGAATAGCACATGAGAGCAAGAGAGCAGTAAATTCCCCTACCACAGAACTTTCTATTTTGAATTGTCTGCAGGCCAATGAAAAGCTTCCAACTCAACATTCTGATGACACAAAATCCACACGAAAAAACGATGTTGTCCTCTAGGGCCATATATCTGGGACAATAGCAGAAGACTGCAATTTCTCCAAGATACTCTCATCAGGGAGGGGCTGAAGTAACCCAGAACCAGAATCACAAATGGCCATTGCAAATGATGGCCCAGCTGCCTCTAAGGTTGTGGGCAGATCAGCAATAGGCTCTGCAGGGCAAGGTGTAGTAGAATGGGTGAATTTAGCCACAAAATCTGATATGACAATAGTGGAGACACTGGTCAATAAGGCAAAATAAGGAGGATTTTGATGACAAGGTAAATCATATAATCACAGGGTAACAGGAGTCCAGTTTACATTAGTTCTGTACCTATCCTACTTTTGGACGGGAATAATAGGGGAGTGTGAGCTAAGGTAAAACTAGAGAACATGTAGCAGTAATACAGATAGGTTCAGGGTATGAGGCAAGGCCTAAGGTACCCTTAAAGCCCCAGACATCTGTCAGTTGGTTAGGGACAGATGGCCAGAAGTGACCAAAGTCACTGTAGACTGGTGGCAGGAATGGATCGAAGCTCAGAGTTCCACATGGCTCTTTGCAAAGCAGTAGCAGCCAGGGGATGCTTCCTGGATGCTAAATGGTGGGAAAGCGAGAGCACGAGTAACAATCTACCCAGGGGATGATGTTAGCACTTTTTTTTCTATCCACGGTGGTGCGACAAACCAAAACCATTAACTGTACAAAAAAGGTGCATATGAAAATACACACAAAAAAAGTGTGCTTTTGTCCACCCCCCAAAGGGTTAGGAACGTACCCTGAATCCCTGGGGTGCAGGGCTTCTGACAGGGACCCCTCTCCTCATGGCCAGCCAAAGCCGACCATCAAGTACAGGTAGAGGGGCCCCCAGTTCAGAGGAGGAAGGAACCTGATGGCCACACATCCTCCCCCTAGACTTCAGGGTAAGCCCGAGGCCTCACACCCTTCATCCAGTAAAAAAAACACACACAAAAGTGAAAAGTGACAAACGTGAGGGAGAGAAAATAAATTAAATAAATAGTGGCAGTGCAATTTTGCACTGGCTAGGCCCTGAGACTTAGCCGGAAGGCCTAACCCATAGAGGCTCAGTGCAGAAAAAGTATTTGATGCCGTGACCATGTGCCTGTTCCCACAGTGGGGTCCCACACCCAAGTGTTACTAAGAGCACTTTGGGGCAACCACTCCCAGGGGTCAAAGACACCACAGACTCTCTGCCTTCCCAGCCCATGGCCAGACAAGGTAGACCCATTCAAATCAGGAGAGATTGGACCATTCCAGTTTTCTGGGGGGGATTACTCCCATGCCCCAACTGCCTGTGGGCGCCCAGGTTTCTGTTCCAGGCTGTACTAGCCTTCAGAGCCCCCATCATACCAGCAGGGTTACTTTACAGCCAGCCATTCCTACCAAAAGGCTGGAATAACGAGCACCCCTACTGGACACTGATAAGAACAGATTTTTTTTTTTTTGAAAAGCCAATGGCGTGTGAAACACACCCAAAAAACTCCACCCGGTGCCAAAAAAAGTGCACACACATAAAGAGTGACACAAAACGTGCAACGGGTGTTACGCTTGTCCTCTCAAGGAAGGACCTTGACCCTGATCCCCCGGGGCGTTAGGCTCCAGACGGGGATTGAGGTACTCACATGGTCCATCTGGCCGAAACCAGACGGACCCCTTTCTCTGGAGGGTCTGCCGAAACAGACCCACCCAAGTACTTGGTGGGGCTCTCCCGAAGAGAGACCCCATGAGAGAAGGCGAACTAAGCCAGAAGGCCATGTCCACCTCCTCCTAAGACTTTCAGGGCTGGCCCGAGGACCGAACACCCTACTCATCACTCTGTGACAAAACCAAACAAAAATATACAAAAAAGTGACGAACACGGGGGTAAATAAAAAGAGAGTGGGGAGAAGGAAGATGGGAGAGTGAGTGGAAAGTGACCATTGTGCAATACAATGGCCAGCCCTCCTGCCAGGAATAAAAAATTTCCCCTGGTCCTAGCCAAAAGGCTCGGCCCTAGAGGCAGGTGTGAAAAACGTGTGTTGTGATGAAAGTGACCATGGTACCATAAATCAAAGTGGTTACCCACAGTGAGTATACGACACCCCTGAACTGCCACTTCAAGGGCACAATCACCACTGGCTTTTCAACGTGCAACCCTGACCCACAGCCAAGACCACAACAGCCCCCACCCTTAGCCAGGAAGGAATGGAGATCAGGAAGCTTAGTGTGTGCCCCGACGAAGAAAAAGGCCCCACCATCGCTCCATCACTCCCTCCTAATTACATCAGGAAGTACTAACCACTACCCCCCCCCGATTCACTGAGGGGAGCATGTGTTCCTTCCCGAAAACTGACCAGAGCTAGAGCTGCCACAATCCAGGCCAGAAGGCCAGGGACTCGGCCCTTCAGCGCCAACCCAGTGGTTCTCCATCCCCATCAGAAGGCTTCCCTTTCAGCTACGAACCGCTCCGGGTCACCTTTACGCCAGCAGGCTTTTGCATAGCAACCGCCAACCCTGCTCCACCTCGCCGTAGAACAGGGACGGAAGCAAGCGCCACCTCCTGGCAACTGATAAGAACAAATTTTTTTTTTTTTTTATTGAAAAGCCAGTGGCGTGCAAACACACCCAAAAACTCCACCCGGTGCCAAAAAAAGTGCACACACATAAAGAGGTGACACAAAAAGTGCAACGGGTGTATCACTTGTCCTCCACATGGAAGGACCTTGACCCTGATCCCCCGGGGCGTTAGGCTCCAGACGGGGACTGAGGTACTTCACTTGGGACCATCTGGCCGAAACCAGGCGGTCCCCCTTTCTCTGGAGGGTCTGCCGAAACAGACCCACCCAAGTACTAGGTGGGGCTCCCCCGAAGGGAGACCCCATGGAGAGGAGGTGGACTAAGCCAAAAGGCCATGACCACCTCCATCCCAAGACTTTCAGGGCAGGCCCGAGGACCTACACCCTACTTATCACACAGTGACAAAAACAGTGCATACATCAAACAAAAAAAAAAACATAAAAGTGACGAACACGGGGATAAATAAAAAGAGAGTGGGGAGAAGGAAGTGGGAGAGTGAGTAGAAAGTGACCATTGTGCAATACAATGGCCGGCCCTCCGGCCAGGAATAAAAATTTCCCCTGGTCCCAGCCAAAAGGCTCGGCCCTAGAGGCAGGTGTGAAAAACGTGTGTAGTGGTGAAGTGACCATGGTGCCATAAATCAAGGTGGTTCCCCACAGTGAGATATTGGCACCCCTGAACTGCCACTTCAGGGGCACATTCACCACTGGCTTTTCAACTTGCAGCCCTGGCCCACAGCCTAGGCCGATGCAGCCCCATCCCAGACAGGAAGGTATCAGAACATCATGAGCGCCATATATAGGAGAGAAGAAATTGGCAAACTCTCCCATAGGTCCCAGTGCTCCCACCTAATTATATCCGGCGGTACCGGCCAAAACCCCTCAATAACACCGAAAAGGGGCCGGCTTTACCAACCGAAAAACTGCAAGGGACGGAAGCCCCCCTTTCCCACCAGGAGGGCATGGAGCTTCTGACAGCTTAGAGAGAGCCCCGGTCGCTGAGCTCTCGCCTCGCCGCCATAACTCCACACCACAACCGGGAGGTCCAGAGTTGCACCGAATCTAGGCCAGAAGGCCAGGGACCCGACCCTTCGGCCAGACCCAGTGTTTCACCATCCCCATCAGAAGGCTTCCCTTTCGGCTACGAACCGCTCCAGGTCACCTTTACGCCAGCAGGCTTTTGCATAGCAACCGCCAACCCTGCTCCACCTCGCCGTAGAACAGGGACAGAAGCAAGCGCCACCTCCTGGCAACTGATAAGAACAAATTTTCTATTGAAAGCCTGTGGCGTGCAAAACACACTCAAAAACTCACCCGGTGCATAAAAAATGTGCACAACATAAAGAGGTGCGACAAAAAAGTGCAACGGGTACACAAGACCTCTAAAATCAGAGGACCTTGTCCTGAATCCCCCGGGGCGTTAGGCTCCTGACAGGGACAAGGACCGTAAAACTTGGTCTTCCTGGCCGAAACCAGTCAGACCCCGTTCTCTGGAAGGTCTGCCGAAACAGACCCACCCAAATACTAGGTGGAGCTCTCCCGAAGAGAGACCCCAACCCTATGAGAGAGGGTGAACTAAGCCAGAAGGCCATGTCCACCCCCTCCCTAGACTTTCAGGACAGGCCCTGGGACCTGTGACCCTACTCATCACACAGTGCTAAAACGTGTACAAACATAAAAATACAAAAAGTGACAAACAAACAAAGGAATAAATAAAATAAAGTGGGGGAAGGGATAGTGGAGAGGAAGAGTGAAGAAGTGGCCATTGTGTGAAACAATGACCAGGCCCTCCGGCCAGGAATAAAAAATTCCTCTGGTCCCAGCCAAAAGGCCCGGCCCAAGAGGCAGGTGCTAAAAAAGCTTGATATGGTGCAGTGACCGTGGTGCCATAAATCAATGTGTCCCTCACACACAGTGATTGTTTGGCACCCCTGGACTGCCACTCCAGGGGCACATACTCCATAGGCTTTCAAGACCGCCCTGGCCAACGGTCCGGACCACAGCAGCCCCCACCACAGACAGGAAGGTCTAGAGATCAGGGAGCTTGGGGAGAGCCTGCCCACCAACAGGTTCACCGTCGCTACCCATCACTCCCTCCTAATCACAATCGGGAAATACTAACCGATCCTCCCCCTCCAGATAGGGATTCACGGCGTTCTGTTACCCGAAAGACTGTCTGGGGCTAGAGCCACCCCAATCCAGGCCAGAAGGCCAGGTAACTCGACCCCTTGGCGCCGACCGTGGCAGCACCCATCCTCACCAGGAGTACCCTTCCAGTACGGCTCAGACTCAGGCCATACGCTGCCACACCAATTCCAGTGTACCCAGCGTGCCCCTCCAGAAACCATACCTTCCAGGCACTAATTACGCCATCGGAGAGCGAGCCTGCCACCCTCTCTATAGGGCCAGAAACATCGCCTCCTTTGGCAACTGATAAGAACAAATACTACACTTGATTTTAGCCAAAGTACACACTGGTGGGGAATTTTGAAGGTGTCCAGGGATCTAAATGATGAGTTAAGTCCTGGTACTCAGGCTGATCAACCCACTCACAGAGAGAGTCTTCAGAGACAGGGAATTATATGATTAAGCACAAGATGTATGTGTGAAACGTGTCTGTGACTGTTTGCTGGGGATTAGTTGAACCCACTACTATTCCTTTATATTGGCTTTTGAAAGTTACAAATGCAGAAATTTAGAAATTGGATGAAGGGTTTGTTTTGGGAAACACTTTTTAAATGATAAAAAGTGCATTTTATATACAACTATATAGATCAGACCAAAATGAGGGACAAATGAGGAGGAAAGAGGGACAGAGGGACTTTGTTCCAAATCAGTGACAGTCCCTCGAAATCAGGGACAGTTGGGAGCAATGCATACACCTGGAGCAGAGGGTTCTTTTTCCTCAGAGACAGGGAAAGCCCTGAGGCAATGCCAACAATTCTGGACCTGGAGAGCTCTCCATGGCAAAATTGTTACCAGAACAGGGTCTGAAATGTGCTTTACATGGAACCCAGTGTCAGGAGTTAATTTCCAGGCTTGCCCTGCTATGTCCAATCCAGCAGGGTCTGGTCATGGTACTCCGAAAGCCAAGCTGAGGAAAGGTTGCTTCAGATAGCTGAAAACCTAGAGATCCGCTCTAGCAATGATGTAGAGAGGAATCTTGGTTGAAGAGAAAAATGAATTAAAAAAAAAAAAGCATAGGGTAGACTTCTCCTGAGCAGAGCTAAAGAAAAGATGTCCCTCTCTCTAGGACACTAGCATGAAACCTCCTGTAGGTGGCAGCAATGAAAGCTACCGGTATCCCTCAATGGATGACAAAGAATTTTTTTTTAACTATATAGACACTTTAACTTGCACAATTTTATATAATTGTTGCTGGAAACTCAGGGACCTTTGACCACTATCTAACTAATAAAAACAAAGCTGTTATCGTCTTGGCACACAGCCACTTACTGTCTTCTCACTGGTATCTATATTTAAAGTAAACTTGCCTGCTATGTAAGTTCTAAAGCCAACAAAAGAATTTTAAAACAGGCACTGAAAAGTGCTTACACATCCTTTTTCTTTTATGTCCTTTTGAGTGTGCCAGGAGCCTGTGAACCTGGAGTCCTTAGTATGTGTTTGCAGCCTTCAGCAATTTGGCACGTTCCCTTCTGTATCCCCTTATACAGTTCACTGATGTCTTAATGACTTATGGAGAGTGCTGGAGAGGTGCTGGCAGGGCTCCAGCTCAGAAGGACATTTAGGAGGCCTGCTTTTAACTTTCTATGTTGACTTTATAACTTTCACAGCAAGTCAGGTTTACTTTAATTTGGTAATTAAACACCACAGTACAGGGATCATTTTAAAAGACTGTACTTTCCAGATTTTTCTTAATCTTCTATGCCATTTTTAAAGAGCAACTTGAGACAGCTGATGAAACCAGTAACATACGCAATGAACAAACTGCAGCTGGGCTAAAGTTGGTGTTCACTCAGTTTACCTTAAAGCGGTATTAAACATAAAAACAAAAATGTATCATATTGCAGCTTACCAATCATTAGATGTAGTGGTTGCAACTTTTTTTTCTTAGTTTTTTTCCCTCTGTTTTCACCTGGTGATCTGGCCAGTAACGCACCCCATGTATTAGTGAGACACAACTCTAGAGGAATGAGCACAGGAGGCACAGCAGACAGTAGCATTGTCAGTCTGGGGGAGTGTAGATTTAATCGTTTGCCAACTGTATACTGTACATATACGGGGCAAGGCGGCTCTCCTGTGCAGGAGCACGTACCTAGTACATGATCCGCACGCCAGGGTAGGAAGTGCACCCGTGCCTCCCTGGCTGTGCTGCAATTGGCTGCATCACGAACCAATCAGCGGGTGAGCACTGCGACCCAAGCCCACCCAGTTGTGTGACATTAGCAAATTAATATTCGCTAATGTCTTCCTGTTTTGCCTCCCGGCCAATCAGGAAGCGGGTCCTAAGACCCGATTGGCCGGGAGTTCTAAGACACGATTGGCTAACTCCTGATTGGCCGGGAGGAGAAGCGACTGCCAGGACTTGGGAGGAGACGCAGAGGGGGGAAGCCGCCACCTGGATGGGATAAGTGTGGTGTTGGCGGGCAACAAGCAATCAATCGAGCGAGGGGGGAAGCGTTGATTGATCGACAGCCCGGGGAGGGGGGGGGGGTTGGTTGGTTTATGTGGTTGGCTGGATGGCTGGGGGGGTGGCTGGCAGGGGGGCTGCCCCCCCCCCCCCAAGAAAATTGAGCACCAGCCACCATGTGCTGTTTTTTTTGGAAGAAAAAAAACAGCACATTGCTTAGTAAAAGCAGCATACACAGTACAGTACACAGTAACACATGATGGCTGCAATATCACAGTACCACTGATCGCTGCCATTACTAGTAAAAATAATAAATAAATGAAAATTCCATAAACATATCCCATCGTTTTTGGACACCTCAACTTTTGCGCAAACCAATCAATATACACTTATTGGGATTTTTTTTTTTACCAAAAAATATGTAGCAGAATACATTTTGGCCTAAATTGATTAAGAAATTTGATTTTAAAAAAAAAATGTATTGGATATGTTTTATAGCAGAAAGTAAAAAATATTGTAATTTTTTTATATATTTTATATATATATATATACAGGCATACCCCACTTTTAAGTGCACAATGGGGTTTATTTACTAAAGCTAGAAAATGCGAAATCAGGCTCACTTCTGCATAGAAACCAATGAGCTTCTAACCCCAGCTTGTTCAATTAAGCTTTGGTAATAAAACCTGGAAGCTCATTGGTTTCTATGCAGAAGGGAGCCTGATTTTGCACTTTCCAGCTTTAGTAAATAAACACCATTGTGTACTTAAAAGTGATCAAATACCACCAAAAGAAAGCTCTATTTGTTGGAAAAAAAGGACACAAATTGTATTTGGGTACAGCGTCGCACGACCGCGCAATTGTCAGTTAAATTAACGCAGTGCCATAGCTCATAAAATGGCCTGGTCAAGAAGGGGGTAAAACCTTTCCGGAGGTCAAGTGGTTAAATGTATTAAAAAGAAAGAAAGAAAGCCTAAAAAGGAAACTCATGCACCCATCACATATTCGCATTGGTTAGCTGCAATATAATAAATGTTTGCTTTTGGGTTTAATACTACTTTAAAGTGTTTCTCAAGTCAGAGGCGTAACTACAAACTTCGGGGGGTCCCACGGTGCAAGAAACCATAAAGGGCCCCCCTAACCCCTGGCCGGGACACACCCCCCCCCCTTCACCCGCAGTGGCAGAACACCAGGTCCTGGATGCAAATGTGACCCTGGTAGTTCCACCACTGGTGTCAGTCGTTTTTATTTTTGTTCTTTTTCTAATATTTTTTTTACCATTTTATTTCATTTACCGTATATACTCGAGTATAAGCCGAGTTTTTCAGCACATTTTTTTGTGCTGAAAGTGCCCCCCTCAGCTTATACTCGAGTCAAGCACTTTGCAGCAAAAAATGACATTTTCCGACTCAACTTTGTGGCCCCGTATCTCGAGGCCACTTGTTGCTAGGAACCCCAAATTTGGTGTGCAAACCCAGTGGAACCAACATTACAACATATCCAAATTTGGTTCCTAGCTCCAAGTGGCCCCGAGATTCAGGGCCCCAAAGTCGGTCAACTGTGTCCATCTGCAGCAATGTCATTTCGGGGTCCAGAGACCACAAATTTTGGCTGCAGCTAGGGGGCATCTAGGAACCCTTAACTAGCAAGTTTGAAGTTCAGGGAACCTATGGCTGCAAATGGGCACAGTGAGGCATGCAAATGGACACAGCGAGGCTGCAAATGGGCATTGTTGACCCTCTTTTCCACTTACAGTAGCTGCGCGTTTCTCACCCTAGGCTTATACTCGAGTCAATAAGTTTTCCTATTTTTTTGTGGTAAAATTAGGTGCCTCGGCTTATATTTGGGTCGGCTTATACTCAAGTATATACGGCATTTCTTACAATTTTCTTTTATAAGTGCTTTTTTTAAGTTTTTTGGAGCCCCATTGGGGGGCTTTGGTGAAACATCAGGGATCTAAACACACCTCTGATGTTCCACCTTTGAGACAGAGAAAGGTGATTGAGGACACAGCCCTCAATCTCCATCTGTGCAGCCTCAGCGGCACAGAATGAATGGACAGAAATAGCTCTGTTGAGAGCCTCCAGTTCATTCACACACTGACGCATAGTAAATACAGTTATGGAGTTACTATGCCTCAGTTATGAATGGACAGAGTCAGTGATTGGTACCGATCGCTGACTCTATCCATTTAGACAAGGAAGGGGCCAGTAAATGACATATTTATCAGCCCCTTCCCCACTCTACATCCTGACACATCCCCTGCAGCAGCCGGCGGGAGAGGGGAGGGGGAACCTGGTGGTGCTGTGGGGGGATGAGAGGGGGCCAGGAGAGAGCACAGTAGTCCCATCACAGCAGGAGGTGGATAGGATTGGCGGCAGGGAGAGGAAATTACCCTCTTAATTTTCCTCTTGCAGCCGCTGAAAGGCTGAAGTAGGAAAATGGGGGGGATTGGTTCCTCTGTATGCTGCCCCGACCTTTGCAACCCTGGTAGTTCCGCCACTGGTTCAAGTAATTTTTTTCATTTCTTACTCTAAAACAATCTAAAACTAAAACAAAACAAAAAACTTCTGTTTAGATATATTTGAATCTGTATTTTTAGAAATCCATTGCATTCAGAGGATTTACAATAGGACTGTTCTTCCAGAAAACTATACAGCATATCATGCTCTCCTTCTGCTTCCTGCATCATAATGACATTTAAACTCTCAAGGTAGCCTGGAATCTGATTGGTGGCAGTAAGAAATATCTTGGCACTGAAAATGTTTACAGTGGGCTTTCTGTGTGAGGCCGGGTTCACACCTATGCAAATTAGATGCGTTTTTTCCTATGGAGCCGGTTCACATATCTCCTTTTGCGGCTGCAGAGAGCACTGCACAGAAACGCTGTGCATCTTTGGCTCCGTTTCAGGGCCGAATTCAGGCATAGAATCGGCCCTGATTCGTCGCTGAAACAGGATACAGGGACGCACAGCACTCCTGTGCGATCCGCACCAGGTTACAGTGTGAACCCGGCCTCAGAGATGCAGTAAGAAGGCAGAATCACCAGCAGGTGTGTTCCAGAATCACCAGATAAAGGGAATGGTTCACTCTACCTCCTCACTGGTCTGAAGCCCCAGGCAAAATTACTAAATACACCCAAATCAAAATATATGTTTGATGAACTGCTGGATTGGTTCTTCAAGGTTCCTTTTTTTTAATACATCTTTTATTGTGGGAATTACAGTAAAACCTTGGATTGCGAGCATAATTTGTTCCAGAAACATGCTTGTAATCCAAAGCCCTCCTAAATCAAAGCAAATTTTCCCATAAGAAATAACAGAAACTCAGATGATTCCTTCCACAACCATTTATTCATAAATCCTTCAGTTTATAGTCCATATAAAAAAGATTATAACAATGTGATAGGTTGTGTAACCATAAAATGTCCATCCACAAATGGAAGCCTCCACAGGGGGATTAGAATCAAAATCCAGCAGGAGCTACAGAGTATAAAAGAGAAGAGAGGCGCCTCTAAGTGTAGCAATATGGTTACATTTAACCGCTTGCCGACCGCCTCCTGTATATTTACGTCGGTAGAATGGCACGGCTCGGCAAAGTAACGTACCTGAATTTCCCGGTGTGCGCAAGCGCCTGCCGCGAGCTTCGTGACCATGCCCGCAGGACCCGTGGACTCGATGTCTGCTGGGTGCCCGCGATCGTGTCACGGAGCTAAAGAACGGGGAGATGCCGATGTAAACACAGCATCTCCCCATTCTGCCTAGTGACAGGACACTGATCGTCTGCTCCCTCTCATCGGAAGCAGCGATCAGTGTCGTGTCACTGCTAGCCCATCCCCCAGACAGTTAAAATCACTCCCTAGGACACACTTAACCCCTCCACCGCCCCCTAGTCATTAACCCCCTCACTGCCAGTGACATTTTTACAGTAATCACTGCAATTTTATAGCATCGATCGCTGTATTAATGCCAATTGTCTAAATTGTCTGACGTGTCCGCCATAATGTCACAGTCACCATAAAAATCGATGATCGCCGCCATTACTAGTAAAAAAAAAAAAAAATATTAATAAAATGTTTTTTTTTTATATTTTTTGGGGGATATTTATTACAGCAAAAATTTAAAAATAATGTGTTTTTTTCAAAATTGTCGCTCTTTTCTGTCGCTTTTTTGTTTATAGAGCAAAAAATAAAAACCACAGAGGTGCTCAAATACCACCAAAAGAAAGCTCTATTTATGAGGAAAAAAGGACGTCAATTTTGTTTGGGAGCCACGTCGCACGAGCGCGCAATTGTCAGTTAAAGCGACACAGTGCCAAATCGCAAAAAGTGCTCTGGTCTTTGGCCAGCAAAATGGTCCGGGGCTTAAGTGGTTAGCATCTTACATGGTTGATGATTAAAAGAGGCACATCTAAGTATGCAGGCATCCGGGGTAAAGCTGTCCACATAGACCATCCTCCGCACCACTATCTCTCACCGCTGTCAGTCTTCAATCGTGACAAAGACTACCCTGCAGTAGAGCGATCTGAAAGCGAGGCTTGTACGGCTCGTGGAGCACAGCGTGGAAGAGATGACGTTTCTGTGCAGTGCACTCCGCAGCTGCAATGCAGATATGTGAACCATGATGACGGTGCCGAGGACGGTCTATGTGGACAGCTTTACCCCGGATGCTTAGATGTGCCTCTTTTAATCATCAACCATGTAAGATGCTAAATGTGTTACCTTCATTAACCACTTAAGCCCCGGACCATTTTGCTGGCCAAAGACCAGAGCACTTTTTGCGATTCGGCATTGTGTCGCTTTAACTGACAATTGTGCGCTCGTGCGACGTGGCTCCCAAACAAATAAATCTGTCCACATAGACCGTCCTCCTCACCGCCATAGACGTCATCCCTTCCACTCTGCACTCCACGAGAGGTTCAAGCCTTACTTTCAGATCGATCTACTGCAGGTTAGTCTTCCTTGTCACGATTGCAGACTGACAGCATTGAGAACTGGCGGTTCGGAGGATGGTCTGTGTGGACAGCTTTGCCCCGGGTGCCTGCATACTTAGATGCGCCTCTTTTAATCATCAACCATGTGACTTGATAAATGTTGTACCTTCATTAAATGTAATCATATTGCTACACTTAGAGGCGCCTCTCTTCTCTTTTATACTGACGCTGACATGGCGCTACTTGTATATCAAGACATCGCTTGTATATCAAGTCAAAATTGATTAAAAAATATTTCTTGTCTTGCAAAACGCTCTTAAACTAAGTTACTCTCAAACCAAGGTTTTACTGTATAATACTTTATACACATACAGATACTGTATGTACAAAAACAAGCGGTAGAATCCTGGCATGTGACACTTTGGGGAGATTTACTAAATTTGCAGCACTCAGAATTTGGTGCAACTGTGCATAGCAGCCAATCGCCTTCTAATGCCGCGTACACACGGTCGGAATTCTCGTCGGAAAAAGCTCTGATGGTTTTCCCGTCGGAATTTCACTCAAACTGTCTACACACGGTCGCACCAAATTCCGAAGGTCAATAACACCACGGCATACAACACGTTCGACTGCACTATAAAAGGGAAGTTTAATGCTTCTGAGCATGCGTCAAATTGTTTCCGAGCAAGCGGCGAAATTTTGCGTGTCGGAATTGCATACACACGATCGGAAAATCCGATAGAAAGGTTTTCCGTCGGAAAAATTAAGAACAGGTTCTCAATCCAAAGTCCGTCGGAAATTCCAACAGAAAAAGACCGATGGGCATACACACGGTCGGAAAATCTGATGAAAAGCTCCCATCGGACTGTTTCCATCGGAAATTCCGACCGTGTGTACGCCGCATAACTTCAGCCTGTTTGACAATAAAACTTGGAAGCTGATTGGTTTCAATGCAGATCTGCACCGGATTTTGCAAGCTTCAGTTTTAGTAAATCCAAACAAAGGTCACAAATACGGGGGGCAGGGATCAAAGGGGTTATACACACGACTACTTTGCATCCTGTTAAACAGTTAAAAACAAATTTCTGTAATTGTGGTATGTTTGTTACAGTAACTAATTTTCATCAATCACCCAGGTACCTCTATAGGATATGTCCAAAAAAATAAAGATACAAACTCTTCTTGAGTCTTTATCTTAATGCACTGATTAAAGCATTTTAAAGCAGTACCAAACACTATTTACTAATAAGGAGGAATAGCACATTCTAGGTAAAAGATTAACATCAACAATAATTGAGGTTTATAGCTGTTAGTGCCACTTCAGGTGTATTTAACCACCCTAACCACATTTTCTCAAATTTGTGGGGACAGCCCAGCTGTTGATAAGTAGGCATTGCCCTCTTTTACCCACAATTCAACAGCAGGGGGCAAGGACAACAACTACATCCTAGCCAGGAAGTTGGCTAATCACTAAGATTGATTATTGTCATCTGGTCCCTCAAAGAGCCTAAGAACATGGGTTAAAGGGTTATTAACAATATGCATATTAAAGATATAGTTAATAACATCCATAAAAATCCTGCCAATACCAGAATCATTTTGGCCATAACATCCTGTAAACTGTGTCCCTATTGCATCTGGGGCACAAGGGGGAATCCCTGTGTCCAGATGGGCACAGCCTTTGAGATATCTTGTCAATCCTATGCAGAATGAATAATTATGGAATTCTCTTAGGCCCCTTTCACACTGGGGCGGTTTTCAGGCGGTACAGCGCTAAAAATAGCGCCTGTACAGCGCCTGAAAAAACAGGCCCCATTCACTGGAGCGGTGCGCTAGCAGGACGGTAAAAAAAGTCCTGCTAGCAGCATCTTTGGAGTGGTATAGGAGCGGTGTATTCACCGCTCCTATACCGCTCCTACCCATTGATTTCAATGAGACACCGCGGTAATACCACGGCAATACCGCCACAAAGCGCCGCTACGGCGGCGCTTTGCGGGGGATTTTAACCCCTTTTCAGCCGCTCGCGGGGGTAAAACGACGGTAAAGCAGCGCTAAATATAGCGCTGCTTTACCGTCGCCGTGGCTCCCGTCCCAGTGTGAAAGGGGCCTAAGCAGTAAAAAGGGGAGCATTTTTAGAATATTTTTCCATTGTTCAGGTTCCCCTACCTTTGTAAGGAAATGTTACCTTTATAATCCCCCCTAACAACACAGATTTTTCACAACTTTGCAGGTTTATCATCGGAACTGTGTCTCATATCTCCTTTCTAGGGTGCATATTTAAGTGAAATATTGTTTGGTGATTACTAGGGAAATATACAGAATATAGTGAACTTGATATTACGAGTGGCTTCTATTTATCATATTATTTATATGACATTATGTGTTGCTACAGATGAATATAAATATATAGGTATCCTGCTAAATGCATTTAGCAGTCTGCTACATTTTCCTTAACTATGTGTTTTTATATATATATATATATATATATATATATATATATATATATATATATATTTTGCACAAATAAACTTTATGGGGACATAGGTTGTTAGAATTTTTATTACAGAAAGGCTTATATATTTGTTGGTCCATAGTAGTCCATTAAACAGGTATTTTAGTTCAAGTGTGCTTGGAGATTACTGATGAAAGGGAGAAGATGGACTGTTGCAGAATAGCAATGTTTGAATAAAAATGCATCTACTATGCAGATAGGCTTTTCTCCCTGTATGCATGTCAAGACTTTATTTTTAATCTTGGTTATAGCGTACTAATAATTTCCTGTGAAAATCTATTGTTTTATAAAGCTGCTCTCCAGGCTGACATGGTATTATTGCAGATTTGTGATATTTCTTGATTCCTTGATTCCTATACAAGTTTGTGGTTGGCATGTGTGGGCCAATAATTCCATATTTCTCAAACTTAGAACAGATTTTTTATAAGGAGTGTATTGCCTGAACTTGTCTGTCAGATACAAGAATCTGAGCACAAAAATAAATATGTAAAAAAAAATAAAAATGGATAAAATGCTAACTTAAATCAGTGGCTCCAGCTAACAATACCTTCAAGGAAAATCTATCCGAAAGAAATAGGATTTTTGTACTCACTATAAAATCCTTTTCTTGGGGTCCATTTAGGCACTCAGGAGTTTGGAAACTGTTTGGTTTTCCTGTTGCCTAGGAAGATTGTAGACTGGCCAACAAAAAATTGTATGCTCACGCTAGCATCCCTTAATCTGTAGAAAGCAGTACCAAGAGCATGAACATAAACACAGAGGAGTGGAACCTGTGTCTCCCAATGGACTCCCAAGAAAAGGATTTTATGGTGAGTACAAAAACCCTTTTTACTATTTCATTCATTAAGGAGCACCGAAATTGAAATACTGTTGAGGTGTTTATAAGCGGTCCAGCAGAGGGGTGGGAAACACAGCAACAACCACTAACAGGTCCAAAAAAGAGAACTGGACACTGCCTACAGCCCTAGAGTCACCTGAAGGACCTATACCTACGCGTGAGGTGAGGCCGAGCCCTTTACCAGATGGTGGAAGCTGCCGACACAGAGGGAGGGCACAAAAATTCAACCTGATGCTCAGGAACTAGATAGACAGGTCACCACCAGAGGAAATTACTCCACATAGAAGGGAACACCAAACCCGAACCAGTGAGAAGGTAAGCAACCTACCCTACCAAAAAAAAAAAGATGAAATCATAACCAATTTCCATAAGGGGAAGAAGGAGAAGACCCACAACCTGATATACTCAATCAAAATTGGGGGCAACCCCTAGAAGGAACAGGTCCCAAGAAGAAAACTAGGACAAAAAAGACCAGCCAGTCTTCCTGGGAAGGATCAAAGCCTTTACAACGCTGATCCTCTAGGTCTAGGATCAAAGGGATGAAAACTGCCCAGCCAACCATTCTCACTAGGCAAGACTTACCAGGGAAAAATCTGCATCAGCAAAAACACAACAGCTCACAAGGAGTCTTTGAGAAGCAGAAGCAACTAGGCCCAAAGGGAGGCAAGGCTTTGGAGTACTCACAAACCTAGGCAACTGGTGCTGATGAGGGTTTCTGGTGGCCTGGAGATTTTATAATTTGCCACGTCACGAATGTTAATTCTCCATTACCAACACTAGTTTACAAGACCGACTGCTTCTGCTTCCGAGCATGCATGTTTGTACTTTGGACTTTTGTCCGACACACTTGTGTACACACAATCAGAAAATCCGACAACACACATTTGTTGGCAGAAAATTTGAAAAAATGCTAGCCAACATTTGTTGGCAGAAAGTCCGACAACAATTGTCCAATGGAGCAAACACACGGTCGGATTTTCCGCCAACAGTCTGACATCCAACATTTCCTGTCGGAAAATCCGATCGTGTGTACGGGGCTTAACAGTTTATCTGTTTGTCAGTGTCCCAGTCTTATGTAGGTGATACTATAACTTGACTGTTTCTGAATTCACGTGTCCCTCAATGGACAATGGAGAAAACAGTTTTCTCTGAGATTCCTGGGAACATCTACCCAGAAGGTTGGCTGTCTGACAAGAAATTCAAAGTGAACAAATACCTAGCAGGACTAATCAGCTTTGCAATAATAAATCAGGTACATTCCAAGTGTCAAGATATGGCTAACACATTGGACTTCACTGCTAATGCAAGGAAAGCTTTTCATATACAAAGCTAAGAAAACCGCGCCATAAGCTGATAAACATATTACATATGAGATAATTAGCAAATACGCCTACACAAGTGGAAAAGAAAAAATAAAGTGATATAGTGAACATATGTAACTCTGTTACTGACAGTTTATTTTTGATGTTTTCTGAAATGAGTGTGGACATCTGCTTGAATTCCTAATACATTGAAGTGATATTAAAGTAAAGTTTTTTGATAAATGAGACGCTGACAACAGAATTTTTTTTTTTTAACCACTTGCCGACCGCCCCATGTAGATATACGTCGGCAGAATGGCACGTACAGGCAGAACCACGTACCTGTACGTGCCATTCTTCAGGCGGTTGGGGGGTCCGATCGGACCCCCCTCCGCCGGCGGGGACGGTCGGCATCGCTTCAGGAGCGATCCGGGACGAGGGGACGGCCAGTGGTTTCTGGCCACCCCCTCGCGATCGCTCCTGGCGAATGAAAAGCTTCCCCTTCCTGTCTATTGTATAGACAGGAAGGAGGAAGTGATGTCACGCTCGGTGCGCCGGTCTATGTGACCGGAACGCCGAGCAGAGAAGATGTAAAGGTTAGTGCACAAACAGTACACTGACACCAGTACACATAGGCACACAATCCACCCCCCTGTCACCCCCAGATCACCCCCCAGATCACCCCCTCCCCCCCCAGTCACAGTGTCACTAATTGCAGTGATCATTTATTTACTGATCACTGCATTTAGTGTCAGTGTGACTGTAATAACTGTCAGGGCAGTTAGTTTTAGGTCCTAGGTAGCCCCCTACCCCCCCCTAATAAAGGTTTAACCCCCCTGATTGCCCCTAGTTAACCCCTTCACCCCCTTTTGCCAGTGTCACTAAGCGATCGTTTTTCTGATCGCTGCATTGTGTCGCTAGGTAACCATTTTTTTTTTTTTATTTTAACCGCCATGTTTTATATAGGTTCATAAATAGTTTTATAGGTCAGGTACCCCCATATTACAACCTAAATAAAGGTTTTAACCCCCTGATTGCCCCTAGAGTTAACCCTTTCACCAGTAATCACCGTATAACTGTCACTGGTGACGCTGGTTAGCCAGTTAGTTATTTCGTTATTTAGGTTCCCCGTCAGGTTTTTATATAGCGTCAGGTACCCCCATATATTACCTAATAAAGGTTTAACCCCCTGATTGCCCCTAGTTAACCCTTTCACCCCCTTTTGCCAGTGTCACTAAGCGATCGTTTTTCTGATCGCTGCATTAGTGTCGCTAGGTAACCAGTTTTTTTTTAGGTTAACCGCCATGTTTATATAGGTTCATAAATAGGTTTATAGGTCAGGTACCCCCATATTACAACCTAAATAAAGGTTTTAACCCCCTGATTGCCCCTAGAGTTAACCCTTTCACCAGTGATCACCGTATAAAATGTCACTGGTGACGCTGGTTAGCCAGTTAGTTATTTCGTTATTTAGGTTCCCCGTCAGGTTTTTATATAGCGTCAGGTACCCCCATATATTACCTAATAAAGGTTTAACCCCCTGATTGCCCCTAGTTAACCCTTTCACCCCCTTTTGCCAGTGTCACTAAGCGATCGTTTTTCTGATCGCTGCATTAGTGTCGCTAGGTAACCAGTTTTTTTTTGTATTACTGTTACGGGTGACGCTGGTTAGTTAGCTTGTTTTTTATACTGTCAGGGCACCCGCCATTTATTACCCAATAACGGTTTAACCCCCTGATCGCCCGGCGGGTGATATCAATTAGGTTTTAGGGTCAAATAAGGTCTGCGTCGCCCCAGGTTAGTGCCAGTACCGCAAACACCCACGCGCAAAGCATACACCTCCCTTAGTGGTATAGTATCTGAACAGATCAATATCTGATCTGATCAGATCTATACTAGCGTCCCAGCAGTTTAGGGTTCCAAAAAAACGCATTGTTAGCGGGATCAGCCCAGATACCTGCTAGCACCTGCGTTTTCCCCCTCCGCCCAGCCCAGCCCAGCCCACCCAAGTGCAGTATCGATCGATCACTGTCACTTACAAAACACTAAGCACACATAACTGCAGCGTTCGCAGAGTCAGGCCTGATCCCTGCGATCGCTAACATTTTTTTTGTGGTAGCGTTTTGATTCAGTCGCTAACAGTCAGGAGCTTTTTTACCTGTGAATCTCAAAAAAATAAAAAAAACAAAAATAGTTGTCGTTTTATTGTTCTCTCTCTCTCTCTATTGTTGCTCTTTTTTTACTCCATTCTATTCTGCAATGTTTTATTATGTTTTATCATGTTTTATCATGCTTGCTTTTCAGGTATGTAATTTTGTTTACTGTGTTTTAGTGTTAAGCATTTTTTTGTTTTCAGGTGCGCCATTCAGTTGCAGCGCGGATTTATTTATCTTGACAGCAACAGCGTTTGCTCCCACGATACATAAAGCCGCGACTCCAACGCTGTAGGAGGTGATTTCACCACCACAGTTAAAAAAAGAGCATATGTGCCGAAGCATGGGGGCAGCAGGGGGGGCGGGAGGAGCGATTGGCTCCTAATGCCACGTACATACGGTCGAAATTCCGACCGTGTGTACACGGCATAACTTTTGCGGGAGGATGCCCCCATGCATCGGCATATATAAATGGTGCATGTATGCCCATCATTAGAAGTGGGTGGATGAAGGGAGGTATTCTAATGGTGGGCATACCCACCAATCAATCTCTTTTTTTCGTTCAGCCAAGAGGCTGCATGAAAAAAAAAAAGATTACAATATATGTCCAGTATGTTGCTGGACTTTGAATGGTTATACCAGAATGATGCCTGCAGGTTTAGGTATCATCTTGGTATCATTCTTTTCAGCCAGTGATCGGCTTTCATGTAAAAGCAATTCTAGCGGGTAATTAGCCTCTAGACTGCTTTTACAAGCAGTGGGAGGGAATGTCCCCCCTCCCGGATATAAACCGCGCCATTGGGAAATTGGGAAAGCATTTTATCACACCAATCTTGGTGTGGTCAGATGCTTTGAGGGCAGAGGAAAGATCTAGGGTCTAATAGACCCCAATTTTTTGAAAAAAAGAGTACCTGTCACTGCCTATTGCTATCATAGGGGATATTTACATTCCCTGAGATAACAATAAAAATCATAACAAAGAAAAAAAATGGAAGGAACAGTTTAAAAATAGAATAAAAAAGCTAAATAAATAAAAAAAAAAATAAAAAAAAAAAAAAAAAGCACCCCTGCCCCCCCTTCTCTTGCGCAAAGGCGTACACAAGCGTTGGTCTGGCGTCATATGTAAACAGCAATTGCAGCATGCATGTGAGGTATCACCGCGAAGGTCAGATCGAGGGCAGTAATTTTAGCAGTAGACCTCCTCCGTGAATCTAATGTGGTATCATGTAAAGGCTTTTAAAGGCTTTTAAAAATGTATGTAGTTTGTCGCCACTGCGTGTTTGTGCGCAATTTTAAAGCATGTCGTGTTTGGTATCCATGTACTCGGCCTAAGATCATATTTTTTATTTCATCAAAAATTTGAGCAATATAGTGTGTTTTAGTGCATTAAAATAAAAAAAAGTGTATTTTTTCCACAAAAAATGCGTTTGAAAAATCGCTGCGCAAATACTGTGTGGAAAAAAAAAATGCAACACCCACCATTTTAATCTGTAGGGCCTTTGCTTTAACAATATATATAGTGTTTGGGGGTTCAACGTAATTTTCTTGCAAAAAAAAAATATGTTTTCATGTAAACAAAAAGTGTCAGAAAGGGCTTTGTCTTCAAGTGGTTAGAAGAGTGGGTGACGTGTGACATAGGCTTCTAAATGTTGTGCATAAAATGCCAGGACAGTTCAAACCCCCCCCAAATGACCCCATTTTGGAAAGTAGACACCCAAGCTATTTGCTGAGAGCAATGTTGAGCCCATTAAATATTTTTTTTTTTTGTCCCAAGAGATTGAATAATGAAAAAAAAAAAAAAATATATATATTTTTTTTACAAAAAGTTGTCACTAAATGATATATTGCTCAAACATGTCATGGGCATATGTGGAAATACACCCCAAAATACATTCTGTTGCTTCTCCTGAGTACGGGGATACCACATGTGTGGGACTTTTTGGGAGCCTAGCTGCGTACGGAACCCCAAAAACCAAGCACCGCCTTCAGGCTTTCTAAGGGAGTAATTTTTTTATTTCACTTCTCACTGCCAATCACAGTTTCCAGAGGCCATGGAATGCCCAGATGGCATAAAACCCCCCAAAATGACCCCATTTTGGAAAGTAGACACCCCAAGCTATTTGCTGAGAGGTATTGTGAGTATTTTGCAGATGTCGCTTTTTGTCACAAAGTTTTGAAAATTGAAAAAAGAAAAAAAAAATTTTTTTTTTCTTTACTTTCTTCATTTTCAAAAACAAATGAGAGCTGTAAAATACTCACCATGCCTCTCAACAAATAGCTTGGGGTGTCTACTTTCCAAAATGGGGTCATTTGGGGGGGTTTTGTGCTATTTTGGCATTTTATGGCCTTCGAAACTGTGATAGGTAGTGAGGAGTGAAATCAAAAATTTGCACCCTTAGAAATCCTGAAGGCGGTGCTTGGGTTTCGGGGCCCCGTACGCGGCTAGGCTCCCAAAAAGTCCCACACATGTGGTATCCCCATACTCAGGAGAAGCAGCAAAATGTATTTTGGGGTGCAATTCCACATATAACTATGGCATGTGTGAGCAATATATCATTTAGTGACAACTTTTTGAAGAAAAAAAATATTTTTTATTTTTGTCTTTATTCAATCACTTGGGACTAAAAAAAAAAATATTCAATGGGCTCAACATGCCTCTCAGCAAATAGCTTGGGGTGTCTACTTTCCAAAATGGGGTCATTTGGGGGGGTTTTGTACTTCTCTGCCATTTTAGCACCTCAAGAAATGAAATAGGCAGTCATAAATTAAAAGCGGTGTAAATTCCAGAAAATGTACTCTAGTTTGTAGACGCTATAACTTTTGCGCAAACCAATCAATATACGCTTATTGGCATTTTTTTTACTAAAGACATGTGGCTGAATACATTTTGGCCCAAATGTTTGACTAAAATTGAGTTTATTAGATTTTTCTTATAACAAAAAGTAGAAAATCTCTTTTTTTTTCAAAATCTTCGCTCTTTTTCCGTTTATATCGCAAAAAAATAAAAATCACAGAGGCAATCAAATACCATCAAAAGAAAGCTCTATTTGTGGGAAGAAAAGGACGCAAATTTCGTTTCGTTACAAAATTGCATGACCGCACAATTACCAGTTAAAGTAGTGCAGTGCGAAATTGAAAAAAGACCTCTGGTCCTTAAGCTGACAATTGGTCCGGGGCTGAAGTGGTTAAACCTTCCTCCTTTGATCAGCCTTCTCAAATTCTACCCCGAACACAATGCTACTCTCAAATAAGAAAGAAAGCACTCACATTGCCACATCCATAGGTTAAGGGGAACAAAAAAAGAAAGGGATACTTACTAAGTATCCCTAGGTCGGACTTTTGAGGCATACGAAACAAATAGTAGTATAGAAAAATAACAATGTTAATTGTGAAAATACAGTATATGCAGTATATGAATAGCGCATTCAAAGGTTAAAAATCATGTATATTGATACAGAGTATACAGTGAGCCCTTGTGTAATGACGCTTTTCACCATTAGGCTTCTTCAGGACACAATCAAGGTATTCAAAGATAGCAGAGAAGAGAACGAATCTCGCTGTCTAGAATAGAACATACTCATTTTAAAAAGAAATTCTGGTAACCATAACATACATATTACATATTAAGATTAAAAAGCACTTCTGTTCAAGAGGAAAATTCGAGGCACAGATAGACACAGAAAACCAGTAGAGGAGAAAAAATTATTATATGAAAATAAATCAATAAAAATACCTTGCAGGAAAATGAATCCAGATAGTATGGATGTAATATACTAATATAATATACTAATATAATCGATTTCTGTGGTTAACATACAGGTGACTGGAGACAGACAAATCTGTCTATAAACAGGGAATCATATAATAATATAAAAGACAATTTTGAAAAAAATAAATAAAGATTTTTTACTTTTTGCGCTAATAAATATCCCCCCCCCCCCCCCAAAAAAAAATAATAATAATTTCTTCCTCAGTTTAGGCCACTATGTATTCTTCTACATATTTCTGGTAAAAAAAATTCCCAATTACCGTATATTAATTGGTTTGCACAAATATGATCACATCTACAAATAGGGGATAGATTTATGGCATTTTTATTATTTTTCTAATTTTTTTTACTAGAAATGGCGTGATCTGCGATTTTTGTGAGGACAGCTTCATTGCGGCAGATCGGACAATTTTGACACTTTTTGGGGACCAGTAACATTTATACAGCGATCAGTGCTATAAAAATGTACTGATTACTGTATAAATAACATTGGCAGGAAAGGGTTTAACACCAGGGGCGATCAAAGGGTTAAATTTTCCCTAGGGAATTGCTTTCTAACTGTGGGGGGGGGGGGAGTGGACTGACAGGGAGTAGAGAGAGATCACTGTTCCTAATCAGGGCCATCTTTAACATTGATTGGACCCTGGACAAAAACTTTCTTGCCCCCCCAATGCAATTTCGCTCTCCACCTGCTCTGAGACATACAATATATAGCAGCTAGGCTCAAAATCAGTTTACTATATCAGATCAGGCAGCGATTGCAATTGGTTGCCAGAGGTTACAGCATATCATTACTGCTTCTAGAGGTTACAGCACACATTACAGCTCACTGATTAGTTGCTAGAGGTTACAGCACATGGTTTCTGCTTGTTGATTGCCTACTAGAGATTGCTGTACATCATTACTGCTCACTGATTGGTTGCTAGAGGTTACAGCACATCATCTCCTCACTGCCTGCACACCATGGACTGGGGAGGTGAGCGGAACCCATCAATAGACAGAAAACTCCTAGGGATCCTAGGACTCGTTGGATCAGTGGCAGTGCTGGGGGGATGGGAGGGTGTTAACAATGGCAATGCTGATTTTTTTTTACTGACTACTAATATAAAGAGGAGTTTCAACACTGGCCACCAATGTAATAGGGGTTTACACTGCCGGTTATTTACATGTAAACATAGGGTCTGCAGGGGAGTCATCTGTACACAACAATAGGGCAGAGCTGGGCAGAATTAGTAGCAGATCTTCAGACTGAGATATTGGGACACAGCACAGGACTAAAACTTCAAGGGTCAAGCACATTTAAACCAGGATAGTTGGAAAGTATGAGGCAGCTGCTTTGGGCCCCACAACGACAGGGCCCAGGGCAGTTTCCCCTTTTGCCCTGCCTTAAAGACGACCCTGTTCCTAATCACTAGGAACAGACAATCTCACACACTCCTCTGACAGAACAGGGATCTGTTTGTTTAAACTGGCAGATCCCCATTCTGCATCTCTGTGGAGTGATCGCGGGTGGCCAGCGGACATCAAGTCCCCAGACCCACTGATTGGCTCCTCCGCTAGCCATGTACGCGCCCAACGTACAACAGCGATTTGCCCAGGAGAGCCAACCTGCCACAGTACAACTGAGGTGGCTGGTCAGGAAGAGGTTATAGTTGTTACATTTTTACTAAAAAATGATGCAGTGTGGGTATCCTGACAAACACATAAGGTCTCTTTCACATTGCCCTGCTACGGTTTAACCGCAACGCAGGTGCAGCACAGTACACCCACAATTTTTGTGCAGGTTATCTGCGGTTTCTCATAGACTTCTATTAACCTGCATTTTTAATGCATATTCTGAAAGCACACAAGTCTTGCATGCTACATTTTTAATAGAAGTCTATTAAATAGAACATAATACAGTAGAAGGTTATGGAAAACCATGAGAACACTGCATTGGCCAGCGTGAAAGCACCCTTGGTAATGATAGGTCCTCTTTAATCAGATATGGTCTATTTGCCATTCAACCTTTGAATGTACAAATATAGGACTTTGTATTACTACTTGTAATTCAAAGAATCTCAACTATAGGTAAGGGAAGATCAATTTTTATTTACCCATGCATTTGTCAGACATAAATATTATATATGTACACAAATATTGTTGTAGAAATTCCGTCATAACTGCTAATAAATTATTTCCACCCTGCGTTTTATTGTCACTGTGATGCGATGATAATATTAATCTTAAAGAGGTGTTAAACCCAAACCAAACATTTTACATATTGCAGCTTAACAATCAGTAGATGAGGTGGCTGCAATCGTTTTATTCCCCCTCTGTTTCACCTGGTGATCTGGACAGTTACATACTTCATGTCTTGGGGGGCCCCCACTCTGGATGAAAGAGCAACAGAAACACCTCTCATTGGTTGAACTAGATGGACCTGTGTCTTTTTTCAACCAGACTATGTAACCATTGGACAGCAGCATTGGTAATCTGGGGGAAGGTAGTGTTAGATTTACTAGTAGATTTAAATACACTAACAAATTAAAGCCGCGCTCTAGCTCACACTTTTTAAGCAAACTGTTTTTTTTTCCTCTTGGATTTAGGTTTTACATAAATAATAAAGGTAATGGGCTTAGAAATGCAGAAAGTTATGTAAGGGGCAATCAATGCGAAAGACAAACAATATGGGAAAACTTACACAGCTTTATCATATGCTCACAGCACTGAAAGACGAAAACAACTTTATCTAGTACAAACATTTCCATATGATGTATGCAGTAAAATATATATTTTGAAAAAGTTTACAAGGTTATTATCCTGACTTTAACAGTTTTAGCTATAGGATACAAGTATGTTTTCTTGATATGAATGGAAGACAAAAAATAGGAATAAAAATACAAAACAGCAAGACTATTTAGGAAAAAAAAAAAAAAGAGGCAACATTACAGCTATTTGTACAGACTATAAAACAGATAATATTTAAAATAGACGTGGAACATGCTTGGAATGTGTTTAAGAACAGTCTGGAAAAAGACCCTTATTATTTCTTGTTACAAACTGTGCCCTATCTGGGCACTATATAAATAAATTGTGGTGGAAATATTCAAGCAATATCAATGTTTACTACTCTCGAAGTCCCATGACGATAGGTAGATTATTACTGTGAAGATGACGGAGGTTGCTGATTATCATCGCGATAAAATCTCCCTCTGGAAATTCCACCTGCAATCATAAGACACAACAAAACATGCTGCATAAAGAAAATTAGTATTATAATTTAAAATATTCTTTCTTCCTGAAATCCTCTGAATTCGTTCTCTGCTCTAAATGATTGTACTATTCCAAATCCCTCTTGTACATGCTGATGTCGATTGAACAAAAGTAATAGGCTGTTGCCCATAGTCATTCATCCATGTTCTACTTTGTACAGATGGAACCTGATTGGCTGGTATGGGTAATACCCTCCACTTTTCTTGGGTGCAGTTTTTACATACTGTAAGTTGTCCTAGAAACTATGGAGTTGATTTACTAAAGACAGATACAGGCATGCCCCACTTTTAAGTACGCAATGGGGTTTATTTACTAAAGCTAGAAAGTGCAAAATCAGGCTCACTTCTGCATAGAAACCAATGAGCTTCCAGGTTTTATTGCCAAAGCTTAATAGAACAAGCTGGGGTTAGAAGCTCATTTGTTTCTATGCAGAAGTGAGCCTGATTTTGCACTTTCCAGCTTTAGTAAATAAACCCCATTGTGTACTTAAAAGTGAGGTATGCCTGTAGACTTAGTTTGAAAATGCAGTTGCACTATGCAAGGCGATTTTCCCCAGAGCTTAGAAAATGAGCAAAAGCTTCTCTGACTTCCATCATCCAATCATGTGCAAGCAAAAATGCAGTTTTTTTTTTTCTTGCATGTGATTGCATATTCCTTGCAAAGTGAAGCTTCACTTCATTTACTAACCTTGTGAGGAAGCTCCCTTGCAGAGTGCAACTGCACTTGCAAAGTGCACAGTCTATTTTCCTTGTGTAAATCAATCAGAATATATTTCCTTTGACACCTCCCTTTTTCTTTTTTGCTGTGCTGTCACGCCTGTAAAAATGATCCCAGGTACCTGGGTGTCCACCCACAGCAGTGGAGGCTTACCTTGTGCTGAACTTTCCATATTTTGGGAGCATCTCACCCTCCTATAGGACTTTACTCCATCCGTGCTGCAATATGAAGACACCGGTATTATTTAAAGCTGAAGTTTAATCTACTTTTACAACCCCCATTCCAAAAATGTCGGGATGATGTATAAAAATCTAAATACAAACAGTATGCAATGATTTACAAATCTCATGAACCCATATTTTATTCACAATAGAAAATAGAAAAAATATCAAATGTTTGAAGGTCATTTTGAAATTGATGGCAACAACACGTCTCAAACGTTGGGACAGGGCAACAAATAGCTGCCAAACTAAGTGGTACCAACAAGAAAGAGCTGGAAGAACATTTAGTAATCAATTAGGTTAATTGGTAACAGGTCAGTACAGGCATACCCCACTTTTAAGTACACAATGGGGTTTATTTACTAAAGCTGGAAAGTGCAAAATCAGGCTCACTTCTGCATAGAAACCAAAGAGATTCTAACCCCCAGCTTGTTCAATTAAGCTTTGGTAATAAAACCTGGAAGCTCATTGGTTTCTATGCAGAAGTGAGCCTGATTTTGCACTTTCCAGCTTTGGTAAATAAACCCCATTGTGTACTTAAAAGTGGGACATGCCTGTAATATGAATGGGTAAAAAAGGGCACCTTAGAGAGTCAGAGGGCTTGATTTACTAAAGCTGGAGAGTACAAAATCTGGTGCAGCTGTGCATGGTAGCCAATCAGTTTCTAACTTCCGCTTGTTCGATTAAGCTTTATCAAAAAAAACTGGAAGCTGAAAGATATACCCAGGTTTTAAACCAGCATTTGCTCACATACAGATGACATCTTTTTCAGGGAAAGCATTGCATATTTCAGTAGGACAATGCTAAACCACATACTACGTCTATAACAACAGCATGGCTTGGTGGTAGAAAAGTCTGGGTGTTTAACTGGCCTGCCTGCTGTCCAGACCTTTCACCAATTGAAAATATTTGGTGCATATGATATACTGAAAAATACAACAAAGAAGCCCCAAGACTGTTGAGCAGTTACAATCCTATGTCAGGCAAGCATGGGCCAACATTTCTCTCACAAAACTCCAGCAACTGGTCTCCTCAGTTCCCGAATATTTACAGAGTGTCGTTAAAAGGAGAGGGGAAGCTTTTTTGAGATGTGTTACTGCCATCAACTTCAAAGTTACCTTATTTTTTTTCTTAAATGGTACATTTTCTCAATGCAAACATTTGATATGTTTTCTATTGTGAATAAAATATGGGTTTAAGAGATTTGCAAATCATTGCATTCTTTTTTTATGTAGATTTTACACCGCATCCCAACTTTTACACAGCATTCCTCCACCACCACCACCCTCCTTACTAACATGAGAGATACATTTTTAAAACCTTTATGTTTTCATTGCATACTTTATTTTTGACCCAGTGGTGTCATCATGGGTACTCTGTGCTTCTGTTTGCATTGCAGGCAGATCATGCTATACACAACTTTCTGGAAATATCACAGCACCTTGTCTAAGTACTTCCCTCAAAAGCCTTAGGGGTTCAGCAAATATCAAAATGTGGGCATCCCTAGGCAGATTCAGTTTGCATACAGACCATCCTAGTTAATATTTCACTAGGAAATTAGTTGAGTTGTGTCTGACTTGCTGCCGCCACTAACGCACACTGTGAGAAGCTCATATGGCATAGTGAAATCAGAGTAAGCAATGTCAGCACAGGAAAGGAGCCCGTAGAACTGTGCAAGACATAAGGTAAGGCAGGAAGTCAGTTTTGGGTAGATGCCAATGAGTCCAACACTGGCAGTTCCCAGCTCCACCCATCTGCGATGCCATCATGAGAAGATCGGAGGCTGGGTTCACACCAGTGCAAATTGGATGCAGGTTTCCCCACATCCAATTTGCATGTCAGGAGATTGTGACCAGCTCTCTATGGAGCAGGTTCACACATCTCGGCAGCGGCTCCGGTGCAAATTGCTCAGTAGTCCTGTGCGTTTTCTGGTCCGTCTCAAGTCCAAATTCAGCCAAAAATTTGGGCTGAAATAGGTCCTAAAAAGGTGAAAGGAGACGCACCAGACTCCCTGCTCTGAGCCGTTCCGTTCCTCATAAAGAAAGCATCAAGGGAGTGAGAATTACAGATACAGAAGATGCTAGAAAGTGAGTCAAATCAGCAATATTCATACAAAAATGAAATATCAGTTTTGTCTGTATTTAGATTTTAAAGTTGACCTGATGCCAGTAAACACATAAAAGACATATACAAAGAGCCTTATGAATTGCATTCTCACCTAAACTGTCCATGATTATGACTATTTTCAGCATTATAGCGAGTAGGTTCAGATGATCTTCGCTGTAATCCTGCATCGGAAACTCCCTCCCAGTCCTCTCTGGTTGGGGAGTAAGAGGAAGTACTTAGTGGTCTCTCCAAACTGCCAGTTACAGGGCAAGTCAATTCATGACCTTCTAGACAGAGGTGAGAAATAAGCTTGTCAGTTGTGTCACAAATTGGAAGTGCAACTTGTACTTATTTGACATCATATTAACCAATTCTGCTACCATAGGCAAAGAGGCCTTTTATGCTAAAATCCGTTGCATGTTTACTTTGCAGTAAAATCAAGCATGGTGGGTCCCCCTGGGAATAATTGGTGAATTATTGATAAAAGAAACAATTTGCCATTTGAAAAGGGTGAATATTTCAAAACAACTGGTGCTACAAAATGAAACTTTGGCTATATTGTAAATAAATCAAATATTACTGGGACCCGGAAATCACATGCAAGAGTGAGATGTTGGGGTACAACAATGAGCTTGATTAACAGGGGGAACACACAGTGTATGAAATAGTAAGGCTGGGTTCACACTAGTGCGAATTGGATGCAAGTTTTCCCGTATCCAATTTGCATGACAAGAGAGTGTGACCAGCTCTCAATGGAGGCGGTTAACACATCTCTGTGGTGGCTGGGGAGCAGATTGTACAAGGGTCCTGTGCGTCTTTGGCTCAGTTTCAGGTCCGAATTCAGGCAAAAATTTGGGCCTGATTCGTCCCTGAAACGGAGAACAGGGACGCACCAGACCCCTGTCGTGAGCCGCTTGTGAAGACAGTGTGAACCCAGCCTGAATGTGTTATATTAATGCAGCAAGTTTTCTAGTGATTCTCTAGTTAATTGCAATAAAAGCAATTAATGATAAGGAAAATATATGCTTTTGAGATGAAGACCATGGAATTCACAAGTATTAAAACTGGCACTTTCTATAGAAACGCAGAAATCAGTATATGAACTTCTATAAATCTGCATATAAAAAGGCAATGGTACATAGATGTTGCCATATTACAAAGAGAATCAGTCTCCTAAAGTTATTCCCATTTTCAAACAAGTTATAGTTAGTTCAGACGAATGTCCCACCATGTCATGCATGCAGGCTAGCGCAGGAACAGGAATTCTGACTAACAAAAGTGAAGTTCATGCTTGTACTGAAACACATCAAAACAAGACACATTGAAGAACCACTGCTTTTAGTTAAAGGACAAATTCACCCTTGCTAACATGTTCCCTCTCCTGCTCGGCGATCCGAACCCTCTGTGTGACAGCAGTCACTTATTGAAAAGAGCCATTTGCTACGAAACAGGTTTGGTTCCAACTGATTTCCTGTGCTGCAAACTGACCAGTCACCCCCTCCTTCTTTAAACTGGCAAACTGGTCAGCTGCCCCTTCTGTCTGGGCATAGAGTCTGCCTATCTAAACTCATAAACTGGGGAATTCAGCTCCCTGCACAGCACCTATATCACTATTCTGCAGTATAAACATGGCTATTAAATCCTTCCTATACAGTGTGGTGATTCAAACAGGAGAACCACCATCAAAGAACAATTTGAGATATTAAGAAGAACTAATTTATATTTGTTTTTAAAATCCAAAACATCCCCAGAAATCTAGGAGACCACAGATTATTCTGGTGTTGCCCAGAATTCAGATTGAAGCAAAGTGTTTGTCAGGTTTAAGTAAACCACTGACATCAGAAATTTACTTTAATTAGTCAGCATATTACGTGTTGTTAAATATGTGAAAAATAAGATAGGTGAGACATGCTTACTGCGGCTGTGGGTTTTGGCGGGTAAAGGCGGTGGATTCTCCACACTTTGAGATCTTTGAGTTGGTGGAGCTCTTGCAGGCATAACAAAAGTCTCATAGGTCTTGTTACTGATGTCCAGTCCCAGCGTGCTCTGCCTGGTATAATGCCTGATTGAAGATGACAACACAGGATTCTGGGACAGTGATAATGGGCTCAGCTGAAAATGGGAAAGAAAGAAATTACAGAATGTGAAACGCTGGCTTGTATGGTGTAAACGCAACATTAAAGCTGGCCACGCACTGAGTAAATTTATGGTACAATTTCATTTTATTGAGAATTTTAAAAAAGTGCATAACAAGCGATTACCCACACAGTGGGTTGCTAATGGTTGTACATAGTCTGCCAATGAAGGTGGGTTCATGTACAGCTTAACAGTAAACAACATTTTGGGGATTAGACTACATGCATTTGCGATGCAAACCATGGACCTAAAATACTTCATCAGTGTCACGTGTCATCAGTGCCACGTATTAGTGCCATCTGTCATCAGTGCCACGTATTAGTGCCATCTGTCATCAGTGTCACGTATTAGTGCCATCTGTCATCAGTGCCATGTATAAGTGCCATCTGTCATCAGTGTCACATATTAGTGCCATCTGTCATCAGTGTAACGTGTCATCAGTGCCACGTATTAGTGGCATCTGTCATCAGTGCCACATCAGTGTCACGTGTCATCAGTGCCACGTATCAGTGCCATCTGTCATCAGTGCCACGTCAGTGTCACGTGTCATTGTCCTGGTGCTCAAGGGCCTTCAAAAGTGTAATAGGTAGTCAACAAGTTAGATGTGTAATTTATGCTCCTAGAACACCTGATGGCGCTCCCTGCATGTTGGGCCTCTCTATGTGGCTAGGCTGTGGAACAGTCCCACACGTGGTATCGTAATACCGGAAGGAGTAGCAGAATTTATTTTGGGTTGTCATTTGTGGTATACACATGTCATGTGAGAGAAATAACCTATTACAATGACAATTTTGTGGGGAAATTTTTTTTTTTAATTTTGCAAAGAATTGTGGGAAAAAATGACAACATCAAAAACCTCACTATGCCTCATACTAAATACCTTGGAATGTCTACTTTCAAAAAAAGGGTCATTTGGGGGATATTTGTACTTTCCTGGCTTGTTTGGGTCTCAATAAATGAGATAGGCCACCAGTACATCAGGTGTGATCAATTTTGTATGATTTGCACCACAGCTTGTAGACTCTCTAACTTTTACAAAGACCAAATAATATCCACTAATTTGGGTTATTTTTTACCAAAGATATGTAGCAGTATAAATTGTGGCCAAAATTTTGGAAGAAAAATTAATAATTTGCAAAATTTTATCACAGAAACCAAGAAAAATTATTTTTTTTTTCTAAATTTTCTGTATTTTTTCATTTATAGCGCAAAAAAAATAAAAAACCCAGAGGTGATCAAATACCACCAAAAGAAAGCTCTATTTGTGTGGGGAAAAAAAGGACAAAAAATGTATTTGGGTAAAGTGTTGCATGACTGAGTAATTGTCATTCAAAATGTAAGAGCACCGAAAGCTGAAAATTGGTCTGGGCAGGAGGGGGGTTTAAGTGCCCAGTTGTCAAGTGGTTAATAATATGGTTTTAATAAAAATTAAAACTTGTTATTATTTCCGCAGTTTCCATATTTCTTTGTAATAGACCTGGCATTCACTTTCCACACCTATGTTTACTTATGTGGGTCATATGATATGTATAATGCCATCAACTGCTGTAACCTTGTAGACCATCTCGTCAGCCTAATATGCTGGTGTATATCTTTTTTGACTGGTAAATCCAAAACGACCTTGTTGCCTGATATTTAGGATGAACATATGCATCTTTAGGTATAACCTGTGCTTAAACAGGATGCAGACAAATTCAAGGTGTCTAATGGAGCTCTGGATTGCACACTTTTCAGCCCATCACATAGGCATTTATGCTTGTACCACTGGCAGAAGCTGGCACAACCCTCTACTGGACTGCTCTCATCAGTAGGTAACAGTACTGAAACCGGAAAACTGGGCTCCCAGTGGCCAGAGTGCAGCCAGTGAATTGTAAGTAAATGTATCAAGATAATGGTGGTGTGTAGACTTTTAGAAGGGACCATAAGTTGGTGCAATAAACAAACATTACAGTTTACATGTTTAATATATCTGAACTGTGTTGCTGAACGGTTAACAATAAAGGTTGCTGAAATCTGTTAAAAAAAAAAAAAAGTCCCATGTACAAATCACACTTTATTTAGCATATAGAAGAACTGCTGACTACAGCTCACCTTTTCTGCGTCCTCTTCATCACTATTGCTTATTTCCTCTTCTTGGTGGAACCAATCAAAATCCAGTTCAGAATTAAAATTCCCTTCTCCGGCTTTTTCCAGCTGTGGCCATTTAAAAAGTAAATATTATAAAATTGCCTTTCTGTAAGGTAATATTAAAGAACTCCATCTAGAAAGATATTTCAGTTTTGCATCATTGTCGGCGAGGTGAATCACATGCTCATGTCTTAGCTCTCTTGGGGATTCCCAGTTCTGCCAATGTGATTACAAAGCCTAATAAGGGTGTCAGGCTTTCCCGATGCCATACACCATAGTGTGCAATATACAAATAATTTGGGTAAAGCATATTTGAGAGTGACACTGAGGGATACACTGGGACTTACCAGTGAAGTGTGAGAGAGATTAAAGACATTTGCTGCTGATTCAACTCACCAATATTCACCAATAACTGAAATATCTGGAGTTTATTCTTAATCCTCTCCTAAACTACATACCAATTCTTCACATTCGACATGCTTCAGGCTTTGAGCTAGCATCAAAGGGGTTAATCCTGCGTGGGTCACTGTTAAAAGAGAGAAGGTATCAGGTTAACCTAGGCCTGGTTATCTTGTAGGCCACTGCAATGTCGATACTCCAATAATGTAAAAGCAAAACGCAAAACCTCTGAGGGGTTCTCACTCAGCTAATTAGTTTGACAATCCATGATCAAATCAAACAATAGCGAAATCCTTAATGACAACCACAATCACGGAGATGAGCTTTGAAACCATTTACATTGGATCCCAACAGAACAGACTCAATTCATTGTTTTATCTTGAAAATATGTCACTCTGCCCATTAATGTCAATGAATAAAGAGAATCAGCCTGTCGTATTGTAAACAAGAACAGAGATAGCTGATATGTGGAATGAATGTTAAGCCCGTCATACAGTGGATATAGAAAAGAATCACCCCCTTTTAAAATAATCACATTTTGTTGCTTTGCAGCTTGAAATGAAGACAGGTGCTGGTTTTGTTTTATCCAGCTGTATTTACTCAGTGCAACTTGTAACATCCAAGTGAAAGATATAACACCAACATATCAGAAAAAAAACAGTGATTCTGTTTTTGATTTTTTTTTTTCCTAAGTTAAAAAAAGGATCTCCTCTCTTGTGTCAGTATTTTGTTGAACCACCTTAAATACAGCCTTTAGTTTTTTGGGATATGTCGCTACTAACTTTGCACACCTAGACTTTGTAATATTTGCCCACTCTTCTTTGCAGAACTGAAGTTCAGTTAAATTTGATGACAACCATTTGTGGACTGCAGTCTTTAAGTCATTTTACAGATTTTCAAGGGGGGTTAAGCCTGGGCTCTGACTAGGCCATGCAAGGACATTCACCTTTTTATCCTTCAACCACTGTGTGGTCATTTTTGCTGTGTACTTTGGGTCATTGTTATGTTGGAAGGTAAACCTTCCCATTGACAACTTTCTGGGAAGAAGGGCAGCAGATTTTCCTCAAGAATTTGATGGTATTTTGCCCCATCCATTTGTCCTCCTATCCTGACAAGTGCTCCAGTCCCTGCTGCAGAGAAACACCCCCCATCACAGGATATTACCACCTCCATGCTTTAGGAATGATGTTATTTGGATGGGGAGCTGTATTCGATTTCCGCCAGACATATCATTTGGTGTTGATTCCCAATAAACCAATTTTATTCTCATCTGACCATAACACCCTTTTCCATGTGGCTTGAGAAACTTCAAGGTGCGTTTTGGCAAAGCTCAGTCGTGAGGCAACCCTCCCGTACAAGCCACATTTGTGGAGAATTTGTGATAAGATTGTCACATGCACACTCTTTGTCATAAATTCCTGCAACTGCTTTAGAGTTGCTATAGACCTCTCGGTAGCCTCTCTGACCAGTTTCCTCTAGGCACTTTCATCCAGTTTGGAGCGACATCCTGTGTTGTACCAAATACCTTCCACTTCTTAATAATAGACTTCACTGTGCTTCTAGGCATTTATAAAGCCTTTGAATTTTTTTTGTATCCATCTCCTGACTTGTGCCTTTCCATAACTTTATCCCGGAGATCTTTTGACAGTGCCTTGTCACTCATAGTTGATTGTTTGCTTCAGTTGCACTATCAGGAACTATAATGCTCCAGGAAAGCTCTTTTCATGCTGAGATAATCAAAATGACCAATAGATCACGGTTGAAAGTCTAATAGCTTTGTGTGCCATTGAGAAGGCGATTAGCTACACCTGATTAAGTTTACAAGTGGTTTTTAGTAGGGGGGGTGATTCTTTTCTATATTCACTGTACATGGATCGAAATTCGGATGGTTCAGCAGGGACCAGCCAAAATTAGATCCATGTGTGACCACTTCGGTTGAACAGAAGTCTATCTACTCATCAACTTCTGTTCAACCGCCCTGTCCGATAAAAGCTGATCCATCAGCACTGTAGGCAATAGGATGCAGCACTGATCTAAGTATTCTGACAGCGGGGAGACTCCCCCAATAGTGCAGTGGGAAGGATTCCCCCATCCACCTCGAATGTGTGAATTCTGGAATCGGTTTAGTTTTTTTTTCATTCAGACCGCTGGCTGAACGGAAAAAAAAAAAAAAAAAAAAAACTGAACCATGTATGGCCCATTTTAGAAGAATTTGGAGCAATTCATGAAGGCCTGATAGACTGTTTATCATAGAATGTTGGAATTCCATATTTTAGGAAAACTCCACTTTTTCTAGATACAATATTGACTGTAATATATATTTTTGCTAAACAAGACATTTTGTAATTTGATGTTATTCCAATTGTTCCTTCTGTTTCATCCTGCAGACGATTTAACTTTCTAAAATGGATATGAAATTGAACAATGCCTCCTTTCCAGCATATACATAGTTGGTGTACAAAATACCCCCAGAAGTCTCATTCCCTGCTTGTGTGACTGGCTGATGGCTTGTTCCAAACATCTCCACTGAGGCATCTCTGCATAAGGGGTGTCATTTCTTTTATCCAAAACTGTTTTCATTAGTAATGGGCATAAAGTAACAACATTAATGCTGACAATAACATGAACCTACAGTATGTTGTACATATTCTGTCAAAGTAATAGATAAGACAGGGTCTTATTTGCAAGAGAGCATAAAGAGAAGGAATGTATTACATTCAACAAGGAGTTGCATAAAGATTACATAAGGAGTGTTATTCTTGGTAAAATACATGGATCATTTTTTTATTGATCAGGCAGCAGGCTGATTGAAAAAAAAAAACAGATTCCCTAATGCACAAAAGCAAGGTGAATAGAGGACTTCTCCCTGCTGTGCTATTGTATTCTGACAACGGGGACTCCTCTGCTGTCAGAATACAGATTAGCGATGCAGCTGATTGGCTGAAGGCACTGATCAAATGAAAATGTTGAAACATTCCCGTGTGAGAGAAGCTGATCATTAAATCTCCTTCCCTCAAGCCATAGATGGATCGAACAGCCATAGATGGATCAAAATGTGTCCGGTCCCTGCTGAACCAGACAAATTTCGATCCATGTATGGCCAACCTAATGGCAGCCATAGATGGTTTGAATCAGTAGGAACTGGCCGAGATTCGAACCATGTATGGGTAGGCTGAATGTACCAAGTTGATTGATCGATCGACTTTGGTTCAACCAGCCTGACGGATTTTACTTGCGATTATCACTAACGGCTGATATAGCTGCTAGCAATAATCACTATATTACTCAATAGTCTTCTCCCAGCGGAGATGGCTTCCCCCACCGGGAGAAGACAGTGGCCCGGCAGAAAGGACTCCCGCATTAACCGATGATTGCAGCAAATAAATTTGCATTGTGTATTGCCTGTCTTAGACTCACGCACTTCTACAGGAGTACATTTTCTCAATATAATACAAGGTGGTTATAATGAAGACTGACGCACCGATTCAGAAATCTGACATACAGTAGGACATCTGCAAAACATTTCTTGAAATCCTTGCAGTGCATATAGTTTACTTAGAGGGAAATGTTTTTTCCTCTACAAAATCTACACTGAAGGAATATGGAGATTGCTACTGCTGATCTCTCCTTCCTAAATTTCTAGATAAACTCCAGGCAAACAACTAACTACACAAATGAAACACATACAAATAAGTTATTTTACCTGCTAAATGATTTTCATTTCTTTACACCCATTCCTGAGATTTACACAATTCTGCCACCCAGCACAACCTTGTCTGCCAGAACAGGAGACCCCATTTTTCTTTGCTGAAGTAACACTGGTTCACACCAGTGCAATGTCAGACATTGCATGTGATTCTAATCGCACTGCTATGCAGATCACATGCAATGTCTGTGCGATGCAAATTCAGCCATACAGATAGTATGGCTAAATTTGCATCGCATTCGGACCAAACTCGCACAGGACCCTTTTTTTGGTCTGCACCAGAATCGAATCACATGGGTGTTCACACCCATGCGATCCGATCCTGTCCGAATTCACAGTTCGCACTGCGATATGCGAAACCAATCTGGAGGTGTCATTGACTTTCTATTGACACCCGCATCGGTTCGCATAGGGCGAGTTCTATGCAATGCTGGAACCAGCACTGGAATCGCCCTGGTTCTCGCATCGCATATGTGTGAACCGGGACCTAAAGGTCTTGTCCCTCCCTCAGCCTGTGACTGTGTACAACTAACAGGCTCCTAATACTGCTTCTCCCTCCTCTAATCTGAGCTCTGCTGGTGCTTCTACAGGGGACCACAAGAAACAGATATCAAATCAAATGCAGGTACTTGCACTGCATTAAAATGCATTCACTGATGTAATAATGAATCCAGTGCTGAATTTATTTTTGTCTTATATATATATATATATATATATATATATATATATATATATATATATATATATATATACATCTATTTAGCTATCTATCTATATATTTTATATATATATATATATATATATATATATATATATATATATATATATATAAAACAAACATAAATTCAATAGATAAATAGATGTGTGTATATATATATATATATATTTATATATATATATATATATATATATCCATCTATTTATCTATTGAATTTATTTTTGTCTTTTATATATATATTAAAACTGAACTCCAGGCTGTATAAAATAGATAAATAGATATTTATATATACACACATCTATTTATCTATCTATATATTTTATACAGCCTGGAGTTCAGTTTTAATACTTTCTGAGACACAGAACTGGAAAAAATATTCATATTATAATTTTACTGTAACCTTCTAATCTGTATGATGGTTCCAGGTCCATAGTAGGGCCAGACACAGCCGGCTGACCAGCTTGTGAAGTCCTAACTAGTAGCCCCCCGATTTTTCCAGTACATGTTTCCTTTAAATATAAATAATTTCTTTTTTTTTGTACAGTAATAAAAATACATTTGAATATAGTAAAATTTTGATGTTCTCTATGCACTCAGAAATAGTAAGTAATGTTTCTAGGCATAAGGTGGGAGTGAGAGACATGTGGTTACCAGTATTCACAGATGCCTTTGCTCTCAGGAGAAGTCGTATACAATCTGGTTTGTTATATCTGACCCCATAGTGCAGAGCTGTCTGTCCATCTGCTGTTACTTTTTCCAGAGTTCCCCTGTGAAAGCAGAGTTATCCATCCAGTAAAACAGAGCATCTCAATATGTGCAACAGTATATGTAGTTGTGCTCTAGGCAATTCTGTACTGATCATGCATAGGCAAATGTACGAACCCATTCTGGATCAAGAAATCCACCAGCGGGAGGCAGTTCCTCTCACACAGAGAAACAGCGAGGTGAAGTGGAGACTCGCAGAGATCCTGCAGGGGAAGTAGGCAGAACATGTGTCAGACGGATACACGGAACATAGGGAGTGCTGTGTGACTTTATAGTATTATAGTACAAGAAGAGGATACCTGATTGAGTGGTTTGCTCAGATCTGTCCCGTTCGCCATGCACTGCAGCAGTGCTATCAGGTCATGCCTCTGAATAGCATCTCTGAGCCCATGAAGACCACTGCTTTTATCTCTGTTCACGAACCTGTGCTCCACATACTTAGCCATGATATAATCCTTCCTGGTATTCCTATTGATACACAGAGATCCCTGTATAAATTACAACTTAAAGCTGACAACATGTAAAGGCATTGATCAGTGTGTGTCCAACATGTCAACACTTTACTGACATCACACACATAGGTTGGACTTGATGGACTTGTGTCTTTTTTCGACCTCACCTACTATGTAACTATATGTAACTATGTCAAAATATCTGATTCTCCAAATGATCATCCAGCCAAACAAAAGAGGAAGCAACCATTTATTTGCAATAAAATAATCATTCAACATGCAAGCTTCCTGGCAAACCAATATCCATTTCCCGTACAACAAAATTATTATTTCTATGACTCAGCTGAATGTTATTTTTTTACAAATGTATGATGTTAGAGAAATTTTCTATCAGAAAAGCCTAAAATATCCAAGTGTTCAGGAGGTGCCACATTCCAATGAATATTGGAACAAAGAAAAAGAAGAAATAGGACAGGACCATAGGTGTGCGCAGCCTATTGCATTAGGGTGTGCCCTCCAAAGCTCAACACACATATGCATGTGTGCACATGTATATATAGTAACAGTGTCAATAGAGCAATGGGCAGTGTCAGGAGGGCAGAGAGTGGTGTCAGTAGGGCAGTGGACTGTGTCAGTAGGGCAGAGAGTGGTGTTAGTAGGGCAGTGGACGCTGTCAGTAGGGCAGAGAGTGGTGTCAGTAGGGCAGTGGACTGTGTCAGTAGGGCAGAGAGTGGTGTTAGTAGGGCAGTGGACGCTGTCAGTAGGGCAGAGAGTGGTGTCAGTAGGGCAGTGGATGGTGTCAGAAATGGTTTATATTTTTTATTATTTTTTTTATTTTGTTTTACAATTTTTTTAGGAGCACCGTTAGGGGGCTTTGGTGAAATATCAGAGGTCTAAATAGGGGGAATCTGTGCCACACGGGGTAATTAGGGTGTATCCAGGCACCCCTGGCACACCCTGTGTGCACGCCTATGGACGGGACCTTGGAGGCACCAGTGTGGCTAAGCCCCCGTAAACACGGTCGGAAATTCCGACCACAAAATCCGTCTGATTTTTTCCGACGGATTTTGTCCGACACTGGTGTTGCATACACACGGTCAGACAAAGTTGTTGGAAAATCCAATCATTCTGAACGTGGTGACATTTGTTGCATACGACGGAACTACGTAGAGGCTATTAGCCAATAGCTTTGGTCTCATAATTTGATCTGAGCATGCGTGGCACTTTGTCCGTCGGAATTCTCTACACACGATCAGAAAAAGTCGATCGGATTTTGTTGTCGGAAAATTGAGCAGGATCTCAAATTTTTTCTGTCGGAAATTCCGACGGAAAAAGTCAGATGGAACCCACACACAGCCTGGATTTTCCGACAACATAGTCCGATAGGACATTTTCCGTCGGAAATTCCGACCATGTGTACGGGGCATAAGTGTCCTTTGGTGCCTTCAAAGTCCAGTCCTATTTCTTCTTTTTTGTTCTAAATGTATGATGTTAGTATGACAGAATGCTGGTAGATATCTGCCTATAGTGCAGATTTTCTCCACTATAAAATTGCTTGCTTATGACTGATAATCACCCAGCTGATTATTACAAGAGAGACACAAAATATAATTTGCATTAGCCTAAAAAATATCCCATACATTAGCCAAACATCCCATGCATGTCTCCTGGGCATATGGCATGCTTTAGTGTGAAATATCTGCATTAGGAAATAAAAAAATCATTACAATACACTCATTGAAGCCGAAAACAACACTGCAAGTGTTCAAAAACACTCAATAAAAATATGCATGCCTAATTTTTTGTAATTGCTCTTGCTCTGGCACATGTCATGCATTCAGATACGCCTACAATATGATTACATTTTTCTGACTGTCTGAGATGGTTTTTGAGAACTTGCTTAAAGATCTATGTCTCTGTGTGGTGGATTCTGACACAAGTTATTCTTACTTATCTCATGAAAAGTAGCAATAAATGATAGGGTCATTACCCCTAAAACTGATATGCTAGTTTTGGTAGATGCTGGAGAGTTAGGCCCCATGAACACTGAGGGATTGATTTACTAAAGTCAAATAGACTGTCCACTGATTTACTAAATGCAAAGTGCAGTTGCTCCAAAGCTTAGTAAATAAGGTAAAGGTTCACTTTGCAAACAATACCCAATCACATGCAAGACAAAAAAAATAAACTGCATTTTTGCTTGCACATTGGATGATGGAAGCCAGCAATGCTTCTGCTCATTTACTGAGCTCTGGAGGAACTGCACTTGTATAGCGCAACTGCACTTCGCAAAATGCACAGTCTCTTTACCTTTAGTAAATCAACCCCTGAGTAATTAGCCCCAGTGCATGGGGCTCTGACCTTTAACTGCAGGTGGAGGACACAGGCACACCGTCCAGCCCCCCCTTCCCCAAACAGCCTGTCAAAGGGGTGTGATGGTATTAAGGGCTCATGCACACAGGACATTTTTACGGCTGCTGTTAGGGGCGTCTGGCGTTTTTTCTTTTTCTTTTTTTCTGCCTCTAAACGCCCCGTGTTAGCCTTTGTATCCAAGCACACATAAACTTTCAGAGGCGTTTGGAGGCATAAGTGTTTAGGGGCAGTAGAAAAAAACGACAGCCTTTGTATCCAAGAGCAGAGGCTGGTGAGCTGTAAAAACGCAAAATGCCAAAAAACACTGCTAAACGATGTAACAAGCTTTTAGCCATGTGTACCCGCTTTCGGCGTTTTCACATTATAGGGAGAGTTTTTACTATAAAAATGCCCAAAAACGCTAACGCCAAAAAAAGCGAATAAACGCCCATAAACGCTAGTCAAAAAACGTGATTAAAGCATGTTTTTACAGCTGTCTTTTTCTGGCAGCAGCATTGGCATTTTTTAAATGTACCGTGTGCATGAGCCCTAAAGCCAAACTGTTGCTTTGCCTTGCAAGGGCATTTACATGTTTTTCTGTTAACCCAACTCCAGTCACATCTTTTTTACTACTAAAAAGAGTGGCGAAGAGTTAATATTCTGCTAGGTTTTATTGCTGTCTTCAATTCACTAAACACCCTGTGACATTATAATACAAATATGCGGTGTCACCGAGCCAGGAAAGCAAAGACAACCTTTACAATCTTGCCAATAGAGAGTTACAAATAGCAAATAAAAAAACAGAAAGACATTCTATCCCTCCTCCAATTTACTTCAAGGCTAAAAAAAAGTTTTTGGTGGAAGTAGGCTTTAATATGCTTTTCCTCATTGCCTTTAACAATAAATAAGATCCATCAGTTTTCACAGAAGTTCCAGGGACTCCAGGTACTATTACTTTTTTTAAATATAATATATTTTTTCTGCTCCGTACATTGTGCATCCATTTACCTATAATCTAATATGTATGTGAAAATGCTAACAGGAGGGGAGAGCATAGAGATGACTTGAAGAGTGTGCTGCTGGTCCTTCACTGTCCAATCGGCAGTGTAGCCTTGACCAAACTGTACTGCTCAATTGCCTGATTTTTGATTACCAGTCTTGCTGAAAAGAAATACACATCTTTTGACAGCTAAAACCACTTTTGTATCTAAGCTGAGTTTTTAGCTGCCACTTGGCTTTTAGTGTGTTTGATGTGGTGTGTTCAAATCGGAGATTTTACATTTTTCCACCTTATCCCCCCAATCATTGGATGACGTTTCAACTTATACTTTAAATAAGGGGTCTCCAAACTTACTAAGGAAAGGGCCAGTTTATTGTTCTTCGGGGTTTAGGGGGGGCCAGACTATGGCCAGTGGGAGTAGAAAATGCCCCAGCATCAGTGCCCCATTTTAATGGAAGAAAAAGTGCCCCATTTTTGGTATGAGTGGCACAATAGCATAGCTCCCAACTGTCCCTGATTTTGAGGGACTGTCCCTGGTTTGGAGCAATGTTGTCCCTCTGTCCCTCTTTCCCCCTCATTTGTCCCTCATTTTGGTCTGATCTATATAGTTGTATATAAAATGCACTTTTTATCTTTCAAAAAGTGTTTCCCAGTGCTAAACCTTTTATCCAATTTCTAAATTGCTACATTTGTAAATTTTGAAAGCCAATATAAAGGAATAGTAGTGGTAAAAATAAGCCCTTGTGGATTTAATTAACCTTTTTTTGGTTAATTCTTCTTTGAGGAGGTGTGGCATGGGGCGTGTCCTATGCCTACATACATTTGCTAGTAGGTGTCCCTCATTCCCATCTCAAAATGTAGGGAGGTATGCAATAGTGCCCCATTGATGGTGTCAGTTGGAGGAATGGTGCCCATTCATTGGTGTCAGTTGGTAAAATAGTGCCCCAAAGACCAGATAAAGTAAAGGGCCACATCCGCCTCCCGGGCTGCAGTTTGCGTAATGCTCTAAATATACAGTATATTACATTTTTGTCTTGCATGCAGTCATCCTAATTCACAATCTATACCTTGGTCATCCACACAAAGACTTACATATCACTGCTAGATGTGGGCTTTGGATTTGACGTAGGAAGTGCAGCTTCAAAAACCTCATTCAGTTTGGCATTCCCAATTGAAACTGCGAGCTTTAAAGAAAGGAAAATGCGTGGGTATGTGAATTGCATATATAGAATCAGACAGGCTTAAATATGAATAACAAAACACCTACCAGTAATTCAGATGTGCTAAGCAAATCCAGAGTTAAAGATTGGACCCGTGAGTGACGCACCCCAAGATCACGATGAATCCCAGAACACTCGATGCAGATGAGAACGCCTAGGTTTGTAGACACCCAAGAGGGATCTGTCACAAGAACAAAACAGATACAAACAAATTAGGCAAATAAGCAAGATGGGTAACAGTTCAGAGTATTAAATGGAAGATGGAATTCGCAAGCAATAACAAGACATAACAAAGACAACATTGAGTGTCGGAGAAAAAATTGAAGAAAATCAAGGAAGGCATTTATTAACCATTTGAGGACCTTAGGAATAGGAGATGTGTCCTTAAAAAAAAGTCAACAACGTTATTTGGTCGTATCTCTTATCAGTAATTACTGGCTATCAAAATAATGTGCTTTACACAGCAGTAGTGACAGTCAAAATGCAGCTGCCTCTGTGTAAAATGACACTTCCAGTGCAGATGTCAATGAGTAATACAATCTAAAATGTACTGATACATTGTATTTACGCTTTCAATCATATTGTAGATCAAAGGTGCGACCTTTGCACTGTATATAACATTAGTCAAGTATGATTATGTCAGATTTTTGATGCTCAAAGTGGTACAAAGTTTTGCATAGAAATTTGGCGTTTTATATTGTAGGCCTGTAATTCTTAGGAATAACTCACTTAAATCTGTCCAAACAAGAGTCTAGTAGACATCCCGGGTATGATAAGTTTGAAACACAAAATCATAAATTATAATATGATAAATAACTATAAATAATTATAACAAATAACAATATAATATTAATAAAATGTATTCAATAATGTAATCAAATCAACAACAAATTTGCTCTGTTGCTGAATTGTTGCTGTCGTCACTTTCAGTGTCTGATGACTAATATCCCCACAAATCACTATCACTCAATTCTGCAAGTGATTCTAATTTATTATCGCTATTATCGGTCTAAAACCACTTTTGAAGTAAAGGGACACTATTTGGTTGCTAAGGACAATCTTAAGCTTCCAGGCAGAAAGAACAGTATATATAATATAAAACTGCATGCAGGGCACTGGACAAAGCACTGGGGACAAATAGGATGTGAAATAATTTGATACAGTAATGCAATCTGTAAGATTACAGTGTACTGTATGTATTGTGTGTTATTCACTTTTTGAATTTGGTGCCAGGCTTCGTCCCCATGCGTTGCGATGCTCGCAGGGAACAGAGCTCGGCACTTTGATAGATCGAGCGAAGCGCACAAACAGCGGGGGGACATCGCAGGATCCTGGGGACAAGGTAAGTAAGCTGTACATGGATCCTGAAATGCAATCCCAAGTGTGGCTCGGGGTTACCGCTTTTGGTAATGAAAATTCACCCCAAGCCTCACTCGGGAATACCGCCAGGGAGGTTAAAGTGGTTGTAAAGCCTAAAAAAAAGTTACCGTAATACTTTCCTTACATTGAGATAAAAATTTTAGGTGTCAGGATCCCCCTCGTCCCCCCCCCCCCCCTCCTTTTATTACCTGTGCCCTCATTCGATCCAGCGCCATGCGCGTCTGCAGCTCTTCTCTCCCCTCACTTCCGGGTCTTGTTGGCTTTGCTGGGGCACTGGGAGTGCCACCTATTACTGCCGATAAGTACCACCTATCAGTGCCCATTAGTGCTGCCTATCAATGCACATCAGTGCTGCATATCAGTGCCACCTATCAGTGCCCATCAGTGCTGCATATTAGTGCCTCCTCAACAGTGCCTATCAGTGCCACCCCATAAATGCAGCCTATCAGTGCCCATCAGTGCAGCCACATCAGCGCACATCAGTGAAGGAGAAAAATGACTTGCGTACAAAAACTTTTGACAAAAACTAAGAAAAACTTATTTTTTCTCCAAAATTTTAAGTATTCCTTTGTTTTTTTTAGAAAAAAATAAAAAATCCAGTAGTGATCAAATTTCACCAAAAGAAATCTCTATTTGTGTGAAGAAAATGATAAAAAATGTATTTGGGTACACTGTTGCATGACTGTGCAATTGTAATTAAAAGTGCGACATCGCTAAAAGCTAAAAAAAATGGCCTAGGCAGGAAGGGGTGAAAGTGCCCGGGAATTGACGTGGTTAAAGAAACCTTACAAGTAAAAAAAAAAAAAAAAGTATGTGTTCCTATTTAAACCCTCATTACCCTTAGTTAACCCATACCATCTCTCTTTAATCTCTTTTTCATTCCTCCCCTTCTCTCCTTAGCTATTATATTTCTTACGTTAATTGTGTTTAAAGTGGTGTTTCCACCAAAAAAAATAAAATAGCTTAAAATTCATAAAAAAATAAAAATAAAAATAATTGGAAAAAAATAAAAATGTACTCACCTCTAAATGCCTGTTGCTAGGGTGTCCCTCGTAGTCTGCCTCCTTCAGTGCCTCCCAGGCACTGACATCACTTCCCCTCGGCGCAGTCAGTCATCTGGAACACGTGACAGGTCCCAGATGACTGCACCACGTATCACGGCGTGCAGCGCCGCTAGCGCATGCGCGGTGGGTGCCCACAGTAAGAATGCCTGCGCCACGAGCGGAGAACGAGGGGGGGCTTCGTTCCCCCGCATCACTGGACCCTGGGACAGGTTAGTGTCTGATTATTAAAAGTCAGCAGCTGCAGTATTTGTAGCTGCTGACTTTTAAAAATTTTTTTTTTTTTAGGGGGCACCCCACTTTAATATTTTTTTCAGTGTTGCATGAAAACAAAGGTGCAAAATTTAAAAAGAAAAAAACATTTTTCATTTGCAAATATATTGGCCATGCTTTGTAACAGAAACATCAAAAGGTATACTTTGTATTGCTTATTTTAAAACTAAGGCTGGGTTCACACTGCTGCGGTGCGGGAACGCTGCGAATACACTGCGGGTTCCCGCACCGCATGTCTCCCGCCGGCAGTTCACACTGCCCTATGCGAGCTGCTGGGAGTGTCAATGAAATGTTAATGACACCCCCATAGCAGCTCGCATATCGCAGTGCGATCTGCAAACTCGGACAGGAATCGGATCGCATGGTGAGAACACCATGCGATCCGATTCTGCTGCGGACCGAAAAAAAAAGGGTCCTGTCCGATTTTGGGCCGAATGCAATGCGAATTCAGCCATACTATCTGTATGGCTGAATTTGCATCGCACAGAGATCACATATGATTTGAACTGCAGTGCGGTGCGAATCATATGCGATCTCCCGCACCGCAGCAGTGTGAACCGGGCCTTACACAGGTCAAAATGGAAACAATTTGTTTTTCTGTCTTTAGAACATATAAAACATAAATAATTTCTGCAATACACTGTGGCCAAAAGAAAGGCTAGTTTGTCACCAAAATAACATGTATGTATTATTTTGTTATCGTTTTCTCGCTGTATGTAATCAGATGGCGCTTGTCCCGCCCCCCTCCCTGTCCCCTCCGAGGCAGCAGTAATCTGAGGTGAGGCTGCAGATGGGCATAGATCAGACTGCTTTCATGGCAATGGTGAGGCTGCATATGGGCATTGATCAGGCTGCAGGTGGACTTTGATCAAGCTGCATTGATGGGCAATTGTGAGGCTGTAGATGGGCATTGATCAGGCTGCATTGATGGGTAATTGTGAGGCTGCAGATGGGCATTGATCAAGCTGCATTGATGGGCAACTGTGAGGCTGCAGATGGGCATTGATCAAGCTGCATTGATGGGCAATTGTGAGGCTGCAGATGGCATTGATCAGGCTGCAGATGGCATTGATCAGGCTGCAGATGGGCAATGGTGAGGCTGCAGATGGGCAATGGTGAGGCTGCATTGATGGGCACTGACCCTTATTTTGCTTCAAAGTTTTTTTCCTGAAACTCCCCTCCTAAAATGAAGGTGCGTGTTATACGCCTGTGTGTGTTATATGCCGATGAATACGGTAGTTATTGAAAAATTGACAAGTAGAAAATATATATTGATACAATCTATTAAGGGTTGTGTACAAATAAATGTCTGTACAGTAGTGTAAAGAATAAATATATGATGAAAAAATAAATACTAAAAGAGCCAATGAATTGCTACACATATGGTGTGAACCAGTCTCATATGAGGTATAGATAGTCCGTTGATTTTAGTGAATAATAGACAGTTATACAGTGTGAGATTTATTGGAGAACCTGATATCGATGTTGCAAAATGACTTAATTGATTCCATATTTGTGAGATAAAATTCCCAGAATATGTGGGAAAATTAACCAAGTAAGTTCCAACCTCTAAAGCACACACAATTTTTCCTACGGTATTATTTGGTTTTCTTAAAGTGTTATTAAACCCACAACAGTAAAATCAGTCTGTATATGCAGTAAAGCATGCTTGTTATACTCACTGTGGAACCAATGTGTCCTTCGCATTTTGTAAAAAGGCTGTTTGATCCTATTTTCTCTGATCCCCCCTTCTTCCACAGTCCCCAATCCATCTCCTGATAGAGCAGAGCCTTGAGAGCACTCTGCACATGCTCAGTTTGTTGTGTAATGCTAGAGAGTTTGTTTTTTTCTTAGGAGGGTGCATGTAATTGGCACAGGGCCAATCAGCACTGTCCAGACCAGTGGCGGCTGGTGCTCAAAATTTTTTGGGGGGGGCGCAAACAAACAGCCTCACTGTGCCATCAAACGCTGCCACTGTGCCCATTAAACGCTGCCACTGTGCCCATTAAACGCTGCCACTGTGCCCATCAAACGCTGCCACTGTGCCCCAAGTGCTGCCACTGTGCCCATCAAACGCTGCCACTGTGCCCATCAAACGCTGCCACTGTGCCCCAAGTGCTGCCACTGTGCCCCAAGTGCTGCCACTGTGCCCCAAGTTCTGCCATTGTGCCCCAAGTTCTGCCACTGTGCCCCAAGTTCTGCCATTGTGCCCCAAGTGCTGCCACTGTGCCCCAAGTGCTGCCACTGTGCCCCAAGTGCTGCCACTGTGCCCCAAGTTCTGCCACTGTGCCCCAAGTTCTGCCATTGTGCCCCAAGTTCTGCCACTGTGCCCCAAGTTCTGCCATTGTGCCCCAAGTTCTGCCACTGTGCCCCAAGTTCTGCCATTGTGCCCCTTAAGTGCTGCCACTGTGCCCCTTAAGTGCTGCCACTGTGCCCCTCAAGTGCTGCCACTGTGCCCCCTGCCTGCCCTCTGCACTTACCTTGTCCCGGTGTGCAGCTGGTGACGGCGTCAGGCGACGAGCGGTGTCTCCGTCGGATGTCTTCTCCCGCGCTCCTCCTGTCTTCTTCTGCAGTGATTGGACGCCTAGCGTCCAATCACAGCGCCTGTGACTTCAGCCAATCAGGTGACAGGTAACAGACCTGGCAACCTGATTGGCTGAGAGGCGGGTCTGTGTTAGGGAAGCGATGTATTCGCTTCCCTAACACAATACTGTGTAAGCAGCGAACGCAAAGCATTGCGCCCGCTGTTTACACTTAGGGAAGCCTAATAGAGCGCACCGCTCTAATAAGGTCCCCTATTAGAGCTTACAGCTCTAATAGGGGCGCTTCCAGCAACACCCCCCCCCCCACTGTAATTCAGATGCCCGGCGCCCGATCAGGGGCCGGACACCTAAATAGGGGGCGGCAGCGGTGACAATAGATAGATTCATGCAATGCATGAATCTATCTATTGGTGATAGAGCGGTGCAGGAGAGGGGGGGCGGCGCTCCTGCGCCCTCTATGCACGCACCGCCACTGGTCCAGACAGAGGGTCAGGAGTCCTGCAGCCTCATAGGACAGAGGAGAAAAAAAACTCTTCCTACAAGCCTTAGCCAGACACAAGAAGTCACAAGACTGCTATATATTGCTGGTGACAAAAGGTATTTAGCAATTTATATTTACTAAAATAATTGCATTACCATGTTCTGTGTACTGTGGGAGACCAGAGATAGTGAATGCAGGGTTCTGGGTTTAGTAACACTTTAAGTCAGTGTTTCTCAACTCCAGTCCTCAAGGCGCCCCAACAGGTCTTGTTTTCAGGTTTACCATTATTTTGCACAGGTGATTTGATCGGTCTCACTGCCTTAGTACCGTATTTATCGGCATATAAAGCGCACATTACTTTTAAGAGGGAAGTTTCAGGAAAAAAATTACATTTTAAATAAGGAACTTTGAAGCAAAATAAGGGTCAGTGTCCATCTGCAGCCTCACAAGTGCCATCAATGCAGCCTCATCAGTCCACATCAATGCAGGCTCACCATTGCCATCAATGCAGCAGCCTCACTATTGCCATCAGTGCAGCCTATTACAAAGGCCGCCAAGTAAACAGGAGATTCTCACTGTATGTAACCTGACGGCGCTCGTCCCGCCCCCTCTCTGTCCCCTCTCAGGCAGCTAAAATTTAAGTATTGGCGTATAACACGCACACGCTATTTGCACCCGATTTTCATGGTGAAAAAGTAAGTGTTATACGCCAATAAATACAGTAATTACCACAGCCGTTACATCTGAGGGAAATCTTGAAAACACGACCTGTTGGGGCGCCTTGAGGACTGGAGTTGAGAAACACTGCTTTAAGTAACGACAAAGCTATAGCCGAATAAACTGGCCCATATTGGAAATGTAAAAATTGCTCAAGTCCATAGGGGGTATATAGGTACGAGAGCTGAAGTGGTTAATAAAGCTCACCAGGGGCTCCGCAGTCACAGCACACTTGGTTCCCAGGTAAGGACCTGATCTCATTAATGATCTGCTTTGTTAGTTGCTGGGAGCTGTCACTGGAGCTTCCATCCCCACCAAAGGCTGCATTCAGTGATTCATCTTTACTGTTCTGCAGTACAGATATCCACCTTCGCAAATAAAAAAATAAATCAAAAAAAGGAGTTTAGAAAAACATTTTAGGGAGAAGAAGAGTAATTAGAAGAAAAATAGATTTCATAATACTCACACGAATGCCTCGGATTCATCCTCAGCTTGAAAGTGATAAGTTCTGTTATCTAAAAGTGCAGACACAAGTGCTTTAGGGTTATTTATTCATACAATTCTGAAGATGTTTTCAACCAATACCAAAAATAAAAAGTCACTGTAATGCCGCGTACACACGAAGGGACAATCCCGCGGGATTATCCGCTGGACCGAAGTCCAGCGGATAATCCCCTCGTGTGTGGGCGCCGGCGTACTTTTTTTGGCCAAAGTACGGCGGACTAAAGTTTCAGGTTTTGTTCTCAAATTATCCGCTGGACTTGGCAGTCCAGCGGATAATCCGGTCGTGTGTAGTATGGTCCGGCGTACCAAAAAGGACGCATGCTCAGTAGCTATTATGTCACGGACTCGCTCGGTCTGGTAAAACTAGCCTTCGTTTTGAAGCTCGCACAATCGTCACGCTGTTGTTTTTTTTTTTTTTTTTTTTGTTTCTGACAGCGGGATTTGTATGTTATCGTACTTGAAGAATGATTTTGCCTTGCTGCTTGTATATTCACGCAGAGTACTCCCGAACGTTTTTTCTTCAGCATTCTTTAGTGAAGTTATATATTTGTATATATATATATATATATATATATATATATATATATATATATATATATATATATATATATATATATATATATATATATATATATATATATATATATATATAGATATAGATATAGATATAGATATCCAAATCACCAAATGAAAAATATATCTATATTTCTCAATAAGGCCAAAAAAATATATATCGATATCTACATAGATATATATATAGATAAATATATATAGATATATAGATCTATACGTGTCTAAAAAAAAAAAAAATATATATATATATATATATATATATATATATATCTATTATATATGTACATATATCTCTATATAGATATTTTTTAGGATTTGTTGGTTATCAAAAGGATTAGTTATTACACATGATACAATTGTGGAGTCAGCAGAGCTTGCCCTTAATTCAGATCTTAAACCTCACCTTTCCAGCGACAGCACTTGCAGTTCCCTTGAAGTTGCACTTTACACTTGTATTGTCAAATGAATGTTTAGACATGTACCTGCCTACTCCTAAAGAAACTATGTTTTTGAATATCAAGCACGTATATCATTATTTGATGAAAATAAAATGACCATTTATTCTGGTTAAAACAAACAAGGCAAAACAAAATAGGAAGGCAACACTGGAGCCACTTGTAGATTTTGTGAAGACTTTTTGCCCCAACGGCAGACACCAAGTTTGTGAAGCCAAAAATGAAGCTTGGGCACATTTCATACAATATAGGGAGCACAAGAAGATTGACCAGGAATCAGACAGACCAGGAACAGCAGCAGATGACATCTATGTCCCCAAGCTGTGGCACTACAACAGCCTGTGTCTTATGTGAGACCAGATTGAAGCCAGGCAATCACTTCCGACTCTTCGCACCACGCTTCCCTGCACTCTTCCCTGCAGTCTTCCCTGCACGCTTCCTTGGAGGCTGACTTGTGGTAGGAGGAGGAGTAGGAGGAGGAGGAGGAGGAGGAGGAGGAGAAGGAAGACGAGGAGGAGGAGGAGGAGAAGTTGGTGTCGGGCCTTCATGGGTCAGGCGGGTGGATTCTCGTAATTCACCCCTCAAACCCCCCCTAATTGCCTCAGAAATTAGGCCCTCACACAGGTGCCGTTGGCCCCTCTCCATTTCCAGCAACCTGCTGGACACGTAGCTGGCATAGCCCTCTTCTGGAAGGGGGGGTTTGTCGAGAATCGCACTCGCCTTCCGAATCAGTTCCAGTGATTCCTCCTCCACAATGGTCATCCTCCTGGGCCTTCTTGGGGGTAAGGGCAGGGGTCGAGGTAGACTTCTTAATTGGGTCTGGCTGTCACTCTGGCTCGTGCTGGGCCCAGCCACCTCCTGGCTCTCGCTGGGCATGTCCTCCTCCTCCTCCATACCACTTGTCCCGGCATCATCCTGGGTCAGCTCATCCTGTGTGCAAATAAAAACAAAAATCAAACACCTGTTTTGTGGTTTCTGGCCTACTCAATCATCCAATTGTAAACTTAGGAACGAGCATCTAAATTTTCCAAAAGATCCAAAAGGCTATCATTTGGACCCCTGCATTTTCCAAGCAGATCACCAATGTTGTCTAACGCTTTTTTTGCCACTACTGGATGTATGTATACACTATATATGTATCGATATGTTGCACCAACACTTTTTAGAAGTGTGCATAATTTTTGTCAGTTTTTTCACAATTCTGAGTTCAGGGTGTTAATTGTTTCACATTTTAACGTTGACAGCATTAATATTCACACAATCACAATTTAGGCTACTAAATATATACCTGGCTCCAGCTGGGCGCATCAGCCTGCTCCAAGGTGGAGGGGTCTTCTCCTTCCGTGGAAGCCTCAGCTGGGGTGGAGGGAAGAGTGGAGGGAAGAGTGGAGGGAAGGGTGGAGGGAAGAGTCGACAGTGATTCCCTGGGTTCCATCTGGTCACCTATAAAAGTCAGTTGGTTGTAGTACCACAGCTTGGGTACATAAACATTCTCTGCTGCTGCTCCTGATCTGACTGATTCCTCAATCTTCTTGCGCTCCCGCTTGTACATGTGCCTTAAACTTGCAATTCTGGCTTCCACAAACTTGGTGTTTGCGTTGGGGACTTTAGTCTTCACAAAAGCCACAAGTGGCCCCAGTGTTGCCTTCCGGACATCCCTATTGCCATACAAAGGGTTCTTGAGCTGCCACAGGTTGGTATTTTTTCTGTACAGGGCAATGAATTCGGACATGAACTCCTGGTCCTTGAATGGATTCAACTGGGGTGCAGCCATGTTTGTTTCTGTTTTGTTAGTAATGGCAATACAAAAGACCAAAAACACAAATGTTACTTAAAAGGCACAACCAGTTTTTCTTAACAAACATTACACAACACACCCACACACAGGCAGCAACACATCCACACAGGCAGCAACCCCTACACACAGGCAGCAACCCCTACACACAGGCAGCAACCCCTACACACAGGCAGCAACCCCTACACACAGGCAGCAACCCCTACACACAGGCAGCAACCCCTACACACAGGCAGCAACCCCTACACACAGGCAGCAACACATCCACACAGGCAGCAACCCCTACACACAGGCAGCAACCCCTACACACAGGCAGCAACCCCTACACACAGGCAGCACCCCTACACACAGGCAGCACACACACATATCCTTAAAAAATGCTGGCCCAAAACCCAAAAAAAAACACAGTAATGCATCCTAGAAAACACTTACCTTCGTACAGAGCGCTCGCTACTTCCGTTCGGGAACACGTGGGCCCCTCAAACAGCCTTATATACACTGCGCACGCGTCGAAGTCCGCCTGCGTCCTCCGCGTCGCCCGCCCATGACGTTCCTCATGACGAGTATTCCCCGCCCCGCTTCCCCTCGTTGCATTGTTGGTGAATTAATTGATGAATATGGCGGACACATTCTCAGCCAGTAGCGCGGAGGAAAGCCAAGAAGCCAACACATCTGCATCCAGCAGCAGATATAAGGCCACCAATATGGCCTTTGAAGAGATGGTGGAGATGGTGGACATCCTCCAAAGGGAAGATTACGACGGGGAAAATGGCCCGTACCCTCGTCCCAACTTGCGCAAGGACAAGATTCTCACTACAATCGTCAGCACCCTGGAGCAGAAATTCGGCGTACGAAGGGGCAAGGATCAACTGCGCAAACGATGGTCCGACATCAAATCCAGGGAGCACGATCAATACAGGAGAATTCGAAAAGCCATCAAAAAAAGTAAGTCAAGCACGTGCGCTACTATGGTTATACTTGATATGTCTAATCTTGCGCAGATGTAATTACCATTCGTCCTTGAAACTTGCGCAGATGTAATTACCATTCGTCCGTGAAACTTGCGCAGATGTTATTACCATTCGTACCTGAAACTTGCGCAGATGTAATTACCATTCGTCCGTGAAACTTGCGCAGATGTAATTACCATTCGTCCGTGAAACTTGCGCAGATGTTATTACCATTCGTCCGTGAAACTTGCGCAGATGTTATTACCATTCGTACGTGAAACTTGCGCAGATGTTATTACCATTCGTCCGTGAAACTTGCGCAGATGTTATTACCATTCGTACCTGAAACTTGCGCAGATGTAATTACCATTCGTCCGTGAAACTTGCGCAGATGTAATTACCATTCGTCCGTGAAACTTGCGCAGATGTTATTACCATTCGTACGTGAAACTTGCGCAGATGTTATTACCATTCGTCCGTGAAACTTGCGCAGATGTTATTACCATTCGTACCTGAAACTTGCGCAGATGTAATTACCATTCGTCCGTGAAACTTGCGCAGATGTAATTACCATTCGTCCGTGAAACTTGCGCAGATGTTATTACCATTCGTCCGTGAAACTTGCGCAGATGTTATTACCATTCGTCCGTGAAACTTGCGCAGATGTTATTACCATTCGTCCGTGAAACTTGCGCAGATGTTATTACCATTCGTCCGTGAAACTTGCGCAGATGTAATTACCATTCGTACGTGAAACTTGCGCAGATGTTATTACCATTCGTCCGTGAAACTTGCGCAGATGTAATTACCATTCGTCCGTGAAACTTGCGCAGATGTAATTACCATTCGTCCGTGAAACTTGCGCAGATGTTATTACCATTCGTACCTGAAACTTGCGCATATTTGATGAAAGTTCCGTTTGTCTTCATAACGTTTATTGAGTTTACCGGGCTTTGGGTTGTTGGAGTTGTAAGGTTGTTTATTATTGTCACTATCTATACAATTACTGCTGTAGTAAGGGTTTTAGGGGTAACTTACACAGGGACTCCAGAGGCTGTTTTGGGGGGGGGGGGGATAAATATGTTAAGCAGGGTCTCATGCTCACAATTCCCAAAAAATGCTCATCATCTCTAAATACTGTAGGTGGTGACTTTTCAAAGAAGTACACTCACCTGTCCCTTGGATGGTGCAGCTACAATCTCTGATCTTGCAATCATGAAATTAATGTTTGCGGCTTCACTTCCCGGGTCACTATTGGGCATGCGCCAGTTGCGCAATGCAATAGGACTGGTCCGCGCAAGCTCGGGGACCCCTGTGTGTCCCAGCAGACAGCACGGTGGGACGGGATGTGGCGTATACTTCTGTGGGAGTCTAGGGCCGGATGTGTGTGCAAATACCTGCCTTACACAGGTATCTGCAACCCATCCCCCCTAAAACGTTAAAAATAAGACACCACAGGGGTGCAGGGATCCAATGAGCGGAAGTTCAAATTTAGGGTTGAAGGGCGCTTTAAGTATTGGAGTTTCATTAGATAGACATTTCAATTCTGTCTTCAAGTAGGATCTTCTAACAAACTGCTAATAATTGGCAAGACTTTTAAACAATGTTTACTAATCCTATTTTGGCACTCAAATATCAGTGTGATTCAAAAGTGTACCTTTTTGTGTTCCATTACCATAGGGGGCAAAAGACTCAGACGTCAGTCCGAACCTACGAGGACCTCCCGGCATCACCAGACTAATTGGGCAGTTAGCCCAAGCCCACGCGTGGATGTGGCGGAACAGGTCGTTGAAGTCGATCAAATCTGCACCCCACCAAGTGAGTGTCTCAGAACACAGATTGAGCTAATAAATTAAGGTCTGCATGTTTTTGACACTTTTTTTCTTGTGTTTTATCTACCCAACTTTTAGGTGATGCTGATCTGTTTGTGGAACGACAAGCTGCGGAGCCATTTACCACTGACAGTGCCCACAGGCTTATTGGCCAGATCATGGCCTGGAATCTGCAGCTGGAAAACATGCAGAAGGAGATGGCCACCATGCAGCAGGGAATGAAGGACATGATTGATGTTTTGGGGAGAATCTAAAGACCCCTTTTACATTTCTTAACATCAATCATGTCCTTCATTCCCCTTTTGAAGCGCTGTTTAACTAATTTTAGAGGCCAAATTTTAAATATGCACACGGTATGTCAACATGTGCTATGTGCCATCAGGGGATCTCAATGGACGCATTTTGTGTTTGCAACCCCTAATGCTAGTAGGTGAGAGGGAAGGGGTTTCACACACAAAACACGTCCATTGATTCCCCATGATGGAACATAGCACATGTTGACATTACCCATTTTCCTGTTAAATTTGTGTGCATATTCAAAATTTGGCTTCTTCTGTTCATGGGTTACCTGTTGAACTTTGTAAGTTCTGGACTTTTACATTGTGTAAATAATTTCAAATGCTAAGCCAAAATTTTAAAAAATTTTAAACATGTTTTTATGTTTGTTTTAAAAAAGCAATCCCAAAAAAAACAACAATATGTTGTGAGAAAAACACCAAAAAAATGTCAAAAAGATAACCTAAAAAAAAAAAAAAAAAAAATTCATGTTCAAAAAAAAAAAAAAAAAAAAAAAAAAAACTAAAAAAAATACCAAAACAACCAAAAAAAAAAAAAAAAAAAAAAAAAAAAAAAAAAAAAAAAAAAAAGTTTTGGATGTGCACTAAAATAAAAAAAAAAATGTTTGCACAAATTCAAAAATGTGTGGCTTCTTCTTTTTAAATACTACCAGTTTGACAAAAACATGTTGTGGTTCATTGACAAAGGGGCTTATTTACTAAACGCTAAACAAGTTTCCCACTATTAAGATGTGCACTAGGACAACATATAAAACAGGCCAAATTAAAAGCAAAACAATACGAAACGACCAATATTTCAAACATAAATAACTGTATTTATTCATTGTAAATGAAAAAGATGGTTTAAGGGTCTGCTGCCATTTCAATGGCCCCCCTACCATTAAAATACTGTAAATAAAGGTCCCGCACTTGCTGGGCTGATTGTGGTGCGGAACCAAGAGGGCGATTATCCAGCCCTGTCATGTTGCCTTCCACTCCGGCCTCAGGGCCAATTGGTAAGGAGTATGTTCCTGAATGTTTCCGCAAATAATTGTGCATGACACAGCATGCAAGAATAATAGTATTGAGTTTGTACTCTGCCAGATGTAGCGATGTAAGGAGCAATCTGAAACGGTTGGCCATAATACCAAAGGCATTTTCCACCACCCTTCTTGCTCTGGCCAACCGATAATTAAAAATCCTCCTCTCAGGGGTGAGGGATCGTTGGGGAAATGGCCTCATCAGATGGTCACCCAGACCGAACGCCTCGTCGGCAATGAAGACGAACGGGAGTCCCTCCACATTATCTTCATCTGGTGGCAGCTCCAGCCCACCAGTTTGGAGACGATGACCGAACTCCGTGTGGTTGAAGACTCCTCCGTCCGACATCCGGCCGTTTTTCCCCACATCCACATACAGAAATTCATAGTGTGCCGACACCACCGCCATCAACACGATACTATGGAACCCCTTATAATTCCAATAGTATGACCCCGAATGGGGTGGGGGCACAATTCGCACGTGTTTGCCGTCAATCGCCCCTCCGCAGTTGGGAAAGTCCCAACGGGCAGCAAACTGGGAAGCCACAGTCTGCCATTCCTGTGGCGTGGAGGGACACTGTGAAGTCAAACAGAAAGATACAATTTAAATTATAAACCAGGCAAAACACCAAACTAAATGCAACAAATTAAAAAACAATTTGGAAGAACATATGTATTTATTTTGTAAATCCTTGAAATAAAGCCAAAAGATTAAGGATAAAAGGGACAAATCTCTGATTGATGACCCCTCTGATGGACCAGAGAAGATAATAATGGGGATGTGGGTGGGGAGTAAATAATGGTAAGGTCACACAATACACATGCAATTAATTAAAGGTGTGTGTGGGGGGGTGGGGATAATTACAAGCTGACCAAAAACCACATGATATTAATTATCAGGGGGTGTGTGGGGGGGTGGGGCTAATTACAAGCTGACCAAAAACACATGATATTAATTATCAGGGGGGTGTGGGGGGGGAGGGGATAATTACAAGCTGACCAAAAACACATGATATTAATTATCAGGGGGTGTGGGGGGGTGGGGATAATTACAAGCTGACCAAAAACACATGATATTAATTATCAGGGGGTGTGGGGGGGGTGGGGATAATTACAAGCTGACCAAAAACACATGATATTAATTATCAGGGGGTGTGGGGGGGTGGGGATAATTACAAGCTGACCAAAAACACATGATATTAATTATCAGGGGGGTGTGGGGGGGGTGGGGATATTACAAGCTGACCAAAAACACATGATATTAATTATCAGGGGGTGTGGGGGGGTGGGGATAATTACAAGCTGACCAAAAACACATGATATTAATTATCAGGGGGTGTGGGGGGGGAGGGGCTAATTACAAGCTGACCAAAAACACATGATATTAATTATCAGGGGGTGTGGGGGGGGTGGGGATAATTACAAGCTGACCAAAAACACATGATATTAATTATCAGGGGGTGTGGGGGGGGGGTGGGGATAATTACAAGCTGACCAAAAACACATGATATTAATTATCAGGGGGTGTGGGGGGGGAGGGGATAATTACAAGCTGACCAAAAAACACATGCAATCAATTTAAAAATGAGGGTCAAGGGGGGTGAAAGGGGGGGTGAGTAAAGCTGTACAATGGAGCTGGTAATATACATTTTTAACCAAAGAAAGTGACTAGGCTAGGGGTGTTTAGGGGGCCAAGCTTCCATGCTGGGGAGGTTGGTGCAAGCAAATATGCATGTGACCCACTAAATAATACATTCTTAAAAATATTTCGATAAGTCAAACATAAAATACTAGACAAAAAAAAAAAAAACCAAAAAAAAAAGGAATAGGCGACAATCATAGAATAGTCCTATCATGGTAATTAGCTAATGATGACATTGATGCACTACATTAACAAACATACAAGACATAGGTAATTTTAAAAGAGAAGACTTACCTTAATGTATTCCTCCTGCAGGACGTGGATAATGGCAGAACAGGTCTCTGGAATAATGAGCCCCAGAGCCTGGGGGGAGATGCCTGTCGTGAACTTGAGGTCCTGCAAGCTTCTCCCCGTCGCCAAGTAACGCAACGTGGCGACTAGCCTCTGCTCCGCACTGATGGCTTGCCGCATGCAGGTATTCTGCCTGCTAATATAAGGGGACAGCGAAGCCAACAGACGGTGAAAAATGGGGTCCGTCATCCGGAGATAATTCCTGAAATCATCAGGATTATTCTCACGGATCTCACGGAGCAAAGGCATATGCGAGAATTGGTCACGCTGGCGCAACCAATTCTTGGTCCATGAACTCCTCCTCACCCTGTTCATGGACCGGGCTCGTGCCAAGGTGTTAACCGCAACACCGAGCCCCTGCACAGCACGAACTCGTTCCCGAGTACGTCCACACTCCATGGCTTCAAAACGGTCGGCTGATCAAACAAACAACTTAACAGAACGCACTGAAGAACAGCAAGGCCTATGAAGAACGACCTGAAAAACAGGAACGAGCGGACCAGAACGGCCTGAGAACAGGTAGGAACTGATCCACACGCACTGAAAGCCAGATACAAACCTCACAAGCACAAACTGAACGGCAGAAGCGAACGAATTAAGCAGAAGTCTGAGAAGCGCGAATCGTCTCTAACCAAACGTCAACTAACACGCGATATACACGAGATTAGCTGACGGGGCCCAAAGGGTGTCGTTTGGGATCTCGAGCTTCCTTTTTCTAGTCCCGTCGTACGTGCGTACGTCATCGCGTGAACCGCCGGACTTTTTGCGTGATCGTGTGTGGTCAAGTCCGTTCGCTTTTTAGTCCGGCGTACCTAGCGGGAAAGTCCAGCGGATTGTTCGCTGGACTTAGGTCCGCCGGCAAAAGTCCGTACGTGTGTACGCGGCATAAGGCTCACCGTATATGTTACAATCTCACCATACAATCTCTGTATAATAAATATTAGATCGATCACTGTTATTATCACTAAATATTATACATTTGTACTTGTCCCCCTGGCTTATGAAAAACACCAATATGATACTTGTACTAAAAAAAATATCTTGTTTCCAGTAGAAGAGTCTGGCTCTGTGAAATGAGCATTTCCTGGTCACCACTAGAGGGTGCTGTTTGGAGATGGGAGACCAGCTCTGTATTGAGCTGAATTAGCCAATCATCTGTTAGGAGCCAGGAGGCTGCAGGTAGTATTACAAGAAACAGGATTTCAGTAACCAATCATAATGGTGTTGCTTTCAAAGGCTGTTGGTACAAATAAACATGATTATTTGGTGGAAGTGCAGATTTACTTTAGGCTAGACGTTAAATGTAAGGTATTGCAGCAGCATGTCTCCAATGTCCAGAATGTTACAGATATCACTATTACAATGACAGCTACATTCAACTTCACAGTCATTCTTGTTGATTATCTGTGAAAGAGAGGGGAAGGGAGGGAGACAGCGCGCCCACTCGGGTGTAGTAACCACAATGTCTGTTCTTCTTATGTTTGTCATCTATCAATTCTAGCTGTCACGATAACTGGTTTCAATAGCCAAAGTTGACAAAACAGCAAACTGTGGTCTATGCTGAGTCCAGTAATGGTATTACATTGGCAGTGGTGGTAGTACATAAACACTACTACTCCATCAGGCTTGGTACAATGTGGACAAGCCATTAAATGCCAGGACTGTCTAGCCAAGTCTAGACCTGAATCTTAGGTGAGAAGTGTTCATGTTCCAAGGATCGTTCACATTCCCAGGAATTTAACCAGTTCGGCTCCAGAGCAATTTTGTTTATTTGTCGCATATTTGTAAAAATATTAATTCTTGGCTATAAAATTACTTAACCCCCCCCAGAATATTATATGTTGCCTGAAAGCAGAGGCCTGTAGAATAAAAAGGCGTAAATTGTAATTGTAAGTTGTACATTTCTATGCCACATTTTTTTGCAACTGTTTATTAAATGCCAATTTTCAGTAAAAGATATAATAAAAAGAATTTTAGTGCAAAACAACACCATATAATACCCATTTTGGCTAAAATATAAAAGATGAGGTTGCATCGAGTAAATAGATACCAAATATTCCATGTCTTAAAATTGATATATATCCCCAAAAATGATGGTGCCCAAAAATCACTATAGGTGACGCTTTAAAAGCCCTTACAGCTCATCAGTTTAGAGTTAACTAGGAGCTCTTGTACTAAAATTATTGTTCTCACTCTGGTGTATGCAGCAATATGTGACACACGTGACTCTGATTTACATATGCATGTACACCCTGGGCTTGCGTTTGCATTTTCGCAGATGTGTGGGGAAATGGGGGTTTCAACAATTTCTTTTATATTTTAAAATATTTTATTATAATTTTTCTTTCTTTCTTTTTTAAAAAACCCTATGTGATAGCATTGGGCAGGTGACAGGTACTCTTTATGGAGACATTAAGGGTCTAACAGACCCCAATGTCTCCCCTGTTCTTTACACCATCTAACCAAGCACAGATCGGCTGGTTAGATGTGTCCCCTGGCTGTACTGGCCTGGAAAAGGTGCATTTGAAACTGGAAGGGAGAAGCACTTTCGTTATCATTGTCTGCATGTGAGATTGAGGCATGGATTTGCCTTGGTCTTACAGCTATCTCTCCCCTAGCCGGCAGTTGAGTTCCCGGGCTCCGGTAAAAGCGGGAGAGCCCAAGAACCAGAGGAGGAGGGGACCACTGGCGGAAGAGGGTGGAGGCACAGCGCTGCCAGTGGTTCAACACATATGGCTACCCATCACATTTGGCTACCCGCTGGAATACACATGCGCGATGCCGCCATATGCGTTCCAACACTGTGGCGATATGCGCTTGCGCAGAATTTTGTGGCCACACCCCTGAGTCCAGGGCCAAGCACCACCATCCAAGTGGACACAGTGTTAGATTATAATTATGCCGAGCGAAGCGAGGCTGTGCCCAAAGCGTGGCGAGCGAAGTGAGCCCGCGAGGGGCCCTGTGGCAAAGTGGTGTCTTACAACAGTGTTAGAACACATATGGCATCACGCATGCGCACTCCAGCGGGTAGCAAAATGTGATGGGTAGCCAAATGTGACGTGACACCGGCTCTGTGAAAGTGATCTGCAGCTATGGAGCTGCCGCATCACTTTCACTTTCAAGTCAAGAGCCGACTGAACAAAACCCGCACAAGCTGACGACTGCTACTGCAGCTATCAGCTTAAAGTTGTGATTAAAGGGTTACTCTTTGGACGTACATGGTACCTCCAAAGAGATAACCTAGATAGCTTTGACACAGAAGTAGAAACTAAAACAATTGTATAACATTGCCATTCATCAAAGGCCATACACTAGGACACATATGTCAAATCCAGTCTGCCAAGCCTTGTCATGTAGCCCTCCCACCCAGTTTTGCAGCCTGGAACGTGGCGGAACTTTATTCCACTACCTCCAGCTTTTACCCCCCGCTCCTGCTCCCTGCTGTCACTTGTAAACACAGAAGCCTTCAGTGTTTACAAGGGACAGCTTTGCTTTCAGCGGCTCCCGGATGTAACAGATCCCTCACTACTGGGACAGCTCTCCTAAATGTGAGAACGAGAACAATCCCCCTTCAAGGCAGTGCCGCCTACACTGTGAAGTATAATAGAGCCAAATACACGGTTAGTAGAGAGAGCCACCTACATAGGAATAGTACTAGAGCCGCCTACATAGGAGGTTAAAGGAGCAAGGCAAGGTAGGAAGGGAGGGGGGAGCTAGGTGTTGCAATCTGTGCAAAGCACACCCCAAAACCCAGCACTCTGTCCAGAGCACACCCCGGAACTCTGCACTCTGTAGGTAGCGAACCCCTGAACTCTGCATTTGTACATAGGGCGCCCCTGGAGCTGCACTCTGTACATAGCACACCCGTTCACTCTGAACTCTGTACAAAGCAAACCCCTGAACTCTGCACTCTGTGCATAGGGCACCCCTGGAGCTGCACTCTGTAGACAGTGCACGCATGAAATGTGCACTCTGTATGTAGCATAACCGCAAACTCTGCACTCCTGAAACGTTACTCTGTATGTTACGCATTCCTGAACATTGCACTCTGTACCTAATGCACTCCTGAATTCTGCACTCTGTACATAGCGTAATCCTGAACTCTACACTCTGTACGTAACACACTCCTAAACTCTGCACTCTGTACGTAACGCACTCTTGAACTCTGCACCCTGTACATAGCATAATCCTGAACACTGCACTCTGTACGTAACACACTCCTGAACGCTGCTCTTTGTACGTAATGCACTCCTGAACTCTGCACTCTGTACATAGCGTAATCCTGAACTCTGCACGCTGTACGTAATGCACTCCTGAACACTGCACTCTCTACATAGCGTAATCCTGAACACTGCACTCTGTACATAGCATAATCCTGAACACTGTACTCTGTACGCAACACACTCCTGAGCGCTGCTCTTTGTACATAACACACTCCCAAACTCTGCCCTCTGTATGTAGCATAATCCTGAACTCTGCACTTTGTATGTAACGCACTCCTGAACTCTTTACTCTGTACATTGCATACCCCAGATACAACCGGCCCTTTGAGAGCAAAAATATTACTGATGTGCCCTGCGATGAAATTGAGTTTGACACTCCTGCACTAGGCAATTGAATGGCATACATGAAACAGCTCTGGGGTTTGTATATATTAGGGCTCACGCACACAGGACATTTTTTGACTTCCCTGGATGAAAATGAAGGCTTAAAAAAAAGGCGCCTAAAGCCGCCCATTCATGTGTTTGGTAGTAATGAGCAGAATATTAAATTATTCTGGTTATTAGAATGCTTTAACGTGCAAACGTGCCTAAACGCGTCTAACGGTAAAGCCTGTTTATGCGCCCAAACGCTCTTCTTCTGAATGCAGAAGTGATGAGTAAATGCCTGTAATTGCCTACGTGTACATGGACACACATGGGGAAGATTTATTAAAATTGGTGCACATAGAATCTGGTACAGCTGTGCATAGTAACCAATCAGCTTCTAACAATCAGCTTGTTCAAGTAAGCGTTGAAAATAAAACCTAGAAGCTGATTGGTTACTATGCACAGTTGCACCAGATTTTGCGCGTACCAGTTTTAGTAAATCCCCCTCATACACTAACATAGAAGGGTGTTTGGAGGCAGAAAAAAAAAAACCTGTAAAAACAGCATATTCGATGTCCTATGTGCATGAGGCTCTAAACATCTCCGTCTCTTTGTGTTGACACACTATAGAGGATTGCTGTGTTAAAAAGAAGAGACAGCAGAAAGGACAATAAACAGCTGTGTACATAACACTAGTTATAGCGAACCTGTGATTTTCCAAGGCAGGGCAAAGTAAACAGGTTCACTTAACTACCACGGCCCTCCAAAGCTGCACATATTCACATTTCTCTACAGCTGGCCATACACATAAAGATCATTTTCATGCAGCATGCAGGCTAAACAGAAAAAAATAACAGATTCCTCCATCTGGGCTTCACAGCTTGGATGGACAAATCTCCCGCTGCTGCTATTGTATTCCAACACCTGGCCCAACCAGCTGTCAGAATTAATTAATTAACTGTACCATTCATTTTATAAATGCAAAGCATTCTCTGAATGGCCCTCTGTCAAGCAGGCAAACTCCTCTATTCAGAATGCATTAGGCTGGCCGCTTAGCATGGGACCCAAAAGCAAATGAAGATCAATGGAGTATTTGTGTCTACTTCAGTTTTTCCAGCTTCCAGGGGCATTAGCCAGGTATGGTGTTTACATAGTTATACTGGTCCAAGTTGGATCAATGTAACTATGAAAAAATACACTCACCGGATACTTTATTAGGTACACCTTGCTAATACCGGGTTGGACCCCATTTTACCTTCAGAACTGCCTTAATTGTTCGTGGCATAGATTCAACAAAGGTGTTGTTAACATTCCTCAGAGATAGCATCACACAGTTGCTGCAGATTTGTCGGCTGCACACCCATCATGCAAATTTCTCGTTCCACTACATCCCAAAGGTCCTCTTTTTTGGATTGAGATCTGGTGACTGTGGAAGCCATTGGAGTACAATGAGCTCATTGTCATGTTCAAGAAACCAGTGGTGAGATGATTTGATCTTTGTGCATTATCCTGCTGGAAGGAGCCATCAGAAGATGGGTACACTGTAGTCATAAAGAGATGGACATGGTCACCAACAATACTTAGGTAGGCCGTGGCATTTAAATGATGCTTAATTGGTACTAAGGGGCCCCAAATGTGCCAATGAAATATCCCCCACACCATTACACCACCACCACCAGCCTGAACCGTTGAGGATGGATCCATGCTTTCATGTAGTTTACACCAAATTTTGACCCTACTATCTGAATGTCGCAGCTGAAATCGAGACTCATCAGACCAGGCAATGTTTTTCCAATCTTCTATTGTCCAATTTTGGTGAGTCTGTACAAATTGTAGCCTCAGTTTCCTGTTCTTAGCTGCCAGGAGTGGCATCAGGTGTGGTCTTCTGCTACATCTCAAACCAGTCTGCCCATTCTCCTCTGACCTCTGACACCACTTCTCACAGAACTCACGTTTGTGGCATCCAATGGTTGGTTGGCTGATAAAAAAGGATTTTCTTTGTCCTATAGTATTCTGAGAGTGTCTGTCCATGCAATTCAAGGTTGACTTGTCTTTTCTTCAATCGCTTGATTTCACAGTGTCAGTTCCAAACGCTCTGTCCTTGTTGGGAGGAAACAAGATAGCATCAATTTCTTCTTGGCTATAGGTGCAGCCAGGGGCTTTGTTGAATTGAGAGGACACCGCCTCATCGGATGCCATCAGTGCCTGGGAATCAACAAGACATCTTCGTCCACACAACTGCCGCTCACTGGATATTTTTTATTTTTCGGATCATTCTCTGTAAACCCTAGAGATGGTTGTGTTTAAAAATCCCTGTAGATCAGCAGTTCTTGAAATACTCAGACCAGCCCGTCTGGCACCAACAACCATGCCACGTTCAAAGTCACTTAAAGAGGAACTGCAGTCTGCTCACATAATTTGTAATAAAAACATCTTTGCCATTTTGAAGCTTCCCTCCAACCACTTTGCATAAATGTTTTATATATACTGTGATTCTGTACTTGCCAAATATACTGCAGAAATCTCTCTCCACTGAGTCTGGCTGCAGCCATTTTAACTGTGGGCAGCTGAAGGTGCTGCCTGTTCACTTCCTGGATTTACACAGACACATAGAGGCACACCTCCAGCTCTGCAGCTTTCATTGGCCCTCTTATGACTCATCCCCCCTCCATTCCTGGCAAACCCTCACGAGATTGAGAGAAAGAGCTGTGCATGATGGCATAAGCCTAGGCTAATGACCAGACAAGAAACAGGAAGTGGGCTGTATAAGGTATTTACTGGCAGAAAAAAGTTTTAATATCCAAAGTTAAAACAACAAGGGCAGAAGATTTAATAGATGGAAAGTTGAAAAAAATACTAAAAGGTCTGCTTTCAATTCTTGCCCATTCTGATGCTCGGTTTGAACTTCAGCAAATCATCTTCACTACGTCTAGATGCCTAAATGCATTGAGTTGCTGCCATGTGATTGGCTGATTAGCAATTTGTGTTACCAAGCAATTGAACAGGTGTACCTAATAAAGTAGCCCGGTGAATGTATACCAAACCTGGAATTCTTCTTTAGCATCAGAGTTTCCTCCTCTTCTAGCAGAATAAAAATAACTTTTCCTGTAGCTTAGCAGAAATGTTTAGCTTTTCTCACAGGTCTAAACACGTCTACGTGGACAACCTGTCTCTCCACAACTCACGTGTGATTAAATAGAAGCTGCGCTTGTCTTCTGGATTTGGCCGCACCTGGCAAGTCAGTAATTTAATTTTCACTGGAGGCCGGTTAATCTAAAATAAAACAAAAAGCATGAAGTGCAATAAAAATATGCAAGAACACACAGCACAAATACCACGTTTGAAATGTAGTAGAGCAAAATACATATTTCTTTATTCAAATGGATTTTCAGAAAACATGACATCTGAGATTGTAGCTCCCAGTTGCTCTGTACTTTACCAAGGAGTGGCCCAATTTCCTTTAATAAAAAATAATTTAAAATGGCCACACATTAGCAGAATTTTGTTCATATTTTTTCGTTTTAAAAATGTTCATTTGATTTTCAATCGCAGTGAGAAGAAAATTCAAAGGAGCAAGATGGAAATTTTTTCTTGAACAAACACATTTCTAACAGTGTATGTGTTTTTTGTTCAGGTTATTACCTTCATTACAAAGCTGAAAGATAAAGCAAACAGCATTTTGAAGTACTTTTGAATGACATTCGTAAAGTCATCGAATGTACTGAGAATTATCTTATGAATGTGCATATGATTATTCGCACGGACATTCGTTTCAAAATCTTTGATGAGGAACTTTAGCCAAAACTCTTTTGAAACTAAACACTGGTCAAAATATATTTTATATTTATATTATATTTTATATTATCTCCTTGCTTACTTTAGTCTTTTTATTAGTTTGATGAATCTTATCTAATGCAGCCTCAAACTTCCCATACATATTGCTAAAGAGCAGCAATTTGTGAAACATAAGACCAGACACCTCTTCTCATCCCCTTGAGTGGGGCTAAAGTTGTGTAACTGCCCCCTTGTCAGTCTTAGAAGGCAGCGCTGATATCCTTATGTTGGCACTGCCTGGAGTGGGGGATCCAGTCTGTCTATAATCCCAAAACCCTCCTCCCTGAAGCACCCTTACAGTAGAACTATAGGGAAAACTTTTTTTTCATTTTGGATAGAGTAAGGTTTCTTTTTGCCATCTTTGTGTCATTGCAGAGATTCCCTTTCACTTCGTGTCCCATGGCCAAACAGGAAGTGAGAGGGGATCCCTGCAAATAAAGGAAATCTCTTGGGGAACCCAAGGTCATCAGAACTAGGGTCCCCACTGGATGATTTACCCTCTATTACTTTTCTGGGGACAACCCATTGTCAGGATTATTGGGGTTAAAAATAATTAATTCCTAAGGCCTCTACATATCGTATATTTATCATATATATTTTATGAACAACTCAGAGGCCATCTTGTTCCTATATTTTTTTTCTAAAGAGGTTAACTTAAGTTCATTGTCTTTAAAACTAAGAAACCCTCACAAGAAGGTTTTAAGTTATTATTGTTTTATTTTATGTTCTCTCAGATCGTAAATTCTATTTCTGTCAGCCAGAAGAGACAAAAAGAAGGCCCATGGCCAGTGTTTAGACTTGACACTCATTTTTCAAATGAGCTGACAGACGTATTTTTTTTTTGCTTCATGTACACGGGACGTTGTTCAACCTCTCCTGAACAATTTAACTTGACAGCTAGAAACCGGCGTCTAAGAATGGCCGTTTAGCTGCGTTTACATTTTGCGTTTGCGCCTAGAAGTGTTTAAAAAATATATATGCCTACTGCAGACCTCAACACATGACCAACTACCACACTACACGAGGATGTGGTCTGCGGACTTGGGTGAAGACATCTCCATGCCAGAATGGCAAACCTCTTTTCACTTTACGCATAAATCAACAATCTCGTGTTGCTCTCAAGAAAAGAATTACAAGCTCTTATCTAGGTGGTACAGATATCCTGCAACACTGCAAAAAATCTTCCCGTCTTCACCGGCCACCTGCTGGCGCTGTGAAACTTCTGTTGGGACATATCTACATGTCTGGTGGGACTGTGAGAGGATCCGCCCCTTCTGGACCCAGGTTTTTGACTGTTACAATCTAATTTCTGACAAAACGGTACCAATCTCCCCAAAGATTGCCCTACTCTCTATATTACCTGGGTCTTTAAAATCACAAAAACAAGATCTACTTTGCTTCTTCATGTCTTCAGCGAGGCAACTTATACCTGCATATTGGAAAACAAAGGTTACTCCTCCATTGTCGCGGTGGGTCTCTACCATGAATGATACCATGAGAATGGAGGAGATGTTGGCCCATGAGAATGGAGGAGATGTTGGCCCTTGACAACGACACGTATGCTAAATTTATAATACTATGGTCGGTCTGGCTCCGCTTCTCCTCTTTTAACACTCTACTGAATAAGATCTCGGGCCCGTAGGGACACGTTGAGCCCCCCCCGGGTCCTTCTCCAACCCTTCCCTACGCTTTCCTTCACCCTGCTCCCATTTATCATCCTATGAATATCCCTTCCCCCCTTCTTTTACCTCTTCCTTCTACTTCCTTCTTTTTCTCTAGATCTTTTCCCTCTCTCTCTCTTCTGCCATTCTATTTTTTATTACTTTTCTTACTTTACTTTAACTCACACATGTTACTTTATGTTGTGAACCATGAGTACTACTCAATGACAAGGCTCAATAACTCAGAGAACAGGTTTTCTTCTCAATTTTACTCAGTTTATTGGAAGGAGCCAGCTGTGGGCGATAGCCATTGGGCTGACTTCTAGTAAATGTATTCCTGTCACCGTTTTCTGATTGTATTTTTCTCATGTTGTTCACTGTTTCAATGTTATTACTAAAAAATGCCAATAAATATATTTTCAACACATATATATATATTTTTTGGAAAAATAGCCAAAAATGAAAAACGCCTGTAAATAAAACACTGTAACTCGTGTTTAGCCACGTTTGGCATTTGGAATGCCTCTAAACACAGCTTCTGAATGCATTTTTTTGGGTTCCAAAAAAGCCTCTAAACGCAACTTCCTAGAAATGACTATAAACGAACCTGTGTACATGTACTGATAAGATAACATAGAGGAGAGTTCAGGAGCAGTCATCTGTTTATCAGCAGCAGTGTACATGAGGCCTTAAAGCAGAGAAGGGAATGGGGCTCATTCAAAAATTATTTTACAAAAAAAGCTGTACCTAAAATGTATTGCAATTTTCACTGCAAGTAATTATATTAGCCATAAATTCCTACTATATATTATTACATTATAATAGGGCAAGTATGTGCTTACTTAATTGAACAATGTCAAATATTTTGGTTTGTGCATACATATATATATATATATATATATATATATATATATACACACACACATACTTTTTTTTATAAATACTAATATATATATATATATATAGTGAATAGAGCATCATTGTAACATTATGAATATTTTCAAGTGTGTGGTGTTTTTGGGAGTAAGAATTCTCCTGAAATAATACATAGAGGTTTTTAAGTACCCCATTAATTACCTCAAGGAATTTAAAGTATAAGGTATGTGGGCTACACATTCTAGAAAACCATATTTCTAAGTTTTAACCAAGAGGTCTAGGAAGTTGACTTCAGCAGGGGGGCATCGATAGTTTCAAAAAATGATGGATAAAACAAATTTGAATTAATTTGTTTGATTTGGAAAGACGTGAAACTCTCCTAAAACATAGATTTTTGCATAATTTCATAAATATAATAATGTTAATATTTCAGTATGAGCATCTGACACCATATATTGGGATTTTCTTTTACTTTCACTTTCAATGATAATGGTAAAAACAGGACAAATAGAGAGGGTGAATTTCCTTAACGTGGACACAGACAGCAATAAAGACTGACAGGGGTTCTAATTCCTCTCCACTCCACTAAAACTTAAAAAAATGTTTTGCCATTAGTTATACTTTAAATAGAGTAGGTGAATCAAGTCTATCACCATGATCTGTTCCTGCTTATAACCCTCCTTCCTTCCAGTGGCCAGAGAACACAGGAGGCTAGATGGAATGTGACAAAGTCACAAGGAAATAAACTTATGAATGTGTAGCCACAAGAGTTTTCAGGTGTTTAAGGACTGGTTCACATCAGAACACATTGTGGGAAAGGTACGTTCCATGTGCCTTTTTTGCACCACGTTCAAAATGCACTGCCTTTGCAATCTGCTGTGGGTGTCAATACATTAACGGCACCCCAAACACAGATCGCAAACACAGTGTGTTTGCGGCCACCAGATCACATGGTACTCCAGTACCATGTGATTTGGTGAGTTTTACAAAAAAACAATGCATAAACAACTTTTTGTGCAGTCTGGTGCAGGGGCAGACTGACAGCTCATGGGGCCACGGCCAAAGGAAGATCATGGGGCCCCTTGTGTCCCCACCCACACTCAAGCCCCACCTACATATTGCACTACCCACATCACAGAACAGGGTTGGGACAGAGAGAGGAGGTGGGAGAGAGATGGGGGGCAAGAGAGAGAGGGTGAAAGAGGGGGGTGAGAGAGGGGGTAATGAGAGAGGGGGTGAGAAAGAGGGGTGAGGGGAGGGGAGAGGAGGGAGACAGAAAGGGGCTGAGAGAGAAGGGGAATGGGAGAGAGGGTGAGGGGGTAAAAAAAGAGAGGGGGGAGAGAGAGGGGTGAGGGGAGGGGGAAGAGAGAGAAAGGGGGTGAGAGAGGGGGGAAGGAAGTAAGGGTGAGAGAGAGAGAGAGGGGGGGATTAGAAAAAGAGGGGGTGAGAGAGGGGTGAGGGGGTGTGAGAGAGAGGGGTGAAAGAGAGGAAGAGGGGTAAAAGAGGAAGTGAGAGAGAGGGTGGTGCCCCAGTTTGTCAGGCAGGCCACTCGCCGTGTGGAGATGGTACTTGGAGCTGGGTGCTGTCATTCTGCCCACACTCCGAGGCCTTCGCTGCCCGCTAGGAGTCAATGACGCCGGTTCCTCCCTCCCCTCTCTGTACCGATCGGTACAGTGAGAGGGGAGAAGCGGAAAGGGGGAGAGATGGGACCAGCGATGTGGGCTGGATGTGTAGTGCCCACAGCGCTGGTCAGTGACAGCTACACTGCCACCACTGTGCAATACTCTGCCAGCACTGTGCAATGCTCTGCCACCACTGTGCAACGCTCTTCCACCACTGTGCAATGCTCTGCCACCACTGTGCAATGCTCTGCCACCACTGTGCAATGCTCTGCCACCACTGTGCAATGCTCTGCCAATACTGTGCAACACTGCAATACTCTGCCAATACTCGCCAATACTCTGCCAATACTAAATTTCTCGAGATTTGGGAACCCTAGATCTCTTATGAGTTCCCCACACTTCAAGCATCCTGTTTGGGCCTTGTCTGACTCCCTTCTGTGAGTTTCCCATGTCCAAGTTCTCCCGTTCCCTTTCCCCCCTCTCCTATCTATGACCCCCTCTCTTTGCCTTTTTGCTCTTCTCGCTTTCTTTCTGGTTTCTCACTATCCTGACTCCTACCGTTGCCTCCTATGGAGGGGGGTTGCTGGAGAAGAGCCTCTCCTTCGGCAATGAATTTGGGGACATGGTATTTTAGGCAGTAGTCATTTTTTGATACCATCCCATATTTTCACTATGTCATAGGATAATTGTGAACGATATTGATCATTGGTCATTTTTACACATCTCAAGCTTGTTTATGATTCTCTTGTTTACCCAAAAACTCAATAAACATATTGAAACACAAAAGTTCTGCATGCTGCATCTTTGGTGTGGTTTTGAGAACTGCACAAAAAAACACAGCTTCCCATTGAAATGAATGGAAGTCACTAAACTAGAACTAAAAAATAAATGTCTTGGTAGAAATCAACTTTAAACTATACCAGGGGTCTCCAAACTTTCTAAACAAAGGATTAGTTTACTATCCTTTAGACTTTAGGGGGGCTGGATCCTGGCCATTGGGGATTCCAAAATGTCCCAGCATCAGTGGGAGTAAACAATCCTCTATGATTGGTGTCAGTGGGAGGAATTGTGGCCCATGATTGGTAACATTAATAGGAATTGTACCCCATCCTTGGTGTCATTGGCAAGAATGGTGCCCCATCCTTGGTTTCATTGGGAGGAATTGTGCCCCATAATTGGTGTCATTGTGCCCCATAATTGGTGTCATTGGGAGGAATTGTGCCCCATCATTGGTGTATTTGGGAGGAATTGTGCCCCATCATTGGTGTCATTGGGAGGAATTGTTCCCCATGATTGGGAGGAATTGTGCACCATCATTGGTGTCATTGGGTGGAATTGTCCCCCATCATTGGTGTCATTGGGAGGAATTGTTCCCCATCATTGGAAGGAATCGCGCCCCATCATTGGGAGGAATTGTGCCCCATCATTAGTGTCACTGGGATGAATTGTGCCCCATCATTGGGAGGAATAGTGCACCATCATTGGTGTCATTGGGAGGAACTGTGCCCCATCAGTGATGACATTGGTAGGAATTGCACCCCATTGTTTGTGTCTTTGGGAAGGAACTGTACCCTTCATTGGTGTCAGTGAATAAAACAGTTTGTTCAGACCACTGAACTTTACAATCAATATATAGGAACAAAAAATGTGACCACGCTATTGTCTGTTTAAACAAAAAAAAAAATGTAAGGAGGATATAAAAACATGTTTTACTACTGAGCGTCAAAGCACTTTTCATTCTTAGATCAAGTTTGACATCTGTACATGATAAACTTTACTCCTAAACAAGAAAATGTTGGAAGCAAAACTTGTTTCCTAAATCCATGGGGTATGGTGCATGACACACATAATGAATTAATTTAATGGTATGTTGGAATTGTGCATTCAGGATCTATGAAAAGATGAATTATTGCTGTAAGGCACTAAATGAAATCCTCCATGCACTGAATCCCATCCCTCATAATCTTCCTTAGGCCAGGCACAGCGCATAAAGCTACATTTTCCGAGGCTTTTCTGGTTTAGTGGGTTAATTATAAAATACAAGCATTTCTAAAGAAAACATTTAGGATTTGTATAGAAATATTAAAGCATGTATGGTCTCGCCAGCTTCATGTTAGTAATCGTATTAATGAGTGTTTAACCTAAAATAAAAAAGTGTATACTATATATATACATAGTGGAAACCTTATACGCTCATTAAAATGAACAAAATCCAAAAACAAAACTATAATATACTGTAGATGTAGGGACTGCATTATTTTTTTTAGGCTTTTTTTCCTTCATTTTTACCAAGTGATCCTGAGTGTAACACACTTAGGGTGGGGATTTACTAAAATTGGTGCACACAGAATCTTGTGCAACTGTGCATAGTAACCAATCAGCTTCTAACTTCACTTTGTTCCATTAAGCTTTGACAACAAAACATGGAAGCTGATTGGTTACTATGCACAGTTGCACCAGATTCTGTGTGCACCAGTTTTCGTAAATCCCGCTTACTGTCCTAATATGGAAAAGCTCACTTACTCCACTTTTTTCTATGGAGGAACATCATTGTCACCCTGGGATAGGAACGGTTAGGACTGCAGAATTCCCCCTCTTCTTAATCTCCCATAATATAAAAGGGGAATTATGCTCACTGATAAGAATGCAGCAGATGCAGAGGAAGTCCCAAGATTTCTGCCAGGTCAACAGGAATTTTTATTCTATACTGAACAAATATACTGTAGCAAAACACTTTCAGTTGTACTTTTAACAGACGAAAAGGGAAACTAATAAGAGTTTATTATTAGGGTTTACATATACAATAAAACCTTGGTTTGAGAGCATTTTGCAAGACAAGCAAAATTATTTTATAAATTTTGACTTGATATACAAGCGATGTTGTAATATAAGAGTAGCGTCACATCACAACTGAGTATATTGTAGCGATATGTTTACATTTAATGAAGGACCAACATTTAGCAACTCACATGGTTGATGATTAAAAGAGGCACGTCTTATGCCCCGTACACACGGTCGGAAATTCCGACCACAAAATCCGTCGGATTGTTGATTTTGTCCGACCCTGGTGTTGCATACACACGGTCGGACAAAGTTGTCGGAAAATCCGATCATTCTGAACGTGGTGACTTTTGTTGCGTACGACGGGACTACGTAGAGGCTAGTGGCCAATAGCTTTGGTCTTGTAATGTGATCTGAGCATGCGTGGCACTTTGTCCGTCGGAATTTGCTACACACGATCGGAAAAAGTCCCATAGGACTTTGTTGTCGGAAAATTTGAGAGCAGGATCTCAAACTTTTTCCGTCGGAAATTCCGACGGAAAAAGTCCGATGGAGCCCACACATGGTTGGAATTTCCGACAACATGGTCCGATAGGACATTTTCCGTCGGAAAATCCGACCGTGTGTATGGGGCATAAGTATTCAGGCATCCGTGGTAAATCTGTCCGCATAGACCGTCCTCCTCACCGCCATAGACATCATCCACTCTGCGCTCCACAAGAGGTTCAAGCCTCACTTTCAGATCGCTCTACTGCAGGTTAGTCTTCCTTGTGACCATTGCAGACTGACAGCGGTGAGAACTGGTGGTTCAGAGGATGGTCTATGTGGACAGCTTTATCCCGGATGCCCGCATACTTACATGTGCCTCTTTTAATCATCAACCATGTAAGTTTCTAAATGTTGTACCTTCATTAAATACAGGCATACCCCACTTTTAAGTACACAATGGGGTTTATTTACTAAAATGGAAAGTGCAAAATCAGGCTCACTTTGCATAGAAACCAATGAGCTTCCAGATTTATTACCAAAGCTTAATTGAACAAGCTGGGGGTTAGAAGCTCATTGGTTTCTATGCAGAAGTGAGCCTGATTTTGCACTTTCCAGCTTTAGTTAATAAACCCCATTGCGTACTTAAAAGTGAGGTATGCCTGTATAACCATATTGCTACACTTAGAGGCGCACCTCTTCTCTTTTATACTCTGTAGCTTCTGCTGGATTTTGCTTCTAATCCCCTGTGGAGGCTTCCATTTGTGCATGGACATTTTATGGTTACACAACCAATCCCATTGCTATAATCTTTTTAAATGGACTATAAACTGAAAGACCTATGAATAAATGGTCGTGGGAACTATTTTTTTCAGTTTCCATTATTTCCTATGGGGAAACTTGCTTTGTTTCAGGAGCGATTTTTGCTCGCAATCCAATGTTTTACTGTACTTTAAACACACTGCTCTGTTTTCTGTTCTGCGGTACTATACCATGGTTGTGGTTTACTGATTTTTCTTTTGTGTCTAATGCCCCGTACACACGATCGGACATTCCAACAACAAAATCCGTGGATGTTGGCTCAAACTTGTCTTGCATACACACGGTCACACAAAGTTGGTCGGAAATTGCGAACGTCAAGAACGCGGTGAAGTACAACACGTACGATGAGCCGAAAAAAGTTCAATAGCCAGTGCGGCTCCTCTGCTTGATTCCGAGCATGCGTGGAACTTTGTGCATCGGAATTGTGTACACACAATCGGAATTTCCGACAACAAAATTTGAGAACCAGATCTCAAATTTTGTGCAAGGGAAATTCCGATGGAAAATGTCCGATGGAGCCTACACACGGTCGGAATTTCCTCCAAAAAGTGACCATCGAACATTTTTCGTCGGAAAATCTGACTGTTTGTACAGGGCTGACTCACTGAAAACAATGGGCTTTCTGATAACAGTAGTTATTAAGCAGGCAGACTGATAGATGCAGAGTCAAACACAGAGATCCATCTGCTGGTTAATCTATAAATCTCTGTAGCTAATAAAAAAAATGGAAGACCTATATGTAAAAAACCTAAAAGTAATTTTTATGTGATTTTCTAAAGAATAATTCCATTCAACACAGGACGATGAGCGTTGACTGAAATCTGATAAACACAGAGGTAGTTACACTTTGCATTTTATCCGTATACAAGAAGTGATTGTAAATGATAAAATTGTATTTTTTTTAAATAATAAAAAAGCAATACTTACCTTCTCTGTGCAATGATATTGCACAGAGCGGCCCCGAAGCTCCTCTTCTGGAGTCCCCCACCGGTGCTCTCAGGTCCTCCTCTTCTCTGTATGCCTCAATAGGAAGCCGCTTCTTATGGTGGCGCACCTGCGGACTCGCTCCCAAGCCAGGCTGTGTGCGTCCATATAAACAGCAGTGCGCATCTCGGCCCCACCCCCTCGTTACAGGATTTGATTAACAGTAGCGGGAGCGGAGAGCGAGAGGAGAGATATTTTTTACAGCTCTGTCCTCTCCTCTTCTTTAGGATGGACCAACCTTTAGGATGAGCACCCCCTAGCAGTATTGGAGCGTCGTCCTTCTTCTGAGCTCCCACATGTTGGCTCTTTCGCAGGTCCCCCACCAGCGCTCTTAGGCCCTCTTTGCCTCTGTGTGCCCCCATAGCCGCTTCATATTGTGGCGTACCTGAAAACTCATTCCCGAACCAGGCTGAGTGCGATCATAAACACACACAGCGCAGCTCGGCCCCACCCTCTCCTCACAGGATTTGATTGACAGGAGCCCCCGCTGCTGTCTCCATGTCCTGTGAGGAAAGAGAGGAGAAGGCGCCTGCACATGGTTAGGACTCATGTAAGTATAAGGGGGTTGAGGGAGCAATACAACTGCTGGGACATTTTTTACCTTAATGTAAGGAATGCATTGAGGTGAAAAATGTCCTGCCTTTACAACTACTTTAAAGTGGAGCTAAAGGCAGGAATACTTACCTTGGCTTCAGCAGTCTGACGACCACAAGCTCCCTCATTGGCATCTTCTTCCCAGCATCCTCCAGGTTCTGACCTTCAGCTATCATGATTGGCTGATACAGGATGATGTCACTCCCACCCATGCATGAGAGTTATTAATCCTGGCACCCTGGCATCAAGCCATAAATTTAAACTGTGTATTCAAATGTGCCCCAGGAAGACGTCATGTATGACGAAACATGTAGGGCGGTGCTATGCGCTGACATCATTACGCCCCACGTGACCCCGGATGTACGGGTGTTTGCGTTTTTCTTAAGCTTGCCGTCAGTTTTTATGTTGTATGCGGCCATGTCCGCTCTGTTTTAGCAATAAAGACTATTGGTTTTTTAAACCATATTACACTATTGGAGTGTGTGCGGTCCCTTTGCACTGGTGACCAGTGTCACTGTGCGCTCCATAGACCGGACTCTCCATTCACAATCAGGGCATCACGGAGGATTCTCGCTGCGTTTGGAGTGCTCCAAGAGGACGGAGGCTGCAGTTAGACCCTGCAGAGGGCTAAATCTGCTGGCGCATTAGACCTTGCTCTTTAGGGGGTCCACCAGTTCGGGTAAGGGTCCCCACACACCAAGTGGTTTTTGGTCTTCTGATCCCAGGATTTCCCTCCCCCTCTTCCTGTCTCATCCTCTTTCTCTTCTTGGGTGAAGGTTGAAGGATTCTTGGACTTTTACTACACTTTTGGAATCATAGTGTCATTTTTGTTTCTGCCAAGGACTCAATTACTACTATTTTCACTGCTGATGAAGAGTTTTTTCATATAGACTTTCATATACAGATTCTTCACGTTTTGTTCACTCAGAATTTGTTTTTCCTTGCAATAGTGATTTATTATTTGTATACACATTTTTGCACTATAGAGATATTTGATTGTTTTTGTTGCAGCTATATATATACTTAAAACTCTAGCGCAGTATTTACCTTATATTTATTCACTTTTAGAAATTTAAACTGAGCTGCACATGCACAACTCAGTGTACATTCTGTATAAAATTGTGAACGGGCAGACAAGATTTCTTGCTAAAAAGACTTTGCATGTCTCTTCTGCAATAAAGAGCCTGTCTGTTCATAAAGAATGTATTTTCCTTTAGTAACGCTTTAAGCAATGCTGAGCATGCAGTAATATTCGAAAGCAGTATGACTTACCGTACTGTGAGATATTGTGAGATACCCATACTTTACACCACATTTCCTTTTCTGCCAAACTTTCCGTATGCTAAAAAATAAATGAAAAGACAAAAATGAAAGTAGTCTAATGTGAAAGCGTTATGTTGACAGGAAAGAGATGACAGGCATTTTCATGAGGGAGATTATCGAGTAGTAACAAAAGCTTAAGAAAGCTGCCATTCACTAATAGGGGTCTATGCACACTGGGCTTAAAAAAATGCCCATTCCTTTGGCAGAAAAAAAACCCATCATATTGTGCATTTTTTTGTACAAGCATTTCGCTTTTTTTTTTTTTTTTACCAGAAAACTCCTCTCAAATATGCAAGCCAGAAGAGTTTTTTTTCACCAAGGGTTTAAATGCTGAGCTTAAAATATGCCTCTACACGTCCTAATGTGCATGGACACATAGGATGACATTGAGCTTCTTCTACAGAAAAAATGCAAAACTCCTGTAGAAGAGTTGTTTTTTTTCGGGCAGTGTGCATGGACCCTTAAAAGTGAAACCCTATAAACTTCCAATGCTAAGTAAAGGACCTATCTTATACAGCTGTACTCATACGTTTACATACCCTGGCAGAATTTATGATTTCTTGGGCATTTTTCAGAGAATATGAATGAATCGCCGTTTTTAGTGATCTGAATACTTTGAAGTGCAAAGGAGGGATTTGGGGTCCCCCGATCCCTCAATTAAGAGTACCTGTCACACCTATTACTGTCACAAGGGATGTTTACATTCCTTGTGACAGCTATAAAAGTGATCAACATTTTTTTTTTCCAGCGACAATGTAAAAAAAAATAAAAAAAATAAAAATAAAAAAATGTTTAAAGTGCCCCCATCCCCACGAGCTCACGCGGCAAAGAAAATGCATACGTAAGTCACGCCTACATATGTAAACAGTGTTCAAATCACACATGTGAGGTATTGACGCGATTGTCAGAGCGAGAGCAATAATTCTAGTACCAGTCCTCCTCTGTAACTCTAACATGGTAACCGCAAATTGTTTTTTTAAGCGCCGCCTATGGAGATGTTTAGGTACCGTGATTTGTCGCCATTCCACAATTTGTCGCCATTCCATTCCATTTATTCCTAAAAAATTGCATTAGAAAAATCCGTGTGCAAATACCATGTGACATAAAATATTGCAACAATCGCTATTTTATTCTCTGGGGTCTATGCTAATATATATATATATATATATATATATATATATATATATATATATATAATGTTTGGGGGTTCTAAGTAATTTTCTAAAAAAAACTTGCAAGCAACAAATGTCAGAAATAGGCTTAGGCCCCTTTCACACTGGGGCGTTTTTCAGGCAGTACATCGCTAAAAATAGCGCCTGTACACCGCCTGAAAAAAAACGGCCCCATTCACTCCAGTGTGAAAGCCGGCGGGCTTTCACACTGGAGCGGTGCGCTAGCAGGACGGTTAAAAAAAGTCCTGCTAGCAGCATCTTTGGAGTGGTATAGGAGCGGTGTGTTCACCACTACTATACCGCTTCTACCCATTGATTTCAATGGGACACCGCGGTAATACCGCTGCAATACCGCCGCAAAGCGTCGCCATAGCGGGGGATTTTAAACCTTTTTCGGCCGATCGCGGGGGGTAAAACCGCCCCGCGAGCAGCCGAATACCGCGGCTAAAACGACGGTAAAGCAGCGCTAAATATAGCGCTGCTTTACCGTCGCCGCGGCTCCCGCCCCAGTGTGAAAGGGGCCTTAGGCATGGAAGGGTTAAGATTTAAAAAGAGTAAACACTGTTGATTGATAATAAATGGCTTCAGCCAAACACTAACCATGAGTGAAAGAAAAGTTTTTGTGTTATCGTTCATATTCTCTGAAAAATGGCCAAGAAATCATAAATTCTGCCAGGGTACGTATACTTATGAGGACAACTGTATATACACATTTTCAGACCCAGTGTTCTCTAGCCTTTAAAATGTGTAGCACCCTACATGCACTGACCAATGATGGAATACTTTTTGCAGCAAATACAGTAGCTATGTTTAGGACAAGAGAACAAAAGGTGAAGCGCTCCAGGTGGTATACTGAAGAAAACGCCCTTCTCAAAGGGGAAGCCAGGTGCAGGCTCAGCACGAGCAATATTGAAGAAATGGATTCCAGACAGCCGCACTCCGATAAAAGCCTTTATTGTAATGAATAGTCAACGTTCATGTGACAACAGAAGCAGGACAAAAAACTGACGCGTTTCACAACAACATTGTTGCTTAGTCATAGCTAAATGACCACATATTGTTTGACAAATATATACCAGATTCAAACATGTCACATGATGCATTCAATGATTTTAAATTGCAAACACGTGTGGCCAAAAAAGGGGGGGGGGGGGAGAGATACATATATACATGCCAGGGAACTCATGGCTGTCAGACCGCTGGAGCCAACATAATTCCTGCCTTTAGCTTCACTTTAAAGTGGTTGTAAAGGCAGGACATGTTTTACCTTAATGCATTCCTTTCATTAAGGTAAAAAATGCAGCTGTATCGCCCCTTTACCCAACTTTTACTTACCTGAGTCATATTTCAATCCAGCGCTGGGCCCGTGTACAGCGGCTCTCTCCTCACAGGACATGGAGGCAGCAGCGGGGGCCTATTGCTCCTGCCAATCAATTCCTGTAAGGAGGGGGTGGGGCCAAGCTGCGCTGTGTGTGTTTATGGACGCACACAGCCTGGCTCAGGAGTGAGTCCGCATGTGTGCCACCATATGAAGCAACTTCCTATAGGGGCGCACAGAGACGAGGAGGACCAGAGAGCACTGGTTGGGGCCCTGCGAGAGAGAAAAATGTGCATATGCGGGGCTCGAAAGAAGGACAGTGCTCCTGTACTGCTAGGGGGCGCTCATCCTAAAGGCTGGGCCATCCTAGAGAAGAGGACAGGACAGAGCTGTAACAAATATCAGAAGCATTTGGAGCAGGTTTCACCTGGTGCACACATGTTCTACAGGTATGGGAGGTGTGCAAATGCATATTTTCAAAATCGGATTATATTAGAATTATGTAACGGTTTTTGTGGACTGCATCCTTTTCTTTTTAATAAAGATAAACAAAACCTTTAATAAAAAAAAAAAATCTTCCGAATTGCCTGTCTGACTATTTTACAGCTCTGACAGCTCAAAAAAAAAAACAACAACCAGCAAACGTTTAATTGGGATCTAGGTAATGCCTAATGCTGAGCCACTGTTCATCTGAGTAGCCAAGACTAATCTAAACACAGACAGGATGACACACCTTGATATATCAGGGTACCAGGAGTCAGAAAAATCCTTGCTTTTTATTGGCCTTTTCAAAACCAAAACATTTTAATTGATACAATATTATATTTAGAGATATTAACAGCCTTAAAGGGGTTGTAAAGTTTTGATTTATTTTTTTATAAAAAAAACAAACATGCCTATACTTACCTGCTCTGTGCAATCGTTTTGCACAGAGCAGCCCCAATCCTCTTCTTCTGAGATTCTTCTTAGCTCCTCCTCTTCATCGGGTGCCCCCACTGAAAGCTGCTTTCCATGGGGGCACCCATGCGGTCTCGCGTCTATTGACCCAGACAGTGGGAATTGGCCCCACCCCCCATGTCACAGTCTATGATTGACAGCAGCCAATGGCTCCTGCTGCTATCAATCTGTCCAATGAGGAGAGCGACAGCAGCTGGAGCCGCTGCGCTCATGTACATCGCTGGATCAGGTTTAGGTATGAAAAAGCGGGGATCTGGGGGCCAGCCCCAGCACAGAAGGTTTTTCACCTTAATTCATAGAACGCATTAACGTGAGAACCTTGAGACTTTACAACCACTTTAACTTTAGTGCATATACAAATCCTTGACTGCAGTGTATACAATGATCATTTAGGCTAGAGTACTCCCTAAATATGCAGTGCACGATATAGAAATCAATTAAGCCGTACCCTTCACTCTTCTTATATAGAAAACCAGACTTCTCTGTTCCATGCTGTTTGTCCCCTTGCTGTTGGTGCAGGTTGTATCCAGAATCTTTTCTATTTAATCCATCCTAAAAATACAGAAAGCGCAATATAAAGCTGAGACAAAATGTCTTCTCAAGAAATGTCTATCACATTCTTTTCCCTTGTTAACTTTTATCAGTTACGTGTTTAATTCTAATGAGCTCCTCACCTCTTTAGCTTCTAATTGTAGTTGCTTCTGAAGATTTTCTCTAGTTTCTGAAAGTTTTTTTAGCTCTTCGTCCTGAGTCTGGTGAGTCTACAAGTACATCACAAAGCATTCCCTTTAGTAAATGGAACAAGCACAAAAGGTATGGCAATACCTTTATCAAAGGAAATGCCCTACAGAACTCCATTGAGAATGATACTCACAGTATGCAAAGAAGTAGATAACTTCTCAATGAAAGGAAGGAGACTTTGTGTAGCATTTAATCCATCCTGAAAAAAGCTAAATCCAAAATTATTATTACATTGTCGCATAAAGCCTTAATTAGAGAGCAGATCAAAGCAAACACTACACACACTGATGGGGAAGAAGCAATATCATATGACATAAAGGAGAATCAGGAGCAATACATTTTGGTTTGTCCTATAGATGCAAGGAGCTCCTTACATGTGAACAGCAGGTCTGGGGGATTTTCCCTGTTGTACCGGAATTTGCCTTAGGTTGTTCCTGGCAGCAGAAGGCTCGCAGAATTGCACCCTGGGCCATGAGGGGAACTTCACAGTGCAAGAAGGTATCAGTGAGGATATGTCATGGTTGCCTTGAGAGACTATCTCTGCAAGAATGGAGGCAGCTCTTGAAAGGCAAGCTTGATGAGATGCCTGGACAATGGAGAATTCAGAATGGGAGCTTAAACATTGTCCTTTTTAGAAGTCAGGAAAGTAAGCATATCCAAGTAGTTTGCAGGGTTAATCGAGCAGTGCTATCCTGGAGGTGGGCATAGTACACAGAAAATACCGAGAAAAGGCAGTTGCATGCTGTCAGATTCAAAACAAGAAAATTGTACTTGTTTGTAATTGTAATTCAATTTTCCTTTATTTTAGTGAATAAAATGAAGAGCTACTTACTTCCATCATTCAATTATATGCAAGCAAAAATGCAGTTTTTTTTTTTTTCCTTGCATGTTATTATACTTTGCAAAGCAAATTTTTATCACATTTACCAAACTAAGGGAAAATTCCCTCGCAAAGTGAACAACCTATCTGCTTTTAGTAGATACCACTGTTTTTGAGAAAGTGCTGTTTGTGGCGTGAAACATTTATATGCACAGATTCTGTATGCTGTCATTTCGTAAAGAAGTCAGAATGCTGTCCAAAGATGCAGCGGTCAATTATCATTCCTTGTTGTTGTCACCAGGAGGAACTAATTGTCAATAGTACTTGAAAGTGCAGAGGAGAGGATTGCTTCGGGCTACCAAGGGCAGTATACAGGGCTTTTTTTCTGCCGGAAGGTGGTGGAACAGCGTTCCGCCACCTCCAGCAGCCCTCTTCAGTGACAGTTGTGGGCAGGGGGATTTGTACACAAACAAGAGAGCTATGGGGGAGCTGGGGGTGCATAGATGAGGGTTGCAGAGGTTGAGAGCTGTGGATTGGGGTGAGCTGTACATAGGGGTTCAGACGTGAAATATGGAGAGGGGAGAGATAAGCCGTGGAGGGGGGTGCAGAGGTAATTGTGGACTGGGGGTGCAAGCTGTGGATTGAGGGGTGTGTAGAGGTGACATGTTGATAAAGGGTAAAAAAAAACTAGATTTGTGAATGGTGGAAGGGGGGGGGCTCATGCTAAGGTGAATTGTAGAATGTGGGGGGAGAAGGTGAGCTGTGGATGGGGAGGGAGAAGGTGAGTTGTGGACAGGGGGGGAGAGGGTGAGCTGTGGACGAGAGGAGAAAAGGTAACCTGTGGATGGGGGGGGGTGAGCTGAGGACAGGGGGGAGAGGGTGAGCTGTGGACAGGGGGAGAGGGTGAGCTGTGGATGGGGGGGGTGAGGGCGAGCTTTGGACAGGGGGAGAGGGTGAGCTGTGGACAGGGTGGAGAGGGTGAGCTGTGGACAGGGGGAGAGGGTGAGCTGTGGATGGGGGGAGAGGGCGAGCTGTGGACAAGAGGAGAGAAGGTGACCTGTGGATGCGGGGGGGGGTGAGCTGTGGACAGGGGGGGAGAGGGTGAACTGTGGACAGGGGGGAGAGGGTGAACTGTGGATTAAAGCAGTGGTCATCAACCCTGTCCTCAGGTGATATAATTTGATATAATAATAATTTGATATAATTTGCTGCTCAGTGATTGCAGTAATCTAGTCTGCATCTCCCCAAGGTAATACATAAAACGGCGTAGGGAGGAGCGGCGTGCTGACGTCACCACACAACCACGCAAACCCAGAAGCAACGGGCAGCATTCGAGAGCCGGCCGGCTATCCTTTTGATTTTAATTTCCTGCATTTCTGTAAGTGTAAACCCCTCGTTTTTACTCATTAAATTTTAAAGTGATACACTATGGAGTTCCTTTTTTATTACATGTTATCTGCGTGACCGTTTTGAGCCTGTGTGTTCGGTATCCTGAGTGACCAGTTACTGTCTCTTGGAGCCCCTGGCCGGGATTAAGCCACAAGCTTTTCAGGCCTCTGTAATAGGAGGTCTCGCATTCTGGTAAGGGCCAGTTTGTTCATTGGTGGAGGTGAGAGAAGGTGACCTGTGGATGGGGGGGGGGGGGGTGAACTTTGGATAGGGGGGAGAGGGTGAGCAGTAGACAGGGGGGAGAAGGGGAACTGTGGACGAGATTAGAGAAGGTGACCTGTGGACCCTTGGCTGAGAGCGCTGATTGGGAGCTGGTCGGCAGACCTTTTTCAGTCATGCCCCTTTGTTCGGCCAGCTTCTGTTGGACCTGCTGCTGTACACATGGGCCAATGTCGGTTTCTATTGAACCGGCCGACGCTGCCCAACACTCGGGCCATGTGTACTAGGCTTAAGACAGATTTTATTTATTTTTTAATAGGAAAAATAAAATAACCCGATTCCCCCATCCGCCTCGAATGTGTGAACCCTCCCGCTGTGCTATTGTATTCTGAAAGCACGGAGACTACCCCGCCTTCAGAATACACTGATCAGCACTGCCAGAAACAATCAAACGGAAATTTTCCAATAGAGTGGTTGTACAGAAGTCGATTGGTAGATGGACTTCTGTACAACCACCTTGCCTATACATGGATCGAAATTCATCCGGTTCCCTGCTGACCTGGCAGAATATCGATCCATGTATAGCCTGCTTAAGACTGTTCAAGTATTTGATCTGTGGATAATAGCTTTCTATTTATGGGTTAAGCCTGCAAAGACCACCGTGCGTGTATCTTTTCTTCTGTGTTATCTTGTGTGATGGTTGCGGTAGACACCGAGTCTGAGTGTGTGGGGGTGTCATATACCAGATGTCAACCGATGGTAACTAATCATATACCTTAACATCTATTCTCACATTACACCTAAAACGTAACATTTTTCTCATGATCCTGGATGACAAAGCAGGGGGGAAAGATACTATCTAGTTAAAATAAAGATATGGTATAAAATAGTATTCTGGGCTGAAGGTGGCAGTAGCTAACGTTTTTTTCCCCATCCCACACACAGCGTTTCCCATTCAATATACTTCATAAGCCTGGAACCTGAAAGTGACACTTGCGGCACTGAGTGGTCCTTGTAGAAAAGCTAACATAAGATAAGGTGGAAATGCTATTAGCTGTCATTTGTGCCATACTTACTTTCGCTGGGCATGGAAAGCTTTGATAAGACACTCTAAGAAATCAGGGCCTTGTTTCATTTGCAGCTCTCCTAATTTGAGAAGATACTGAAAAAAAGAGCATAATAAAGAAAAAGAGCAATATAAGTAGGGGCAATCCATTTCCAAGGACACCAAAAGCGGCAGGCTATCTACAGCCTGTCTATCCCTGCCTAACCTCGCTGCCTATTTTCTGCATTGCTCACCTCACACGAGTGAAGCTGAAAGAGTTTTCTCTCCCTGTCGGCATCCTCTGTGCTGTCTGATTCTGCACGAGACCCCCCTGAGCGAGCTTTCTTTGTCCTGCAGGGAGAGAAGGAGATTTGTAGACTTCAGTCCAGCCTTATCATTCCTATCACATGCAAAGAGAGTGGAATTTTCTACAATTGCCCAAGAAGCATCCTGCCATGAAAGTAGCAGTGGTTAGGAAGGAAAGAATATGGAGATTCAGTGTGTTCTCAGCTCTACCTGTTTTATAAGAGCAGCAAAAATCTAAAATGTAGAAGACCTTACACAGAGAAACAAATCCTATTTGTCTTTTCTAGATACAAGACAAACCCAATCAATTTTCAATGCCCAGGTCCTTCCTTCCTGACCACCCCATAGCAGATTTACTGCTACATGGCAGCCACTCTGTGCAGAATCACGTATATATATATATATATATATATATATATATATATATACGCGATTCTGCACTTCCGGGTTGTGGGCGCGAGCATGTGCTGCCCACGGCTCATTCTTGCTGTGATTTTACAAAGCGGGTCCCGCGGCCCTGATCTCCGCCAGGACTCGCTGATCGTTCATTACACTGACCGAATGCCAGTCTGTCTATGTAAACAAGGCAGATTGTCATTCTGTGAGTACAGAAGACGTGTATCCTTTGTTTCTGTGAAGCAGAAACACCGATCCATGTCTTCCACAAGTAAAAGCACCTCCCCCGCTACACTGAAATATTAGCTAGGCACGCAGTTAACCCTTTGATCGCCCCTGATGTTAAAGTCTTACTTAACCCACAACAGTAAAATCAGTCTGTATATGCAGCATAGCATGCTTGTTATACTCATTGTGGAACTTAAAGAGGAAGTGAAGCCTCTTTTTTTTTTTTAAACGTAACCTGCGAGGCAAAGGCATAATGAGCTAGTATGCATAGCATACTAGCTCATTATGAATAACTTACCTGAAAACGAAGCCCCCGGAGCGGTCCTCATCCTCGTCCTTCTCCGCCGCCATCACTACGGGAGTGACTTCCGGGTCTCGCCGCTCCAGCGCTGTGATTCGCTGGAGCGGCGATGACGTCACTCCCGCGCATGCGCATGAGAGCGGCATATCGCCGTGATCTCGGCATGTGCAGTGCGTCTGCGCGCCGCTGTCTACGGCGCATGCGCCGTAGATAGCGGTGCCCTTTCTTTTCTAAATATCTCCTAAACCATGTAGGTTTAGGAGATATTTATTGGACTAAGGCTTACCTGTAGGCCAAAGTCGTCCCAGAGGGTTTACTTCCTCTTTAAAGGGGTTGTAAGCCCTCATGTTTTTTCACCTTAATGTATCCTATGCATTAAGGTGAAAAAAACTTCTGACAGTGACCGGCCCCCTAGCCACCCGTTTTACTCACCTGAGCCCTGTAATTCCCACGGCAGAGACATGCTCTTCCTCTCTGTCTGGGGTTCCTGGCTCTTGATTGGATAGATTGATAGCAGCGCAGCCATTGGCTACCGCTGTTGTCAATCAAATCCAATGACGCAGGCTCTGGGGGGGGGGGGGGGGGGCGAGTCCTACATTCTATGGACGCAAATGCTGGACTCGGGAGCATGCCCGCAAGGTAAACCCCCGGAAGAGTGCTTCTCCTAGGGGGTTATACGATGCGGGGAGGAGCTGATAGCGCCGCCGAGGGACACCAGAAGAGGAGGATCAGGGCCACTCTGTGCAAAATGAACTGCACAGTGGAGGTAAGTATGACATGTTTGTTATTTGAAAAAAATAAAAAATAAAACAAGCTCTACAGGGGGTTAATAGGGTTTTAGGGGTTAATCCTCTGTATGTTTAAAAAGGCTGTTTTATCCTGTATGCACAGATCCTTCCCTCCCTGCACTGTCTATCTGGGGAAGGCCAGCTAACACAGGCAGAGTAGCCAGTGTGCACATGCTCAGTTGTGTCTTTTATGCTGGAGAGAATAATTACTTGTTCTCGGAGATAGACAGGTCACATGATATTGACATCACACATGTGGGTGTGTATACAGGCTGAAGTGGAAGTCTCCTCCTACCTGAACTCTCAGCACTGGAGAAACTCTGCAGTTTATCCCTGAACGTGGTATACAGATCAGCCAAAAAAAAGGTATATAGTGGCAATATTGTATAATGTAAAAAGAAGATTTATATACTGTGGGCACTGTGGGGGGGGGGGGGGGGGGGCTGGCGGCGGCAGATGAACTATTTTCATATTACTGGATTTGCTAACACTTTAACCCCTTTCCTGGCAGTGTCATTAGTACAGTGACAGTGCATACAAGTGTCACTGGTCTGATCGCTACTATTACTAGTAAAAATTTTAAAAAAAATACCCCGTTGTTTGTAGACGCTATAACTTTTGCGCAAAGCAATCACTTATTGGGATTTTTTTACCAAAAATATGTAGCAGAATACATGTTGACCTAAATTGATGAAGAAATTAGATTTTTTTAAATTTTTTGGTTAGGTATGTTTTATAGCAGAAAGTAAAAATATATGTATATATATATATATATATATATATATATACAGTGGTGTGAAAAAGTGTTTGCCCCCTTCCTCATTTCCTGTTCCTTTGCATGTTTGTCACACTTAAGTGTTTCGGAACATCAAACCAATTTAAACAATAGTCAAGGACAACACAAGTAAACACAAAATGCAATTTGTAAATGAAGGTGTTTATTATTAAAGGTGAAAAAAAATCCAAACCATCATGGCCCTGTGTGAAAAAGTGATTGCCCCCCTTGTTAAAACATACTATAACTGTGGTTGTCCACACCTAAGTTCAATTTCTCTAGCCACACCCAGGCCTGATTATTGCCACACCTGTTCACAATCAAGGCATCACTTAAATATGAGCTGCTTGACACAGTAAGGTCCACCAGAAGATCCTTAAAAGCTACACATCATGCCAAGACCCAAAGAAATTCAGGAACAATTGAGAAAGAAAGTAATTGAGATCTATCAGTCTGGAAAGGGTTATAAAGCCATTTCCAAAGCTTTGGGAATCCAGCGAACCACAGTGAGAGCCATTATCCACAAATGGCGAAGACATGGAACAGTGGTGAACCTTCCCAGGAGTGGCCGGCCGCCCAAAATTACCCCAAGAGCACAGCGACGACTCATCCAAGAGGTCACAAAAGACCCCACCACAACGTCCAAGGAACTGCAGGCCTCACTTGCCTCAGTTAAGGTCAGCGTTCATGCCTCCACCATCAGGAAAAGACTGGGCAAAAATGGCCTGCATGGCAGAGTTCCAAGGAGAAAACCACTGCTGAGCAAAAAGAACATCAAAGCTCGTCTCAATTTCTCCACAACACATCTTGATGATCCCCAAGACTTTTGGGACAACATTCTGTGGACCGATGAGACAAAAGTGGAACTCTTTGGAAGGTGTGTGTCCAAGTATATCTGGCGTAGAAGGAACACTGCATTTCAGAAAAAGAACATTATACCAACAGTAAAATATGGTGGTGGTAGTGTGATGGTCTGGGGCTGTTTTGCTGCTTCAGGACCTGGAAGACTTGCCGTGATAAAAGGAACTATGAATTCTGCTGTCTACCAAGAGATCCTGAAGGAGAATGTCCGACCATCTGTTCGTGTACTCAAGCTGAAACGAACTTGGGTTCTGCAGCAGGACAATGATCCTAAACACACCAGCAAGTCCACCACCGAATGGCTGAAGAAAAACAAAATGAAGACTTTGGAGTGGCCTAGCCAAAGTCCTGACCTGAATCCTATTGAGATGTTGTGGTATGACCTTAAAAAGGCCGTTCATGCTCGAAAACCCTCTAATGTAACTGAATTAGGACAATACTGCAAAGATGAGTGGGCCAAAATTCCTCCAGGACGCTGTAAAAGCCTCATTGCACGTTATCGCAAACGCTTGGTTGCAGTTGTTGCTGCTAAGGGTGGCCCAACCAGTTATTAGGTTTAGGGGGCAATCACTTTTTCACACAGGGCCATGATGGTTTGGATTTTTTTTCACCTTTAATAATAAACACCTTCATTTACAAATTGCATTTTGTGTTTACTTGTGTTGTCCTTGACTATTGTTTAAATTGGTTTGATGTTCCGAAACACTTAAGTGTGACAAACATGCAAAGGAACAGGAAATGAGGAAGGGGGCAAACACTTTTTCACACCACTGTATATATATATACCGGTATATATATATTTTATTTTTATTTATTTTTTTTACAAAATTGTTTCTTTTTTTGTTTCTAGCACAAAAAAAAAAAAAGGTGAACAAATACCACCAAAAGAAAATTCTATTTGTGGGAAAAAAGGACATACATTTCTGTTTGGGTACAGTGTCGCATGACCTCGCAATTGTCAGTCAAAGTAACGCAGTGCCATATCACAAAAAATGGCCTGGTCAGTAAGGGGGGTAAACCTTTCAGAGGTGAAGTGATTAAAGTTGGCCATACACTGTAAAAAAATCCCTTTGCAGGTGGCCTTGCTGGGACCAGGTGTTAAATTATGACCTGAGCAGCAGTGACATCCAATCAGATACAGCCACTGTTTGGGTATTCTAACAATCACCGGTGCTGTATTCTGGCAGCCAGCACTGCAGATTCATCAATCCACAACGTAGTGCATGAATGGTGGCATCTGTTATATTTTTTTAGCTCAGCCTAAAGGCCTATTAGTGTATAGCCAGCTTTAAAGTGGTTCTAAAGGCAAAAGGTTTTTTTACCTCAATGCATTCTATGCATTAAAGAGTAACCCCACTTCTGTTGAGAAAAAAAACATTCCCCTCTGGGTGATCTATGCACATTGCAAGGATTTTTATCAAACGCTGTTGCAGATTCCTACCTTTTTGTTATTCTGAAGAAATTCCTGTGTGTTTGTATGTGTCCATGTTGTAAGTGAATCTAATGGGTGTGGTTTTATTATTATCAATCAACTGCTGCACTTGGAGGGCTCTAATGAGGAAAATTGCTGGGTCTGCATCTCTTTAGATGTGTTTCTATTGGGAGTATCTTACCAAAAATTACATTGTTATTGCAGGGGATGCCTGAAATCTGACTTGTATCTTAGTGTAAACTTCTGGGAAAATCAGTGAGCCAATCACACAAGCAGGAAATTACATTTTCAGGAGGGCGTTCTGTACACATTCTGTGTACAGAACATCTCCAGGTAGCCACATTGCACTGCATTTAAAGAAAATGACAGCGGCTGCAGATTGAAAAGGAAAGGTCATTTTTTCCTAGATTGTAAGCTCTAGTGAGCAGGGCCCCCTGATTCCTCTTGTAACAAATTGTAATGTAACTGTACTGTCTGCATTCATTTTGTTAAGCGCTGCGCAAACTGTTGGCGCTATATAAAAACTGTATAATAATAATAAAATTCAATTACAATATGACTTGAATCTCGCAATTGTATATACTATATTATTTTTTGTAATTTGCTATTTTTTCTTTAAGGTAAAAAAAAAAAACTTCTAGGTGCATCTCCCCTCCAAGCCCACCTCTCTTGCTATTTGGCTCACACGGCAGGGGAACCAAAAAGAAGTAAGTATAACATGTTTGTTATTTTTATTTGTTATTTTCTTATTTGTTATAGTTTAATACCTGTTTTTAGATAGACACTGCAACGTGTCTGTCATTATTTAACCCCAAAAAAGCATCTTCTGTGCATCGTTCGGATTCAGCTTCATTGTGTTAGGCCCCGCCCAAGCGGAACCCGCCTGCTCAGTAGGGGATCTCTCCGCTGATCAGGCAGATGACAGGTCCGTGTCCGCTTTGCCAACAGGACACAGACACAGCCCGCTGTCCTCTGTGGGGCTGTCAGATGAGACGGACTGCATGTCCATTTCTCTCTGATTGCCATCTGATCCGCTGGATGGATGGCGAACCTATCGCCATACGTCTAGGTTTAGCAGATTTTATTGGATTGGATGCCCGGCAGGTGTCAGCAGACACATGTCACCAGAAAGGTAATAGAGCGGGAATCTTCCAATGGGGACACTAGTTCTGGTGACCTGGGGGTCCCCAAGAGATTCTCTTAATTTGCAAAATGAACCAACATGGGTTCTAACTCTCCCTTACTCTATCCAAAATAAAAAAAAAAAAAAGTTTTGCTTAAAGTAAGCCCCCCGGAAGGATTACCCACTTCCTGACCAGGCCATTTTTTGCAACACTTTAACTGACAATTGGGCGGTCGTGCGACACTGTACCCAAACAAAATTGATGTCCTTTTTTCCCACAAATAGAGCTTGCTTTTGGTGGTATTTGATCACCTCTGCGATTTTAATTTTTTGCGCTATAAACAAAAAAAATAAATTAAAAAAATGTACTTTCTGCTATAAAATATCCCCCCCCCCCCCCCCCAAAAAAAAAAGTAAAAACACGAATTTATTCATCAATTTAGGCCAATATGTATTCTGCTACATATATTTGTTAAAAAAAAAAAAAAAAAAATCCCAATAAGCGTATATTATTATTATTATTATTATACAGGATTTATATAGCGCCAACAGTTTGCGCATCGCTTTACAACATGAAGGCAGACAGTACACTTACAATACAAATAAACACAGGAGGGCCACCAGAACCACCAGGCATGCCACCACCCTGGACCACAAGGTATGCCACACTAGACCACCAGGGAAATGACAATCAGTGACCAGGCAGCTGCCAATCAGTGCCCATCTCCAATGCCTGCCAGTGCCATCAGTGATGCCTATCAATACCATCTATCAGTGCCGCATATCAGTGCCCATCAGTGCCACTTATCAGTTCCCAGCAGTGCCGCCTATCAGTGCCACCCATCAGTACCCATCAGTGCAGCCTTTCAGTGCCCATTAGTGCCACCTATCAGTGCTGCATATCAGTGCCACTCATCAGTGCCGCCTACCAGTGCTGCCTATCAGTGCCCATTGTCAGTGCCCGTCAGTGCCACCTCATCGGTGCCACCTTATCAGTGCCCATCAGTGAAGGAGAAAACTTACTTATTTACAAAATTTTATAACAAACAAAGGAAAAACTTTTTTTTTTCTCAAAATTTTAGGTCTTTATTTATTTGTTTAGCAAAAAATAAAAAACGCAAAAGATGATCAAATACCACCAAAAGAAAGCTCTATTTGTGGGAACAAAATTATAAAAATCCTGTTTGGGTACAGTATAGCATGACTGCACAATTGTCGTTTAAACATGGACAGCTCTGAAAGCTGAAAATTGGCTTGGGCAGGAAGGGGGTGTAAGTGCCCCGGTATTGAAGTAGTTAAAGAGGCACACCAATTCTTTTGTTTATTTTAGTATTTCAGATTTCAGCTACATACAGATTTTAGTTTTTTTATGCGTTATAGAACAGTCTACACAGAAAAATGTGTGGTCATACGGAGGACACTGGAAAACTATCCAGAACTGAAATGTGGTCCTTCGTAGAGTGCAAACAACCATCAGGGAATTTTCAAGGAGCCAACACGCCTGAAATGACTTCTTAAACAACCTTTTCTGTACCTTTCCATTCCAATAACATTTCTTGGTTGAGTTCATCTTTTATGGCCACAGCTGGGAGGGAGGAACTGCTATAGATGACTTTACACAGGATGTTTTGTGTAAATACCACCCTTGCATAGGAACAATTCCCACTCCATTATCCCCTCTCAGAAGCTTTAGTAACTTTGCATCTTCTTTTATAAGAGCCAGCCTGCATTTTAGGGCTCATGCAAACTGGGCTTAAAAAATGCTGCCTGAAAACGCACCTCTGTGTTAGCCTATGGGGGAGATTTACTAAAGCTGGTGCAGCTGTGCATAGTAACCAAAATCAACTTCTAACTTCAGCTTGTTCAATTAACCACTTCAGCCAAAGAAGATTCCCCCCCCCCCTTAATGACCAGGCCATTTTTTGCGATACAACACTGTGTCGCTTTAACTGACAATTGCGCGGTCGTTCGGCGCTGTATCCAAACAAAATTTATGTCCTTTTTTTCCCCCACGAATAGAGCTTTCTTTTGGTTGTATTTGATCACCGCTGCGGTTTTTATATTTTTTTTTTTTTTTTTTTTTATTTTTTGCACTATAAAAAAAAAAAGACCTACAATTTAGAAAAAGAAAAACTATATTTTTTACTTTTGCTATAATAAATATCCCAAAATTAAAAGAAAAAAACGAATTTCTTTATCAGTTTAGGGCAATATGTATTCTTCTACATATAAAAAAATCACAACAAGCGTATATTTATTGGTTTGCGCAAATGTTATAGCGTCTACAAAATAGGGATATATTTATGGCATTTTTATTATTCATTTTTTTTTTTGCTAGTAATGGCGGTGATCAGCGATTTTATGAGGGACTGCGACATTGCGACGGACAGATCGGACACTTTTGACACTTTTTTGAGACCAGTGACATTTATACAGCGATCAGTGCTATAAAAATTCCCAGATTACTGTATAAATGACACTGGCAGGGAAGGGGTTAACACTATTGGCAATCAAGGGGTTAACTGTGTTCCCTGGGAAGTGTTTCTAACTGTGGGGAGAGTGGACCGACAGGGGGTATAGAGAGATCGCTGTTCCTGATCACTAGGAACAGACGATCACTCAGTACACCCCTTACAGAACAGGGATATGTTTGTTTACATTGACAGATCTCCGTTCTGGCTCTCTGTGGAGCAATCACGGGTGGCCGGCGGACATCAGCTCCCCCGCCGTGCAGCGGGTGCACGCCTGCTATAGCTGTTAAAGGGACCGACGTACAGCTACGGCGATTTGCGGGATTGAGCCTATCTGCCGCAGTATAATGACGGCAGCTGGTCGGCAAGCGGTTAAGGTAGGTAAACTCTAGGGAAAACTTTTTTTTTTTTTTTCATTAATTCGTTACGTTCCAATCATTTAGACACAGCATTTAGATAAGGCATTCGTTATTTTGGATAATTCGTAATTACGAATAAATTCGTATTTGTTATGTTCACTAACAGCCAAATTTAAAAAGAAATTCCAATACATATAATTTTAAAGTTAGTAATAGTTAAAGGAGTTGTAAACCCTCATTTTTTTTCACCTTAATGCATAGGATGAAAAAATACCTGGCAGTGACCAGCACTTGATTGGATAGATTGATAACAGCGCAGCCATTGGCTCCTGCTGCGGTCAATCAAATCCAATGATGGATTTGATTGCCAGTACTTGATGGATATGGACGCCAATGCTGGGCTCGTGAGCGCGCCCGCAAGGTAACCCCTCGGGAGATCTCTTCTCCCAGGAGGTTATCTGATGTGGGGAGGAGCCACGAGAGCCGCCGAGGAACCCCAGAAGTCGGTGTTCGGGGCCACTCTGTGCAAAACAAACTGCACAGTGGAGGTAAGTATGACATGTTTGTTATTTAAAATCACTTTAAGTTAAGTTATTATTAGTTAGTTATTATTTCAGATTTTCAAATTTTCTTTTTTTGGGGATTTTGGAATTTCGAATTTCTGAATTTTCAAATATTTGAAAAAATTTGTCAAACGTGTTATAGATAACCCGTTCAACTAATTTCTTGAAATTAGTTGAAAAACTATTTCGGGAACTAAACGAATTGCACATACTACTGAAACACTTTTCACGCCTAGACGTGTGTGTAAAACGTGGCTTTAGCCACATTTTTTTAAGCAGCTTTTTCCTGCCAAAGGCAAAATGTGTTCAGAGGAGAAACTCAAAAGCCCATAAGGCCTTACATTTACTGATCCTAAAATACTCTTCAGCCGTCGCCAGGCTAACCATTCACTGACAGATGATGTCACTTCTCTATAAAGACTGCAAGTGACCCAAATTTCAATTAATTGAGATTGTGTACAAAATGCCCCTAGTCGTGCAGGGAACGGAAGAAGTAAACTTGTTTTCATAGCATTTACTGCAATAATTTTTTATACATAAAGAGGTTTTATTCTCTTTGAATGTAGTGGCAGCCCATATAAGAGCTAATTCATGGAAAGTCTAAACTGACCATTCTATGCAGATAATATGTATGTGTATAGCAATCTAGGTCATAGACACTACAAATGCAATAGAGATTGCATTATTTAGCCTTAAACCTTCTCCTCAAAGCCTCCTTTGTGGCAATATTCACCTTCAATCTAAAGCTGTCTCCTACAGTACTTCCATTCTGTCACCAGATGTCCTCAGTCTTCTTGAATGATGGCCAGCATCATTCAACTTACTTCTACTGAGTCCTGGGTGTCTTGTCCCAACCCCAGCCTGTGACTGGACACTGGGGAAGCTGCACAGTGATAGGCTCATCTCTCTGTCACTCTGCTCTGTCCTCCTATCAGCATGCTTTGTGTCAGCTCTTTGTACCATTTTTTCCCCACACCCTCTGAGCTCTGCTGTACAGAGAATGCAAGAGGCTGATACAAGGTCAGATTCAGGCATTCAAAAAAAAGCGTTAAAAAATTTTTTTTAATTATGTATTACCGAATACAGAGCTGCACTGATTTGCATCCTTTATACCAACCTAGAGTTTAGATTTAAAGCAATCTTATTATGGCCTTTTCTTTCTTACATGGTTATCCTTCATATATTTTCTGCTGTTCCAACTCTTGGTCGGGGTACTGTGCCCACATTGGTTACAGTATGTATTTCTGTCGTGCAGCCTTGGATTATAGACACTGGGGTGACCAAACTGGTTGTCATTATTGGATGTCAGCATTAATATAAAAAAATGTAAGCCGCACTCCAAAACTCAGCTCTTCTTTCTGTGTTTAACCACTTTACATCCGCGCTATGGCGAATGATGGCCACAGCGCGGATCTCAATTCCCGGGAGGCCGTCATATGACGGCCTCCCCTGTGCACGCTCCCTGCGCGCGCCCTCCGATCACTGAGTCTCTGAGACTCGGGTGATCAGTTATTCGAGTAAGGGGCGGGTCCCGGCCCCTTACCATGTGATCAGCTGTCAGCCAATGACAGCTGATCACATGATGAAAACAAAAGCTCCGTGATCATTTTTTTTTTTCTCCTCACGCTGACAGCGGAGGAGAAACAAAAAAGCCAATCGCCGGTGTCTTGCCGAGTTGGTTCCCCAGGCGGATTGGTTCCTCTCTGTACTGCGCAGGCGCAGTACGAACGACTAGGCATCTTCCGGAAATTGCAGAACCGAAACAGATGCGAGTGAAGTGTACACCGCACCGCTGATTTTGTTTGTTTTAATAAAAAAAAAAGTTTAAAAAAATACACTCCTAATTGAAAGGAAAAACACCAGATAGCACTCTAAAAACACGTTTTCTATTACTCTCTTCTATATCCACAGCTAAACGATTTCTTTTTATTATCCCTTTGCCCCTTGCTTACACTAATAGACCCGCCCCTTAGTTAGACTCCCCTTGCAGAGTAGCGCGAGCGTGCGGCATCGCCTCGTACACCGACTGCGCGTGCGCGGTGTACACTTCACTTCCACCTGTTTAGCTTCGGCAATTTTCGGAAATTTCACTGCGCATGCGCAGTACAGATCTGCACTAATCCGCCGGGGGGAACCATCTCGGCAGAACACCGGCTCATTTTAAAGGGACATCGGTCCCGAAAAGTCAGAGGCAATTATGCCTCATGTAATGCCCACAAGTGTCACCTGTCGATGCCCATAAGTGCCACCTGTCAATGCCCATAAGTGCCACCTGTCAATGCCCACAAGTGCCACCTATCAATGCCCACAAAAGCTGCCAATCAGTGCCACCTAAAAGTGCTGCCTATCAGTGTAACCCAGCAGTGCCCATCACTGCCACCCATCAGTGCCCATCACGGCCACCTATCGGTGCCCGTCACTGCTGCCTCATCTGCGTACATCAATGACGGACAAAAATGACCCATTTAAAATTTTTTTATAACAAAATTTAAAAAAAAAAAAATTTTTTTTTTTTAAATTCTGTCTTTTACATTTTTTTTTAACAAAAAATAAAAATCGCAGAGGTGATCAAATACCACCAAATGTACGCTTTTTTTGGGGGAAAAAAATGATAAAAATTTCATTTGGGTACAGTGTTGTATGACCGCGCAATTGTCATTCAAAATGCGACAGCACTGAAAGCTGAAAATTGGTCTGGATAGGAGGGGGGTTTAAGTGCCCAGTAAGCAAGTGGTTAATAATTGTCGAAAAAGACTGCATAGAATAATGTCTCCACCCAAAAGCAACCTTTTTAACGCATTTTTTACCGCTGCTGGCTTGCTCACAAGGATACTATAGGGGAGGTCCTCTCCCTATTCCTTGTGAGCAAGCAAGCTAATATACCCAGGAATAGAATTCCTGAAGAAAGTAGGTTCTTTAGTAGATCTAGTGTGACTATATATAATTTCTTTATTAGTTCATAGTACAAAATTTGAAAACGTGCACAAATATGGAAAATGCCATTATCATGTTGTGGGCAAGCAAGCAGTGGTGAAACGCATCCAGGAAGGTTGGTTTCAGGTGGAGACATTATTGTAATCAGTCTTTTTTTGACAATTATTAAATACAGAAAGAAGAGCTACGTTATAGAGTGCGGCTTACATTTTTCATATTTTTGGCAAAGAGTCGCAACCAGCACCTGGTCTATCCGTGTGTGATGAAAAGAGTAATGTACACACGATCAGACATTTCGACAACAAAATCCATCAGATTTTTTCCGACGGATGTTGGCTTAAACTTGTCTTGCATGGACACGGTAGCACAAAGTTGGTCGAAAATTCCGAACGTCAAGAACGCTGTGACGTACAACACGTACAGCGAGCCGAGAAAAAGTTCACTAGCCAGTGCTGCTCTTCTGCTTGATTCCGAGCATGTGTGGCACTTTGTGCGTCGGAATTGTGTACACACAATCAGATTTTGTTGTCGGAAAATTCCGATGGAAAAAGTGCGATGGAGCCTACACACGGTCGGAATTTCCGACAAGCTCTGATCGCACATTTTCCGTTGGAAAGTCTGATCGTGTGTACAGGGCATTAGTCTTGAGCAGAGCGATGTGTTTGGGTATGTTACTGTGTCAGCATTGTTACCCTATACAAAAGATAACATGCAGGTATGGCTTCTGGCAGGATCAACAGGTATGTTTTACTATCATTCCACCCATATAATGCTGGAGGTGAGGTGGGGGAGCAGAGAGATGAGATCATCTCTCAACGCCCCCCCCCCCCCATCACTGCTGTTCTCCCTCACTACTCCAGACTTGCCTCTGAACTAATGCGCACGCCTGTGCTGCCACCACTGCAGTGATGATCTTCATCACTATGAAACTATGTGGTGACAGGTGACAATCCACATCTGGCGGCAGGCGACGTGGCAAATGACTAGCTGCATCTGATGGCAGGCGATGTGGCAAGTGACAAACTACATCTGGTGGCAAGCGGCGTGGCAAGAGGCAAAACACATCTGGTTGCAGGCGACGTGGCAATGACAAACCCCATCTGGTGGCAGGCAATGTGGCAAGTGACAAAACGCATCTGTTGGCAGGCGACATTGCTAGTGACACTCCACATATGGTGGCAAGTGACGTGGCAAGTGACATTCCACATTTGGTGGCAGGCGACGTGGCAAGGGACAAAATGCATCTGGTGACAGGTGACGTGGCAATCGATACTCCGCATCTGGTGGCAGGCGACGTGGCAAGTAAAAAAACGCATCTGGTGGCAGGTGACGTGGGAAGGGACCAACCGCATCTGGTGGCAGGCGACGTGGCAAGTGACACTTCACATCTGGTGGCAGGCGACGTGGCAAGGGACACTCCACATTTGGTGCCAGGCGACGTGGCAAGGGACAAAATGCATCTGGTGACAGGCGACGTGACAAGCCACACTCCGCATCTGGTGGCAGGCGACGTGGCAAGTAACAAACCACATCTGGTGGCAGGCGACGTGGCAAGTAACAAACCGCATATGGTGGCAGGCGACGTGGGAAGGGACAAACCGCATCTGGTGGTAGGCGACGTGGCAAGTGACACTCCACATCTGGTGGCAGGTGACGTGGCAAGAGACACTCCACATCTGGTGGCAGGCAACATGGCAAGGAACAAAATGCATCTGGTGGCAGGTGAAGTGGCAAGTGACACTCTGCATCTGGTTGCAGGCGATGTGGGAAGGGACTAACCGCTTCTGGTGGCAGGCGACGTGGCAAGTGACACTCTGCATCTGGTGGCAGGTGACGTGGCAAGTGACACTCTGCATCTGGTGGCACATTCTGCATTATGGTGAGATAGTGAGAACTATTTAATTGTATTACAATGTAATAATAGAAATACAGTAATGCGCTTCAATCATACTGACACCACAACAACCATGGTGCCGTGATGATTGAAGCGCTAACACCAGCCATTGCCCCAATTAATTGCCTGCGAAAAGCCGCATACACCGCCCTGGGCCTTGGCAAAAAGGTTGGGGACCACTGCCATAGACAACAATGCAACTGTGTTTAAATCACTAAAAACAGTGGCAATTTTTAAAAATTCTGTGTGTAAGAGGCTTAAGTGCAAGTTCACACAATCGCACCAAACTCCTGTTCAAATCACGTGATTCTTCAGCAGTGCGATTTGAGCGATTATTCTGTATGACTCAAATCACACCGAATCCGCACCAAAATTGTGCAGGACCCTTTTTTTGGGCCGCACCACATGAACACCCATGCGATCTGATTCTGCATATAGCACTGCGTTTTGCAAACAGATTTCAGGGTGTCCACCCACAGTGGTTCTCATGAATGGTGTGCGATTTGGACGCGGTGCGGAATTCGCAGCGCACAAGTGCGAACCGTTACTGAAAGAAGAGGTCACAACTGGCATCCTCCAGGTTTTTCTCAGCACATATTATCTTTAACACTTCCTATTACCATGTACCATGTTCCTGCTTGCCCTTACTGCACACCACACATAGACAATCTACAACAAGCAGTAATCTTACGCTCTTATCTCACATTCCTTCCAGCTCTTGTCTGCCTGTTTCCTCAGTTCCTGCACAGACATAAAAAGAGGTGTTAGGAAAGCAAATAGCTAAAAAAAACACAATCTGGTCTTATATTATTGCAATAATGAGAAAGACTTTAACGTACCATTCGCCCATCTTTTGAATCTACTCGCAATAACGAGTCCAAAGGAAATGAGAGGATGCTGTTCAGGTTCTGGATCTAAAAGATTACATTGAAATGCAAAATTCTCAGTTAATATTTTCAAATCATTTCCATATGCCTGATGGTGCACTTTGTAAAAGCAGCAATTAGCACATTCCCTGGGCTAAATCTGTCCTTTGCTTATAGCTGCGAACATGTTAATAGACTCCCAGTAGCCAGACAGCTGCTTGCCAACCCTGCCTGCATCTTATGATTAACATTTGGGCTTTCAGAAATGCTGATATCGGCAAAATGAGGAGAATGTGGACAGAATGTGGATTTGACAACCAGCTGCTGGGTTAGGCCAGGCAAATTCTTTTGTTAACCAAGAATTGACAGCCAGGAAGTCTGCGGAGTATGATGTGGTTAAAGATCTATGGGGTGGGGGGGCATGCTGTGCAATGAAAGAATGCATTTATAACACAACTAAAGAGAATAAAAAGTATAGGTGTACCTACCACCACAGCAGGCCACGATAGAGGCTAGAGGGCCCATTTGTGGCCTGAAGGCTTCCATTCCTATACCAGACATGAAACATGTACTGTGTGAACTGGAGGCCTGCCATCTGAACAAGGAGAGGTGGAAGTGAGGCACTAGACTTAAAATTTGTACCCAGAAAAAAGCAAAAAATAGTTGAGCCTGATGGCTTGGGATCAGCAGCTCTCCAAAAAAGCAGAGTAGGGTTGCCACCTGTCCGGGATTGCCGGTTTCGTAGATTGCCGCACAATGATTGCAGTGATCTTACGAAGATAGGTAAGTGGGAGCTGGTACCTGGTTTTGACAGGTACCATGTTTTGACTGGCGCCTGCTCTCATCCCCCCCTCAAAAGGTGCCAAATGAGGCAGCAGAGGGGGGAGGAAGCAAACAAGCGGAGCTTCCCCTTTTGGTTTGAGCTCTGCTTTAATGCAGTGTGGGGCATCATACTACATTAAACCAGTGGTCCTCAAGTACCCCCAACACAGAGCTGCATGATTCTGGCCAAAATGAGAATCACCATTTTTTTTGCTTAGAATAAAGATCACGATTCTCGCGGCGTACAATCTTTCACATTATACAAAAAAAAATTGGGCTAACTTTACTGGTTATTTTTTTTTTTTTTTATTCATTAAAGTGGTTGTAAACCCTTTTAAAAAAGACAAGACAAAGGCATAATGAGCTAGTATGTATAGCATACTAGCTCATTATGAATTACTTACTTATGAATTACTTACCTGAGATCTAAGCCCCCGCAGCGGTCCTCGTTCACCCATCCGGCGGCCGACATCTCCCAGGGGGTTACTTCCAGGTATCGCGGCTCTGGCTGTGATTGGTCACGATGATGTCACTCTCGGTAACAGAACAGTACAACTGAAGCAACGGCATGTACGTGCCGTTGCTTCAGTTTGCTTAAGTGCCTATGTCCCGTTGACGTCAGCACATGTAAATACAGGGTTTAGGAGATATCCGGTGTAGCTACAGGTAAGCCTAATTAGGGCTTGCCTGTAGTATAAAGTGGTTGTCAAGGGTTTCCAACCACTTTAAAGTATTTTTTTCCCCAAAAATTGCATTTAAAAGACCACTTCACAAATACAGTGTGACATAAAATATTGCAACAACTAACATTTTATTCTCTAGGGTCCCTTTTAAATATATATAAATATATAATTATATATATATATATATATATATATATATAATGTTTGGGGGTTCTACCAAAAAAATGATTTTAACTTGAAACCAACACATGTAAGAAAAAGGTTTAGTGTTTAAGTGGTTAAACTTTCCTCATTTACACACTGAAGTCTATTCCTTTGACAAATTGTTACAATGTTTAGACTTAGTTCCACTGCTAAAGAATGTTGTGATACTTGGCAGACTGCCCGACTTTTTTCTTCCTTTCTTTTGAGGCTGTGGCTTCAGCAGAGCAGAGAGAATTCTCTGCATAGAAAAAGAAATCAGGAAAACTTTTGTCAAAATCGAAACGGGGTAAAAATCGCGATAGCGATTCTTAAAGATTAATCGTGCAGCTCTACCCCAACAGTCCAGGTTTGCACAGGTGCTTTAAATCAGAATCAATGCCTTGGTATTTTGGACAGATATTTTATCTAAGAGAAATTCCCAAAACATGGCCTGTTGCCTGTTGGGGGTACTTGAGGATAGGGTTGATAACCACTGCATTAAACTACTGTTGGGCTCACTTGGGGTCAATTTACTAAAACTAGAGAGTGCAAGATCTGGTGCAGCTCTGCATGCAGGGCCGGTGCTACCACTAGGCAAACTAGGCAGCCGCCAGGGCGCCCTGCTGCCTAGGGCGCCAGGCCACTGGTTTTCCTACTCTCTGTGTCCTGACTCCCGCAGTAAGCAAACATTCATTGATGGGCACTGGTAGGCTGCATTGATGGGCGCTGGTGAGGGTACATTTGATGGGTGCTGGTGAGGGTACATTTGATGGGCGCTGGTGATGCTGCATTTGATGGGCGCTGGTGAGGCTGCATTTGATGGGCGCTGGTGAGGCTGCATTTGATGGGCGCTGGTGAGGCTGCATTTGATGGGCGCTGGTGAGGCTGCATTTGATGGGCGGTTTATTAAAAAGGTGAGATTTACATGGTCATGGAGAAGGAGGCGGGGTCAGCCAGGGGGGGGGGGGGCAAAATGAGGTTTCGCCTAGGGTGTCAAAAATCCTTGTACCAGCCCTGTCTGCATGGTAGTCAATCATCTTCTAACTTTAGCTTGTTCAACTAGGCTTTGGCAATAAAATCTGGAAAGCTGATTGGTTTCTGTGCAGAGCTGCACCAGAGTGTGCACTCCATAGTTTAGTAAATCAACCCCTTGATGTCATGTCTATAAAATACATTTAAAGCCCTTAAAGTGCAGGCATTTTTGAGGTGAGATTACTTTTGGGTCCAGATGGGGGTAGTGGAAGAGATGGGTCCATGAATCATTGGCTGCATTTTGCTTTCCTGTTATTTGGGACAAGAATAAAGAACTTTTTGATGTTCAGCTCTAATCACACATGGAGCAATTACCTGTGGTTAGAAATGGATGATCGGCCTGCATGTAAGCTGTTTGCGTCCAGCGGCGATCATCTGTCCAGGTAACTTCTTCATGTCCAATCACAGCCTCGGACAGCTGCGGCCACTGTCAACTGGTCATTGCTTCGCAACTATTCGCGACCACCTGAGAATCCAGCTGCAGGAATATACTGGATTCTTGCCGCAGCTGGCACAAATCGCACACGTGAATGAGGCCTTACAAGGAGATCTTGTATTCAGACATCTATTCTGAGTTAGTAACACATTCTTTTGGCATAAATCCCCTCTTTCTATTTCATTCCCTCACCCCCTAAACATCAGTACACACACTCCCACAAGTTCTCTGGGTGTTTAATTGGAGCCATATGAAGAGGAAATTATTCTGTCAGTGCTGCGATATCATATACAGTCAGAAAGGCATGGGGGGGTGGGGAACAAAAGGAAACATTTCAGAAAGAGATTAATGGAGTGAGAAGTACAGGGAGAGGTGAAGGTGGAGAGACGGTTATGTCTGAAGACCACACAAACCCTCTCACCATGTTGCTGAAGAGGGCACATAGCTCCCTGGAGAGAACGGACAAGTTCAGAAATCCGGTGGTCAGTTCATGGTTGCTTGACGATAGCTGGTTTGAGCCCAGGGACTGCAAGGCTTCCACGTAGCTCTCCTGAGCATTCACAAAAGCTAGGGGGTGAAAACACACAAAAGATGATTAACGTGACAGACAGTGACTGCACACTACATGTAGAGAAGGCCAGAAAAGGGAGAGGCGCTACGAAGTGAGTGTGCTGTTTACAGCTGGCCATAAGCATTGACTTTTTTTTTATTCAGGCTGCAGGCTAAATAGAAAGAATCTAGCAGATTCCTCCAACCACTCTACAAAGCACCAATGGACACATCTCCCAATGTGGCAGTGGCGGCCCGTCCATAGGGGGCGCCCGGGTGCCGCCCCCCCCTCCTTGCAGTTAAAAAAAAATAAAAAATAAAAAAAAAAAAAAGTTAAAAAAAAAAAAAAAAAATTTATTTAAACATGTCCCTTTAAGGGCGCCGGGCACAGTGCAGTATGCACCGCTCTATCACCAATAGATAGATTCATGCATTGCATGAATCTATCTATTGGTCACCTCTGCCGCCCCCTATTCAGGTGTCCGGCCCCTGATCGGGCGCCGGGCATCTGAATTACAGTGGGGGGGGTGTTGCTGGAAGCGCCCCTATTAGAGCTGTAAGCTCTAATAGGGGACCCTATTAGAGCGGTGTGCTCTAATAGGCTTCCCTAAGTGTAAACAGCGGGCGCACGGCCGTGCGTTCGCTGATTACACAGTATTGTGTTAGAGAAGCGAATACATCGCTTCCCTAACACAGACCCGCCTCTCAGCCAATCAGGTTGCCAGGTCTGTTACCTGTAACCTGATTGGCTGAAGTCACAGGCGCTGTGATTGGACGCTAGGCGTCCAATCATAGCAAAAGACAGGCGCGGGAGAAGAAGACCCCGGGTTAAAGAAACCAAGGATGTCCTGGCCGACTTCTTTCCACAGACGGTAGGCAAACTCTTCTTTTAGTTTTTTGCATGTTACTTATGTGTCATCAAGTCTATTGTATGGCTATTGTAGTGATATTGCTGTTCGTGGTACAGGGGAGCACGCCTTGGATGAAACACTGTATCTCCTGTACACTTCAGAAGAGGGGCCCGGGAACCTGCAGACAGCTGAACTGCCTTCTGACACTTGTGGATCTCCTTGCAGCTGCCAACTTTCTCCCTCAGGCAGCTCTGCAGGGGCAGGGATCAGTTCTACATACTGGCAAGTGGTAAAGTGAGCTGCAGTCTCAGTCTGCCTGTGTCTCTGTCGGGTCCTGAAACTCCCACTCGTCAATATTATCTCTGGTCAGTGTGAGCAGGAAGTTTGCTTCTCCTCCTCAGTACTGACCTCTGATCTCCCTCCCTCCAGATCGTGCTCTCACTGCTCTGTGTTCACTGAACTCCAGGGTTTGGATGGAGCAGTGCTTCTGCTGGAGGGGGTGAGTGTGTGGTGTGTGGTGTGTGTGTGGGAGGGGGAGGGGGGGGGGGGGGGTTGCTGCTGGAAAAAGTCACAAAACTTTATGATTTTGGAGAGAGGTGACTATGAAGCCAGCCTAGAACTGCAGATAGCTGTCAATGCAGTGCTGAGCAAGAAGCCAGTGGACACATCTCTCTCTCCAGCTGCCAGGAATCTCTGCCCAGCCATTTCTATATACCATCCCCTCCAATTAGAGGGGCACAGTGGCAGCGTTTGATGGGCACAGTGGCAGCGTTTGATGGGCACAGTGGCAGCGTTTGATGGGCACAGTGGCAGCGTTTAATGGGCACAGTGGCAGCGTTTGATGGCACAGTGAGGCTGTTTGTTTGCGCCCCCCCAAAAATTTTGAGCACCAGCCGCCACTGCAATGTGGCTATTGCATTTTGACAAGTGGCCCAGCTGCATAAAACTGGACGCAGTGAATGTTTGGCTACGTCCATCAAGGGATATCGGGCAGGAGGTGGCTGACAGGGCCAACCACTGATCAAATTTCAGCCGGTTTATCAGGAGCTATCCAAAATTCAAACAGTATATGGCCAGTCTAAAGTGATTGTAAGGCCCCTTTCACACTGGGGCGGTTTTCAGGCGGTACAGCGCTAAAAAATAGCGACTGTACACCGCCTGAAAAAAACGGCCCTATTCACTCCAGTGTGAAAGCCGGCGGGCTTTCACACTGGAGCGGTGCGCTAGCAGGACGGTAAAAAAAGTCCTGCTAGCAGCATCTTTGGAGCAGTATAGGAGCGGTGTATTAACCGCTCCTATACTGCTCCTACCCATTGATTTCAATGGGACACCGCGGTAATACCGCAGGGATTTTAACCCTTTTTCGGCCGCTCGCGGGGGTAAAACCGTCCCGCGAGTGGCCGAATACCGCGGCTAAACCGACGATAAAGCAGCGCTAAATATAGCGATGCTTTACCGTCGCGCGGCTCCCGCCCCATTGTGAAAGGGGCCTAAGGGTTAGTTTTTTTTTTATTATTTAAAATAACAAACATATCATACTTACCTTCACTGTGCAGCTCGTTTTGCACAGAGTGGTCCCGAACCTGCTCTTCTGGGGTCCCCAATGGCGTCTCTCACGGGACCTCCCTGCATCAGATAACCCCCTCGGGGAAACGTTTCCCCGAGGGGGTTACCTTGCGGGCGCGCTCCCGAGTCCAGCATTCGGCCGAATAGCTGCCGAATGTATGACTCGGCCCTGCCCCCTGGCGCCATTGGATTTGATTGACAGCAGTGGCTGCACTGCTATCAATCAGGACACGAGACACCGGCCGGAGCTCAGGTAAGTATAAGGGGGGCTCGGGAGCGCTGCTGTATTGAATTTTTTTTTCACTTTAATGCATAGAATGCATTAAGGTGAAAAACAGCGAAGGTTTACAACTCCTTTAACTTACCTCCCTATCCCTCCTCTGCTGATCTTGCATTCTAAGGCCTCATTCACACAGGCAGTGACAAACCTGCGATTGTATGCATTTATTGGGCATTTCTAAATGCATATAAATGTACATATTGAATTTTAAGGTATAATTTCCCTTTCGGATTATGAAAGTATCAAAAAAAATAAAAGTTCACATGATCTGTTTTAGCATTCAGGCTGGTGTCTGTTCTGTGTCAGTAGTGGTGGGCAGTGCCTTGCGTTGTTACATTGCTCTGTTTATCCTTTTTTTTTTCTCTTTTTTTTCTTAGGGCCGGTTCACACCACAATTTCTGCATTCCGGATGCATTTCTGCTTGAACATTTTTGATGAATTCTGGTGCATTTTTTCCCACCTTTTTGCAGAAGTGTACCATACAGAAAAAATGCAGCAAGTTCCACTTTTGTTGACTGCACTGGAACGCACTGTGCTGGGGTGAAATAGGGTCATTGGAATACATGGAATACAACGTGCATGGTTTTTTGATGCAGAGTAAAGCGAAATGACACTGTATCTGAGCACCACAAACCAAAAATAATTCATTTTTTATATTCAAAGCAAACGCTCCCATCATGTCTCCATGATTTTTGTTTTTGAAATTTTTGAGAAATCACCCCCCTAGCATTCCTGGCCATGGTCATCCCGAGTTAGGGCAAATAATTAATGTAGCATTTACTTAAAGGAATCCATCTGCCCTTAGCTCAGTCATGCATGCAGGGGAGTGTGCTTTGATGAAAAAAACCCTCCTCCCTCCTCCTGAAGACTCCTGGGATGTATGACATAATTTGCCTAGGCAAGAAACCAGGAAGTAACTGAAGAAATAAAAATAAAAACGTATAAAACAAGTAAATATGACATACTTTCCTATCTATTTACTAATGTAAGCAGCATAAAACATGATCAATGTTGAGTGGGAAAGTGAAGTTCCACTTTAAAAACATACTGGACTGCTAGTGTGAACCAGTTTGAACTTTATTGAAATGTCTAATGCCCCATACACACGGTCGGACATTCCGACGGCAAAATCAGTCAGATTTTTTCTGAAGGTATTTGTCCGAAACTTGTCTTGCATACATACGGGCGCACAAAGTTGTCAGAATTTCTAATCGTTCGGAACAAGGTGACGTACAAAACGTACGACGGGACTACGAAGAGGCCAGTAGCCAATAGCTTTCGTCTCCAAATTTATTCTGAGCATGCGTGGCACTTTGTGCGTCGGAATTCTGTACACACGATCGGAATTTTTCCGAACGGATGTTGTTGTCGGAAATTTTTAGAACCAGCTCTCAAACTTTTTCCGTCGGAAATTCCGACGGAAAAAGTCCGATAGAGCCCACACACGATCGGATTTTCTGACAACATAATCCGATCTGACTTTTTCCGTCGGATTGTCCGACCGTGTGTACAGAGCATTAGGGAAATTTAAATCACAGAAAAATGGAATGTGACTTCAGGTGGGCACAATGCACTGCATAAAAATCTGTCTGCAGCTTTGCAGTGTAAACAGGGCTCATACAATTGTAGCCAGTCCTTTCTAGAACTTTAGGCCTGATTCATACCTACTGTATGCATTTTTCGTGCATTTTTAGTTTAGTTCTTTTTGCATTTTGCAGATTTGCACTACAGAACATGTTCTATAGGAAACCATTTAAAATGAACTGTAGGGGGGCGTGGCCTGGTGCATGGAGAGGTGAGACGTGCCTGCACACAGCTCCCGGCTCCCTCGGCTCCACGGACCTCATAACGGCCAGTAAACCGGCCACAAAGCATCCTCATGGGGAAAGATAAGCCCAAGGCACCTAAGGGCAGCGGTGGACATCGCCCAGGAGGGGATTTAGAGGACTATTTCAGCCGTGGAAGATCATCCTCACAGCGCCGGCCGGAATCCAAGATGGCGCCGGCCCCTCCATCCCCAGCGCGCTCTGAATCAGCTCTGCAGTCCCAGGTGAGCTCACACAGCCTGCTCTTACACCCTGAGGACACTGATTTCTCCCCCAGACTGACCAGAAGCCGCTCCAATGTCTCCCTAGGATCAGGGGAAGGGTGGGACATGGAAGCACAGATCAGATCCCTGCACAGCTACATGAGGTCTCTACCCACTAAGGCTGACTTTGAACACTGTGTACACAGGATTGAAAAGACATATAAGAAAGAGATCTCTGACCTAAGGAAGGATGTGGGGGCACGCTTTGATGATGTTGAACACACAGTAGAAGGCCTCCGGGACACGGTACAGTCACATGACAGGATTCTCAACACCCACACGATCATGCTACAGCAACTCTCATACCAGCAGGACGACCTCGAAAATCGCAGTCGCCGCAACAACATACGCATACGGGGGATACCCGAGACGGTGGACCCCAAGAATTTACCCGCGGCTGTGACGGCCATTTTTAACCAAATACTTCAACGCCCCAAAGACGACCCGATCGAATTGGACCGTGTGCACCGTACCTTGGGCCCTCACACCCCTGACCCCACCTTTGTGCGCGACACCCTATGTCGCATCCACTTTTACAAAGTTAAGGAGGACATCATGAGGGCCGCCAGCACACAGCAGTCAATCCTCTTTAACGGCACACCCGTCATGCTTCTCCCAGATCTCTCCCGCCAAACACTGGCCATGCGGAAATCACTGAGGCCCCTCACGCAACTCCTGCAAGCAAGGCAAATTAAATACCAGTGGCGTTTCCCATTCCACCTCCGAGTCCGCCACGAAGGTAAAGTCGCGATATTCCGCACGCTGGGTGACCTGCCGGCATTCCTCAGCACTCTTGAACTACCTCAAGTCGCACTACCCGACTGGCTGTTTGCACCGACTACCCCAGGCCTACCCTACATCCCACATTGGCAGAAGCAAGGTCGCAGACGCACACCTCGGTCTCCACAGCACCAGGACCCCAATGACTGAAACAATCCAGTGGGCCGCCTCGGGCCTGTTGTCCTCCTCTTTTTTGCTCCCCACCTCTGGGGTTCTTCCCCCTGTGATATGCTTAGACCCATATGGGTCAGAAATCTCAACCTCTAACTAACCCTCCTTTTCCTACAGGTTTGATATATACTTTACATGTTTTCTTTCCATGTACCCCCTCCCCCCCCACTCCGACAATCGGAGTGCAGCATGGGGACTTTCTCCTCTACCAATGCACAGGTTCCAGGACTTGTCCTTGCACCCCATCGCTTGCTACAAATCCCCCTGTGTTGTGTTGTCCTCACCGAAACTTTACAGTTACTGTTATGCTCAGCCAGTTCCTTGCATAAGGCCCGATGCACACCCATACCCCCGTGCAACATAAATGTGATGCCTCTTTCCTGGTCTTTTTTTTTTGTTTTTCTCTTGTTTTATTAAGCCGGTTTACTGATGTACTTTTTTGAAGACCACTATGATAACCTTGATTAAGAAGATGTTTTGTACAACTCTCAGGTCACAATTGATACTGCTCCATATGTGGAGCCGAGGCGAAGGGAGCTGCCCTGCTCTGTGGTCTCGCTTTGCACCCCCCCCCTTTTTTTGGGTTTTTTGTTTATCTATCACCCCTCAGTGATCCAACAGACACTGAGGAGCGAACTGACATGTGCCTTTATAAAAGGCCTTTTTCTTTTTCGTTACCTGCCTTTTGGAGCCACCTAGTGGCCTTTTTTGTTTTTGTTTCTTTTTTGGTTACTCCTTTTTCCTGCCTGATCCATTGGGCCCATCTCCCACGATTGGCTCGCAACAGTTATGAGTTACTCGCTCCCCTGGTTATTATAGTGGGAGAAAGCGGCCATGTCTATGACTGCTGGTATCTTCTGCATGAGATTACTTTTCTACCTTCTCTATTCCTTCTCGCTTTTCTTTTCTCCTCATCTTCTCTTTACCTGTACCTTCCTACCCTCCCTTCCCTCCCTTACCCTCCTTCAACAAGAACTAACTCCCGCCCCCTGCCCCCACAAAATTTAATCACAACGCCACCTATCAAAGTGATCCTGAACCTCACTCTCATAACTTCCCATGGCTAACGACGGTTCAATAACTTTTGCCTCCTTTAACTGCAGAGGCTTTAACACACCCGAGAAGCGGAGCCAGACACTCTACCATTTCCATAAAAAACGCATTAAAATTTTGCTCCTCCAGGAAACGCATTTTCGTGCAGGAGCAACCCCAGCCATACGCAATAGGTACTACTCGCAATGGTTCCATAGTGTCAACCCCCAATCCAAATCTAAAGGAGTGTCTGTTGCCTTCCATAAGTCTTTTAACCCGGAGGTTCTGGATTCTCTTATAGATGACTCTGGTCGCTACATATTTTTGAAACTGAAACTAAACGATTTTCTCTTTACAGTGGCTAATATCTATGTGCCTAATGCGGGCCAGGCTCGGTTCCTCTCAACGGTCCTCACCAGACTATCCTCCTTTGGAGGGACAGCTCTCGTCATCGGAGGCGATCTCAATGTAGCCCTATCCCCACCCGCAGACACATCCTCCGGTAAGTCCTCTGTTCCATACTCCACCTTGACACGCATCAAATCACTATTTCATTCATCCCATCTGGTGGATGCCTGGCGAATCCAGCACCCCACAGATAGGGATTACAGTTACTTCTCAGTGGCACACAACTCTTACAGCAGGTTAGACCATTTCCTCATCTCACAATCACTGCTTGACACACCTCTACAGACCTCGATAGGTTCCATACTATGGTCCGATCATGCCCCCGTCTATTTGACTCTGGTTCGCCCCCCGCTACCCGCCGGGGGGCTAACTGGAGACTTAATGACAATTTGCTACGAGACACTGTATGTGCAGCGGATGTCTCCACAGCCATTAGGAACTTTATAGGAGACCACGCATCTGACACGACCTCCCCACTGAACCAATGGGACACACTTAAATGTGTGCTACGGGGCACCCTCATACAGCACGGATCCCGCCTTAAGAAGGCCAGAGCTCACGACATACGCAAACTCCTCACCACGATAGCAGAACTTGAACCCCTCCACAAGCGGGACCTGGACCCTGCCATATATGTCCAGCTCTCTAATGCCCGCAGGGATTTACTCCAGCTCCTCGATGCGCACTCCTTAATTGCCAGAGACAAAGCACGAAACCACTTTTACTCACTAGCAAATAAATGTGGTAAACACCTGGCTAGAATCATTCACCCTAGACCCCCATGGCATTCTATTCCTTTTATCGTTCAACCGGACCAAACGAAAACATTTAACACCTCAGGGATATCTGCATCCTTCAGGCAATACTACTCACAACTATATAATCTCCCTCGCACAGTCCCTAACGCTCGGTCCCCCCTTCCCAACGACCCTATGCAAGACTACATCCTAGAGACAGCCCTGCCCACTGTTGACGAGACAGACGCGACGGCTCTTGACGAGCCCCTGGACACCTCTGAATTCCTGCAGGCCATCAAAGATCTTAAAGTAGGCAAATGCCCGGGCCCCGACGGCTTTACACCCCGATTCTACAAAACCTTTGCCCCACAACTTGCACCACTACTAACAAAGGCCTTTAACTCAGTGGAGAGCTCCAACCTTCCCTCGAAAGATTCCCTAACTGCCAACATCTCCATTATCCCTAAACCAGGTAAAGACCCTTCCCAATGCAGCAGTTATCGGCCCATCTCTCTACTCAACATAGATATCAAACTATTCGCAAAAGTTCTAGCCACCCGTCTATCCCCCATACTACCCAAAATCATCCATAACGACCAAGTGGGGTTTGTCCCCGGAAGAGAGGCAAGGGACAACACCACCAAAACGATACACCTTATCTCCCTGATACAACGTAAAGGTCTAAAAGCTTGCCTATTATCCTTCGACGCTGAAAAGGCCTTCGATAGGGTCAGCTGGAGGTTTCTGCAGCTGTCCCTAGCTCAACTCGGTCTCGGGGTCCCCTTTATTTCTAAAGTCATGTCCCTATACTCCAGCCCCTCAGCTACGGTCCTAGTCAACGGCACCACATCAGCTCCCTTTAACATTACCAATGGCACCAGGCAGGGCTGTCCCCTATCTCCCCTCCTTTTTGTCATAGTAATCGAACATCTGGCCTGCGCCATACGTCAAAACCCCTCCATTCTCGGTATTCAAACCCCATCTGCCCACCACAAACTCTCCTTATATGCAGACGATCTCCTAGTCTATATCCAAAACCCACATACCTCTCTACCGTCCCTTCTCCGAGAATTCCAACGTTTTGGCACCCATAGCAACTTCAAGGTCAACATAACTAAGACAGAAGCACTCAACATTTCCCTCACCCCATCCACCCTATCCCTCCTGAAATCCAATTTCTCTTTCCGTTGGCAGGACAAAGGGATCTCTTACCTGGGAATCATTATACCCTCAAACCTAACCAACTTGTTCTCCCTAAACTATATCCCCCTACTCTCCCGCATACGAAAAGACCTAGAGGAATGGGGAGGATCCCCTCTGCCATGGTTCGGCAGGATTAACACCCTAAAGATGGACACCCTACCCAAACTCCTGTACCTATTCCAAACGGTTCCCATCCACGTCCCCAAATCCTATTTCACCTCCCTACGCTCGCTAGCCATTAGATTCATGTGGAGCCGGGGACTCCCCAGAGTTAAATTTAAACTACTCACGCTTCCAAAGACATTAGGAGGTACAGGCCTCCCTGACTTCGAGACCTACCATAAGGCCACTCTTATGGCCCGCACACTAGAATGGTTCCCCCGTCCTTTCTGCAAGGCCTCGGTGACAGTTGAACAAGACCTCTCCCCTGTAGACCTCCGGGCCCTACTATGGGGCTACAAACAAGAGTACACTCGTCTGACATCCCTATCACCACTGACCCTAGCCTCTCTGCAACTATGGTATAAGAAAGGACTCAACACTATCCTTTCCTCCGACCCAAGCCCCCTGACATCCCTTTTTGACCACCCCGCACTCCCACAAGGAATAGGGGCAACCACCATAGGGTCCTTCAAACGCTCTGAGTGGCCACTAGCCCGTACATTTGTACACTCATCACAAGGGACCCCGGTAACTCCAGCAGGCCCCGGAGACTGGCTCACAACCTTACACATGTCTACGTTTACCAAACACCTATATTCCTCCTCTCAAATACACCGCAAGCTCACCAGTTTTGAGGAGATATGTTCGCTCCAAGAAACTCCCAAACACCTCCTTTCCTCTTTATATAACCTACTATTGACCCTAACACATGATCAACTCCCGCACTATACCAGGATGTGGTCTGCGGATCTGGGTGAAGACATCTCTGCGCCGGAATGGCAAACATCTTTTTATTTTACGCACAAATCTACCATCTCTTGCTACTCCCAGGAAAAGAATTACAAGCTCCTGTCCAGATGGTATAGGGACCCTGCAACCCTGCACAAAATCTTCCCATCAGCTCCGCCCACCTGTTGGCGCTGTGAAACCTCTATTGGAACTTATATGCATATCTGGTGGGACTGTGAGAGGATCCGACCCTTCTGGACGCAGGTATTTGAATGTTATAATCTCGTGGCTGATAGACCAGTTCCTATCTCCCCGAAAATTGCGCTACTCTCTATATTGCCCGGGTCTTTAAAGTCGCAGAAGCAAAGATTGCTCCGTTTCTTTATGTCCTCTGCTAGGCAACTGATACCCGCTTACTGGAAGACAAAGAACACCCCTCCACTGTCACGGTGGGTATCGATTATGAATGACACCATGAGAATGGAGGAGTTGCTGGCTCTAGATAATGATACATACACCAAATTTATTGCTCAATGGTCAATATGGCTCCGCTTCTCTTCCTCTGATACCCTGCTGAACAAAACCGCGGACATATAGGGACATACTAGATCCCCTCTTACCCTACCCTCCCTGGACATATCTGTGATCCTCCCCTTACCCCTGCCTCCCCCCTCCCTACCTTCCTGCCCACCCCCCCATCTCTTCTCTACTTTACTCTATTCTTTTCTCTCTGCTCCTCCTATCTTTCTTTCTCCACGTTACTTACTGTATATTGTTACATATAGTGACTCATGAACTGCTTTCGCTAGCACTACCTCCTGGACCAGAGAACAGGTTCTCTTCCCCACCCCCCGAGCATGTGGGCGGAGGTCGGCTGTGGACGATAGTCGTTGGTTGGCCTTCCGCAATTATCCTTCGGTTACCGTTCTTTGTATACAATTACCTCATGTTGTTCACTGTTTTACTGTTTTCCTTTTGTGAAATACCAATAAAATATTTTCAACACTAAAATGAACTGTAGTGAAAATCTGCAAAAAGCACTAAAAATGCTTAAGTGTGAATGAGGCCTTAGGACATGTTCACCTTTTGTGCGGTGACTGCCATTTTTAAGCATGTGATCAACATCAGTTATCGCAAAGACAAATAGAAAACAAAAAAACATAGAAATCCAGATTGTACTTTCTTCTGGATTTTACCCTCATAGTGTGGATGGGCCCCATAAAGCACTGCTGACTGCAATTGTCCAGCAGACTCATAATAGCCCCTGGGAATTGTCCCACACCCGTGCAGCAGCAGCTGGATGAAGATAGAACTCAAAAGTGAATAGGATTTAGGAATTAACAAGAAGAAAGGGAGAAAGATGTTAAATGTTAAAGGGCCAGATCACCCAATACTCATATTTCAGTTTTTGGTGGCTGCTGAAGAGATAACCAGACTCACCGTTTATTTTACCTGATGGAACTCTGTAGCTCCACTTGAGTTCCTGGGTCTGTACACCTACTGTGGTCATTATGAGGGGTTCCCACTTTGATCTTTTTTTTTTTGCTTATTACATATTACAGAAAATAAAACAGGAGGATATGAAACAAAGGTTGTCAGTAATACTAAAACCCCCAAGGTGGCTAAGGACAGGTTTGGATTTATGGCAGGAAGGTCTTACTGTTGGAATGTCCAAGACATCATAAAAGAAGTCATGGTTCCATTCTACCACCTCACCACTTATGACTTAGCCCCCGTACACACGGTCGGAAATTCCAACAGAAAATCGGACCATGTTGTCGGAAAATCCGCCCGTGTGTGGGCTCCATCTGACTTTTTCTGTCGGAATTTCCGATGGAAAAAATTTGAGATCCTGCTCTCAAATTTTCCGACAACAAAATCCGATCGGACTTTTTCCGATCGTGTGTAGAGAATTCCAACGGACAAAGTGCCACACATGCTCAGATCAAATTACGAGACCAAAGCTATTGGCTACTAGCCTCTACGTAGTTCCGTCCTACGCAACGAACGTCACCACGTTCAGAATGATCGGATTTTCCGACAACTTTGTCCGACCGTGTGTATGCAACAGGAAAAAATCTGACGGATTTTGTGGTCGGAATTTCCGACCGTGTATGGAGGCTAATATGTATCTTATGGACAGACTGATTCTTCAAATCAAATTTACCTTAGATTGTAAGCTCCTTGAGGGTAGGGCCGGATGTGAATGTACAATGTATATGTAAAGCGCTGCGTAAATTGATGGCGCTATATAAGTACCTTAAATAATAATAATAATAACACTCCTAAAATATACACATTAAGCTAACTTGGCCGTAAAACAGTAAGTCCTTTGCACACGGGGCTGTTCAGCTGCTGTGTGTCCCTCCTGGTGTTTCAATGCGCCCGGGAGGGACAAGTGCAGCGTCCGGCCCCACTGCTTGTGACCGATCAGAGTCAACTGCAAGCTACTGCTGGACAAAGCTGAACACTGAACCCTGTACCAAGTGGTAGTCCATTTTAAAACCCTATGCATTCAAGAATGAATGTCCTAAATGCTGAAGACCTACATTCCAGGCATTTGGCCCTGAACGCATAGGGCCATAGTACAGTGTTCATCCAGCTGCAGCCTGCCATAGACTTTGACAGACTGTAGGCATTGGGGTTGGACGTTGTACCTGTCCCTATTGGGTGCATTAAAACCTCAGGAAGGACGCACAGCAGCTAGACAGTCTCATGTGCAAGCGGCCTTTAACACACTCACATATATATAGTGAGAGCCATGCCATCAATGTTCATTTCCAAAGGTACCATAACCCAGGCCATCCTTATTAATTTTTCCCTTGTTTGATCCCACCTCTAACTACAACTACGACTATTTATTAAAGCTGAGCGCAAAGGCAAGGCATATTGCAGCTGTGCTGAATGTTTCAAAGTTGAAGCTGAGAAATACGCTCGCTACACCATCCTAGGACAGCTTGAACCTTCCTCTAAGTATCTGATACTCACAGAGACCTGCTGTATAGATGGATCGTACGCTCTTCCGGATTGTACCCAAAACTTGGAGATCCGATTCTAAACTCTACAAAGAAAAATAAAACACGACAGGATTACAAAGAGGGGTAGTGCAAAAGGAACAGTCACAATAACGCTTTCAATTTATTTACTAATTATAGGTACAGGCATACCCCACTTTTAAGTACACAATGGGGTTTATTTACTAAAGCTGGAAAGTGCAAAATCAGGCTCACTGCTGCATAGAAACCAATGAGCTTCCAGGTTTTATTACCAAAGCTTAATTGAACAAGCTGGGGTTAGAAGCTCATTGGTTTCTATGCAGAAGTGAGCCTGATTTTGCCCTTTCCAGCTTTAGTAAATAAACCCTATTGTGTACTTAAAAGTGGGGTATGCCTGTACTTATATAGCGCCATCAATTTACGCAGTGTTTTACATGTACATTGTTCATTCACATCAGTCCCTTACCCCATGGAGCTTACAATCTAAGGTCTCTAACTCACATACATATACATACTAGGGCCAATTTAGACAGGAGCCAATTAACCACTTAAGGACCGCCCACCGCATATATACTGCATATATACTGCGGCAGGGCGGCCCTATTGATTAAAATGACTTAGCCGTACCGACGAGACCACCTGGCGTGGAGACAGACTGTCACAGTGACTTAGGAGGGGACGTGTCAATGAGGTGTCATCATCATCTGTGCTGCTGCACTCTGTTGTCAGTGTCACTGTGAGAGTCAATTTGATGTGTTTGTGCCTGTCCATTATAATTTCCTCCTGAGTCCTGTCCCTGAGCTACTTACTTACTATATAGAAAATAAAATAAGAAATATGTTTTTTTCCTTAATATCTACCTTAAATCACATTGCTAACTGCATATTGTACTTGTTTGTAGCCCAAAATATTGACATTTGCACTTAAACACGTGTAACATCTGTAATTTTGTAACTTTTGGAAATGCCAGTAAAAACTTGTGTCAGTAAATGTATGTTGTGTCAGTAAATTTCAGCCTGGTAAGTTGGCGACACTGCTCTGTCTCAAAATGAAAAGTGCCCACCTGCAAGTAAATACTTATCTTTCCCATTACCCGTGCAACTGAACACCACTCTGATCCAGAGAAATCCCCAGCTAAAGTATTCTGCAGAAACCAACACTTTTAGTGGTGTTGATCTTCTGGTCCCCCACAGCACACATTGGTTCCTCCTGCCAACCTGTAAGTCACTACCATGTACCCTAGTGACATTGATGTCCACGGGAAGAATCACTGAATGCTGTAGAGGAGCAGGAGATCTATACCCCCAGTCTTCTAGAATAGAAAGAAAAATTCTGGAACTAGTTAGTCTCTTAGAGCAGTCAGCTAACAATTTTAAAAATACCACTGAAAAGGTTGTTAGATCTAACTATATATGTGCATGTGGTCATACAGCAGAGTTCACTGCCCCCTGCACAATTCTGACGTTCACCACATTAAACATACATGGACAATGCTTTGAAACACTTCTTTCCGTTTCCAAATCCTGGGTCATCAACTGGTCTGGCCATTCAACCTAACCATCACATATCCATGTATATGCCAGATTACACACAAACACTAAAGCCAAATATCTGGATCAAAAGAAACCATTCAAAGACCACAAGTATTGAGAGTCAGGGTCGATGCCCAACCACCTCGACCACTTGTTATTCGATAACTGAGCTGGAAAAAAAAAAAACTGTCTTTGTACTGCCCCCTTTTATATTAGAGATTTACAAATAAGAATTCATTATAATTTATTAATGTATAGCGCACCCTATCTCAACCTTTTTACCCCGAAGGAGTCCTTAAAATAATATTTAGATTTCAAAGAACCCCTACTAAAATACATTTTTTGGGTTTCCTTTTGAAATAAATGCCCCTTACATTGGTGCTCAGTGGGAATAATGTCCCCCTTATTTTAGTGGTCAGTGGAAAGAATCCTCCTCTTACATTGGTGGTTAGTGAAAAGAATCCTCCCCTTTGTTTTGGTGGTCAGTGAGAAGAATCACCCCCTTTACAATGGTGATCAGTGTAAAGATTCCTCCCCCTTACATTGGTGGTTAGTGGGAAGAATGCCCCCTACAGTGGTGGTCAGTGGGAAGAAAGCTCACTTACATTGCAGGTCGCTAAGAATAATGCCCCTCATATCAGCGATCAGTGGGAAGAATGTTCCTTAAATTGGTGGTTAGTAGGAAGAATGCCCTTTACATTGGTGGTCAGTGAGAAGAATGTCCTTTACATTGGTGGTAAGTGAGAAGAACGCCCCCTTACATTGGAGGTCAGTGGGAAGATTGCCCTTTTACATTGAAGGTCAGTGGTAGGAGTGCCTCCTTACAGTGGAGGTCAGTGGGAAGATTGTCCCCTTACATTGAAGGTCAGTGCTTAGATTGCCAACTTACATTGAAGGTCAGTCGGAAGATTTCCCCACTACATTGAAGGTCAGTGGGAAGACTGCCTCCTTACACTGGAGATCAGTGGGAAGACTGCCCCCTAAGATTGAAGATCAGTGGTAAGATTGCCTCCTTACATTGAAGGTTAGTGTGGAAGATTGCCTCCTTACATTGAAGGTCAGTAGGAAGATTGCCTCCTTACATTGAAGGTCAGTGGGAAAATTGCCCCCTTAGATTGAAGATCAGTGGTAAAATTAACCCCTTACATTGAAGGTCAGTGGGAAGATTGCCTCCTTACATTGAAGGTCAGTAGGAAGATTGCCTCCTAACATTGAAGGTCAGTAGGAAGATTGCCTCCTTACATTGAAGGTCAGTGGGAAAATTGCCCCCTTACATTGAAGGTCAGTGGGAAGATTGCCCCTTTACATTGGAGGTTGGAAAGAAGATTGTCCCCTTACATTGGAGGACGGTGGGAAGATTGCCCCCTTACTTTGAAGGTCAGTGGGAAAATCGCCTCCTTATATTGAAGGTCAGTGGAAAGATTGCCCCCTTACTTTGGTGATCGGTGTGAAGATTGCCCACTTACTTTGGTGGTCAGTGGCAAGAATGCCCCTTACATTGGTATTCAGTGGGAAGAATTCCCCCCTTACATTAGTGGTCAGAATGCCCCCCCCCCCCCCCCCCCCGTCTCTGCCAAGTGGCACTGGACCCAAACCTATGCAGGTACCATCAGGTGGAAGTTAATCAGTCACAGCTCAAAAAAAAACAAAAAAACCTCTGAAGGAACCCTAGAGTTCCACTAAACCTTGGTCGAGAATACCCTGGTATAGGGCATTATTAAACCTGCTGTAACTACTACTAACACATTTAAATGTATCTGTCACTGCATTTGACTGCACTGTAAACTGCTTTACAGATATCATGAAAATCGCATTTCGCATATTATGGGGCCCAGTCACTGAACGCCACTGGGGCCCCTCTAATTACTCACTAGATCCCACTGTTTCTGTCACGAGATGCTCCCCACCATGCTACTTGCATTTTCTCTCCGTCTTACTCGGCCAGGTAGCAGAAATGACAAGGAAGCACAGGCAGAGATGGCCAATAAATTATTATCATAGTGCAGTAACATGGGCATACTGTAAGTCCACAACTGAGGGGTCTGGTGGTAATTTTGGTCTGCAACTCAGTGATATAAAACGCTCTTCAGAGAAAATAATGGGGAGCAATTCTGGCAATCCACAAAGTCCTACAAATAGCACTGCATCAGCAAACCAATTAAAAAATTACTTTATATATTATAGGTATTTAGTTTACAGTATATAGCACAATCAAACTGTACAGAGAACATGTTTCAAATAATGTACAGTATATAACAAACAATATGCAAATACAAATCTTGAAGAATGCAATAATAATAAAAAAAACTAACCAGAGATGGACTTGGGTTTTTATCTCAATCTTTTTTTCCCTCATTTTTTGGAATACTTTATTCTCTTGCAATTCCCCTCTTTGATCATCTTTGCTCTTTGAAATACCTTTTGAAAGTGCTGCCATCACACCAGAATGAACAAAAAACATACATGCAGGATTTTTTCCAACCCAGCGTACCCCAACGCCAGCAGGGCTGGATTTTTATCTCAGGAGCCTATAGGGAGAGAATTCTGACGCGCCCCCAATCCCATAACAATCCACCCCCCCCCCTCCTATCCTGGCCCCATCCACCACCCCGATCCCATCCCGGCTCCATCCACCACCCCGATCCAATCCCTGCTCCAACCATCCCTCTGATCCCATCCCTGCTCAATCCACCACCCGATCCCATCCCTACTCCAACCATCCCTCCGATCCCATCTCAGCTCCATCCACCACCCCAATCCAATCCCTGCTCCAACCATCCCTCTGATCCCATCCCGGCTCCATCCACCACCCGATCCAATTCCTGCTCCAACCTTCCCTCTGATCCCTTCCCGGCTCCATCCACCACCCCGATCCAATCCCTGCTCCAACCATCCCTCCGATCCCATCCCGGCTCCATCCACCACCCCGATCCCATCCCTACTCCAACCATCCCTCCGATCCCATCTCAGCTCCATCCACCACCCCAATCCAATCCCTGCTCCAACCATCCCTCTGATCCCATATCAGCTCCATCCACCACCCCAATCCCATCCCTGCTCCAACCATCCCTTAGATCCCATCCCGGCTCCATCCACCACCCTGATCCCATCCCGGCTCCATCCATCACCCTGATCTTATCCCAGCTCCATCCATCACCCTGATCCCATCCTGGCTCCATCTATCACCCCAATCCCATCCCGGCTCCATCCACTACCCCGGTCCCATCCCAGGTCCATCCATCACCGCAATCCCATCCCAGCTCCATCCATCACCCTGATCCCATCCTGGCTCCATTCATCACCCCAATCCCATCCTGGCTCCATCCATCCCCTGGTCCCATCTCAGCTCCTCTGCAGCTCCCTGCTTTGTCCAGCCCACATGTAGGGAGAGGATTTGGTTACGTCTAGCGGGGGGGGGCAGCACACAGCTCAGACAGGACACTCCACTAGTTCCATCACGGTCTGGTCCTCGGAACACATTGGGCAGTGTGCAGGGGATGTGATCGTAGCACTGCCACTGTCCCGGAGGGATTATCGGGTGATATGCGGCATGGACCCGGTACTAGATGGAGAACAGCAAGGAAATCGATTCCAGGGGTGTAGAGCTGTGAGCACAGGACACCACCCAACACAAGATGAGTCCCTAATATACTGCACCAATCCGCACTGAAATGTATCCACTCCTCACACCCTGTGTATAGAGACCAGGAGCCAGGACATCCCAGGTCCGATCACCCGCGGGACCCCTCTGTGTGTGTAAATAGAGGAATCTTCTACAGACTGATCCTTGTCCCAGAATTGTAATATCCCCCATCTAAAGTCTGTGCTTTGTGTATATCACAATCAGTCTGTATATAGAGAGATTAAAAAAACACATACAGACGGGCACCTCTCTAGGAAGGGCGCCTGTAGGCACATGCCTACGGTGTCTGTTGTGAAATCTGGCCCTGAACGCAAGGTAGTTAGACCTGCATTAACCTAGTGCAGGGATATGCAATTAGCGGACCTCCAGCTGTTGCAGAACTACAAGTCCCATGAGGCATAGCAAGACTGCCACAAGCATGACACCCAGAGGCAGAGGCATGATGGAACTTGTAGTTTTGCAACAGCTGGAGGTCCGCAATTGCATATCCCTGCCCTAGTGTGTTGGAGTACCACTTAAAAGGAAAAACACCACAGTGTGCTAACTGCAATGCACCACAAAGGTGAGTTTTGGCTCTTAAAGTGGATGTAAACCCGAATTTTTTTTTTTGGTGTCATAATGTAGAGAATACGATTTCCTTCCATTTGAGCCCAGTCTTGCCACACAGATTTACTCGAGGCCTGAGCAATCCTCTTTTATTGTTCAGTTAGAGAAATCTTGAAAAGTCTTGAAAACTATGTCAAAAACGCCCCCTTGCTGTGAGTGACAGATGATTTACATATATCATGCACTAGCCTGAGACAGGTTATCATCAGATCACTGGATGTTCTACTCTGCCCAGCTCTGACTACATACATGTCCCCTAAATCACTTGTCTGTCTATAGTCTGCTGACCGTTCACTGCATCCCATGATGAGAAACATCCAGTCAAAACACAGTAAAGGCAGCCAATCCTGGGAGAGCTGGAGGGGAGGGGGATGTGAATTGTGAACTTTTTACACAGGATGTGCCTGTCTCAGGCTAGTGCATGATATGTAAATCACCTGTCACTCACAGCAAGGGGGCGTTTTTGACAAAGTTTTCAAGACTTTGTCAAGATTTCTCTAACTGAACAATAAAAGAGGATTGCTCAGGCCTCGAGTAAATCTGTGTGGCAAGACTGGGCTCAAATGAAAGGAAATCTTATTCTCTAGCAGATTGGCATCTACATTTTAGGCACAGTGCCAAAAACTAGAAAGCAACTGAGCATGTGCATGGTTTACATAGCTACACCTACAAAAGGGGCCACCCTGAAGTGATCTAGCAGGACTTAATTTTTCTGACTAAAGTTCCACTTTAAGCCTGCCATACACAGCTCAAATTTTGGATGATTCCTGTTGAATCAGCCAAAATTTGTGCCATGGATCATGCTGTCGGCAACACCCAACTAAAAAAAAAAGTAGATTTTTTTAATCAGCTGTTGCTAAAGGAGCTGGGTGGAAAATTGCTGACTAACCAGTGACTGCACCCAGTTCATGTATTCTGACAACTACAGGTGCCATCTGTCAGAATAGAATATCCAAAAGGACAGATTCTTCCATCTGCACTGTTTAGCACTCATGGGGAAATCTAATCAATTGATCTTGTTCGGCCTATGGGCTGAACAAGAGAAATCTGTATGTGTTTGGCTAGCTTTAAAAAGTAACTCCACTTTTGTTAAAGTGGTTGTATACCCATTTAAATAAAAATTTTTTTGTTAACTACCTGCAAGACAAAGTCATAATGAGCTAGTATGACTAGCATACTAGCTCATTATGCATCACTTACCTTAGATCGGGGCCCCCGACGCCGTGTTCTTCTCCCCCTCCGGCCGCATCCATCCCTAAACAGATACACTTCCGGGTATCGCCGCTCCGGCCAATCACAGCGCCCCTGCGGCGCTGTGATTGGCCAGAGCGGCGAGGACGTCGCTCCGCGCATGCGCGCGGGACACTTCAACTGCGGTGAGCCGCAGTTGAAGATGGGGATTAACCCTGTAAATGCACCGTTGTCTACGGCGCGCATGCGCCGTAGACATCGTTGTAAAACGTTCTTTTCAAATATCTCCTAAACTGTGTAGGTTTAGGAGATATTTATTGTACCTACAGGTAAGCCTTAATCTAGGCTTACCTGTAGGTGCAAGTTTAATTTTAGGGTATACAACCACTTTAAGAAAAAAACATTCCCCTCTGGGTGTTTAATTTACATTGCAAGGATTTTAACAAACTTTGTTGCAGATTCCTACCATTTTGTTATTCTGAAGAAATAGCTGTGTGCTTGTCTGTGTCCTTGTGCATCTGTATAGGAGTGATTTTATAATCATCAGTCAGCTGCTGCACATGTAGGGCTCTGAGGAAAATGGCAGGGTCTGCATCCCTTTAGGGGTGATTTCCCTTTAAGAATGTCTCACCAAAAATGAAATTTTTGTTGCAGTGGATGCTCAAAATCTGATTTATATCTTAGTGCAGACTTCTGGGGAAATCGGTAAGCCAATCACACAAGCAGGACATTTTCTGGTGGCGTTCTGCACACCATCTGTGTACAGAATGCCTCCAGGTAGCCATAGTGCATTGCATTTTACAGAAAATTACAATGCTGCAGACTGAAAAGGAAGGCTCATTTTAAAAAAAAATTGGTTACAATATGACTTGTGTAGCAATTGTATATGCTACATAATTATTTTTTTCATTTGCTAATTTTTTTTCCCCGAAAAGGAGTTACCTTTTAAGCTGGCCATACACTGTTAGGTTGCTTTTGTTCAAACTGCAGGCTGAACGAAAGAAGTCTAATGCCGCGTACACACAATCGGAATTCTCGTCGGAAAAAGCTCTGACGTTTTTTTTCCCGTCGGAATTCCGACGGAATTCCGCTCAAACTGTCTTGCCTACACACGGTCACACCAAATTCCGACCGTCAAGAACGCGGTGACGTACAACACTACAAAGAGCCGAGTTCAATGCTTCTGAGCATGCGCCAAATTGTTTCCGAGCATGCGTAGGAATTTTGCGCATCAGAATTGCTACAGACGATCGGAATTTCCGATAGAAACCTTTTCCGTTTGAAAAATTGAGAACATGCTCTCAATTCTTTGCTGTCGGAAATTCAGCCAGCAAAATTCTGATGGAGCCTACACACGGTCGCATTTTTCATTGAAAAGCTCTCATTGGTCTTTTTCTGGCTGGAATTACGATCGTGTGTACGCGGCATAACAGATTCCTTGATCCAAATTCAGTGTTGGGAAGAACATTAGGAGATAGCGCAGCATAGTAATTTTTTATTTATATTGTCTTCACACGGCTTTATGAGATGTGATTAGTGCTAGCAGCTGCCGATTATCACTACGCACTAAATAATTTTATTCATTATTTATAATAGGTAAGTCATAAGATCATCATAGTTTGTTCACACTTACAGCACAAATGGACAAACCTCTCTGCTGGGCAGAATAACCAAACAGTGGCTGCATCTGCTTGGATGCAGGCACTGTTTGGCCAGCAGGGCCACCCACTGTGTGCATTTTGGCTGGTTCTTCAGGAATCGGCTGTAATTCACTAGTGTATGGCCAGCTTTACTCCCAAATGTGATTGTACAATCAAGACTGTAAAGGGTATTAGCTTAAAGCGGAACTAAACCCCCCTATCATTTTCATCTACAGAAGCTGCCATCTTAGCCTCTGTTTGATCTGCAGTTGCCATGGTGCTGCTCGTGTGATCCGTTATGACACCAGCCATTTGATGGACTGACTGTTCAGTTAAGAAAACAAGAAAATGTGACAGTTATCATTCACGGCATGCCTTGAATGTAATTGGTCCGGGGCTGAAGTGTTAAAAATAAAAATAGAAGTGAAGTGCATGAAATATGTAAATCAATGAGTTTAGTTATGCTTTAAAGCAGAACTAAACCCTTCAATTTAATGGTTTCAAAAAGCAGTTACAGGCATGTGCAGAAATGTTAACTGTCACATTTGCTTGTGCTCTCAACCAAACTGTCAAACTATCAAATGGATCATGTCATAATGATCACACGAGCAGCACCATGGCAACTGCAGATCAAACAGAGGCTAAGATGGCAGCTTCTGTGGCTGAAAAAGATGGGGGGGGGGGGGGGTTTAGTTCCGCTTTAAAGTGAATATTCTATAAAAGCGTGGGTGCTGACTGTAGCAACTAAACAGACTTCAACTGTCACTTTTTTAGGTTTGAAAATGCACAGAATACAACGGACTTTGTCAGAACCACGCTTTTTTTTCTTTTTCACTTTTTTGCAATTTCTTTATTTCAAAAGTAGTGGAAATTTTTTTTTAAATTGATTTGTACCCGCATCATGATCTTAAAGCGGGACTAAACCCATTGATTTAACAGTTTAAAAAAACAGTTAGGCTTCATGCACACTGGACGTTTTCACAGCTGCTGTTTTTGGTTTCAGGCGTTTTTTTCTGCAGCCAATAAACTCCCCAGCATGTTACCCTATGGGGGTTATTTACTAAAGGAAAATTGACTTTGCATTGAAAGTGCACTTGGAAGTAAAGTCGCTGTAGATCTGAGGGGGACTTGCAAGGAAAATAAAAAACAGCATTTTAGCTTGCACATGATTGGATGATAAAATCATCAGAGCTTCCACTTATTTCAGATCTACCCCTTAGATTTAGAGCAACTGAACTTTCAAGTACACTTGCAGTGCAAAGTGGAGTTGCCTTTCGTAAATAATCCCATATGTGTCCATGCACACATAGGCTTTTATCAGCGTTTTTTGGCAACAGCATTTTCTGGCTGGAAAAAACCCAAGAACTAGTGGGTTTGAAGAGGAGTTTTTCAGCTGATGTGGTCTTCTCATCCACATCAGTGCCTGACCTCACAAATGCGCTTCTGGAAGAATGATCAAACAGTCCCATATACACACTCCTAAACTTTGTGGACAGCCTTCCCATAAGAGTTGAAGCTGTTATAGCTGCAAAGGGTGAGCCAACTCAATATTGAACCCTACGGACTAAGACTGAGATGCCATTAAATTTCATGTGCGTGTAAAGGCAGGTGTCCCAATACTTTTGGTAATATAGTGTATATAGTGTAGAGCTGCACGATTCTGGCCAAAATGAGAATCGCGCTTTTTTTGCTTAGAATAAAAAGATCACGATTCTCACGGCTTAAAATCTTTCACATTATACAAAAAAATTGGGCTAACTTTACTGGTTAGTTTTTTTTTTATTTTATTATTGCAACAACCACCACTTTATTCTCTAGGGTCTCTACTAAAAATATATATATATATATATATAGATAGATAGATATAGATATAGATATAGATAGATAGGTATATATATATATATATATATATATATATATATATATATATATATATATATATATATATATATATATAATGTTTGGGGTTCTAAGTAATTTTTAGCAAAAAAAAATATTATTTCAACTTGAAACCAACAAATGTCAGAAAAAGGTTTTAGTGTTTAAGTGATTAAACTTCCCTCATTTACACACCAAAGTGTATTCCTTTGATCTAAAGGACAAATCATTACAATGTTTATACTTAAAGCGGAGTTCCCACTAAAAAAAAAAAAAAAAAATGTAAAGTCAGCAGCTACAAATACTGCAGCTGCTGATTTTTAATAATCGGACACTTACCTGTCCCAGGGTCCAGCGATGCGGGGGGATCGAAGCCCCACTCGTCTCCCCCTTCCGCCGCAACTGGCCGCGCAATCATCTGGGATCTGTCACATGTCCCAGATGATTGCCTAGAGGGAGGGGGGGAGAGGCGATCTCCCTTCCTGCGCCGAGGGAAGTGACATCAGGAGCCCAGGCGCTGAAGGAGGACCACATAGCAACAGGCATAATAAGGTAAGTAAAAAAAAAAAAAATTCCAAATTTTAAAAAAAAATTTTAATGCACATTAATGCAATTTTTTTGGAGGGAAGTTTAACCACGTCAGAAAAAGGTTTAGTCTTTAAGTGTTTAAACTTCCCTCATTTACAGACCGAAGTTCATTCCTTTGATCTAAAGAACAAAACGTTACAATGTTTATAGTTAGCTCAGGGCTGAGGAATGTTATGAAACTTGGCAGCCTGTTTTTTTGTTTTTTTTGACAGCTGTCAGCTTGAGCAGAGAATTCTATGCATAGAAAGAATCAGGAAACAGCTTGGTTAAGATCGCGAGGGGAAATAAATTGCGATCTCGATTCTTAGCGATTAATCGTGCAGCTCTAGTCTGTAGGAAATTTATAGATTGTTGGTTTCAAGTTAAAATCGTTATTTTTTGCTAGAAAATTACTTAGAACCCCCAAACATTATATATATATATATATATATATATATATATATATATATATATATATATATATATATATATATATTAGCATAGACCCTAGAAAATAAAATTGTGTTTTTTGTAATATTTTATGTCACACTGTATTTCAAATGCAATTTTTCGGGGGAAAAAATACACTTTAATGAATTAAAAAAACAAAACAGTATTTTTTTTTTTGTATAATGTGACAGATGATGTTACACTGCGAGAATCGAGATCTTTATTCTAAGCAAAAAAAATCGTGATTCTCATTTTCCAGAATCATGCAGCTCTACTACAGACTAAATAATATACAGTGATTTGGGTTATTTTTAACCAAAGACATGTAGCAGAATACATTTTGGGTTAAATTTATGAAGAACAATAATTTATTTGAAAAACAGAAACAAAGAAAAACTTGTTTAAAAACAAATAAAAATAAATAAATGTGTCTTCTTTTTTGTTTATTTAGCAAGTAATAAAAAATCCAGTGATGAGTAAATACCACCAAAAGAAAGCTCTAGTGTGAACAAAATGATAAATAATGTAGTGTTGCATGACCGCGCAATTGTCATTCAAAGTGAAAGCTGAGAATTGTCCTGGGCATGAAGGGGGGGTGAAGATGGGCAGAATTGAAGTGGTTAAAGGAAACCATAAGACTGTAGGAGAAAAGAGAAGAGGGTATGTAATAGGTGATGGTGGGAGAAGGAGGGGTCTGTGGGAAGGAGAAAGAAAGAATCGCTTCTAGTTACTGGTATGCGGAAATAAAGAAGCTCCTTTGATTTCCAGCATCTCCTGCACTCCATCCAGCACTCCTCCCATCACCTCACCCTCTGCTCCCCACAAGGTGTGACAATGACATCCACACATGTCACCAGCACAACATCAACAAATAAAAAGAAGCACTGATGTCACAAAAGTCTGCACACAGGACAATGAGCACTTACCTCCTCCAGAGCTGTCACCCCCTGTCTACACTTGTGTGCCTTGCTGAGAAAGTTGGGTAGGGATCCCTCAGGGCTGATCTCCTGGAAGAGGCTGAGTGCTGTGGAGTCTGGCATGGTGCTCACCTCCTTCTTCATCACTACATAGGAGATCGCTGGCTACACACCCTCTGCTGACATGGCGATCCCCAACATCTCACTCCTCATTCAGATGATCCCCTTTCACTTTTACAAGGTCCCGTCATGGAAAAGGATTGCTAATCATTGCTTCTCCATGGTGGACCTGATCTCCTTATGGGGCAGGACACTAAGGATGGCTTGCAGGCAAAGTTTATTTGTTGATGGGATGCCCCGATCTGTGTGCTGTCAGCGGCTCCTCTGTAGTCAGGAAAGTTGTAAGGGGGATCAGGACTCAGGAGTCCCAGGTTGGCTACACTGGGGAGGAGGAGGAGGAGGAGGAGGGGGGATCTCCTGCTGCTCTGCCTCCCTCCTCCCGGCCGATCCCAGTCACGTGACGGCTCCGGAGTAGAGAGCGAAGTCTCAGCACGTTGGCTGTACATTTCTCCTCTACAAGTATGTGACCTGCAAAGTGCTGAGTACAAGGTGACAACACTGACACAGCAAAGAAGAGAAGGGGACACTCATCTGGAGTTCATCCATTCACATGTCAACTTTTCTTCTCCAAAGTAGTAATAAACCTGCACACTGAACACAATACAATAAACATTCCCTAGGATCCTAGTAGCCTATCAGATCTGGGGGTGCAGTATAAAAAGTCAGGGGGAGGGCCCGGAGGGGCAGTGGTGTCGCTAGGGGGTGGCTTTTGGGGCTATAGCCCCGAGTCTCTGCAGGGGTCACCAAGGGGAGGGGATGCTCTCTGGGGACCCTGATGTAAGTGGGGGGCTCTCTGTGGTCCCTAATTTAAGGGGGAGGCTCTCTGGGGACCCTGATTTAAGGGGGAGACTCTCTGGGGACCCTAATGTAAGGGGAGGCTCTGGGGACCCTAATGTACGGGGGAGCTCTCTGGGGACCCTAATGTAAGGGGAAGGCTGTCTGGGGACCCTACTTTAAGGGGAGGCTGTCTGGGGACCCTACTTTAAGGGGAGGCTGTCTGGGGACCCTACTTTAAGGGGGAGGCTCTCTGGGGACCCTAATTTAAGGGGAGGCTCTCTGGGGACCCTAATGCAAGGGAGAGGCTGTCTGGGGACCCTAATGCAAGGGGGAGGCTGTCTGGGGACCATAATGCAAGGGGGAGGCTGTCTGGGGACCCTAATTTAGGGGGAGGCACTCTGGGGACCCTGATTTAAGGGGGACGCTCAATGTGGACCCTAATTTAAGGGGAGGCTCTCTGGGGACCCTAATGCAAGGGGGGGGCTCTCTGGGGACCATGATGTAAGGGGGGGGGGCTCTAGGGATATATGCACACACACACGTATATTATATACATGTTATCTAAATGCATTTTTATATGTTTTCATTGAAGTATGGCCCACAAAATCGCACTGAAATAGCACAGGACCCTACCCTATAAGTCACACCACAGTCGCATTGCATTGATGTGAATGGCCACCTTTGAAAACAATGTTATTTCTATTGTCATGCAATTCTGTGCAACTCAAGTTGCATTGGAAATCGCACTAGTGGGAACCAGGTGTCAACGCGCTTCACTAGCAAGAGTCACAACCCTGAGATAACAACTGGCAGACAGAGGCAGTGCTGCCAATAGATTAGAATGAATAAAAATAACCTGTGCCTTATATCAGGTATCCCTGTCAGAGTTCCCCCTTTCACCAATCAGAGTACCTCCTTACTATTCACACCAGAATGCCCCATTACATCAACTGCCCCAGCAGAATGCCCCCTTGCATCAACTGTTCCCATCAGAGTGCCCCTTGCATCACAGTACCTCCTTACATCAACTATCCACATCAGTGTGCCTCCTTACATCAACTTTCTCCATCAAAGCCCTCCCTTTCATCAATTGTCTTCATCAGAGTCCCCCTTTCACCAACTGTCCACATCATCAGAGTGCCCCCTTTCATCAATCAGAGTACCTCCAAACCTAAACCCTATTGAGCATCTGTGGGGCATCCTCAAATGGAAGGTGGAGGATAGGGATGAGCCGAACACCCCCCCGCACCAGAACCTGCGAAGGGACCGAAAGTTCGCACGAATGTTAGAACCCTATTAATTACGATGGACGCGAACATTCGAAATCTAAAGTGCTAATTATAATGGCTTATATGCAAGTTATTGTTCTAAAAAGGGTTTGGGGACCAGGTCCTGCCCCAGGGAACATGTATCAATGCAAAAAGACGTTTTAAAAACGTCAGTTTTTTCTGGAGCAGTCATTTTAATGATGCATAAAGTGAAAAAAAAAGTGAAATATTCCTTTAAATATGGTACCTGGGGGGTGTCTAAAGTATGCCTGTGAAGTGGCATGTGTTTCCCGTGTGTAGAACTGTCCCTGCACAAAATGACATTTGTAAAGGAAAAAAAACGGAAAATTGTATACTCACCTTTCCGTAATTTTCCTTTCCTGACGCATCTTCATGGCAGCACACACTGGGTTGTGACTCCGCCCCCACAACCTGACAGGATTGGTTTAACTATAAATTTGAAGGGGGGACCCCCCGCTGCATTCTCTGTATATATTACCACAAAAAACGGGGTGGGCAACTGTGTGCTGCCATGAAGATGCGTCAGGAAAGGAAAATTACGGAAAGGTGAGTATACAATTTTCCGTTTTCCTGACGCATTCATGGCAGCGCACACTGGGAAATAACTCGCCAGTCGGGTGGGTGCAAGTAAAATAATATTTATTCCTATAATGCGGAAGAATTGGCTCTAACAACTGATCTTCCGAAGTCTGCCATGGACAAGTGGGCAGAATCCACTTTGTAGTGAGAAATAAAGGTATGTCTGGAGGACCATTTCGCTGCTCTGCATATTGTCTCTGGTGAGACCCTGCAATACACTGCCCAGGAGGCAGCCACTGCCCTAGTAGAATGAGCCTTGATATCTTCAGGGATCATCAGATGCTGGGTGGAATATGCCTTTTTAATGGCTTTGACTAGCCAGGACGAAATAGTGCGTGAGGAGGCTGCTTGCCCGCGTCTGGTTCCATGGGGAATGATCATAAGAGAATCTGTCCTTCTAAAGGAGGTGGTAGCTGCTAAATAGTTAGTAATGGTTGTTTTGATGTCCAACGGATATGGTTCACCCTGATCGTCAGTGAAGGATGGAAGGATGATGTCTTGGTTGTAATGAAAGGAAGTTGCTACTTTAGGTATGAAGTGCACTGAAGGTCTTATGCCGCGTACACACTATCGGACTTTGTCCGCCGAACCTAGTCTAGCTGGGCTTCGCCGGACTTGAAAGCGAACGGACTTGACCACACACAATCACGCTAAAAGTCCGGCGGTTCACGTGATGACGTACAGCACGTACGACGGGACCAGAACACTAGACTAGAGTCCGTGACATACTTGCTACTGAGCATGCGTCCTTTTTGGTCCGCCGGACCATACTACAGACGGCCGTATTGTCCGCCGGACTGCCAAGTTCAGCGGACAATTTTAAAACAAAACTTAAAACCTAGTCTTTTGGGAAAAAAAGTCAGTTGAAGGCCCACACACGATCGGACTGTCCGGCGGACTCTAGTCCAGCGGACAATCCCGCGGGAAAGTCCGATCGTGTGTACGCGGCATTAGAATTACTCTGTCGGGCAAGAGGACCAAGTGGGGTTCCGAAATCATTAGTGCTTGGATTTCTGACACTCTCTTTGCTGATGTTATTGCTATGAGGAAGGATAGCTTCAAAGTCAAATCCCATAGCGAAATCGTTTCGGACGGAATAAACGGAGGGTTAGAGAAAGCATGGAGAACTATTGATAGATCCCATGATGGAAAAACTGGTTTCCTGGGAGGTTTGATCTTTAGGCAGGCCTTAAGGAACTGGATTACCAGAGGGTAGAATGCCCACCTAGTACCTATCTTTGCTGACAGAGCAGATACTTGTACCTTAAGGGTACTTGAGCTTAGACCCTTGTTCACCCCTGATTGGAGGAATTCTAGGATTTGAGAAGGTTCCGGAGAGAGGTGATTCCATCGTCTCTGTTGTGCCAAGGAGCAGAATTTTTCCCAAATCCTTGTGTAGATGGTATTGGTAGAGACTTTCCTAGCTTGCACCAGGGTAGATATAACCTCCTGAGAACAGCCTTGTGCCCTTAGTCTAGCCCTCTCAATCTCCAGGCCATCAGGTGTAACTTCTCTGGTGCTGGGTGAAGGAATTGCCCTTGAGCTAGAAGGTCCGGGGTTATTGGAAGAGGAATTGGAGGTTGAAGGCTGAGTTGTAAGAGGGTCGTAAACCACAGTCTTCTCGGCCACAGTGGAATTACCGCTATTACTGTCACTGAGGATCTCTGGAGTCTGGATAGGAACCTCGCAATTAACGGGGTTGGAGGGGATATGTACCCCAACTTGAAATCCCATGGGTGAATCAGGCAGTCTATTCCCTCTGCTGATGGAAATGAACCTCTCGCCAGGAATCTGCAGCATTTGGTATTCATCGGTGTGGCTGCCAAGTCTATCTCCGGCATTCCCCAGGCTTCTGTAAGGAGAGAGAATGCCTGAGGGTTCAATGACCACTCGTTGTTGGATAATGTCTCCCGACTTAGGTAGTCGGCTAGCATGTTCTGTGCCGCTGGGACATATACTGCCTTTAAACTCGTTAGGTGTATCTGGGCCCATTCCAAGATGGGCCGGACTTCCTCCATCAGAGTGACACTCCTGGTACCTTCTTGTTTTTGAATATAGGACACTGCCACCCTGTTGTCCATCCTAATAAGCACATTTTTCCCCTTTAGGAGCGGTGTGAATGCCTTTAATGCATGGAAGGCTGGCCTGAGTTCCAGTATGTTCGAGACCAAACCTTGTGCCTGAAAATGCCATTGGCCCTGGCTGCTCGATCTTGGAAGTGGGCTCCCCAACCGCTCTGGCAGGCATCTGAGGTGACTACCTCGGGGTCCGGAGGGACTATTGGTCTGTATCTCTTGAGGTTGCTCTGACGCGTCCACCACCATATCGATTGTTTCACTGTTTTGGGGATGAGAATGGTCTGATGCATCGATACTCCATCCCACTGCTTGAGAAATGAGTTCTGCAGGGTTCTCATGTGCCACTGTGACCATTGCACCATGGGTATGGTTGCGGACATGGACCCTAGTATACTCAGACAAGCTCTGACTGGTAGGTGATTTGTTGATAAGAGTCTCTGAATTTTACGTATTAAAGGCTGGATCTTTTCTTGTGGGAGCTGTATATTGTTTGTTTTGGTGTTTAGATCTGCTCCCAAAAATATCATATTTTGGGTGGGTTGCAGACTGCTCTTCTTCCAGTTGATTATCCATCCGAATTTCTGGAGAGTTGTAAGGAGGATTTCCCGGTGAAGGATCAGCGTCTCTTGATCTTCTGCTAAAAGTAGGATATCGTCCAGGTAATGGTGGATCCGTAATCCCTTTTCCCTGAGGAGTGCCACCAAAGGTAACAGAACTTTTGTAAAAGTCCTGGGAGCCGAGGAGATGCCGAATGGGAGGCACTGGAATTGAAAATTACATTGATTTATGGCAAACCGAAGAAATTTTTGAAAGGCCGGATGAATTGGTATATGAAGGTAAGCGTCCGATAAGTCTATTGAAAGCATCCAGTCGCCCAGATTTATTGCCAGAAGACTGGACTGGAGGCTTTCCATTTTGAAAGCCTCCACTTTGATGCCTTTGTTGAGCCTTTTGAGGTCCAACACAGGACGTAGGTCTCCTGTTTTCTTCTTCACCAGAAACAGGGGGGAGTAGAATCCTCTCCCCCTTTGACATGATGGGACTTCTAGGATTGCCCCCTTCTGTTTCAGTTTTGCTACATATTTTATTATACTTTTGGGTAGTGAGGATGGTAGTCTGGTTGCCTGGAAGTGATTTCCTGGGAGTCTGCTTATGAATCTCCACCTGTGTCCGAATTTGATTGTGGACAATGTCCATAAATCTTTTATATGATTTGTCCAGATTTGGAAGAAGTTTTTTAGCCTGGTTCAGGTGGGCGGGCAAAATTTCAAAATGACTTTTGCTGTTCCCCTGCCGGGGTGGTCTTGGTTTTCTGCATCCTCAGAAAAGCAGGTTTTGTGTTCTTCCAGTCCCTTCTAAATTCCCTACCAGGGCGGTAGGATCTGGCCTCTCTGTATTTGTCCGGGAGGTTGCGTCTATACGCTGGCCCTTTCTGAGTCTTGGGTCTCCTGTCGGAGGGGATTAGACCTGACTTTCCTCCTGTTACTTTGGAGATGGCGGAGTCTAATTTGTTACCGAACAGATTTGAGCCATCGTACGGTATCCTGCACCAGTTCATTTTAGATGCTGTATCGGCCATCCATGGTTTGAGCCATAGAGCCCTTCTTGCTGTTACTGATGCCAGCATAGTTCTGGCTGAAGATCTTATAATATCTACAGATGCCTCTGCTACAAAATCACCTGCCAGTCTGATTTCTTGTAGAGAGGAAATTATTTTCTCCATTTCGATGCCATCCTGTAGGTCCTTTTCTATTTTAGATGTCCATCCCGAGATGGCTTTGGCCACTGCTGCTGTAGTAATTGCAGGTCTACAGGCTCCCCCAGCTGTGGAATAGACCTTCTTCAACTCCAGGTCCATCTTTCAATCAAGCACATCTCGAAAGGAGACAGCATCCTCGATCGGTAATGTGACGTGGCGGGCGAGGCGCATCAAAGAGGCATCGACGACGGGAGCGTTAATCAAAGATCTTACTTTTGATTCATTCAAGGGATACATCTTGGCTAGTCTATTGGTCAGACTAGATCGCTTATCGGACCTCTCCCATTCGTCTTTTATGAGATCCTCAAGTTCTTCTATAAATGGAAAAGATTACGGATCCCTTTTTAAGTTTGGAAAGTATTTCCGAACTTTTTGGGGTTCTGCTTTGTCATCTTGCCAGCCTCCTTGACTGACTTTGCGAAGGGCTCCACCAGGGAAAAATCGAAACCTGCTGACATATCTTGACCTTCACCCTCAGAGGACGAGTCTGAAGCCTGGGTGTGATGGGGTGCCGCTGAGGATGTACTGGGAGCAGCTCTATCCATTGTTGGTGCTGTCCTGGCAATATGGATGAAAGTCTTAAAAAAAATTGCAAGGCTACCCCATTTGAATCGAACACCAGGATCATCCCTAGTGGAGGAGCACAAGGTCTCTAACATCCACCAGCTCCATGATGTCATCTTGGAGGAGTGGAAGAGGACTCCAATGTCAACCTGTGAAGCTCTTGTGAACTCTATACTGAAGAGGGTTAAGGCAGTGCTAGAAAATAATGGTGGCCACACAAAATCTTGACACTTTGGGCCCAATTTGGACATTTTTGTTGCCAGCGGACTCACTTTTGTTGCCAGCGGTTTAGACATTAATAGCTGTGTGTTGAGTTATTTTGAGGGGACAGCAAATTTACACAGTTATACAAGCTGTACACTCACTACTTTACATTGTAACAAAGTGCCATTTCTTTAGTGTTGTGACATGAAAAGGTATAATAAAATATTGACAAAAATGTGAGGGGTGTACTCACTTTTGTGAGATACTGTACATATAATGTTTTCATCAGAGTGTCCCCTTACATAAGATGTCTCCATCAGAGTGCCCTCGTACATCAAGTATCCTCATCAGCCCCATTGCATCAATCAGAGTATCTCCTTACATCAACTATCCACCTTAGAGTACCCCTTTACATAAACGGACCCATCAGAGTGCCCCCTCATTTCAAATGTCCCTATCAGAGGCCCCCTCACATCAACTGTCCCCATCAGAGTGCCCCCTTACATCAAATGACCCCATCAGACTGCCCCCTTACATCATCAGAGTACCCTCTTACATCAGTTGTCCCCATCAGAGTGCCCCTTACATCAGATGTCCCACATCAAAGCACCCAACCCTTCCCTATGTTGAGGGCATGTGGGCTGGTATGGTTTCATAAGGGGGGCTGCTCTCTCACCCCCCCCCCTTTTCTGGCCTGCCAGGCTGCATGCTCAGATAAGGGTCTGGTATGGATTTTGTTTTGTTTTTTTAAATATTTTGGCGTGATGTTCCCCCTTGTTAAAGGGGGCTTCCAGATTTTGCTACGCTCCCTGCCCATAAACCCCCACAACCACCACCCAGGGTTCCCACATGGGAACAAGGTGCTTTGGGGTGGGGGGCAGAGCCCTCCTGCCCCAAAGCACCCACCAGCCCATGTTGAGGGTATGTGGCCTGGTTTGGGTCAAGGGCTGCTCGCTTGCTTCCCTTTTTTGGTGAATGGGGTAATATGTACCCGATACTCATTCACATGGGGGGGCGGGATCTGGGAGCCCACAGGCCAATGGCCACAGTTGTGGGGATGAGGCCCTTATCCCCATCAACATAGGGACAAGGTGCTTTGGGTGGGGGGGTAGAGCACTGCCCCAAAGTACCCACCCCTCCATGTTAAGGCCTCACACCCCCCTTTTCTAGCTTGCCAGGCTGCATGCTCAGATAAGGGTGTGGTAGGGATTTTGGGGGGGCACACCGTTTTTTTTTTTCATGGGGTTTCCCTTAAAATATAATTTGCATATAAGCCTTTAAAATGGGGACTTAAACTTTTTCCCTGTTTTGGGAGTTCTGGTGCGAACCGAACCAGGGGTTGTTCCACCCAACTCTATTCTCTAGTAAAAATTGTTACTCCCGCACTTGCAGTCTACAACTTTCAATGCTGCTGCCACCTGTTCTGTCAGTGCTGCTTCCCTAAACTTCTGGTCTTCGCAGGAAAAAGTTTTAAGTGATATTAAAAGCAAATTATAACAAAAAATAAAAAATAGGTATTGCTCACCTGCTCTGTGCAACACAATTGCACAGAAAGGTTGCTTTCCTCTTCTTGCATTCCCCATTGCCCCTCCCTCCTTCGGCTGCCTCCTGTAGCAAGTCGAGTGCTATGGAGGCACTTATGCGTGTGCACTCTCATTGGATCCATCGACAAGCTGTGTGTGTGTCTATAGAGACACACAGCATCGGTAATCCCCACCCCTGCACCATCTTCACATGAGTCTGACTGATAGCAGCTAACTCAAAACTGTCCTTAGTTTCTCCTCGGAAAGTAAGAAGTGAGGTAAGTGATGCTGGAGCAAACAACATTGCTGGAGAGGTGAGATGGAGCCAGGTAAGTGTTGAAGCAGGAGGGGTAGGACAGGTAGTGGGGCATTTTTTACCTTTAGGCCACTTTCACACTGAGGTGCTTTACAGGCATTTTAGCGCTAAAAATAGTGCCTGTAAGGCATCTCTCCTGTCACTCCAGTGTGAACTAATCAGACTCTATTTTTATCATTACCTCCCTTTTTTTTTTATCTTAGCAGATTTGTATCTGAATATTTATTATGTCTGACTTGTTTTGTGCCTTTACTTGTTATATTCCTTCCTTCCGTGTGCCTTAGTATCATTCCTTCGTGTCTTTGTGATCCTTCCTGTCTCCCATGTGCCTTTGTGATCCTTCCTTCCTGCCTTCTATGTGACATAGTGATCCTTCCCGCCTTCCATGTGCCACAGTGATCTTACCTGCCTTTCATGTGCCATAGTGATCCTTCCTGCCTTCCATGTGCCATAGTGATCCTTCCTGCCTTCCATGGGCCGTAGTGATCATTCCTTTCTTCCTGCTTTCCATGAGCAATAGTGATCCTTCCTGCCTCCCATGTGCCAAAGTGATCCTTCCTTCCTTCCATGTGCCATAATGATCCCTCCTGCCTTCCATGTGCCATAATGATCCTGCCTGCCTCCCATTTGCCATAGTGATCATTCCTTCCTGCCTTTCATGTGCCATAATGATCCTTCCTTCCTGCCTTCCATGTGCCATAGTGATCCTTCCCACCTTTTATGTGCCGTAAGGATCCTTCCCACCTTCTATGTGCCATAGTGATCCTTCCTGCCTTCCATGTGCCATAGTGATCCTTCCCACCTTCCATGTGCCATAGTGATCCTTCCATGGGCCAAAGTGATCTTCCCTGCCTTCCATGTGTCATAGTGATCCTTCCTTCCTGCCTTACATCTTCCATAGTGACCCTTGCTGCCTTCCATGTGCCATAGTGATCCTTTCTGCCTTCCATGTACCATAGTGATCCTTCCTGCCTTCTATGGGCCATAGTGATACTTCCTTCCTTTCTGCCTTCCATGTGTCATGTGATCCTTCCTTCCATGTACCAAAGTGACCCTTCCTGCCCTCCATGTACCAAAGTGATCCTTCTTGCCTTCTATATGCCATAGTGATCCTTCCTGCCTTCTGTGTGTCATAATGACTCTGCCTGACTTTCATATGCCATAGTGATCCTTCCTTCCTGCCTTCCATGTGCCATAGTGATCCTTCCCACCTTCTATGTGCCATAGTGATCATTCCCACCTTCCATGTGTCATAGTGATCCTTCCAGCCTTCCACGTGCCATAGTGATTCTTCCTTCCTGCCTTCCATGTGACATAGTGATCCTTCCTGCCTTCCATGTGCCATAGTGATCCTTCCTGCCTTCCATGTGCCATAGTTGCTGAATGTACACAGATAGAGGTGTCTGTTTACACCAGGCTGCCCATAGAGCATAAACTGAGCGGACACAAATGTGACATGTGTCCCGCTCTGCTTCACAGATCCCCTGCTGATCGGAGCAGATTTCATCTGTTTGAAAAGGGCCTTAGAGTGTCCCCTAATCAGGATTAAGCAGAATAGGGGCACCTTTGAACAGCACCATTGTCAGTCTGGGGGGGGGGGGGGGGGAGTGTTAGATGGACTAGCAGATTTAGATACATTCAAAAATGTAACCCAAACTCCTGCTAACACTTTATAAGCAGTCAGCAACAGTTTTGTTCCTCTTGGGGTAAAAGGTATACATAAATAAATAAAAGTTAATCACTGTAAGCACTAAATGGTTTGTCTCAACCCTCTAATTTTTCTGTTGATAAACACCAAACGTACCAGCAGGATCACCAGGTGAAAATAAAGTACAGAAAGCCTTAAATTTAAAGGAAACCTAATGCAACCACCACATCTAAGAAGTAAGCTGCAGTATAATAAATGCCTGCTTTTGGGTTTATTAGGTTTAAAATGTTTAGACTTTAGTACAATGACTTTAAAAGTGGGCAGTACAGTCTCCAGCTAGTCAGTTAGCTTGGAGAAAGGAGGGGGGAGGAGCAGGGGAGCGTCTTGCCATCCTAGGCTTTAGGGCTGTGTGTGGATGCACACAATATAGGGAGACACATCTCTAGTCCCTGCATGCAAGGGTGGCTCCACAGGATGCTGCAAGAGACAGGAGCCACCCTGAAAGAGGAAACCCGGGACAGTGATAATGTAACATAGGTAAGCATTGACTACTTTAACCACTTTAAGACTGGACCATTTTGCTGGCTTAAGACCAGACCACTTTTTGCGATTCGGCACTGCGTCGCTTTAACTGACAATTGCACGGTCATGCAACGTGGCTCCCAAACAAAATTGACGTACTTTTTTTCCCACAAATGTAGCTTTATTTTGGTGGTATTTGATCACCCCTTCGGTTTTTATTTTTTGCCCTATAAACAAAAAAAGAGCGTCAGTTGTGAAAAAAACGCATTATTTTTTACTTTTTGCTATAATAAATATCCACCAAAAATATATATAAAAAAATTTATTTTCCTCAGTTTAGGCCGATACATATTCTTCTACATATTTTTGGTAAAAAAAATCGCAATAAGCGATTATTGATTGGTTTGGGCAAAAGTTATAGCGTTTACAAAATAGGGGATAGTTTTATGGTATTTTCATTAATATTTTTTTTTTACTAGTAATGGCGGCGATCAGCGATTTTTATTGGGACTGCAACATTATGGCGGACACATCGGACATTTTTTGACACATTTTTGGGACCATTGTCATTTATACAGCAATCAGTGCTATTTAAATGCACTGATTCCTGTGTAAATGACACTGGCAGTGAAGGGGTTAACCGGGGGTGGCAGTGTAGGGGTTAAGTGTTCCTAGGGGCATTTTACTAACTGTGGGGAGCGTGGCTGGGTGTTAGTGAACACTAATCTCTGCTCCAATAGCAGGGAGCAGAGATCAGTGTCACTTATTGCTAGGCAGAACGGGGAGATGCGGTTTACTTCCGCATATCCCCATTCAGCCTTCCCGTAAGACGATCGCGGGTATCCCCGCAGCGATCAAGTCCGCGGGACCCGCGACCGGATTCACGGGGGTCCCGGGCAGTGCGCACGTGATGGCACGACAGCATTCTTAAAGGGACGTACCTGTACGCCCTTATGCCTGTCCGTGCCATTCTGCCGACGTACATCGTCATGCACCAGTCGGGAAGCGGTTAAGATCAAGCTTTTTCTGGCACTTTTTGTTTACAAGTTTAACCTCTTCCCCACCAGCCGCACGAGAGCCAGTAAACACACAAATCCCTGTTCTGTGAGGAGAGGAAAGACAGATTGTGTGTTCCTACTAGCTAGGAACAACGATCTGTCATCTCCTCTATTCAGTGCCATCCCCCTATAGTTAGAACACACATGAGGGAACACAGGTAACCCCTTGATTGCCCCCTAGTGTTAACCCCTTCCGTGACATTTACATAGTAATCAGTGCATTTTTATAGCACTGATCACTGTATAATTGTCAATGGTCCCAAAAATGTGTCAAAAGTGTCCGATCTGTCCGCCATAATGTCGCAGTCCCGATAAAAATCGCTGATCACTGCCATTACTAGTAAAAAAATAAAAATAATAATAAAAATGTCAGAAATCTTTTCCCTATTTTGTAGACGCTATAACTTTTGTGTAAACCAATTAATATACGCTTATTGCGATTTTTATTACCAAAAATATGTAGAAGAATACATCGGCCTAAACTGAGGAAAAAATGAGCTTTTTTAAAAAAAATTTGGGGATATATATTATAGCAAAATGTACAAAATATTTTAAATTGTCGCTCTTTTTTTGTTTATAGCGCAAAAAATAAAAACCACAGAGATAAACAAATACCACCAACAGAAAGCTCTATTTGTGGGAAAAAAGGGCATCAACTTTGTTGGGTACAGCTTCGCACAACTGCGCAACTGTCAGTTAAAGCAACGCAGTGCTTTAACTGACAGGCTCAATGGCCTGGTCATTGAGCAGCCAAATCTTCCGGGGCTGAAGTGGTTAAATTAGTATTTTTTGTTAGAAAACTTCTTATAACCACTTTAATTAATAAAAAAAAAATGTATATATACCCCAATTATTTTTAAATGTGAAAGATGATGTCCCCCCGAGTAAATAGATGCCTAACATGTCACACTTTAAACTTGCGCACGCTCGTGGAATGGCAACACATTATGGTACTTAAAAATCCTCAAAGGCGATGCTTTAAAAAATTTTACAGGTTACCTGTTTAGAGTTACAAACTATGGAATAGATTTAAGGCATTTTTATTATTATTTTATTTTTTTACTAGTAATTGCAGTGATCTGCGATTTTTAGTGGGACTGCGACATTGCGGCAGACAGATCGGACACTTTTGACACTTTTTTGGGACCATTGACATTTATACAGTGATCAGAGCTAAAAATAGCCATTGATTACTGAATAAATGTCACTGGCAGGGAAGGGGTTAACACTAGGGGAGATCAAGGGGTTAAGTGTTCCCTAGGGAGGTGTTTCTAACTGTAGTGCTGACTGGAGGAGGAGAGAAAATGTTGTTGCTAATCACTAGGAACAGACGATCTGTCTCTCCTCCCCTGACAAAACAAGGATCTGTTTGTTTACACTGACAGATCCCCGTTATGCCTGTTTCTGGAGCAATCGCGGGTGGCCGGCGAACATCGAGTCCGCCGGACCCGCTGGTTGGCTCCCCCACTCGTGAATGGGCGCATGCCCACAGATCGCCGTATACCCGCCCGACGTACAATGACAACGATTTACGCAGGGGCAACTTGCAGGCGGTCGGTAACTAGTTAAATATGTGTGCAGGACTTACGCATGTGTTTGTTTCTGCGCATAAGCATGGAGGGATGGGGGCACTTTAATTTTTTTTCTTATTTTTTTTCCTGCAGCACACCAACCTCTATGCCCTCACTCTATGATCCTGGCGTATTAATATCGCTAGGGGTTCTATCGCCAGTGCGAATAGCCCTGGAGATAGGGGGCAATCCCTGTCTTGTTCTTATCTTACGACTGAAGGGAGGAGACAGCAGGGCGTTAACTCTAACCCGGGATAGGTGGGGTTTTTATACAGGAGATTTGGATCCAGGAGATGAACCTGTGGGCCAATCGAAGCATTCCAGGACCTCCATAGGAGCCACTCCGACAGCAGTCGAATGCCTTTTCGGCATCCAGAGCTGCGACCAGGGCCTCTATCCCCTCTTTGCCCATATCTATGTGGGTAAACAACCTGCGGATGTTAATGTCGGCCCCTGCCTGCATAAAAAGCCGAACTAATCCGGGTGGACCAGCGCCGTGCACTGGAGTGTAGTCAGGGCCAGTTCTTCAGCATATGTTCTGTAGAACTCTGTGGGGAATCCGTCCGGACCCGGGGTTTTCCCCGCTTGGATTTGACTTTTTATTTTTACACTGTTCTTAAAAAAAAATGGGCGATCACTTTTATTCCTATTACAAGGAATGTAAACATCTCAAGTCAATAGAAATAAGGATGGCATGTCCTCTTTATGGCGAGAGGAGGTTAAAAAAAATCCCAAACCTCTCCTTTACCTTTAAAAGCGAAACATCAAAAAAAAAATTGTTTACTTTCAGCCTGGACCAGAAGTGACGTCCTGCCTGTCGTTCCGGTCCTCCAAGGTCATAGAGGCGATCAAAGTCTATCTGCTTATTTATTTTACTTTTTATTTTTACACTGTCCCTTAAAAAAAAATGTTATCACTTTTATTCCTATTACAAGGAATGTAAACATCTCTTGTAATAGAAATAAGGATGGCATGTCCTCTTTATGGCGAGAGCTGGGTTAAAAAAAATCCCAAACCTCTCCTTTACCTTTAAAAGCCAAAGATCAAAAAAAAAAAATTGTTTACTTTCAGCCTGGACCAGAAGTGACGTCATGATGTCGTTCCGGTCCTCCAAGGTCATAGAGGCGATCAAAGTCTATCTGCTTATTAATCGCCTTTAGGACTAGCTGGCTGCATTGTCAGATCCTTTCGTTTCAGGGGTGGGGGTTCCCCCCAAATCCATCTTTTACTTTATATTTTTACACTGTCCCTTAAATTTTTTTTAGCAGCGCCCCCCCCCCCCCTCCTATTACCAGGAATGTAAACATCTCTTGTAATAGAAATAAGGATGGCAGGTCCTCTTTATGGCGAGAGCTGGGTTAAAAAAAATCCCAAACCTTTCCTTTACCTTTAAAAGCAAAAGATCAAAAAAAAAATAGTTTACTTTCAGCCTGGACCATAAGTGACGTCATGATGTCGTTCCAGTCCTCCAAGGTCATAGAGGTGATCAAAGTTGATCTGCTTATTAATCGCCTTTAGGACTAGCTGGCTGCATTGTCGGATCTTTTAGTTTCAGGGGAACCAGCAGAAACAGTAAGCCTAATGCCGCCGTTTACCCCTCGTACACACGAAGGGACAATCCGGCGGGATTATCCTCTGGCCTCCGTCGTCTGGGGGTCTCAATCCGCCTTCGGGGGGCGTCGGGGGTCTTTTTGGCGCTCTTCTGTTCTTGCGGCGGTCGTCGTTTCCGCGCCGCTGGCGCCTCTTCTTCTTCTTCCGATGTTGACTTGGCAGTCCGGCCGGAATGGCAGAGCCGCGCTGTGCTGGGACTTTTTAAATGACAAGGGACAGGGTCACATGCTCTTGTCAACATGTTACCCCGCCCCCTTGTGATGTCACAGTCCCGGAGTAAAACGACGACCGCCGCAAGAACAGAATAGACCCCTGAAGACCCCGGAAGACCCCCCGAAGGCGGGTCGAGACCCCCAGACGACGGCGGCGACCTTATCCGAGCACGCAGCCTGGCCGGCCAGGAAAGGGGTGGGGACCGAACGAGCGCCCCCCCTCCCCCCTCCTGAGCCGTACCAGGCCGCGTGCCCCTCAACATGGGGGGTGCCCCTGGGGAAAGGGGGGGCCGTGCGGCCCCCCCACCCAAATGGGTAGGGGTACATCGTACCCCTTACTCATTCACAAAGGGTGGGGGGCCGGGATCTGAGGGCACCCTTATAAAAGGGGGCTCCCAGATTCGATAAGCCCCCGCCCGCAGACCCCCCGACAACCAACGGCCAGGGTTGTCGGGGAAGAGGCCCTTGTCCTCGTCAACATGGGGACAAGGTGCTTTGGGGTGGCCGCACGGCCCCCCTTTCCCCAGGGCACCCCCATGTTGAGGGCACGCGGCCTGGTACGGCTCAGGAGGGGGGGCGCTCGCTCATCCCCACCCCTTCCCTGGCCTGCCGGGCTGCGTGCTCGGGATAAGGGTCTGAGATGGATTTAGGGGGGACCCCCACGCCGTTTTTTTGGCGTGGGGACTCCCTTTAAATCCATGCCAGGTGACGGAGCTAGCACGCCGGCATTTACTGCCTACGCTAGCTACGTACCTGAAGTTACGTTCTAAATGAACGGACTGCTCCGTGTGTGGGCAAGTCCGTTCATTTTCAAAAGTCCCGCGGACTTTGTCCAGCGGATTGTCCGCCGGAGAAGTCCGGCGTGTGTGGGCAAGTCCACACGCTCGGAAGTCCGGCGAAGCCAGCTGGAAAGTCCGGCGGATTGTCCGCTGGACTAGGTCCGCCGGGAAAAGACCCTTCGTGTGTACGCAGCATAAGAAACACCAGCGAGTGGCGGAAGGGGCGGGACGTCCCCTCCCACTGCTTCTGAAAGCGTTCCAGAGGTTTATGAGCCGCTCGGAATGGTTTCATGAGACGGCCAGCCGCCGACTGATATAGATATCAGATAAAGATTTAGGGGTTATGGCTGATAGCTTCAGCCATAACACCGGTAAACCACTTCAAAGCCACAACATATATTTATATTTATGGACCCTCAACCAATCCACAGGTCCCCTGTGGGCCTAGCAGGGGACTGAGAAAACCCATAAATAGACATAGGCCATGCCAGCAGGAAGTTCGGGTGGGAGATGAGAAGCAGTGCTGAGGGAGGCTGGCAGTGGCCCTTGAGTGACCCCTTACCGGGGGGGGGGGGGGTTACCTGGGGCTGGAGCTCAGGAGGCTGGCCTGGAAGGATCCCACCACAGGAAGCAGTTGGAGGGATTCAAGCCGGAGAGGCAGCGGAGAGACAGCGAGTAGATCAGCACGATGCAGGGACACACAAGGGGAGAGACTGCCAGCTATAGCAGTGCTCTCTTGAAGACAGTGGTGTGCCAAGTCTTCATCCAACCTTGCCCTGGGGAGTCTCCATGTATGTGTGTCAGTCGGACAGGACTGGGAAGGGAAGCAGCCAGAAGGGCTAGCATTTTCTGCAGCAGTTAAACTGGGCTTAGTGTCTTCATCAACTCCAACGGGGTAGAGCTACATTTATAAATTCTGTTGAGCTTTTTTTCTTTCTGTGAAGGGAAGGTAATAAAACTGGTGAGTGCCTTTCCAATATGTTATACAAGAGCAAAGATCTTGGAGAAATTTGAGCGCGTAGTTCAAAGTAAATGGAAGATCATGATTACCGTATATACTCGAGTATAAGCCGACCCGAATATAAGCCGAGGCACCTAATTTTACCACAAACAACTGGGAAAACGTATTGACTCGAGAGAACAGTCAGCAGACTATAGAGAGACAAGTGATTTAGGGGACATGTATGTAGTCAGAGCTGGGCAGAGTAGAACATCCAGTGATCTGATGATAACCTGTCTCAGGCTAGTGCATGAGATATGTAAATCACCTGTCACTCACAGCAAGGGGGCGTTTTTGACAAAGTTTTCAAGACTTTGTCAAGATTTCTCGAACTGAACAATAAAAGAGGATTGCTCAGGCCTCAAGTAAATCTGTGTGGCAAGACTGGGCTCAAATGAAAGGAAATCTTATTCTCTACATTATAACATCAAAAAACAAAAACACTGCACCAGGGGCGTGTGACCCTTCTGCCTACTCCCGCCCCCCCGTCTCAGCCCCGATCCCAGTAGCCTTGCATGTATTTTAATGTGCTGCGAATGAGGTGACTGCCAAAGAGTGGTTACATCTTTCAGTATCAGAGAAAATGAGTTGCCCATGTAGCTGTAGCCTTAAAGATGGATGTTACTCCTTTCTTTATACGACGTACATGCAGGATCTAATTATTGTCAGTTCTTGTTTTTTATGTAAACATGACACAGTGCCAGTTCACATCTTTTGTATGCTGGGTGTAGTTCTGAGCATCTGCTCTTATCTGTAATCATTGTATCTGTTCTGTGTCATAACACCTGTATAACATTTCCTGCAGACTAGTTTACACGCTTGTTCGATATATTCCCTAAGTAAATTTACCTTGTAGGCTTATTTATTTGATTGTGTGTATGTAAGGAGTGTCCAACCAACAACGTGTGTAGGGCCCATCACAAAATATGATTACAATTAAAATTTTTGTTCTTATTTTAATCATTTAGATAGACATTAGAGAACCGAAATGGCTTATTACATGAAGGCATGTACAGTATGTGAAAGAAAAAGGTTAAACCATTGATTTCCTTAGTGTACTTTTCTTCTACATTTTAGAGAAAGGGCTGAAGTTCCATGTTAGGGCACCGGGCTCCATGGTGGAGAGTAAAAGTGCAAACTAAAGCTGGTCATAAAATATACAAGTTTCTACTGGTTCCTGAGGGACTGGCTAATATTTGGTCAGTAAGGCGGTCCTGTTAGTGCCTCCCACCCGACATCACAAACGGTCAGCCAAAAAGTAGCTGCAGGCATCCAATCAGATGCAGCTGCTGTTCAAGCATTTTGACAGCCAGTGGGGCCAGTTGTCAAAATACAATAGCCACAAAAAAGATTTGTCCACCTATCTGTCTAGCATGGATGGAGGAATCTGTTAATTTTTTTTATTAGTGTTTGGCCAGATGAAGCTGGCCATCGATGGGTAAAATTTAGAATGAAAATTGTTAGGAAAAGAATGTTCTAAGAAAGTTCATTTGTTTTTCTAAACATTATTTTGTCAAATCTACATTCATTTTGGACCGCAGGGGCAAAAAAAAAATTCCAAGGAGCCAAAATTTTTTTTGGACGAATTTCTAACAGTGTGGTTTTTATTGGGTAAAGTCCATTCATTCCAAAATCAAATGTTAAAGGCAAACAAAATCTTTCAAATGACGTATGAATATTCTGAGAATGTTCTGAAATTTTCATACAAATTTTCCTAAGACTTTTTGAAATTCTAACAATCTATAGCCAGCTTTACAGCACAATATTGTGTGGTATAACCAACCTAAATCCATTCTTAAAGTAAACCTGCAGGGTTTAAAAAATGTCAGACGCCATTGCTTACTGGTTTATAATCCCAATCACCACAAAGGGGCTGCTGTTAGAAATCACGGGCCCTGTACAGGCTACCTGACATATACAGGTATACAGCCCCCTAATTTCTTCATCAGTTTAGGCCAATATATTATCTTCTACATATTTTTGGTAAAAAAAAAATTGCAATAAGCGTATATTAATTGGTTTGAGCAAAAGTTATAGCGTCTACAAACTATGGGAAAGATTTATGGCATTTTTTTACTATTAATGGCGGTGAGCTTCGAATTTTAGCGGTACTGCAACATTGCGAAAGACAGATCAGACACTTTTGACACATTTTTGGGACCAGTGACCAGTGCTATAAAAATGCACTGATTGCAGGCATACCCCACTTTTAAGTACACAATGGGGTTTATTTACTAAAGCTGGAAAGTGCAAAATCAGGCTCACTTCTGCATATAAACCAATGAGCTTCTAACCCCAGCTTGTTCAATTAAGCTTTGGTAATATAACCTGTAAGCTCATTGGTTTCTATGCAGAAGTGAGCCTGATTTTGCACTTTCCAGCTTTAGTAAATAAACCCCATTGTGTACTTAAAAGTGGGGTATGCCTGTACTGTGTAAATGTCACTGGCAGGGAAGGGGTTAAAACTAGGGCGATCAAGGGGTTAACTGTGTTTCCCTAGTTAGTGTTTATAACTGTATTGGGATAGGACTGACTGGGAGAGGAGACAAATCGCTGTTCCTACTTAGTAGGAACAAACAATATGTCTCCTCTCCCCTGACAGAACAGGTTACACACACAAATCCCCCATGCTGGCTCCCGTGCCTGCGATCATGGGTAGCCTGGCGGCTCTTAAAGGGAACAACGTACCCAGCAGAGCCATTCTGCTAACGTATATTGGCGTCAGTGGTTAAGAACTATTTTTTTTACATGTTTTTTTTGTTTTGTTTTACATATTTTAATTTTTATTAACTATTTTTTGTTGGGGGGGCTTGGGTGAAATATCAGGGGTCTAAACAGACCCTTGAAATCTCACCTCGTAGACAGAGAAAGGCATTGAAAACACGGATTCTCCAATTCGATTCTCTGCTGCCTCAGCATTGCAGATGAATGAACAGGAGACAGAGGCCCCAGTTCATTCATAAGCTGAAGCATAGTAAATGCAGTTTACTATGCACAGTTATCAATGGACACAGGAACGATCATTACTGATCGCTCACTGTGTCCATTCAGAAAAGGAAATGACATATTTACCAGCTGCTACTCTCAGTCCTGACAGCTGACACATCCCCCTGTGTACCCACAGAGCCCAAAGGGAGTGGGAGTGGAAAGATGACGGTGCTGCAGGGAGGGGGAGCACACGGGGGGTCAGATGTGGGCAGAACAGGGAGAAGGATTGGGGGGGATTACAGGAACTATGCACTGTGTGTTTCTCCCTCCAGCAACTGAATGCTGGTGGGAAGGAGAGGGGAAGAAAAGTTGGGAGATCAGCACAGTGCATTGTTTCTGTAATTGCCCCACCGCACCGACCCCCCCCCCACCTCTCTGTGTGCCCAGGCACCCTACAGGAGGCCCAGTGGTCCCCCCCTATTTGCACCCCTGATCACAAAAATAGATATACTGTCAAATAGACATTCTGAATAACTCCCGTTTTTATAGCCTTGCCTTTGCTTTTCTGTTCTAGTAGTTGTCTCTTAATATGATAACATTATAATATGACCGTGTAGTCTAATAGGCACCTAAATTAAATATACTGCCTTCTAGCATTCAGTAACAAAACTGGTTGGACATATCCCTCTTCTTTCTGCAAAACAAGCTAGTGATGGGGAGTGCGGTTGTCACTCAACTATACCAACACAAAGCAAAGGTGTTGGAATGTAGGAAACAGCATTTTTGACTGAGAAAAAAAAGGTTTTAGGGCATTTAATTGGGCTTTAAAAAGTTACAGGCTGTTGTTCTGATCGTGGCTTTACTATGTAGAGTTAAATCATTAAGGAGGAGACGCTGTTCACTTAGCAAAGTGAATGTTAACATTGAACAATGTATCTTTACTTAGCTTAGTAAATGAGCTAAATTCACTGACCTCCTACATATTTGCATCCAGAAAAATCCAATGTGTGAACTCCCACCCTTCATACTTGTTCCAGGTTACTAATCCCCCCATTGTAGTGATGCCAGGATCTCAGAGCCCGCATCTTTGAAACGAATCAACAATGACAGTTTCCATATTTCTATCCCTATAGGTTTATTTTAGCTTAGTATCAGTTTTGGGTAAACTGTCCCTACAACTTATAAATCAAGCATAATATAAACAGATAGTGACAATTAAAGTAAACCTCAGAGAAATATTCAGGCTGCCATTGTTGACCTTCTTCTAAAAATACTAGATGCCCAACTACAGGAACTAGATCAACAACAAAGGCTTTGGATTCCTGGTTTCAAATAAGGAGAAATAATTTCTCAATTGTTTACTATTGATACGATCAGGACATTCCAATCTTTACAATTAGAATATCAGATCCCTTAGCAGACATTTTTTCAATATTTGTAACTAACTAGCAGCGTTAAGACTAATCGTATATCTTGGGCATCCACTCCCCTAATTGATAAATTGCCATATTCTGCTGGAAAAAAATACTTTTAACCATTGGAGTGATTTGTAATGCGATTTGAGAGATCAAATTGCATGACAAGTTACAGCCTATTGGAGGCAATGGCACTGTTCCAATCGGTGCAACAACGCTTTTGCTGCGCCGCAGCGATTTGCAAAAGTAGTCCCTGCACTACTTTTGCGGATTTCAGGTGCGACTTCAATAGACATCTGTGCATGAAGCCACACAAATGTCTATCAAGTAGCAGCTGAAATCATGCTGACCTTGCTACATTAAAATCGTGCTACTTCAAGTGAAGTAGCGCGATTTCAAAGTAGCATCAATGTGACCAGGGCTTACATCTATATATATGTTACTTCATTGTAATCAGGTCAGTAAAATAAGTCTACCTTGTAAAAGAGGTTGGGAGGGAGATCTGGGAGCCATTTTGGAAGAAACTTGCAAAGAGCTTTGAAAATAATACTATTGAAAGGGGAGTTTAAGGGGACAATAAGGGGACAATAAACGTGTCCCTCACGTGGCCGTCTCTGTCAGAGACGGCCGCGTGAGGGACACATTTATTGTCCCCCTTTCCGGTTTTCCTCTACATCCTATTACTTTGGGATGCTTTGTGCAACCAGCACTCTGTCCATTTCAGATGCTGATGCCCCTGTTTATGGCATATCTTTACCAGCTTATCAGCTAATTCCTCACCCACATTTATTCTACCATCAATAACATCACATAAAGACTTCCATATCTTGAGTGTTCCTCTCTGCAAGCAACATCAATATGGCTTTCTGGGCTGACTGGCTATCTTCAATTTTTTCAGCATTTTTATAATTTACGTTTCTACTTTGGAATTCTAATACATGTGCATACAAAAGAGCTATACCATCAATCTCCTAAAGAAACTCTAATGAGTGAAACATGTCGAGAGTGGTAGCGCCTTATATATACATGTCTGAATAACTCATATATCCTTTTGTATGGATGTATCACTGTTTTCCTTTTTTTATGTTTTTACTACTTTGTAATAATAAAAATTTATCATTTTATATCTCCACTTTTTGTGTGGTGACCCCTATATTTCATACCGTTTAAAGTCCCAAAGGTTCGTTACCTTTAAACTCCCCTTTCAATATGATGTTCCGTTTGTGGGATGTGGTATCTTTAGTTTGACCTCTTCATCTTGCTCTTTCATATTTGAAAATAATACCCTCAATGTCTTTTTTACCATTGCAGAGATTAACGCAATTATTTACATGGAAAAGGGTATACTGCACCCAACAAAAGATGATCCATAGACATTGCAGGGACATATTAAATTGCCAGAGATGTCAGGGAGCTCTGGCTGGGCTTTTTTTGTTATAGAGTTGTCCTTAAAGAGGAAGTAAATGCAGGAAGAAAAAAAAAAAATACACCGTGTAAGGCAAAGGCATAATGAGCTAGTATGCATAACATGCTAGCTAATTATGAATAACTTACCTGAGATGGAAGAGATGGAAGCCCTCGAAGCGACCATCTTTCTTCTCCTCCATCGCCGCCATCTATCCCGGAGTGACTTCACAGCATGCGTGCGGGAGCCGCCCCTAGTGGCGTGCTCAGTGTGCCTGCGCGCCGCTGTCTACGGCGCATGCGCCGTAGACATCGCTGCTAGTCTTTTGCAAATATCTCCTAAACCGTGTAGGTTTAGGAGATATTTTTTGCACCTACAGGTAAGCCTTGATCTAGGCTTACCTGTAGATAAAAGTAGGTTGTAATACTTATGCCGCGTACACACGAGCAGATTTTCCGTCGGAAAAATCTTGCATGGTTTTTCCGACGGAATTACGCTCAAGCTTGTCTTGCATACACACGGTCACACAAAAGTTCTCTGAACTTTCGACCGTCAATTACGCTTTGACGTACAACACTACGCCGAGCCGAGAAAATTAAGTTCAATGCTTCCGAGCATGCGTCGAATTGTTTACAAGCATGCGTGATTTTTGCGCTTCCGAATTGCATACAGACGATCGCATTTTCGGATAGGAATTTTTCCCGACCTAAAAATAGAGAACCTGCTCTCAATCTTTTGCTGGCTGGAATTCCACCAGCAAAAGACTGATGGAGCATATACACGGTCGCATTTTCCGACAAAAAGCTCTCATCTGAGTTTTGCTGGGGGCATTTCCGATCGTGTGTATGCGGCATTAGACATGAAATGTGAACAAAGCATATCCCTGTATAGTGTGTACTTGTCTCAATTAAGAGCACTAGGGGTCATTTCTGTCTGCTGCTTCGTTCCTCTGCTACCAGCATGAATCACTTCTGAGAAGTTTTTCTGACACCAAGAGAAAAATGGTGGTAGGGGAGGGACCTCCAGCAGATTGACAGCCTCAGCTCTGTTCCTGTGTTCTGTGTGAAGGGGTGTGTGTGTGTCTCTTCCCTCCAATCAGCTCACAGAACTCTCCTCACTGAGCTCTGCAGAGTGTAACTTCAGTTCTCTGCCAGCAGACTGCAGATAAACAGGTACAACTTTTGTAGAAGGATTTGTTTAATCTCTGTGTATCTGCTGAGGCCAGTCACTTCATAGGTACTGTATATGTAAGGGTTTACAACCACTTTAACTATTTCAATACTGGCAAACAGCTACCATAAACAAACTCTGATGACTTTTGACCTGGAACCCCTATTTTGCCTTCTAGGGACAATAGATGAAGAGGTATACCCCCCCCCCCCCCCCCCCCAGAAATCTTACCCCATTTCACTAGACTTTTTTTTCTAACCTGCAAAACAAATAGCTTTGAAGTGGCTATCTTCCCTCCCTCCAATGCCTGAGGAATGGCTTTTTCAAGTCAACACCATCTTACCTAGAGAAGAACTCATTTTGCACAAAGATTGTTTGAATAAATTTAATAAAATATGGGACCTGTGTCTATCTATGCTGTAACTTACTCCTTGGTCACTTGGTTTTCCACAGTAATTCTAATGAAACAATAAATAATAGTGGAGGTGGGAAAATTGAACATTAAAGTGGATGTAAACACGATTGAGCTGGGCACATATATCTGTAGTGATTACTTATCTCTCTCCAAAGCACTGAGTCCTGTGGCTTTCTCCTGCTCCTTAGCTCTGATATCAGCCTGATAACTTCTGACAAGTTCTCCAACATAGGAGATAAAAGCAGGCTGAAATTTGTGTTGTGGGGGGTTGCTGTAAATAGATTAGCAGACAGCTTTCCCTCTTACAGCAGAGCTCTGCACATTCCTCCCTTCCTTTGCCAATGTGGAGTGGGGTTATGTCAGGGCTCGACAGTCCCCGGGCACCAGGGTGCCATGGCGACTAGAATTAGTGATCTGGTGCCCGGGGCAGCACATCTGGGGTATTCTGTCTCCGTGCGGACCCCCCCCCCCTCCCAAGCGATTGCGTTGCGCCACGTCGGCCGGTAATCGAGGCCGCGGCTTTGCGGCCTTCTGCAAGCCTATACTTCCTTCTAAGATCTTGGTGCCATCTAGTGGTGGCCGTTGGTATGACATCCAGCAATGCTAATGGAGCCCTGCCTGCTGTAAAAAATTAACCAATCTTAAATTTACACAGGCGACTAGAACCAAACCATATAAACCAAACCATATTATATATATATATATATATATATATATATAGTAATATGTGTATGTATGCTTTGGTTCTAGTCTTTCTGTGTAAATTTTAAGATAGCTTTTTTCAATATAAAAAATTAACCATTGTCGGTCGTTATTGATCGGCTTTTTTTTTCTCCTCGTGCTGTCAGGGCGAGGAAAAAAAAAATAGCCGATTACCGGCTGTGTTGACATCACGTGATCAGCTGTCATTGGCTGACAGCTGATCATGTGGTAAGGAGTCGGGATCGACCCCTTACTCGGATCGGTGATCCAGCGAGTCTCACAGACTCGCAGACTCGCTGATCACAGAGCAGGGGGCACGCAGGCCGCTCGTACAGGGGACAACGTCATAGGACGTCGTCCCGGCAAAGCAGAACGATGGCTACAGCGCGGATCTAAAGAAAAAAAAAAACCTGGCTCCTAACTTTTTTAGCTGACTTCTAGATTCCAAGCAAATTTGTCAAGCCCTGGGTTATCTGCCTTTCCTCCAATCAGCTGCCTTGGCTGTATTCCCAGACTTCACACTCAGTGCTAAACAGGAAGAGAAAATCTGTAGCACTTTCTAAAGGATGTTTAAAGCTGAAGACAGCAGATATACATGTAAAACCTATGTAGGGAGATTGGTTTCATCTCTGTGTATCATCTGTTCACTTCACTGGGTATATGTGAGGGTTTACATCCATTTTGACCGATTGCTGACCAGCCGCCGTCATTTTACTGTGGCAGGTTGGCACGATCCCGCGAAGTGTCGTAGCTATATGTCGGCTCGCGGGATCGGCACTGCACTGCGGGGGTCCCGATACTCGTGGCCATGAGCGATCACGAGTACGAGGGACAGAACACGGAAGTGTGTGTGTAAACACACAAATCCCTGTTCTGTTCTGAGAGGAGTGACAGATCGTGTGTCCCTACTAGCTAGGAACCACGATCCATGACTTACTCTAGTCAGTCCCCTCCCCCTTCAGTTAGAATCATCTCCCAGGGAATACAGTTAACCCCTTGATCGCCCCATAGTGTTAACCCCTTCCCTGCCAGTGACATTTTTACAGTAATCAGTAAATTTTTATAGCACTGATCGCTGTATAAATGGCAATGGTCCTAAAATGGTGTCAAAAGTGTTCTGATCTGTCCGCCATAATGTCGCAGTCCCGATAAAAATCGCAGATTGCCGCCATTACTAGTAAAAAAAGTAGTAATAATAAAAATGCTATAAATATATCCCCTATATTGTAGATGCTATAACTATTGCGCAAACCAATCAATTTACGATTATTGCGTTTTTTTTTACCAAAAATATGTCGAAGAATACATATCGGCCTAAACTGTAAAAAAATGTGCTTTTTTAAAAAAAAAAACTATTTGGATATTTATTATAGCAAAAAGTACAAAATATTGTGTTTTTTTTTTCAAAATTGTTGCTGTTTTTTTGTTTATAGCGCAAAAAATAAAAAACGCAGAGGTGATCAAATACCATCAAAAGAAAGCTCTATTTGTGGGAAAAAAAGGACATCAATTTTGTTTGGGTGCAGCGTCGCACGACCGCGCAATTGTCAGTTAAAAGGATGCAGTGCCTAATGCAAAAAATGGCCCGGTCATTCAGCAGCCAAATCTTCTGGGGCTGAAGTGGTTAAACAAAATAAAAAAATTTAATGGAAAGTGATTTATTACATCAAGAGGAAGACTAGACAGTGAACAATTCTATACCATTATTTTCTTTAATTCCTGTGTTGGATGGATAGGTACATGTTTACAAGTTGTGTTAGTAAGTAGGAAACTTTTACCAAAATTATAAATTCCCAGTGGGAGCTCAGGAAACGTCAATATCTCTGATGTTAAGCATGTCTTAGATAACGATGGTGGCGTGGCCATCTGGTGACGTCATCCGGAGGCCCAGCCCCCTTGTGATGTCACCGCCTGGGGCACGATGGATCCATGACATCACAGGGGGCGTGGCCTCCAGGCGATGTCATACGATGGTCACGCCCATCATTATCTAAGACATGCTTGAAATCGACGTGGACAGATCAGCGGGACGCTGCATCGGAGGAGGGTCGTTGGTGGGAACAGGACTCAGCATTGGAGGAGGGTCGGCGGCGGCAGAGGAAAAAGAAAACCGGACAAAGAATAAGAGCAGAAGAAGAAGCAGCAGGAGACGGAGAAGCCTGGAGGAGGAAGATGCAGGAGAAGATGGAGGAAGACCGGAGGAAGAAGTGGGAAGGAAGAAGATATTTTTAATCAAAAACTTGTCAAAAACTGTCTCCAAGACTCCATTGCTGAAAAAAAAGCATGTTGAAGCTCGTTTAAAGTTTGCTGCACAACATTTAGACAAGCTTGTGAAATACTGGGAGAATACTGGGAGAATATAGTCTTAACCACTTCGGCCCCGGAAGATTTGGCTGCTCAATAATCAGGCCATTTTTTGCGATACTGCACTGCGTTGCTTTAACTGACAATTGTGTGGTCGTGCCACACTGGAACCAAACAAAATTGATGTCCTTTTTTTCCCACAAATAGAGCTTTCTTTTGGTGGTATTTTTTGCCATATAAACAAAAAAAGAGCTACAATTTTGAAAAAAACACAATGGTAGTGCAGTCGCTGTAAATCTGAGGGGTAGAGCTGAAATGAGGGGAAGCTCTGCATATTTTATCATCCAATCATGTGCAAGCTAAAATGCTGTTTTTTTTTTCCTTGCATGTCCCCCTCGGATTTACAGCGACTGCACTTGCAGTGCACTTGTAGTGCAAAGTGGATTTGCCTTTCATAAATAACCCCCAATATCTTTTACTTTTTGCTATAATAAATATCCCAAATGAAAAAAAATATATATAATTTTTTCCTCAGTTTAGGCCGATGTGTATTCTTCTACATATTTTTGGTAAATAAGCGTATATTGATTGGTTTGTGCAAAATAGGGGCTCGATTTTTGGCATTTTTATTATTATTATTTTTTTTTTACTAGTAATGGCAGTGGTCTGCAATTTTTATCGGGACTGCGGACAAATTAGACAATTGTGACAAATTTTTGAGACCATTGACAATTATACAGCAATCAGTGCTACAAAAATGCACTGATTGCTGTATAAATGTCACTGGCAGGGAAGAGGGTAACACCAGGGGGAGCTCAAGGGGTTAACTGTGTTCCCTAGGTGTGTTCCAACTGTAGGGTGGATGGAACTGACCAGGGGAGGAGAGAGATCGGTGTTCATACTTAGTATGAACACACAATCTCTCGCCTCTCCCCTGAGAGAACCAGGATTTGTGTGTTTACACACACAGATCCCAGTTCTCCCTCTGTCACGGGCGATCGTGGGTGCCTGGCGCTCATCGTGCCCGCCAGGCACTCGTATTAACACCGGTTGCACGCAAGCGTGCCTCCTACAGTTACATCAGCTTGCCCAGGGGAGCCAACCTGCCGCAGTGTAACTGCGGCGGCTGGTCGGGAACCGGTTTAACTTCATATCATTGAAGAAAGGATGAATGGAAAAATGTACCAAGACATTCTTGATAAAAATCTGCTGCCATCTACTAGGATGCTAAAGATGAAACAAGTGTGGACATTTCAGCAAGACAATGATCCCAAACACAAAGCCAAGGAAACTCTCAATCGGTTTCAAAGGAAGAAAATAAAGCTGCTAGAATGGCCCAGCCAATCACCTGACTTGAATCCAATAGAAAATCTATGGAAAGAAGTAAAGATCAGAATTCATAGAAGAGGCCCACGGGAACCTTCAAGATTTGAAGACTGTTTGTGTGGAAGAATGGGCCAAAATCACACCTGAGCAATGCATGCGACCAGTTTCTCCATACAGGAGGCGTCTTGAAGCTGTCATTACCAACAAAGGATTTTGTACGAAGTATTCAATAAATTTCTGTTAGTGTGTTACATTTTTCCCTGTGTCAATCCATTTTTTTACACATAACTTAATTTCTGAACGTATTTGTTTTGGTTTCTTTGTATGTATGGATTGCATAGGTTGTTATCGGCATGCGGCGAACATTTCATGTCAATAGCACCTTTAGAAATATATTTACTAGAAAAATGGTGACGTCTTAAATACTTATTTTACCCGCTGTATCCATGATGGAAACTAGTTAACCCAGATTACTTGTAGCATGTTGGGTTGGAGATCGCACCTATAGTATTCTATCAGTGCAGTAATGTATAGCATAGCTTTAGCAATGAGATAAAATCAGTCAATTCTTACACAAATGCGACATTTTGGGTCTATGACGAATGCCAGCAAGCATGTATCTGCTTAAACTATGATCTCACAGCTAACGCTATATTATATATCACTTCACTGATATAAAAATCAAGTGCTTTCTCTATGTATCAAGATCCGTTATGGATGCTTTGTTTCTTAGCTAAAGCTGGGAAGGGTTAACACCTCAGTCATGTTTTATTGTTGTACAAGTCCCCGTTGGGGAGATTTTCCTTCACTTTCTATGACAAAGACCATCTGTTACCAGAAAAGGAGGTGAGGGAAAATCTCCCAACAGGGATACAGACGACAGTGAAAGTATAACAAATATTCTATAACACACTTGTATTTCACAATGACTGGGATTGTGATCTCTGTGCATTGGCATTTAAATTTAGATGGCAAGACTTTGTGACACCAGTACCTATTTTGATTCTCTATGTCTCTCACACACCCAGTGAATGTCTTCCTTGCATCCCATTATGTTCTCACTTCTCAGGGGAGTTCCTTCTCCTTCTCGGTCAGATGCAGCCTGCTTACTTATAATAGTTATTGTTATCTGTCTCCTATTTTTTTATTGCCAATTGGTTGTTGGCCCAGATGTCTCATACAGGTTCAGTCTCACTAATGTATCCTAAATTCGTTCTATCTTTAAAGGCTCTTTTAAGGTGATTGAAATAACTTGAGACTCACACATGGGAACTGCTGTAAAATATAAACTTGAAAGTCATTTATTTTTATCATCAGCTGTCTATTTATGAACAGGGTAGCTAAGCAGGCTGGAGTGTCTGTACATGCGGCCATCTCATAATCTCATCTCAGTCTACAAAACTAAGATGGCTTTATGGCTTTGCATGCATAATATAACTGCAGAACAAGCTTTCCAAGTTTGTATGTAGAAGCAGTTAGGTGGGGAGCCATCAGTTGCTGGCTTGTTTTGGAGGAAAACTATAGTGCCCAGGTAGAAAGAGCCATCATGACCCATCGTTCTTACCATTAATGGGCTCAGCAAGGAGGTATATACCTGGTTTGTGAAGGATTCTTAAACATTAGTTTTTTACATCATCCAAACGAAACTTGCCAGATTGGGCTTAGTTACAATCTCTTATATTTGTAGGGATATTTGAGATCTCACTATGCTCAATGTATGACACATGTCAAACACAAGGCCGTGGCCTAAATCCGGCCAACCAGGCCATTTCATGTTGCCCTCGCACCTCTTCTGCAGCTGCAGCACCCCCCTTGTCTCCACCCCTACCTTGTCTCAGCAGTTGTCAGCAGAGAGGAGGACAGAACTCCTCCACCAGATCCTGCACTTCTCTCTGCAGCCACAGAGAGGCTCGTCTCTGCCTCACCTCCTTCTCAGCAGTTGGCAAAAGAGAGGACAGAACTCCTCCTAAAGATACTGTACCTCTCTGTGAAGCCTCTCTGTGAAGCCACAGCACCCACTCGTCTCTAACTACCCTGCACTGAGCTTTAAGCAGACTCTGGCAGCTGTCTCCATCCCTCCTCTTGTCTTCCTCCAGGCCCTGCACTTTCTTCTTCCCAGGTCTGCCCCCAGCTTCTTCCCTGCAGCAGCACAAGGTAAGGGGGTGCACTGAGATATAAGGGAGAGTGGGGGACTCTTGACATATGATGGTGAGGGGGCTCTTGACATCTGATGTAAGGGGAGGTGGGGTGTTCTGGACATTTAGTCTTACAGATACAACCGGCCTTTGAGGGCAACTATAATGCTGATGCAACCCACAATGAAATTGAGTTTGACACTCCTGATTGTATGACATTACAAAACATCCAGGGAGCACCTGGCACGCTCTTGGTGCCCCCAGGCTCCTCCCTCCTAAAGCTTGTTCCCCTGGAATCTTTGTGAGGCAAAGGCACTGATTGGCTGAATCTTTCTGAGCAGCCAATTAGAACATTTACCTCCCACAGAACCCCCTCTGGAAGAGAGGAACTGGCAGCCTGGGCACAGAGGGACTCCAAGAGAGAGAGAAGTGTCAGTGGTGAGGGAGGCAGCAATTTTTTTCTTCCTATTGTTTTTATTCTCATAAGAAGAAAAAGACAGTACAGATGTATAGTTAAGGCAGCATAGACAATGTTGTTAAATATGTTCCTTTGAAAAGAGTTAAAGGTTTAGTCAGATCTGACTTGACAAGACATTCTTGGTGCACGCTAATGTTCTTCAATGAGATTGTTAAGTAAAGATCCAGGTAAGCTAGTCAGAGAAGTATGAAATCTCAGATAAAGGTCAAGAATAGAAAAGATAGAAAAAGTAAAGAGATGTTCCAGACCACGATAACATTCCTAAAAAATCTTCTGTCCAGTGGTTAAAAGGGTAACACTGCTAACTGATATTGTACCCAGGGGTCCCAAATATTTTACAAATGCTGTTTTTTGATCATTCAAAATAGTTGCTGACTTTTCCTGTGTCGTGATCCAGGGAACGTTACCTTTTGTCGGACAGTTTTTTTAAAACCTAGAGAGATCAACAGACCTAAATAAAAAAATTATGACTTTTGGTCGATTTTACTACTGTAGCATCCTCTAGTGTGCTAGAAAGATACAACAAGGTTTTTTGAGAGTAGGTCAATTTCCAGACTTGGCTGGCAGCCAAGCCTGGGTGTGCTTTTGTGATCTGGGTTGCCATCTAGTGGCGGTAGATGTAATTGGGGTAACTAAGCCAAAGTAATGGGAACTGAGTTACCATGAGGGGAAAAGTAATCAGTTAGATTACTTGTTACCCTCTAAAGTAACTGCGTTAGGTAACTCAGTTTATTTTAACTCAGTTACTTACATCACTGGTTGGGAGTGACCTAGAGTAGAGCTGGGTGACTCGCAGGTGGTGTCACTAGGACCTCCCACTTCTTTCCAGAATCTTCTGGTGCTTTCTGGAAATAAAGTTGGAGAGGGGAGGTGGAGCCACCTGGGGTATTCTGAGGAGCACGGACCAATCCCCAATCTGGATTGGCAGGGAGCAGATCTCCTTAAATACCCAAGGTCAGCTCAGCTGGGGAGGAGTTGATCGTGTGGAAGATAGAGATGGAGTGTTAGGCTGTCAGGGCCTTTGAGGGAGCTCCCCAATCTAGCGGGATGACCTTGGGCCTGGGCTCATGTGCGGACGGGACCCTCTTACAACCAACAGAGGTGTCCTGACCAGGAGGCACAGGAGGAGAAAGAGCGGAAAGTGGGAGAACACTGCCCTGTGTCAGCTCTACCTCATTATCTAAACCATTGTGTGATGTTTTGGGTGAATATTTGGTTTGATTGTTAATGTGGTGACTGACCTACTTTTGGAGTGTATAAAAACTTGTTCAATAAACAGTCATTCCTTTGGAGTTTACCTCAACACCTTGTCTGTGTATGATGCTTGGGATAACAAAGCTGGTACTGGCTCCCGGTCTGCTGTAACAGTTTGGAGGGCAGGAGGCACTGTTTGGTGGAAGGAAGCACCCAAGTGGGGTGCCAAGCAGTTCCATCACACCTACCCACTGCCACTCTTATATGTCCCTGATCATTGCCCTCATAGAGAGCAACTCTGTTTAGTGCTCCTGCCCAAAAAAGGGAGAGGTTTTGCACTCATTTGGAAACAATGGTCTAACAAAGAATGTTCTGACTGATCTAATAATGTTAGTGCAAAAATAGAAACTCCCACTAAAGTGAATAGAAAGTGTTGGCTGCATCCATGATACCACCACGCTAGAACCCACATTGTCATTTGTGGTTTGGAAGTTCATAAAAAGTCTTTAAAACATTCATTGCCGTAGAGAAAACTGGAAAAAATCCTCAGTATTGCGGATGCAAGATCAAATTATGCTTCTGACAAGGACCACAAATCTTCACATGAAAGGATGGCTGCCACCCAGTAGTGAAGAATGTGGTTATGTGCTGCCATAAGTATGTGCTGAGATTAATAAATATGCTGAGACTGTCCTAATGTAATACTGGATGAAATTAATAAAGTATCTGGTGCTGGGAGAACGTCCTTTAGTGCTCAAGGCAAAAAGTGCACCCTCCCAAAAAATTCTCAATTACCTCAGCAGTGTAGGTTCAGGTCCTGCTCTTTTTGTACCCCCCTCCCTGCTGAAGTACCCAAGGTGGTTGACTCTTCTGCCTACCCCTCAGCACGGTCCTGAAAATATGCAACCTAAGAAAAAATATAGCAAAATAAAAACATTTAATAGATGGTATAATAATGTAAAATACTTATGCGCTGCTATGTAAAATCGTTATACCCCAACCTACTTGGTTAGTGAACTGCTGCAACCATTTCTAAAGTGAACCCAAACACTATTAATCAGGAAATAAATGATATATGAATGGTGCACTAATGCAAAATATTGTAAATAGTATCTAGCACCTATACATGATCATTCATATAAAGCTAAAATACATAAATCAAAATAAAACGAAAAAAAAAAACGAAATGTGAAAAATCCATGAATCCTTCATTAGTCCATAACATGCCCACATCCAATGTAGTAATTCAAAGTGACAATCAAAAGCAGTCCAAAAAGGTACATAAATTCTGCCGCAGGTATGCAAATAGTTCTCTAAGACCAACAACATCCACTTCTCTAATACTATAAAGCCCCATACACACTATCAGTTTTTCTGCTGAGTTTTTCCTTCAGATTTACCAAAAACATATAATATGAGGTCAAACCTTAGGAGTTTCAATATGAATGCAATTAGGCAGGCCCTTGCACTACATGGTTTTGGTAAACCTAAAGGAAAAAATCAGCAGAAAATCTGATAGTGTGTATGGGGCATAAGTGTTGAAGTGATTCTTCATGCTGAGAAATATCCACCACCAGCCACCAGTGAATGAATTGGCCGCTCACCTTTAAGATATGACCATATGGTCACATCTTTTTTTTTATTTTTTTATTTTATTATTTTTTTTAATCTACAAACTTCTATATCCAACTGGATCTATGTGTTCCACTAGGAATCCCTCTGCTGGGTTAGCCTGGATCCACTCCACTCACCTCCAGTTTACTCAAATATATGAATGAATGACTTGTATAGCGCTACAACTGCGGACTGAATCGCCTCAATGCGCTTGATCTGTCCTGTGCTTTCCTGCTTCTTTTTTTTTTAATTCAGTGATCTTTATTTATTTTATTTACAAACATACAGAATACACATTCCAAATACATCCTAGATACACACTGTCAAGATACCATCCAAATCCCAAAACAAAAGCAAAAACAAAAATTCCCCTTCCTCCTCCCCCACTCCTCCCCTTTCCTGCTTCTTAGAAGAGGTGGGTCTTGAGTTTTTTTCTGAAGGCCTGATGGTTTTCTTCCATGCGGATGTTAGTGGGAAGTGGGAAGTGGGAAGTGGGAAGAAAGAACTCATAGAGCAATATTGCTAAAGTATTAAAACCTTTTTAATGAGTCAAAGTTATGCACTCACAATAAAAAATACTTGAAAAACAGCATGTATATACAACACAGATCTTGGCTGAATGCCTCCTCATTGACTTCTGGATACAAAAGACACTGGAAGTGACGTCACAGGCTCCGCCTGACGTGTTGCGTCACTTGTCACATAAATTCCTCAGGGTAGGGTTTAATTTAATAGACGGTGCTTTTATGACAAGGGGTTAACACAGCATTTTAAGCTTTCCAATATTAGGACAGCCCATCAGTATCTGCTCACTTTTGGACAAATGGATACTTCATACAGAACCCTATAAACTAGAGACAGGGAGGGATATGTCTCACTTTTCACTCTTTCAGCTGTATGTGTTATATGAAGCTGAGCAACAGGGGACCGAATATACTTTCTTTATAGCACACAAGTACAGAACTGCAGAAAACTCACATAGAATTTCCCTTGAAAAGTATTTTCAGTCTCGAGGCACCCCAATCTGAGGCTTGGTTCACATCACTGCATGCCAGGAACACACGCAAAATTGCCTGCATTCCCGACATGCAGATAAACATGCTGCTCTTTAACAGATGGGCAGGGGTGCCATTAAAGTGGTTGTTAACCTCAAGTGCAAACAACATAAAAGACATGCATATTAATGTTTCTACAGTTTAAAAGCAAATCGCAGAACATTGTGCGTGTCTGAATGTCGGAGCTCAGGAAGCGGAGTCGTGACCTCACTGGACTCTCCTCCCATCTCTACACTCCCCCGGTAATCTCCAGGCGCGAGCCACCGCTTCTCTCATGCTCATGCATGAGGGAACTACATGATCTGTCAGTCACAGGAGCAGGGGTGTGGTGACACAAATTTTATGTAATGTATAGCTTTTTAACACTGCTAGAAAGCATAGAGGATTTAGAGTGCTGGGTGATCTTTATTTTGGCAAGACTGTGGACAGGTGGCTTCTGCTGCTTTACTGTAATAGGTAAACTGGTTATTTTACTTTAGATTGTTGAGATTTACAACCACTTTGGCCCCTTTCACACCGGGGCGTTTTTCACGCCTGTTCACCGGCGGGCTTTCACACTGGAGCGGTGCGCTAGCAGGATGACAAAAAAAGTCCTGCTAGCAGCATCTTTGGAGCGGTGTGTTCACCGCTCCTATACCGCTCCTTCCCATTGATTAGAATGGGATACCGCAGTGAAACCGCTGCAATACCGCCGCAAAGCGCCGCTACGGCGGCGCTCTGCGGGGGGTCTTTAACCCTTTTTTTTTCGGCCGCTCGCGGGGGTAAAACCGCACCGCGAGCAGCCGAAAACCGCGGTTAAAACGACGGTAAAGCAGCGCTAAATATAGCGCTGCTTTACCGCCACCGCGGCTCCCCGCCCCAGTGTGAAAGGGGCCTTTAAGTCTTAATTATACCCCCAGGAATTTGCAAATACAATGTGTTTTTGGTGTGATTTTTAAAAAAGGGTCAGGAATGTCTTTCTCTGTGTTTGTGCAGATAGAGCAGCCCACTGAAATGAATAGGCAGCCCTACATGCAGCATGCAGCCGCATAGATGTGACCCAGGAGCCTGTTGAAACATGAGATTGGGGGGCGGAAAAAATAAAATCACATGGTTGAGCCATGTTTTACCTCCCACAACTGCTCTACATTTAGCTGCATGGGCAGCAGCCAGGGTCATGCACATGCTGTGGCTGCGGCAGGAAGTGTACCCCAACGTGAATTGGGCCACGCTGCAACCGCCATAAACTCGCACCCACACAGGTTGAACTGAATGGACTGGTGTCTTTATTCAACCTCACCAACTACATACCTCACAATTTTCTGAGATTGGAACAAGGGACACCTATTAGCAAAAGTATTTATAGGCAAAGGACGCACCCCCTGCCACGCCCCCTTAAAGGAGAATTTTACAAAAATGATTAGTTAAACCTACAAGTGCTTTATTTAAAAAAATATTTTTGAAACTGGATAAAAGAATTAGCATTGTAAAACACTTTTTTTGATAAATAAATAGTGCATTTTATATACAGATATATTCATCAGACCAAAATGAGGGATAAATGAGGAGGAAAGAGGGACAGAGGAACCCCTGATGACCTCAGGCTGCTCTAGAGCTCCTTTTGCTGGCTGAGGCTGGTATATATGAATTCTTCCTATGTATTGGTGTGCACAGCCTATTAGTGTGAACCTCAGAGCACAAGCACACATGAGTGTATATTAGCAGAGCAGTGAACGGTGTCAGTAGAGCAGAGATTGGTGTCAGTAGGGCAGTGGACGGTGTCAGTAGTTTTTATTTTTATAAATTTTTATCATTTTTTGCAATATAATTTTTTTCTATTATTTTTTACAATATTATTTTTTATTATTTCATTTTTTTTTTACAAATTTTGTAAGAGCCTTGTTGGATGGCTTTTGTGAAGTATCAAGGGTCTAAACAGAGCTTCCCCAGTCCCTTTCTCTGCAGCCTCAGCTGCACTGGACAGTGAATGGATGGGAAGTGCGCCGATAGGGAGATGAGGGGCGAAGGAGCTGGGCCAGCACAGACAATAATTAGACACTCTCAGAAGAGGAGAGCAGTACTGGAACAAGATCCTTTAGCCCCCAAAGCAAAAGGACCAAAGTGGGCCCCATCCTCCATGAACTACCCCAACAGCATAAATTGTAGGTTCTTGTCTTTTTGAACCCCCTCCACTGTTGGTGTACCCAAGGTGTCTGCCTCTATGGCCACCCCTCACCCTGGCCCTGGGGGGGGGGGGGGGGGCAATGACATGCAAGGAGTTGAGGGGCTGTACAATGTAACTGACTCTCCTGGAGTAGTCACATTTTCTAGCAAGTTAGGAGGCACATTGCAAGGGAATAACTACATCATTTATGGAAGGTAAAAACACTGAGCGTGTTTAAAATATGTGATTTTTCTGTGCTTTCATCTGCAATTTTTTACATTGGTGACAGGGTCTTTTTAACTTTATTCTTTAAGGGCCAGTTCACACCATAGAAATGCAGTCCGGATGCGTTCCAGATGCTTTTCTACATGCGCGTTTGTGATGCGTTTTTGATGCGTTCCAGTATGTTTTTGATGCAATCCATTCCCTTTTTTCCCCCTCTTTTTTCTTAAACTTAAATAAGGACATGTGCGTCCCAGTGCGTTTTTTATGCGTTTTACAGCGTTCCAGTCCAGTGCAGGAAAAATGCAGCAGGTTCTACTTTTTTTTTCAACTATTTCAACTATGCCATTGAAAACCATATAACCTACTTTGCATGCGTTTTTGATGCAGAAAACAATGCACTGGACTGGACTGCATGTGGTGTGAACTGGCCCTAACTGAAAGCTCTATTGTTTCTAGCTTTAAAAAAAAAAAAGAAGACACTTCTTGTGTATGTGGGCAGCACAGATAAAGAGTATTTACAAGGGTAATGTTTTGAAAATAGGGACAGTCCACAAAATCAAGGAGTTGTATGTCACAAAAAAAAAAAACATTTTTTTTTCAAACAAATTGGATGCAGAAAAACAATGTAGACAGAAAAACAACAGTTCCCTCTGTGGTCTGCATGTGTAACTACAACTGTGTTAGGTGATTCATGACAAATTTATTTTACTATTCATTTAACAGCGTTCTTTGATGAAAACTAAATTTGTGCATATGCATAACACTATACTGTTTTCTTCTTTTTGCTTTAATATCTAATTAGTACCACATTTATTACATACAAATACTCCCAATATAAAGATAATATAACTCAGCTCATAGATCATTTATACAAATAGGTATATATAGATGTTAATGAGCTGTGTAAACAGAATCTAATTTCAGAACTCCACGGTGGTGATAAATAACTTAAGAATTCATAAAAGACTAATAAGCAAAAAAAAAAAAAACACTTGGCCCGTACGGGGATCGAACCCGCGACCTTGGCGTTATTAGCACCACGCTCTAACCAACTGAGCTAACCGGCCAGATGATGTGTACAAGATTCTGTGAAAAGAATATAAGATTGTTTTCTGGAGGTTTAAGCTAAGAAGAAGGGTAAATGTTTTGACTGATCCTAAATGCTTTTTATTTTGCTATGCTGTCCTGGCTTTTCCTATGTCTTCTTCATCCTAGGTAAACTAACATACCAAACAAAAGTTATAAATTATATTGGATTTAGAATATGTGCATAATAATTTAGTAATCTCCCCAATTGTTTTACTCTTAATTTAATGTGTGCGTTTATGTTTAAATCATTCATATACTATAAGTCGCAAAGAATCCTCTTAAAAAAATGCAAGCTAATAACACAAAAATCCAAACAATGTGCAAACCAACTTGATAAAATAAAAAAACTTGCAAAAAATATTGCAAATATCGGCATTAAACCACCACTGTGACAATGTGAACTTCTTAATGGGGACACAAGGCACATTTAATTAAGTTCACATTGTCACAGTGGTGATTATATTATTATTTGGACTTTTATGCCGATACTTGCAATATCTTTAAAGATTTTTTTTTTCTATTATCATGTTGATTTGCAAATTTTTGGAATTTTCATGTTATTTGCTTGCATTATTTATGAGAACCGAGCATTCATTATTTGAGTTGCCCGAACTAATTATTGGTATTTACAGTATTGCTGTCATTGCCTTCCTTTCCATGTGACAAATGCACACCCTATTTTTTTTTTTTGATGTCACAGGAATTGAAGAAGCAGAAGTAAAAACCTGACAAAAATTGTAACTGTAATGCCCCGTACACACGGTCGGAAATTCCGACCACAAAATCCGTCAGATTTTTTCCGACGGATTTTGTCCGACACTGGTGTTGCATACACACGGTCGGACAAAGTTGTTGGAAAATCCGATCATTCTGAACGTGGTGACGTTCGCTGCGTACGACGGAACTACGTAGAGGCTAGTAGCCAATAGCTTTGGTCTTGTAATGTGATCTGAGCATGCGTGGCACTTTGTCCGTCGGAATTCGCTACACACGATCGGAAAAAGTCCGATCGGACTTTGTTGTTGGAAAATTTGAGAGCAGGATCTCAAATTCCGACGGAAAAAGTCCGATGGAGCCCACACACGGTCAAATTTTCCGACAACATGGTCCGATAGGACATTTTCCGTCTGAAATTCCGACTGTGTGTACGGGGCATAATTCTCACTGTCTCACTGTATCAATAACTAAAAGAAAACATTTTGGCTGAAGTAGTGCTTTTAAGCCATGTGGAATATTATGCTTGTATGATGGCAGGCAAGGAAACAGTTAGGTTACAGAATACTTGCGAAAGTGGTTCCTTTGGAGGAAAGGTGAACATGGTAATGTTTAACATGGCCATACAAAGGCAGGTCCTACCACTCATGAGTACCTAAAATCAGATAAAGACATCTGGGGCAGATGGACCCTCTAGACCAGACCCTTGGTCTCTGTACATGCATATGAATGTTTAGACACATCTGTCATCTTCTCACCACTTTAACCAGAATGCCAAAATGCTTTTTCAACTAATCGAAACATGATAATGATCAGATGCAGTGCTTTGTTTGATACCATGCACAAACAGACCTTCTACTTGTAATGCCTCACAATAGATGTGACTTTGCGGCTATTTCAAAAGCCAAAGTCTGGCAGCTAATCTATACATTCTATATAATATGTAATCCTGCTGAAAATTATGAGCATAGAGCAAATTGTTGTTTTATTTGCTTTATGAGGAATTGCAGCCACAGATAAGATGAAAATGATAGGCCCATTAACCACTTGCCTACCAGGTACGAACACCCCCTTCCTGACCAAGCCATTTTTCAGCTTTCAGCGCTGTCGCATTTTGAATGACAATTGCGCGGTCATGTAACGCTGTACCCAAATACATTTTTTATCATTTTTTCCCCACAAATAGAGCTTTATTTTGGTGGTACTTGATCACCTCTGCGGTTTTTATTTCTTGCGCTATAAACAAATTAAGAGGGACAAGTTTGAAAAAACGCAATATTTTTTACTTTTTATTATGTAGCGCTACCCCCAGTTAAGAGAGCCGCTGGTTTGTTTTGGGTCCCTGAGTACAGCTCCACCAACCCCCGGCAATTTGCTCTACCCGCTCTGGCACAGTTAGTCAAGGGGTATGAATCTATGCACATAAAAATATCTTATACTCTAAGCATAATAGGTATGAACTCACAAGCAGACTGCTGAGATAAGAATAACTGGCTTTACTTTGTCAGTAAGGAAAAGAAATGGTAACATGCGTTTAAACATATGACTTACAATACTTTAGCAGGTCCCTGCAATATGCACTTAAACATGTACACATATATGTATCAACTAGCAATGGGGAAACGGAGCGCCAAGTGTGGCGACCGCATGCTATGCACCCCTGAGGTGCAATAAATCTATCTGCGCCTACCTAACGGACCAGGCCTGATCCCTAGCAATAGAGCTCAGTCCTTGTACAAGTACAGTGTTCTTCACCGGCAATAAATCTGTAGAGGTGGTGCACATGTAGCTTTAAATGGTGTATTTGTAATCCACAGAAAGTGACATTTGCTGCTCTGAGGTAAATTGTGCCTAGGCAGCTCAATTTGTGTATCAATGCAGGATGAGCCTTCCGGCTCTCTCACCAATCCTGGGGTACCGTCCTCAGCTCCGACCGACCGACTGTAGGGAAAAGTCTCCGCTCCGCTGCTGCAGACTCTGAGGGATGAGAGTCTCTCTCCACCTGCTGCAAGGCCCAGGCTTCAGGCCTTCAGCAGTCCCGGTCCGCACAGGTGTCTCTCTCTCTCTCTCAGTGATGTCTGTCCCTGAGTCACCAGCCCAGTCAGAACAGGAAGCGGCGGTCTCTCCTCTTCCCTTTTATATCCTCCCCCAGCAGCCTCTTGGGCGGAAACAGACATCCTCCCGGGAGCCTGGGGAATTATGGGGGATGTAGTCTCTTCCCCTAAAAGGGGTACGACCCGCTACACACTCCCCCCACTTTGAATCTTTGGTCCCCAAAGACATTGTTCAAACCACAAGCTTTCTTGGAGACAACACGTTCACATAATTCAGACAGAGGAGCTTCCCACCAATTAGCATAAGATGGGGAGCTGTCCTGTCTACAGGTCACTTCAGTGTGGGCGACCTGTTTAACTGTGCCAGAGAGTGAGCTGGGGTTGCCCTCCACCAAATGAACAGTGGATGGGCCAGGGCGTTCAGCACTTCTCCTTGCTGTGGTAACAGAGTCCTCTGAACTTTCTCCATCTTGGGGTAAGTTAACTTCTTGGGAGGCTTTACAACTCTGCGAGCTCTCTGCTCTCTTGGAACTTCTTCAGGAACACATTCTGGCAACATCTCTGGTTCTGGAACATCTACTTCTTCTTCTTCTGAGTAGAGACCAGGGATATCTTCCCAGCACTCAGGCACAACACTGAATGGCACAAACTCTGTGGCTTCTGGGTTCAATGTGTTATCTTCCACATCTTCAGTAGGTGGAAGATCTATGGCAGAATTTCCTGGAGTCGAGGAAGGCCATAGCCATTCAAGTTCTCCTCTTTCTTCCTCTGGTTGGGGGTCCTGTCCACCCCTAACTTGGGATGTTTGAGACCTAGTGTTAGGCCTGGGGGTATCCAGAATGGAAACAGATTCAGGTAAGTCTCTTGCTGGAGGCATTCTGACTGCTTCAGTGAGTGGGAGCAAATGATTCCTATGCCAGGTCTTCAAAGGCCCCAACCTTCCTTCTGGTTTCAACTTGTAAACAGGCAATCCTGGAAGTTTTCTACAGATGATATATGGCTCTGATCTCCATCTATCCGCAATCTTGTGTTTTCCAGGGATCCCTAGATTTCGTAACAGTACACGGTCCCCAGGCTGTAGGTCCTGTACTCTAACTTTCAAATCAAAGTTCCTCTTATTTCGGGCCCCCCTCTGGTCAGAGGCCGCTTGAGCTTTCTCATAAGCTATCTTCAGACTGCGCCTCAGTCTGTCCACATATCCTTTGTGGGAGGCAGCAGAGGCATGGTCTAGGGAAATGCCAAAGGCCAAATCCACTGGCAATCTTGCTTCTCTCCCAAACATAAGTCGGTAAGGGGAAAAACCTGTCACATCACTTGTGGTGCAGTTATAAGCATGCACTAGAGCTGAAATGTGTTGACTCCAATGTTGCTTCTTCTCTGTTTCTAAAGTTCCCAACATGTTCAATAGTGTCCTGTTGAACCTTTCAGGCTGGGCATCACCTTGGGGGTGATATGGTGTAGTCCTAGTCTTCTCTACTCCCAGAGAATCTAGTAGCCTCCTGATCAGGCGACTCTCAAAGTCCCTTCCTTGGTCTGAATGGATTCTCTGTGGCAGTCCATAGTGAACAAAGTACTTCTCCAGAAGTACCTTGGCTACTGTAGAGGCCTTCTGGTCCTTGGTTGGGAAAGCCTGAGCATAACGAGTGAAATGGTCGGTTACCACCAGAACATTTCCCAATCCACTCAAATCGGGTTCAAGGCAGAGAAAATCAATGCATACCAGATCCATTGGGCCTTGACTTTGTAGATGGCCCATTGGGGCAGCTTGATGGGGTAAAGTCTTCCTCTGAATGCATCTTGCACAGGAATGGCAATACTCCTCCACTTCGGCCCTCATGCAGGGCCAATAAAACCGGTCTCTGACAAGCTGGAAGGTTCTCTCTGCTCCTAAGTGACCATGCTGGTCATGTAAGGCAATCAGCACAGTCTCTCGATGCTTCTCCGGGAGAAACAACTGCCACTTGTCTTCTGGGCCATCAGAGGGGCCCCTTCGGTAGACTACCCCCTGATGCACCTGTAACTTGTCCAACTCTCTCCTCAGTAGGCGAGCTTCTTTAGAAGGGTGAAGGCGAAGTCCCTCTGGACTCTGGTCTTCCAGGGCTTCCAGGACCAATTTCCCCATGGGGTCTTCCAATTGGTCACACCTTAACTCTTTCTTGGACAGCTTCGGTAGGCACTCTTCTGCTAGTTGAGTTACCCCACAGTAACACTTTGGGACTCCCACTGTGGTAACTCCTACCTCTTCAGCTCTGGATCCTCCTCTGGCTTGGAGTTCAGCCCCCTGGCAGAGGGCTCGCACTCCATCTGGTGCCACTTGGGTCCAGTCTTCCCAGTCATCGACCATGACATGGGATCTTCGGGACAGGGCATCTGCATCCCTATTTCCAGCCCCTGGTCTGTACTTGAGGCTGAAGTTGAATCCAGACAACGCCGCCAACCATCTGTGTCCAGTTGCATCCAGCTTGGCGGTGGTGAATAGATAGGTCAAGGGGTTGTTATCTGTTTTTTACAGTAAACTCGGCCCCATACAAATAGTCTCTCAATTTGTCAACAACTGCCCATTTGAGGGCTAAGAACTCCAACTTGTGGGTGGGGTAGTTCTTCTCGGAGGGGGTCAGGCTCCGGCTCACATAGGCCACTGGTCGTAGCTGGTCTTCATACTCCTGGTAGAGTACTCCCCCTAGGCCCTCATGGCTGGCATCAACATGTAGCTCATATGGTCTAGTGGGATCAGCGTAGGCCAAAACTGGGGCTGTGGTGAGACTTCTCTTCAAGGTTCTGAAAGCCTCTTCACACCTTGAGTTCCATTGGTCTTGGACCGACTCACTGGACCTCCTAGGCCCCAATCCATCTTCCTCTCCTTCTGTCTTGAGCAGTTCGTTTAGGGGTTTTGCAATGCGGGCAAACCCATCCACAAACCTGCGGTAGTAGGAGCAGAACCCCAAGAAAGACCGAAGTTCTGTAACTGTTGTGGGTCTTGGCCACGAAGTAACTGCCTCCAACTTCTCAGGGTCTGTAGCCACTCCCTTTTCAGACACTATGTGTCCCAGATAGTTCACAGAAGACTGATAGAACCGGCACTTCTCGGGAGAAAGTTTGAGTCCCTCTTCACTGAGCCTCTTCAGTACTTTCTCCAATCTGGCTTCATGTTCTTCCAAAGTCTTTCCAAAGACAATGACATCGTCCAGGTACACAAGGACTTCTATGAGGTTCATGTCTCCAACTGTCCTTTCCATTAGGCGTTGAAACGTAGCAGGAGCTCCAGATAGGCCCTGAGGCATCCTGTTGAACTCAAAGAATCCCACTGGGGTTATGAAGGCAGTCTTTTCTCTATCTTCCGGATGCATGGGGATCTGGTAATACCCACTCTTGAGGTCCATCACACTGAACCACTTAGCTCCAGACAAACTCTGTAAGGCATCTTCTATCCTTGGCGTGGTGTACTGGTCAGGAATGGTCCTCCTGTTGAGAGTTCTGTAGTCAATGCAGAGCCTCAATGACCCATTCTTCTTCCTGACTACCACTATGGGGGAGGCATAGGGGCTTCTGGACTCCCTAATCACTCCCGTCTTCTTCAGTTCCGCAAGCTGCTCCCTCAGATCCTCCAGGTCTGCTAGCGGGACTCGCCTGACTCTTTCTCTGAATGGCTTGTCCTCTTGCATGCGGATTCGATGGGTGGCACTCCTCGCACACCCCACATCAAACTCATCTTTAGAGAAAATCTTCTCCCATCTGGTCAGCTGGGCCTTGGCTCTCTCTTTCCAAGCTCCAGGTAGGTTTGGGTTTTCCATGGAGAGTTTCTTCCAAACATCTTCTCCTTCACCCGTTCCCTTCACTTCTGACCAGCCAACTGGGACAGCAGGACTCACCTGTCCAGAAGCATCCTGGCAGGGATCTCCACGGGCTGCTCCGTGGGGTTCCTTACACTGACAGGGACTCTTCCTCTAGCCTTCTTCAGGTCCTTTAATGAGATTACTTCTGGTATCACTTCCAGACCTGAGTGACCCTCCATTGGGTCGGGTTCCAACATTACAAATGGGCCAGGCTGCTCCCAAGTAAGTTTCACCGTGGCTCTCATGCAGGTCACCTCTCCAGGCTGTAACACTGCTCCTTCTTTTCCAAGCCTCCATACCCTTCCTATCCCTCACTTGGGGTCTTCTGCTCTAGGACCAACCGCTGGTAGGCTGCCTTCAGCATGGGATGGATCTTGGGAGGTGAAAGATTCTCTTTCTTCACCAGGGGGGTCAGAAGCCTTCTGACTAGATCCGTGTTCGTCCCTATGATCAGGGAGGTCTTGCTGGTTCCAGGCGGACGAGGGCACACCACTGCCAGGGTGTCGAACACTTCAGCCTTTCCAGCCACGGATGGGTCAAAGGTCAACCGTATGGGTAGGTATCCATCATAGGGGAAACTCTGAGTTCCCAATCCCCTTATCTCCAACTCCTCTATCTTCTGTATGGGCAGATGACTCAAGTATCTGTCATAGAAGTCCCTGTACAATAGGGTCACTTGTGCTCCAGTGTCTAGGAGGGCCTTCGTGTACACTCCTTCCACCTGGATGGGTACAGTAGGAGATGGGCCAACCAACTCTTCTGGGTAGGGCCGAGTTGATGCTGTCTTCTTCTTTGGACTCTTTTCTTTACCAGCACTGGATTTGCGCTTGATCCTTTCTTGAGCCTGGTATGCATTAATTTTCTCCCTCTTAGTGGGAGTGTGGACCCGTTGAGGGACATTGTTATCTCTCACTTTTGAGGGTTCACGCTTGGGAGTGCTGTGTTCCTTCCGAGGGGTCTGCTCTCCTCACTTTCTCTTCCCGTTGTGCTTCTTGGAGCTCACTGAAGACGATGGGCACCCGGTTGACTCCTTCACCGGGGCCCTTTGGCGTTTCCCGCCGGCTGGCGGCTTTCTGCCTTCTTCTTCTTGGGACTGGAACATACAGCTGCAATATGACCAATTCCTCCACAATTAAAGCAAATCATCTCACCGTAGTCAGGTGGGGATGCTGGTGCTGGAACAGCTGGAAACAATTCCCTCCTGCTTGTTTCTTTCTTGGGACTGGGCGTCTCTTTCGCCACTAGAGATGTCAGTATCTCCATCATCTGGGACATCTGCAACTTCAGGGCATCTACCTCTGTGTCTCCTTCAGGGGTTAAGGCCGACCTGACCGTGGCCACTGGAAGTTTTGTAGACCCCCATCACTTGCTTTTCCCGTTTCTCTTCCAACAGGGCCTCTTCTTCTCTGACCACTCGAATGAGATCGGGGTAGTCCAGGCTCTTCCATCCTGCCGGGTGCGTAGAATTAGTGCGACAGGGTCTAGGGGTTGGGCTCCCCTGACCACCTGCTGGGCACGGGCTTCATCTACCTTCCCCGGATCTATCCCCTTCTTCAGGATAATCCTATGCAGGATCTTGTCTATGCGTCCCATGTACTCTGACAGCTTCTCCCCTGTCTTCTGGTAACAGTGTTCCAGTTGATAGGTAAGTTCTGTGACTTTTTCTGTCCCACCAAACACACCTTCCAGGATGTCTATGTAGTCCTGGGCAGTGCAATCCTTTTTGCTTGTCTTCAGATTGCGTATGGCCTCTAAGGCAGGTCCTTTTAGGCTCTCAACAATCCTTTGCTTCTTTCTGCCTTCTGAGACCTCCCATTCTTCTAAGGCCTGCGTGGCACCATCTAACCACTCTTCAAATCCCTCTTCTCCCGAGGGTACAGGTGTCCTCCCAGAGAACATCCGGAGTTTCCTGTATCCCGACATCGGGTAATCCCCGGGGTCTCTTCTGCACTGAGTCACAATCTCCCCTAGGACAGCACACAGTTCTGCACTAAGAGTAGTTTGTGCGGGTGCGGGACTTTCCGCGCCCTTCTGCTCTTCCTCCTTTGGGGATAGCATGGCTTCCATAGGAGAACAGTCTCCCTTGCGCGGCAGCGCATGCAGCACTTGATAGGCCTGACCATTCGGTGCTTGTATGCTTTGGCTCCTGAACTGCTCTGGAGTCTCTTCCTGCCATTCTATTAGGGCGTATGTATACCCAGCATCATTTCTCATGTCCATTATCCATGGCTTTTGGCATGGGGACAGGGACATTATAAGCTGCTTGACTGCCTCTCTCTGCCATATCCCTGGCAGTTCAATGACTGATGCTGCGGCTGGGTCAGTGGCCCATAGTGTGTACCACTGTCCCACTTCTATCGGGTCCATGCCGGCAGAGGCGGCTCTAGACTTTATGAGGCCTTAGGCAAAACTTAGACATGAGGCCCCACTCACGCCCATAATGCAGAACTGCAGCAAGATAAATAAAAAAAGTCCATTAAAAATAAAATAAGCCCTCCAGTTTGAACGACAGCCAGCCTCATTCAACGGCCTTCCTTAAAGCCCACACTGGAATGTACATGCCCTCAACCTGTCATTCAACTAGTAAGGAGAAGCGGCACAATGATGATCCCATCCAGTGGTGGCTGGTGCTCAAGGGGCGCAAAAAAAAAAACATCAATTGCAGCCCTTACTGTACCATCAAAAACTGCCACTGTGCCCAATCAAACGCAGCCTCACTGTGCCCAATCAAACGCAGCCTCACTGTGCCCAATCAAACGCAGCCTCACTGTGCCCAATCAAACGCAGCCTCACTGTGCCCAAACGCAGCCTCACTGTGCCCAATCAAACGCAGCCGCCACTGTGCCCAATCAAACGCAGCCGCCACTGTGCCCAATCAAACGCAGCCGCCACTGTGCCCCATCAAATGCCGCCTCACTATGCCCCATCAAATACAGCCTCACTGTGCCCATCAAATGTTGCAAGGAGACAAATTACGTGCAGCCGGTCTGGAGAGTCACCGGCCCCTTATGGTGGCGCCAGTCCCCACGGACAAGCACGCTCATACAATTTACATACAGCAAGCCGGCTGCCCACCCACCTGCCTGAGGCTGTATTTGTGCAGGCGGCGGCCGCGGGAGATGGACTCGGGAGGATGGGTGGGGATGGGGGGCTTTTTTTCGTGCGGGCGGCTTTTTTCCACCCTAGGCCTGGCCCTTGTCGGCATAGGCCAAGACATAGCACTGAAACCGTGAGACAGGCAGACAGGATACTGGGGACAGGCAGGGTACTGGGGACAGACTGCGAGACAGGCAGGGTACTGGGGACAGACAGGGTACTGGGGACAGACTGTCAGACAGGCAGGGTACTGGGGACAGGCAGGGTACTGGGGACAGACTGCGAGACAGACAGGGTACTGGGGACAGACTGTGAGACAGGCAGGGTACTGGGGACAGACTGTGAGACAGGCAGGGTACTGGGGACAGACTGTGAGACAGGCAGGGTACTGGGGACAGACTGTGAGACAGGCAGGGTACTGGGGACAGACTGTGAGACAGGCAGGGTACTGGGGACAGACTGCGAGACAGGCAGGGTACTGGGGACAGACTGCGAGACAGGCAGGGTACTGGGGACAGACTGCGAGACAGGCAGGGTACTGGGGACAGACTGCGAGACAGGCAGGGTACTGGGGACAGACTGCGAGACAGGCAGGGTACTGGGGACAGACTGCGAGACAGGCAGGGTACTGGGGACAGACTGCGAGACAGGCAGGGTACTGGGGACAGACTGCGAGACAGGCAGGGTACTGGGGACAGACTGCGAGACAGGCAGGGTACTGGGGACAGACTGCGAGACAGGCAGGGTACTGGGGACAGACAGGGTACTGGGGACAGACTGTGAGACAGGCAGGGTACTGGGGACAGACTGTGAGACAGGCAGGGTACTGGGGACAGACTGTGAGACAGGCAGGGTACTGGGGACAGACTGTGAGACAGGCAGGGTACTGGGGACAGACTGTGAGACAGGCAGGGTACTGGGGACAGACTGTGAGACAGGCAGGGTACTGGGGACAGACTGTGAGACAGGCAGGGTACTGGGGACAGACAGGGTACTGGGGACAGACTGTGAGACAGGCAGGGTACTGGGGACAGACTGTGAGACAGGCAGGGTACTGGGGACAGACAGGGTACTGGGGACAGACTGAGACAGGCAGGGTACTGGGGACAGACTGAGACAGGCAGGGTACTGGGGACAGACTGTGAGACAGGCAGGGTACTGGGGACAGACTGAGAGACAGGCAGGGTACTGGGGACAGACAGAGACAGACAGGGTACTGGGGACAGACAGAGACAGACAGGGTACTGGGGACAGACAGAGACAGACAGGGTACTGGGGACAGACAGAGACAGACAGGGTACTGGGGACAGACTGTAAGACAGGCAGGGTACTGGGGACAGACTGTGAGACAGGCAGGGTACTGGGGACAGACTGTGAGACAGGCAGGGTACTGGGGACAGACTGTGAGACAGGCAGGGTACTGGGGACAGACTGTGAGACAGGCAGGGTACTGGGGACAGACTGTGAGACAGGCAGGGTACTGGGGACAGACTGTGAGACAGGCAGGGTACTGGGGACAGACTGTGAGACAGGCAGGGTACTGGGGACAGACTGTGAGACAGGCAGGGTACTGGGGACAGACTGTGAGACAGGCAGGGTACTGGGGACAGACTGTGAGACAGGCAGGGTACTGGGGACAGACTGTGAGACAGGCAGGGTACTGGGGACAGACTGTGAGACAGGCAGGGTACTGGGGACAGACTGTGAGACAGGCAGGGTACTGGGGACAGACTGTGAGACAGGCAGGGTACTGGGGACAGACTGTGAGACAGGCAGGGTACTGGGGACAGACTGTGAGACAGGCAGGGTACTGGGGACAGACTGTGAGACAGGCAGGGTACTGGGGACAGACTGTGAGACAGGCAGGGTACTGGGGACAGACTGTGAGACAGGCAGGGTACTGGGGACAGACTGTGAGACAGGCAGGGTACTGGGGACAGACTGTGAGACAGGCAGGGTACTGGGGACAGACTGTGAGACAGGCAGGGTACTGGGGACAGACTGTGAGACAGGCAGGGTACTGGGGACAGACTGTCAGACAGGCAGGGTACTGGGGACAGACTGTGAGACAGGCAGGGTACTGGGGACAGACTGAGACAGACAGGGTACTGGGGACAGACTGAGACAGACAGAGTACTGGGGACAGACTGTGAGACAGACAGGGTACTGGGGACAGACTGTGAGACAGACAGGGTACTGGGGACAGACTGTGAGACAGACAGGGTACTGGGGACAGACTGTGAGACAGACAGGGTACTGGGGACAGACAGGGTAAAGACCATGAGACCATAGAAAGACAGGGTAACATACAGACAGCATGTAGTAGAGATGTATGTACTATACCTGCTCCTCGGTCCCCTACCCTACTAAAGGCAGCATGAGAAGCTGGTGACACGTGATGTTGTCTTTGAGCTCCCTGCAAGCTGCAGTGCAGTCTGGGAGTTGTAGTTTCTGCAGAGCACAGGCACCAGAGGGCCAAGTTTGTTGTCTGTGCTGTGAAAAACTACAACTCCCGTCATGCACTGTGACTTTGGGGGAAACTTGGAGGACGGCGCCGCGGCGGTGGAGCTTGCTATTGGATGCAGCCGACTGAGCTAAGAGCCGTCTGCGGAGGCTCATTATCTCTCACACAGGCAGTGCCAGCGTCAGTCTATTTGCAGCGCCCGCCCGCCCGCTCACTCACCCACCCACCGGCTTGCATTTGTACACGGTCCCGGGCGATATTTCCTTCCACTACCGAGTCCCCACACTTATGTCCTGTCAGGCAAATTAGGCGCCCGCGGCCCGCGAGGCCCTTCTAGGGGCGAGGCCTAAGGCAATCGCCTAATTTGCCTAATTAAAGAGCCGCCTCTGCATGCCGGTACCTTCTGGCGGGTTTTCCCGCTGACTCAGGATCCCGGACGAGCCCCCACGTGTAGCGCTACCCCCAGTTAAGAGAGCCGCTGGTTTGTTTTGGGTCCCTGAGTACAGCTCCACCAACCCCCGGCAATTTGCTCTACCCGCTCTGGCACAGTTAGTCAAGGGGTATGAATCTATGCACATAAAAAAATCTTATACTCTAAGCATAATAGGTATGAACTCACAAGCAGACTGCTGAGATAAGAATAACTGGCTTTACTTTGTCAGTAAGGAAAAGAAATGGTAACATGCGTTTAAACATATGACTTACAATACTTTAGCAGGTCCCTGCAATATGCACTTAAACATGTACACATATATGTATCAACTAGCAATGGGGAAACGGAGCGCCAAGTGTGGCGACCGCATGCTATGCACCCCTGAGGTGCAATAAATCTATCTGCGCCTACCTAACGGACCAGGCCTGATCCCTAGCAATAGAGCTCAGTCCTTGTACAAGTACAGTGTTCTTCACCGGCAATAAATCTGTAGAGGTGGTGCACATGTAGCTTTAAATGGTGTATTTGTAATCCACAGAAAGTGACATTTGCTGCTCTGAGGTAAATTGTGCCTAGGCAGCTCAATTTGTGTATCAATGCAGGATGAGCCTTCCGGCTCTCTCACCAATCCTGGGGTACCGTCCTCAGCTCCGACCGACCGACTGTAGGGAAAAGTCTCCGCTCCGCTGCTGCAGACTCTGAGGGATGAGAGTCTCTCTCCACCTGCTGCAAGGCCCAGGCTTCAGGCCTTCAGCAGTCCCGGTCCGCACAGGTGTCTCTCTCTCTCTCTCAGTGATGTCTGTCCCTGAGTCACCAGCCCAGTCAGAACAGGAAGCGGCGGTCTCTCCTCTTCCCTTTTATATCCTCCCCCAGCAGCCTCTTGGGCGGAAACAGACATCCTCCCGGGAGCCTGGGGAATTATGGGGGATGTAGTCTCTTCCCCTAAAAGGGGTACGACCCCGCTACAATTATAATAAATATCCAATTTTTTTTAAACAAATTTTTTTTCCTCAGTTTAGACCGATACGTATTCTTCTACATATTTTTGGTAAAAAAAAATCGCAATAAGCGTCTATTGATTGGTTTGCGCAAAAGTTATAGCGTCTACAAAATAGGGGAAAGATTTATATCATTTTTATTATTATTTTTTTTTCTACTAGTAATGGCAGCGATTTGCGATTTTTATCGTGACTGCGGCATTGCGGCGGACATATCGGACACTTTTGACACATTTTTGGGACCATTCACATTTATACAGCGATCCGTGCTATAAAAATGCATTGATTACTGTATAAATGTGACTGGCAGGGAAGGGGTTAACACTAGGGGGCGCTGCAGGGGTTAATATGTTCCCTATATGAGTGATTCTAACTGTGGGGGGAGGGGACTGACTGGGGGAGGGGACCGATCGGTGTCCCTATGTACAAGGGACACACCATCGGTCTCCTCTCCTCTGACAGGACGTGGATCTGTGTGTTTACACACACAGATCCACGTCCTGCTCAATTACCGGGCAATCGCGGGTGCCTGGTAGTCATCGCGGCCGCCGGGCATGCGCATCGGCTTCCCAGCTACGCGGCGGCACGCGCGCGCGCCTCCCGCGGCGTGCGTGCGCCCCCTAGTGGCCAAAAAGCGAGCGCCGTCATATGACGGCGGCCCGCCACAAGAGCTGCACCGTCCCGCCGTCATTTGACAGTGAGCGGTCAGCAAGAAGTTAAAAAACAAAAAACAAAAACAGCTTTTGATGCAATATTCAGTTTCATTTCAAAGTGTTTCCCTGCACAGTTTTTTCTGCCACTTGATGTCCTCAGTTTGATGGCCAACATCATTCAACCGAGTCCTGGTCATCTTCAACCCTCCAAGCCTGTGACTGGACAGTGAAAGGAAAATTAGCACAGTGGTAGAGATAAATAGAGCAAAAGGAAATACATAAATCGTTTCTAAATTCAGGGATTTTTCGTAAATATCTCCTAAACTGTGGAGGTTTAGGACAGGGCCGATCCTAGGGTCACAGACGCCTGGGTGCAGAAATATTTTGGGCGCCCCCACGTGGGCGTGGTCATCTTACTAACCCCTCCCCTTTTGCAAATGTTTCTATGGCAACAACTTAAACACAGATATGCTCCCCTAAGGAGGCTTTGTTAACCTGGTATCCTCCCATGATCTCTTAACAATAAAGAGAACGAGATGGTCAGAGACTGCAAACATGATACAAGAAATGGTCAGACTGCAGACATAATACAAGTGATGGTCAGAGACTGCAGACATAATACAAGTGATGGTCAGAGACTGCAGACATAGTACAAGAGATGGTCAGAGACTGCAGACATAGTACAACAGATGGTCAGGGACTGCAGACTTACTTCAAAAGATGGTCAGAGACTGCAACCATGATACAAGAAATGGTCAGAGACTGCAAACATGATACAAGAAATGGTCAGAGACTGCAGACATGATACAAGAAATGGTCAGAGACTGCAGACATGATACAAGAAATGGTCAGAGACTGCAGACATGATACAAGAAATGGTCAGAGACTGCAGACATGATACAAGAAATGGTCAGAGACTGCAGACATGATACAAGAAATGGTCAGACTGCAGACATAATACAAGTGATGGTCAGAGACTGCAGACATAGTACAACAGATGGTCAGGGACTGCAGACATAGTACAACAGATGGTCAGGGACTGCAGACTTACTTCAAAAGATGGTCAGAGACTGCAAACATGATACAAGAAATGGTCAGAGACTGCAAACATGATACAAGAAATGGTCAGAGACTGCAGACATGATACAAGAAATGGTCAGAGACTGCAGACATGATACAAGAAATGGTCAGAGACTGCAGACATAGTACAAGAAATGGTCAGAGACTGCAGACATGATACAAGAAATGGTCAGAGACTGCAGACTTACTTCAAAAGATGGTCAGAGACTGCAGACATGATACAAGAGATGGTCAGAGACTGCAGACATGATGCAGGAGAGGGTCAGAGACTGCAGACATGATGCAGGAGAGGGTCAGAGACTGCAGGCATGATACATAAGATGGTCAGAGACTGCAGACATACTACAAAAGATGGTCAGAGACTGCAGACATAATACAAGAGATAAAAAATAAGGAGAAATACTGCGCCAAACCAGCCTAGTATTAGCTGCTGGCACAACAATTAGACACAATTGTATGGAAGAAATGAAAATAGATAGTGCAGCGCTTATAAAATTAGATGTCCCTGCTTCACATGAAGCTGTGCAGGCAATCTAATCCTGCAAGCAGACCGTGTGTGGCAGAAAATAATGAAAAGACACTTTTCCAGTGAATTTGAATATTAGAGCATGTCAAATGACATGACAAATAGTGACAATCTCTAAAAGTAAATGATTAAAACCTAAAAAGGTGTAGATATATCAACAGGATGATCATGTGAACATACCAAAATGTAAATGTATTACCAGACCCTAATCCGTGTGGTAAATAAATCTGTGAAAAAACTCTCCTGAACGCAAGAGAGGCAATTTACAAATAAAAACTAGTAAAACGTGAATGTATAGATTACATGCGATTCACCAGAAATCGCAGGGAAACAGACTAGTATTAGGATAAGTGAATTATTCTTTTGATAAGAAAATTATTTTTGTGCAAAAACACTCATAAACAAATAAAATCAACAATATAATCTGGATGAGTTCTATTCAAAGCTAAATAGTCCCAAATTGATAGAGCCGCTCTAATTCATGCATCTATTTTCATAATACAAGAGCTGGTCAGAGACTGCAGACATGATACAAGAGCTGGTCAGAGACTGCAGACATGATACAAGAGCTGGTCAGAGACGGCAGACATACTACAGAAGATGGTCAGAGGCTGCAGATATAATACAAGAAATGGCCAGAGACTGCAGAAATAGTACAAGAGATGATCAGAGACTGCAGAAATACTACAGGAGATGGTCAGAGACTTCAGACATGATACAAGAAATTGTCAGAGACTGCAAACACACTACAGGAGATTTTCAAAGACTGCAGGCAGGATACAAGAGATGGTCAGAGACTGCAGACATGATACAAGAAATGGTGGGAGACTGCCCGATCAGTGCCCATCAATGCAGGCTCACCAGTGCCCATACGCTTAGCCTCATCAGTGACCATCAGTGCCGCCTCAGCAGTGCCCATCAATGCAGCCTGATGTGGGGGGGTCAGCTGTGTCAGGGTCTCTCATCTCAGCTCAGCAAGTCCTTGCATGGCCTCCTGGGGGGCTGATGCTCCTGGTCCTGGGATCAAGTTGTTGCAAACCAGCATCTAGCCCCACAACTTGAGCCAGTCACGTGCGTCATGACTCCCTGGTGTGCCCTGCCTCTGCCTGCCTCCAAGACTCTGGGAGTTTCCTCTGCGTGTGCTACTCTCAGTTCTCCAGCCCCTCCCATTCTGCACAACTCCCCCTAGTCTGTTCAATCCCCCTTACCCCCGTCTGCCCAATCCCCCATACCCCTAGTCTGCACAAGCCCACCTCCCCCCAGTCTGCACAATTACCCCCCTCCCCTAGTCTGCACAATCCCCCCTTCCCCCAGTCTGTACAATTACCCCCCCCCCCCAGTCTGAACAATCCCCCCTTCCCCAGTCTGCACAATTACCCCCTCCCCGTCTGCTCAACCCCCCCTTCGTTTGATGGGCACAGTGGCAGCGTTTGATGGCACAGTGGCTGCATTTGATGGGCACAGTGGCAGCGTTTGATGGCACAGTGGCTGCATTTGATGGGCACAGTGGCTGCATTTGATGGGGCACAGTGGCTGCATTTGATGGGCACAGTGGCAGCGTTTGATGGGCACAGTGGCAGCGTTTGATGGGCACAGTGGCAGCGTTTGATGGGCACAGTGGTTACATTTGATGGGCACAGTGGCTACATTTGATGGGCACAGTGGCTGCGTTTGATGGGCACAGTGGCAGCGTTTGATGGGCACAGTGGCAGCGTTTGATGGGCACAGTGGCAGCGTTTGATGGGCACAGTGGCTGCTTTTGATGGGCACAGTGGCTGCTTTTGATGGGCATGGTGGGCGTTTGATGGGCACAGTGGCTGCTTTTGATGGGCACAGTGGCTGCTTTTGATGGGCATGGTGGGCGTTTGATGGGCATGGTGGCTGCATTTGATGGGCACAGTGGCTGTGTTTGATGGGCACAGTGGCAGCTTTTGATGGGCGCAGTGGCTGCGTTTGATGGGCACAGTGGCGGCGTTTGATGGGCACAGTGGCGGCGTTTGATGGGCACAGTGACAGCATTTGATGGGCACAGTGGCAGCTTTTGATGGGCACAGAGGCAGCTTTTGATGGGCACAGTGGGCGATTGATGGGCACAGTGGGCGTTTGGGCACAGTGGCAGCTTTGGAAGGGCACGGTGGCAGCTTTTGATGGGCACGGTGGCAGCTTTTGATGGGCACGGTGGCTGCGTTTGATGGGCACAGTGGCGGCGTTTGATGGGCACACTGGCGGCGTTTGATGGGCACAGTGGCGGCGTTTGATGGACACACTGGCGGCGTTTGATGGGCACACTGGCGGCGTTTGATGGGCACAGTAGCAGATTTTGATGGGCACAGCTGGCGTTTCATGGGCAGAGGCAGCTTTTGATGGGCATGGTGGGCGTTTGATGGGCACAGTGGGCATTTCATGGGCAGAGGCAGCTTTTGATGGGCATGGTGGGCGTTTGATGGGCACAGTGGGCGTTTGATGGGCACAGTGGGCGTTTGATGGGCACAGTGGCAGCTTTGGTTGGGCACAGTGGGCGCTTGATGGGCACAGTGGGCATTTTAGTGGGCACAGTGGCAGCTTTTAATGGACACAGTGGGCGCTTGATGGGCACACTTACTTCCAGTTCCTGGTCCGGTGCAGTGGGTCACTCACTCGTCTCGTCTCGTCTCCTCTCCCCAGTCTTCAGCGCTCTCTAAGCTCCGTTCACTCGTCCGCCCCCTCTGAGCCACGCTGCCTGAAGAACATTGCAGCGGTGGGGGCGGAGCTTGTACACTAGCCGCAGAGGCGGCGCGCAATGGATCCTGGGGAGGCCGCGGCGCGCAGTGGATCCTGGGGAGGCCGCGGCGCGCTCTGAATGCAGGGGCGGCCGCGGTCTCTCACTGACGTCACTGGCTTCTAGCAAGCCAGTGCGCTTAGCGTCGGCCGGCGCGGCGGCGCCCCTCTTCTAAATTAAAATACAGCGCTGGGGTGCCGGGCACCCGCTGCACCCCGGGAAGGATCGGCCCTGGTTTAGGAGATATTTCCAGCACCTACAGGTAAGCCTTAATATAGGCTTACCTGTAGGTAAAAGTGGTTATACAGGGTGTACAACCACTTTAAATTTTCACCAAATGTCGGTAACAACGGTTACAAAGAAACCAATACAAATAAATTTAGAAATTAAGTTATGTGTATTAAAATGGAATGACACAGGGAAAAAGCATCGAACGCGCTAACTGAAATTTATTTAATACTTTATTTCTTTAATCCCTTGTTGGTAATGACAGCTTCAAGATGCCTCCTGTATTGAGAAACTAGTCACATGCATTGCTCAGGTGCGATTTTGGACCATTCTTCCACACAGTCTTCAAATCTTGAAGGTTCCATGGTCCTCTTCTATGAACTCTGATCTTTAGTTCTTTCTATAGATTTTGGCAGCAGATTTTTATCAAGAATGTCTTGGTAAACTTTTCCATTCATCCTTCCTTCAATGACATGAAGTTTGCCAGTACCGTATGCTGAAAAACAGCCCCACACCATGATGTTCCCACCTCCAAACTTTGCTGTTGGTTTGTTGTTTTTGGGGTCATGTGCAGTTTCATTTGATCTCCAAACATGGTGTGTATTATGGCATCCAATGAGTACAGACCAGACTATAATTACCCAGTATTTCACAGGCTTGTCTCACTTGTTTTCTTTGAAAAAATTGTACCTGCTAATTCCAGGTCTTTCTGAAGCTGTCCACAAGGGGTCCTTGGTTCTTGGACAACTCTTCTTATAATTATTTCCTGTCGCATCATGGCAGCATACACTCTGGGTTGTGACTCCGCCTCCACAACCTGATAGGACCACATAACTATAAGATGAAGACACGGCCCCCGCCCCAGCATTCTCTTATTTTTCCTCACCTGTTGGGACGCACTGAACATCACCCCCTTACCGCTTCGCCCCAGCCAGGTTCTAGCCTCTCCTGGTTTGGAAGTCCTTGCCGGTACAGCCTCTAAAGGAAGCTAAATGGAAGGAACCCCACTCTGGTGATCTCAGGGGTATCGTATCTTTCTCAGTTATTATTACCTACTGCCTTTGTGTGGAACCTTAAACAGGTTTAAAGCACCATGATGACTGCCGCTGTGTAAAACCTTAAACAGGTTTAAAGCACCATGATGACTGCCGCTGTGTAAAACCTTAAACAGGTTTAAAGCACCATGATGACCGCCGCTGTGTAAAACCTTAAACAGGTTTAAAGCACCATGATGACCACCGCTGTGTAAAACCTTAAATAGGTTTAAAGCACTATGATGATTGCCCCTGTGTAGAACCTTAAACAGGTTCAAAGCACCACCATACTCCTGACCTCGGTGGAAAGCCTTAAACAGGCTTAAAACACCATTTCATTATACAGTGTGACAGGGCAAACACACATCTTCAAGGTACATTTAAGCCTTAAATAGGCTTACCGTTATGCAGTGGTCTCCCCCTCCTGTTTTCTTCTGTATAGCTGTGTATTCACAGCACTGCTGGGTCCTGTAGTCCCTCTCCACCGCTCCCCCTCTGCGCCGAGCGTCCTAGGCTGTTCCTTGTATCTTGAACCAGAGATCGCTGAATTGCTGCAGTTTGTTTGCCTGTCTTACAACAAAGCTCCTATTTCATCCTACTGAGGTAAAAGCCTGTTTTTTTCTCTGCATCTACTTCCTGCATAAGCTGCTGTGTTTTACCTCACCTGTGCTTCCTATGTCAATTAGTATGTGTCAATTAGTATCTCCTTAGGCTTGCCTTATTCCTTGCTATGGAGACCACTGCCCTAGCAGATCACCACCAGCTATTAGGTAAGGGGGGAGGATTTTTGGTAAGTATTGAAGATTGAAAAAAAGAGAGCAATCCTAACGCTGCCTAAATGGTTAGCCCTACCAGGTCCGCAAAATCTTCTGATTCAAGGCACAGAGAGACTTCACGCAGGAGAAGCCATTCTGGCCACAGACGGAGCCGCTCCAGTCGCAGGAGAAGTCGCTCAGGCCACAGAGGGAGTCGCAGGAGAAGTCGCTCAGGCCACAGAGGGAGTCGCAGGCCACAGAGGGAGTCGCAGGAGAAGTCGCTCAGGCCACAGAGGGAGTCGCAGGAGAAGTCGCTCCAGTTCTTACTCCAGACACAGCCGCTCCTATCATAGAGGATCTTCTGTCCATAGACAGTGATCACCAGGGCGACCCTCTGGAAACGCATGTTGGATATGCGGGGCCGCAGCCCTTCCCGATAATTAGCCTGCCGTAGATGCTTTGAGGAGGCTACTAGGGAAAAAGAATCGCAGTTTAGAGAGCCTGTAGCTCCACAGATTCTTACTCCGGAGACAGAGTTATCAACGCGAAGTGCCTCACCTGCTCATCCCAGCACAGGATTCCCCGTCTGACAATGAGGGGTTGGAAGCAACTGCAGGGTTTGCTTTTTGCTAATTGAACCGTGTGTCAAATCGGTCAAGGAAGCAATCGGATGGAAGGAACCCCAGGAAGTCCAACCAAAGCGGAAAAAATACTTCCCAAACCTTAAATGGGACTCAGAGGCCTTTCCGTTCATTGAGGAATTGGATGATTTAAGTAAAGAGGAATGGCAAGGACCCGAGAAGAGATCGAGTCTGAATAACAGGCTTTCCAAATTACATCCCTTGAAGGAACCTAAAGTGAATCCTCTTGTCTCTCCTCCCATTGTAGACGCATCTCTCATGCGGTTAGTCAGGCATGTGACATTGCCAATCGAAGATGCAATGACATATCTTGGATAGGAGGATCGACACTGATATGAAGAGGGCCTACCTTGCAGCAGACTGGCTGTGGCACTTGCAGCTGTAGGCAGGGATATTTCCAGCTTGTCATCAAACACTGAGAGGTTGGTCTCAGTAGGCGTGGACCAGGAGAGCATAATAAAAGCTCTACAGGAGTTAAGTCTCGCGGGGACTTTTGTGGCAGAGGCTTCGGTGGATGCGATTAAATCATCATCAAGGGCCATGTTGGCCTCCGTAATGGCCAGGCGGGCACTGTGGCTGAAACCCTGGTCAGCGGATCCTGTCTCCAAATCAAATTGGTGCCGCATTCCATATGACGGCGAGAACCTTTTCGGTGCAAAGCTGGACTCAGCAATTTCAAAGGTGACCGGTGGGAAGTCGGGACTGATTCCATCGGACAGAAAACCGAAACAGCAGAGGCCTCCTCCCTTCAGACATAATCTGCCAGACAGATACAGGGATGCTAAATCCTATAGGCCAGGAAAATAATACAGGAGGGGCTGGAAGAACCCCCAGACATCCTTTATGAAGTTTCAGAAGCCCAAGACTCCCGCTTCCAGTGACCAAAAGCCCAGTCAGCATTAGTGGGGGCAAGGCTTTCTAAATTCAAGCTGGTTTGGGCGGAAGCAATAAAGGACCCTTGGACAGTGGCTACTGTCCATTTCGGGCACAGATGGCCCTTCAAGAGACGTCCCCCAGGGGATCATTTTTGTCCCACCAGACTTCCACCTTCAGGGGATAAACGGTTACTGTTGACCAGTTACATCCAAGAGCTTCTCCAGAAGAGGGCGATAATAGAGGTGCCTGCATCACAGAGGGGTCAGGGATTCTACTCCCCATTATTTCTGGTCAAGAAAAAATCTGGGGACCTTCAGCCAGTCTTGGTTCTAAAAGAACCTCAATCGCTCCATTCGAGTGGAGTCGTTCAAGATGGAGAGTTTACAATCAATCCTCCAGGCCATAAATCTGGGAGACTGGATGCTCTCCATAGACCTCCAGGACGCATATCTTCACGTCCCGATCCATGTTGCTTTCCTGAAGTTCCTTCGGTTCTCGGTGAATCAGGGCCACTTCCAGTTTCAGGGTCTCCCGTTCGGGATCTCTACTGCCCCCAGAAATTTCACCAAGGTACTACTACCAGTAATCGCATCCTTAAGGGAGAAAGGGTTGCGAGTCCATCACTACCTGGACGACATCCTCCTCCTTTCAAGCAACCAGGAGTCCCTTGTCCAACATCGGGAGGTCCTAGTTTCCACACTACAAAGACTGGGCTGGTTGATAAACTGGAAAAAAAAGCAATGCTCATCCCACCCAGAGGCTGATCTTCCTGGGTGCGGAACTGGATACCCGGACAAACACGGTGGAACTACCGGCAGAAAAGATTTCCCCACTGATTCAGAGGGTGAGAAGAGCAATCTCAGCAACATCCCTTCCAGCCAGAGCATGTCTCAGTCTCCTAGGCTCTCTGTCTGCGACCATTCCTATGGTCCAGTGGGCCCAATGGAACGCAAGACCCCTTCAAACGTCCCTTTTCTGCGCCAATGGGACAGCTTATCCATGACCCAACCGATCTACATCTCGGAGGAGGTCAAGCGATCCTTGCAGTGGTGGACTCGTCCCTGCAATCTGAGGAGATGCAAGCACATAGTTCCCCCCTCCTCAGGAAACGGTAACCTCAGATGCCAGTTTGGAGGGATGGGGGGCACACTACCTGCACTACGCGGCCCAAGGGCGCTGGCCATTCAGGATCCAGGACGCAGTCTCCAATGTGCTGGAGATGAAAGCAGCCTTTCAGGCACTCCTGGCCTTCAGTACTTACCTGAGGGGGAAGCAAGTCCTCCTGAAGATGGACAACAGGGTGGCCGTTGCCTACATCAACAGGCAGGGAGGCACCAGAAGCTCCTCCCTGATGTAGGAAGTTCGCCCCGTGATGGAGTGGGCACAATCAAACCTATTGGACCTGAGAGCGACCTATATCCCAGGGGTCGAGAATCTCCTAGCATTTGCGATAATAATTCAGACCTGGGGCTCACCAGACATAGACCTGGCGGCCACACCAGCCAATGCAAAGGTTCCTATCAAGAATCCCCTTTCCGTCAGCGGAGGGAGTAGATTGTCTACAACATCCCTGGAGCTTCAACCTCCGGTACATTTTCCCTCCGACTCCCCTCATAGCGAGGTTCCTTCTGAGGCTCAAGAGGTCGACGGCACTAGTAGTGGCGGTGATCCCTTTCTGGCCGAGGAGGCCTTGGTTCACTACTCTCCTTCAGTTGAACGCAACGGATCCTCTCCCTCTTCCGCTGTCAGCAGATATGCTCTCTCAGGACCAACATCCGAACCTGGAGAGGCTACATCTGATGGCCTGGAGGCTGAGAGGTCTAGGTACCTAGAACAGGGCTGTTCTCAGAGGGTAGTGGAAACATTACTCCAGGCTAGGAAGCAAGACTACCAACAACACCTACAGAAGGATCTGGGAGAAGTTTACCGCCTTCTCTCAACAACAAGGTTGGGACATATCTTCTCTGACAGCTCCTCAAATCCTTGAATATCTGCAGTCAGGCCTAGAGAAGGGTCTTCGATCGGGGTCAAATGGGCACATGATCCTCTGGTTATCCAATTTCAGAGGGCCTGTCTTAAACTAAGGCCACCTAGGAAACCATCATTCCCAGCATGGGACCTCTCAGTCGTCCTGGAAATACTGTCCAATGATCCATTCTCTCCACTCGACAACATTTCCCTTTGGAACCTGACGCTTAAAATCTCATTTCTGATTGCTATCACTTCAGAAAAGAGGGTCTCAGAGATGCAAGCCTTGATGGCCAAAGAACCGTATCTAGTCGTCTACCCGGACAGGATAGTATTAAACCTTCAGATCGTTTCGTACCTAAGATATCCTCATTTCACTTTAATCAGGAGATCAACCTTCCAGCCCTTATCACAGATCAAGGTGATCCTCATCCTCTGGATGTCAGGGGCAACATCCTGAAGTACCTCTCAGCAACAGAATTGATCAGGAGATCGGAGAACCTCTTAGTCATCCCATACGGCCATAGAAAAGGTCAGGCGGCCTCGGCTCACACCATCGCTTCATGGCTGGTGAAGACTATCAAAAAGGCATACTCACTGAGTGAGAAACAGATTCCGGGGGGCTTAGAGGCACATTTCACCAGGGCGGTGGCAACTTCTTGGGCAACCTATTGTAGGGTCTCGGCAGAGACTATTTGTAAGGCGGCTACCTGGTCTTCCAGAAACCCCTTTATGTCACATTATAGGGTGGATTCTGCACAACTTTCAACAGTAGATTTGGGAAGGGCCATAATTCAGGCCAACTCCTGTTTCTTGTTAATAAATTTATTTTTCTTGCATTCCCACCCAGTCTGCGAGTTACTCCCCAGAGTGTATGCTGCCATGATGCGACAGGAAAACGGAAAATTGTATACTTACCTTTCCGTAATTTTCCTTTCCTGTCGCATCTTCATGGCAGCATACAATAAACCCACCCATAGAAGGTGATTAATATATATATGGAGAATGCTGGGGCGGGGGCCGTGTCTTCATCTTATAGTTATGTGGTCCTATCAGGTTGTGGAGGCGGAGTCACAACCCAGAGTGTATGCTGCCATGAAGATGCGACAGGAAAGGAAAATTACGGAAAGGTAAGTATACAATTTTCCGTTTTTCACTCCTCTGTCAGAAATCTTGCAAGGAGCACCTAGTCGTGGCTGGGTTATGGTGAAATTATGTCCTTAAAACTTCTGGATTAGGGCCCTAACAGTGCTCACTGGAACATTCAGAAGTTTAGAAATCCTACTGTAACCAATGCCATCAGTATGTTTTGCAACAATGTTGCAGAGGCCTTGAGAGAGCTCTTTCCTATTACCCATCATGAGATGCTTTTTGTGTGACACCTTGGTAACAAGACCTTTTTGAAAGCCATCGGTTTGAGACTGTACCAGCTGATATTAATTTGCACTGACAAGGGGCAGGATGGCTTTCTAATTACTGATAGATTTCAGATGGTGTCTTGGCTTTCCATGCCTTTTTGCACCTCCCTTTCTTCATGTGTTCAATACCTTTTCCCTGTGTCATTCCATTTTATTACACATAACTCAATTTATGAACTTATTTGTTTTGGTTTCTTTGTATGTATGGATTGCATGGGTTGTTACCGACATGTGGTGAAAATTTCACCATCTTTAGAAACATATTTATCTTGAAAAATGGTGACGTGTTCAATACTTATTTTACCCACTGCATATTATTATTATTATTTTCTATATATATATATATATTCATGGTCAAAGCCCTTCACCCGGAATGGATGTGAACCACATCAACACGCCACAAGACTTACAACATGAAATAGACCTGAAGTATGCCCTGGTCTGCTGGCCGTTATACCAAAAAAGGGGGCAAAAACATTCAGATAGGGGAGGAACTCTTTATTGATCTTGTGACATTTTACTGAGTAAGTTTGGTAAATGCTTGGGATATTTCAACCTGAGGGTTTGGAATGTACTGGGCGAACTACTTAATGACATGGCCTGGAACCCCGTGCTGAGAAGCAGCCGAGGCTGCTTCAATCCGGAAGGAGTGTCCAGAGTACTGGCCTGGGTCCAGGCCTAGGTTAAGCAGAAGGATCCTGACGTGCCTGATGAACTGGCTGCCACTCAAGGGGCTGATCGGAAAAGGTAGTAGGGGGCTAGAGCTCGATTGGCAGGGAGGTGAGATAGTAGACGGTTGGGTATCGCTACTGGCACCAGAAGTTGTTAGTCTGGAAAGTTGGATTTGATTGGCCTGATTGCTGGGTTTTGGATACTACAAGGGTATAGCCTGATGGTGTTATGTGATAGAGCCAGTCATGTGTGGCATGATATGAAGGCTAGTACGTGCCTAACGTCTCCTGGCGTTGCCCCGGGGGAGGATCCCAGAAGCTTGCAGAAGGTGCTCCAAGCAAAGAATTTTTTTTACATGCTCGATCTGCTATAGCTGCTGGGTCCAGCCTGAGAACATGATTGGGTCTTCAACCTTTCCATTTGATGCCTTGCTGCCGCCAGAGGGATGGCTCAATGGGCAGTGATTAAGACGCGTCTGACATGTCCGATTTGTACAGCCATGTGTCCGTGCTTATGCTAATAATGGCTTGAATAGCTGCCTAGAAGTGGGTTGCATATTGTCTAAAATTGATAGTACGTATGCACGTACAAATAGCTGAATAACGACTGGTGGCTCGTGGCAGGTGCCTCATGATGGAGACCGGGCTGCAGGAAGCTTTAAAAAATGGACTCATGTAGTGTCGTGCTGAGGATTCAGATCGTTGTGCTGTTGATGTGGCTAGATTCTAATCAGGCAGTAGGATATGTGAAATGAGTTGACAGTATGTGAAGCAAAGTATCGGCTGAGTTATGCGTGCGTTTGAGCAGATTAGTCTGAGTAATGATTAGTGTAGGGTATACGAAATGAAACAACTGAAATGCTCGACATGAGAGCAATACAAACTAGAGCACCGCAAATGAGACTAGCAATGAACCGGACTGTAGAGTATACAGGACGAAAAAATGTAATGAAATTAAATGGCCAAAACCAACCGAGGTGAGTCGGTGTGCAGCTGAAGCGGCTGGGTTTGAATCGAAGTGATGAGCATGGGGGGAACAAAGGAACAGGAAAGGAACACAGAAGCATGTAGGGCAACAGAAGCATGTGGGGGACCAGAGGAGCGGGGGGGGGGGTCAGAGAAGCACGAGGGTACAGAGGATCAGGGGAACAAGATGAGCATGGAGGGGAACAGTGGAGCAGGAGAGGAACGCATAAGCATTTGAGGGAACAGAGAAGCATGTGGGGGACCAGAAGAGCATGGGGGGACCAGAGAAGCAGGGGGAGGACCAGAGGAACACAGGGGGGAGCATAGGTGGGGACAGAGGAGCAGGGGGGTAACAGAGGAACATGGATGGACCAGAAAGAGCAAGGGGGAGGGGACAGACAGCTGACTCAACAGCTATGGCTTGGGAGTTTCTCACTTTCCTGCCTAATCTTGTCCCATTACGGGGGGGGGGGGGGGGACGAACATTCTCTGCCCTGGGTGAAAAAATGTCTAGCTTCCCCACTGGTACAGCCTATAAGAGAAATAAAGTAGAACGGCTAACGGATAGTGAATGGGCGATGGGCTTGGTTGGCTACCGGGGTTGGCCGGCCGGGGGGGGGGGGGCGGCTTTGTCCAGCCGGCATGGGAGAGACCTGTCACCTGTAAAAGTGGGCTGGTCTGAATGAAGTTCAGGGCCAAATTTTTGTCCCAGTCCAGCCCTGGGCTACAGTTACAAATCTTCAAAATGATTTGGAAAGCTCTTATTTAAGGCCCCTTTCACACTGGGGCGGGGAGCCGCGGTGACGGTAAAGCAGCGCTATATTTAGCGCTGCTTTACCGTCGTTTGAACCGCGGTATTCGGGCGCTCGCGGTGCGGTTTTTACCCCCGCGAGCGGCCGAAAAAGGGTTAAACACCCCTGCAGAGCGCCGCCGTAGCGGCGCTTTGCGGCTGTATTGCTGCGGTTTCACCGCGGTTTCCCATTCAAAATCAATGGGAAGGAGCGGTGAACACACCGCTCCTATACCGCCCCAAAGATGCTGCTAGCAGGACTTTTTTTTGCCGTCCTGCTAGCGCACCGCTCCAGTGTGAAAGCCCACCGGCTTTCACACTGGAGTTAAAGGGGCCGGATTTTTTAAGGCGGGGAACAGGCGCTATTTTTAGCGCTGTACCGCCTGAAAAACGCCCCAGTGTGAACGGGGCCTAAGTCAAAGACAGTCTGTAAAGTCTTGCACACAAATAAAAAGAAAAAAACAGAACCATGCGACTTAACAAAAGTCTCAAATTCACACAACATGTTCTCTATTTAAAACAGCAAATGATTGTAATTACTGTGGTGATCCAGCTGTGAAATAAGGTCAATGAACATGACAAATAGTTGATTAAACTAGATGAAATGAGACACTTCTGAGCTAAGCTTATCGAAATCAGGTTCTTAATTATCCTTTGTGCTTTACTAGTACTAATGATAGTATTCTATTGCTTTACACTATGGGAAAGTGGACGTGAAAGGCGACTCTGTTTCAAATGAGTGCACAACACACACTTATAGTACAAGAAACCTAAATTCTTAATTTATTTGGTTTTCAAACCATAAAAGGTAAATTGAAGTCATTAAATAACTGTAGAAACTGCTTCTGGGATCTCATGATAGCCCACTGTAGTCATGACCTCTGCTAAGAGAAGGATTAGCTGCACTGAACTCTGTCTGTCTAGGCATCTGGTCATTGCAGCTGTGGGATACTGGGGCACGAGATTCTAAAGCCAAGCCAAATGTCAACCAGTTAAAGTTTACATCTACCTTAAAGCTAAGTTTAATCTTTCTTAAAGTTTATCTTTCCTGGTTCCTCCTTTTTCCTATCATCAATTACATTTTAAAATATCGCATTACTCTATGTTATTGGTCCCTCTTGGTGTCCCTGTGCCCGCCTAGGGAGATTTGTCTATAACGTTGGTTGTGCATGGACAGGTGGGAGTCTCACGTGTGTTTGATCTTAGCCACAACATGTTAATGCATGTCCATGATATAATGATGTTCTATGTCTTATTTTCTATATACCGTATATACTCGAATATAAGCCGAGATTTTCAGCCCATTTTTTAGGGCTTAAAGTCCCCCCCTCGGCTTATATTCGAGTCACTGCCGTCTGCCTACATGAACAGCTTGTCATGCAGACAGACGGCAGTTTTAAAAAGCCGCGCCGCCTCCTCCCGCCCGTCCGTGATAGGCGGACACTAATTTTCCCAGCAGTGCAGTGTTCCGCCTATCACGGATGCCCTGTCATTCTCATCTCATGGACGAGGATGAGAGGGCGTCCGTGATAGGCGGAACACTGCGCACTGACTGCTGGGAAAACAGCGTTCCTCCTATCACGGACGAGGATGAGGAGGAGGCGCGGCTTTTTAATTTTGCAATGGCGCCGTACACGGGGACAGAGCGGAGAGCGGGGAGCGGGGACAGAGCGGAGAGCGGCGAGCGGGGAGCGGGGACAGAGCGGAGAGCAGGGACCGAAGACCGAAGACCGGAGACCGGAGAGCGGGGACCGAAGACCGGAGAGCGGGGACCGAAGATCGGCACAGGTAGGCTGTAATGGGGACACGGGGGGGTCTGTGCAGGGGACAGGCAGCTGCAGATGGGCATTGCTGGCCCTCTTTTCCACTTACAGTAGCTGCTGCATTTTGTACCCTCGGCTTATACACGGGTCAATGCAGGTTTCCCATTTTTTTGTGGTTAATTAGGGGTCTCGGCTTATACTCGGGACGGCCTATAGTCGAGTATATACGGTAGTTATTTTAACCTCTTTATGAGTCCTAATTAGGGATGAGCCGAACACCCGGTTCGGTTCGCAACAGAATATCCGAACATGCACAAAAGTTTGTTCAAAACACACGAACACCGTTAAAGTCTATGGGACACAAACATGAAAAATCAAAAGTGCTTATTTTAAAGGCTTGTATGCAAGTTTTTGCCCTAAAAAGTGTTTGGGGACCCGGGTCTTGCCCCACGTCCCATGTGTCAATGCAAAAAAAAGTTTTAAAAACGTCAGTTTTTTTTGGGAGCAGTGATTTTAAGAATGCTTAAAGTGAAACAAAAAAAAATTTCCTTTAAATATCGTGCTTTGGGGATGTCTGTAGTATGCCTGTAAAGTGGCGTAGTTTTCCCGTGTTTAGAAAAGTACCACAGCAAAATTACATTTCTAAAGGAAAAAAAGTAATTTAAAACTGCTGGCGGGTCCCGGCAATATAGATGAAAATCATTTAGAAAAATGCCCCCCCCCCCCCCAGCCCATTACCAGGCTCTTTGGGTCTGGTATGGATATTAAGAGGGACCCCACACCCAAATTTAAAACAAAAATGGCATTGGGGGGGGCCCCAGGCACTATATACTCTGAATAGAAGTATATATACTATACGGCCTGCCCTATATACTCTGCAGAAAATTGGGCCTTAAGTGTTGGTGGTGACAGAACACAGTTACTCTTGTGCGCAGGAACAGGCCCTGCTGTTAAATATTATATCAAAAATTGTAATTACATGCCCGTTAGACAGAGGCAGAAAAATTGGGCCTTAGGCAGTGGTAGTGGTGCCCTAAACCAAAAATATTGTTGGAAGCTAGCATCATCAAGATTGAGGAGGAATAGAATAGTCACTCAGCATAGGCAGTCTTCAAGGGATCCCACATCCATAGAAAAATCAATCAGTTACATCAGCATCAGGTGCTTGAAAGCTGCTGCTGATCCAAGACTGATTCATTTTTATGAATGTGAGCCTACCAATGGAGTCTGTGGACAGGTGCCCTCTATAATCCATTACAAACCCTCCAGCAGCACTGAATGTGCATTCCAAAATAACGTTGGATGCAGTACAGACCAGGGGCAGAAAAATTGGGCCTTAGGCAGTGGTGGTGCCACAACACTGTAAGCCCTCACATATACTCTTATTGGGCACAGGATACTCTGCTGGGAAATATTTGATCATAAATATGTAATTACATGCCCATGTTAAACTGGGGCATAAAAATTGGGCCTTTGGCGGTGGTGGTGGTGGTGCCACAACACTGTAAGCACTCACAGTTACGCTTTTTGGGCGCAGGAACGGGCCCTGCGATTAAATATTATATCAAGAATTATAATTACATGCCCCTGTTAAACAGGGGCAGAAAAATTGGGCATTTGGTGGTCGTGGTGCCACAACACTGTAACCCCCTCACAGATACTCTTGTTGGGCGCAGGAACGGGCCCTGCTGTGAAATATTTGTTCAAAAATTGTAATTACATGCTCCTGTTAAACAGGGGCGGACCAATTGGGCCCTAGGCAGTGGTGGTGCCACAACACTGTAACCCCTCACAGATACTCTTGTTGGGCACAGGAACAGGCACTGCTGTGAAATATTTGATCAAAAATTGTAATTACATGCCCCTGTTAAATAGGGGCAGAAAAATTGGTCCTTAGGCAGTGGTGGTGGTGGTGCCACAACACTGTAACCCCTCACAGATACTCTTGTTGGGCGCAGGAATGGGCCCTGCTGTGAAATATTTGATAGGATAGTCACTCAGCATAGGCAGTCTTCAAGGGATCCCTCATCCATAGAAAAATCAATCAGTTACATAAAGCTTCTGCTGATCCAACACTGATTCATTTCTATGAATGTGATCCTATCAACGGAGTCTGTGGACAGGCGCCCTCTATAATCCGTTACAAACCCTCCGGCAGCACTGAATGTGCGTTGCAAAATAACGTTGGATGCAGGACAGACCAGTAGCTCAATTGCATATTGCACCTTCTCCACCGCTTTTCCTCTGACTGAACAAAGCCTCAGCAACACGTTGTCCAGCACCAGGAAATTGTAACCTCCCAGGGTCTGGAAACGCATTGCAAAAAACTTTCTTCATGGCCTCCTGAAGATGTTTCATCCTCTGCTCCCTCTGTGAAGGCAGGACGAGTTCTGCAACCTTAGCCTTGTACCGTGGATCAAGAAGGGTTGCCAGCCAGTAATGATCCCTCTCCTTGATACCACGAATCCTAGGGTCCTTTTGCAGGCTTTGCAGAATCAGGGAGGCCATACAGCGTAAGTTTGCAGACGCATTCAATTGTGAGTCCTTTGGGTCGCTGAGGATGACGTTGTCATGAACTACCTCCTCCCAACCACGTACAGCTCCTTGGGTTGCTGGGGACTGAAAAACATCCCTTGACGTCTGCTGCTGAGTGTTATCCTCTACATCCATGCTGACACAATCCTCCTCCTCCTCTTCTTCCTGTGTGTTTGGCGGGCCCACAGGAATGCTATCTGGATAAAGGAGCCCTTGAGAGGTAAGAAAGTCCTCCTGTTCCTCCCGCTGTTCTGCCCCAAGTGTCCTGTCCAATATTCCATGAAGCGTCTGCTCCAACAGGAAGACAAGAGGGACAGTAAATACACATAGCAGACTATTGTTTCTCATATCAACATATCGGTATAGTAACTGTTATGCAAATGAGAAGAAATCTCTGACGCGTTTCGACCCACGGTTGTTCTTCTTCGGAGGGGCGGGTCTGCTAGGAAAGAAAACATGGTATCAATATCATTGACATAGTGTGACAATAGAGGGAAAAAGTACAGCTCCCCTTTCGGAGCATGCGATACAGATATCCCATATATTTACCACAGTAGTATTTATCCTGAAGATAAAAGAAACAGTCTTCCCAAATGGAGATCCCAGCTGAGAAGGTGCCAGCCATCCAGTCGGAGATGTGCCAGAATGGTAAGGTTCCGCCAAACATCACCTGGGTCTGAAGCCGTCAGTAGGTCTTACAGGAAGTCACACGACACAGAGTCCTCTCCCTCCTCCCCCACCAAGAGAGGCGAGGGTATCGGAAGGGGGAGGCAACCCAGAAGAGGACAGGGAATGTGTGGACAGTACCTGTAGTGAGGAACCAGGAGAAGGGGGAAGCAACTATATTAGTTGTTTTGGAAAAGGACTTATGGGACAATGCAGCGAACTGCTCCAATGCCCCATATTATGTATGTGGGGAGAGAGCAGTCCGCTGCGGCCCACAAGGGACGTAAAATTGTTTATTATAACGTATATCCATAAAAAATGGATATTCTAAGCAAGGTAACAAGGTAGAGTATGCTACCGTATAGTAGGTTCAGTGTGCCTAAAGACAAAACAACCCATGCAGGATAACAATGTGGGATGAGGTGGGTAAGTATGTGAGTGAAAACCGGTGTGCGATGAAAAAACTGTATGTATTGTATGAGTATAGAAGTAGTGCGATAATGCTGAGGTGGAGCATGAGAAATGAGAAATGTGAATTACAATGTGGGAAGGTGAATGAAGAAAAATGGTGAATGGTGTGTGTATGGGTGAAGGGAAATGTGTGGGTGAGACCAGACGGTGGGTGCATAAAGCCTGCCAAATAAGTGAATGGGGTAGGTGACAGAACATGCATGAACAGGGTGGGTGGGGAAACAAAAGAGGATGGGATGGGAGGGGAAGGGAAGAGAGGAAAGAGGGGATGCCGGGGGAAGAATAGGAGAGGGAGGAGGGTGGTACAGCAGTGGTGGGTGAGGGGGGGGAGGAGAGGAAGGGGTAGTGGTCATAGAGTGAAGGTGGTGAGGGGACCCTGTCCTGGTGCCATACTCACACGGGGACTCATTGATGGCCCTCTGCTGCGAGTGCAGCCGCTGCAGCATTGCCAACGTTGAGTTCCACCTGGTGGGCATGTCACAAATGAGGCGGTTGGTGCCTTTGAATGTCACCCAGCCAAGCACTGGCATTGTATGACCGGCGGAAACAACCACAGACTTTTCTGGCCTGCCTCAGGAGATCCTGTAAGCCTGAGTACCTGCTCAAGAACCGCTGCACCACCAAATTCAGGACCTGTGCCAAACATGGGACATGGGTCAAGTGTACCCGTTGAAGGGCGGAGAGAATGTTGGTGCCATTGTCGGATACAACCATTCCTGGCTGAAGCTGGCGTGGCGTCAACCACCTCTGAGCCTGCCCCTGCAGAGCTGACAGAATCTCTGACCCAATGTGGCTCCTGTCCCCTAAGCAGACCAACTCAAGCACCGCATGGCATCTTTTTGCCCGAGTGCTTGCGTAGGCCCTTGAACGCTTATGGAGCACCGCTAGTTCAGAGGAGAAATCTGCAGAAGAGGCCATAGCACTGTATACACCACCAGAAAAGTAGTAGCAACTTCACTACAGCTGCACTGTATTGTGTAATGTGTAAACCACCAGAAAAGTAGTAGCAACTGCACTACAGTTGCACTGTATTGTGTACTGTGTACACCACCAGAAAAATAGTAGAAACACTACACCACGGAATGCACTGTAGATGTACGCTACACTGGAAGCTGCAGAGTATATATATATATATATATATATATTAGACATGTGCGATTAGTTTCGTACGAATTCGTAATTCGTACGAATTTTTCGAAATTCGTACGAATTTACGAATCCGTAATACGAATTTTTTCGAATACGAATTCCGTACGGAATGCGAAATTCCGTTTACGAATTTCGTCGCCGAATTTATTCAAATCCGACTACCAAATATCGAATTTCAACAAATATGAAAGAAATTATTATAGCGGATATAACGAATGATTCGAATGAATTCGAATGAATTTGAATGGATTCGAATGAATTCGAATGACAAAGTGTCATATTTGCAGGAAAAATTCCGTTTACAAATTTCAGCTCCAAATTATTTGAATCCAACTACCAAAATCGAATTTCAACTAATTCGAAAGAAATTATTATAGCAGATATAACGAATGAATTCGAATGAATTCGAATGATTCTAATGACAAAGTGTAATTTTTGCAGAAAAAAAAGCTATTTAAAATCACTTGCGGCTATTGCCAGCAAATGAATTGTCGGCTCTGTAACACAGAGAACAGTCATTCATTGATATAAAAAAAATTAAAAAAAAGCGTAGGGGTCCGCCCAAATTCAATAACCAGGCCCTTCAGGTCTGGTATGGATATTAAGGGGAACCCCGGCCAAAAAAAAATGGCGTGGGGTCCCCCTCAAAATCCATACCAGACCCTTATCCGAGCACGCAACCTGGCAGGCCGCAGGAAAAGAGGGGGGGACGAGAGCGCCCCCCCTCCCATCTGAACCGTACCAGGCCACATGCCCTCAACATTGGGAGGGTGCTTTGGGGTCCCCCCCAAAGCACCTTGTCCCCATGTTGATGAGGACAAGGGCCTCATCCCCACAACCCTGGCCGGTGGTTGTGGGGGTCTGCGGGCGGGGGGCTTATCGGAATCTGGAAGCCCCCTTTAACAAAGGGGACCCCCAGATCCTGCCCCCCCCCTGTGTGAAATGATAAGGGGGTACAAAAGTACCCCTACCATTTCACCAAAAAAAGGTGACAAAAATGGTAAAAATGACAGGAGACGGTCTTTGACAATTCCTTTATTAAAATCTTCTTTCTTCTTTCTTCTGGTCTTCCTTTCTTCATCTTCTCCTTCCGGCATCTTCTTCCATCTTCTTCTTCCATCTTCTTCTTCCTCCGATCAGCTTCTTCTTGCTCCGGTCTTCTCGTCCTTCTCGTCCGGCATCGGCGTCGGCGTCTGTTCTCGCGGGCCGCTCCTCGCAATGGGAGGCTCCCGCTCTGTGAGGCTTCGCTCCGGCTGACAGGTCTTTTATAACGGAGGGCACCTGGTGACCCCGCCCCCTCTGACGCACGGGGACGTCATGGGGACTTCCCTATGGCTTTCCCCATGATGTCAGAGGGGGGGCGGGGTCACCAGGTGCCCTCCGTTATAAAAGACCTGTCAGCCGGAGCGAAGACTCACAGAGAGGGAGCCTTCCATTGCGAGGAGCGGCCCGCGAGAACAGACGCCGACGCCGATGCCGGACGAGAAGGACGAGAAGACCGGAGCAAGAAGAAGCGGATCAGAGGAAGAAGAAGATGGAAGAAGATGCTGGAAGGAGAAGATGAAGAAAGGAAGACCAGAAGAAAGAAGATTTTAATATGGTACCCCCTTACCATTTCACACAGGGGGGGCGGGATCTGGGGGTCCCCTTGTTAAAGGGGGCTTCCAGATTCCGATAAGCCCCCCGCCCGCAGACCCCCACAACCACCGGCCAGGGTTGTGGGGATGAGGCCCTTGTCCTCATCAACATGGGGACAAGGTGCTTTGGGGGTCTCAGACCCCCAAAGCATCCTCCCAATGTTGAGGGCATGTGGCCTGGTACGGTTCAGGCGGGAGGGGGGGGCGCTCTCGTCCCCCCCTCTTTTCCTGCGGCCTGCCAGGTTGCGTGCTCGGATAAAGGGTCTGGTATGGATTTTGAGGGGGACCCCACGCCATTTTTTTTTTTTGGCCGGGGTTCCCCTTAAAATCCATCCCAGACCTGAAGGGTCTGGTATGGATATTTGGGGGGGGGCCCCACACCATTTTTTTTTTTTTTGGCTGGGGTTCCCCTTAATATCCATACCAGACTTGAAGGGCCTGGTTATTGAATTTGGGGGGACCCCCACGCTTTTTTTTTTTATCAATGAATGACTGTTCTTTGTGTTACGTAGCCGATTTTTTATTAGCCGCGAGTGTTTTTAAATAGCTTTTTTTCCTGCAAAAATTACACTTTGTGCAGGAACAGTTCTCTATATTAGATATACTGAATCTCTAATTCATTCGAAGCATTCGAAGCATTCATTATATCCGCTATTATAATTTCTTTCATATTAGTTGAAATTCGATATTTGTAGTTGGATTTACTAACGATTCGTAACTATTCGTAACGATTCGTAACGATTCGTAACTTGAAATTGAAATTCGATATTTGTAGTTGGATTCGAATTGTTCTCTGTGTTATGAGAACCGACAATTCATTAGCCGCGTTAACGATTCGTAACGATTCGTAACTTTACTAACGATTCGTAAAGATTAGAAAAAAAATTTACGATTCGTACGAAATTCGTATTTCGTACGAATTCGAACGGAATTTCGTACACGAATTACGAATTACGAATTTTTTATATACGAAACGGGACGAAACGAAACAAATTTTTTGGCAGTTCCCATGTCTAATATATATATATATATATATATATATATATATATATATATATATATATATATATATATATATATATATATATATATATATATATATATATATATATATATATATATATACACATATACATATATATATATACATTAGAATGTCTGTGTATATATATATATATATATATATATATATATATATATATATATATCAAATACACTGCCACTAACTGAATAACCTGCCTGCTTAATCTAAATCAAGCTTTCTCTCCGTCCACGCCAACAACGCTACACAGGGCCACCGTATAGGCAGCCTTATATAGTGTGCGGCGTGGACTTAGTCCCTCTGACCCATGATTGGCCAAAGGCACCCTGCCTTTGGCCAATTATGGATCTCTTAGCAGGGGGCGCTGGGATTGGCCAAAGCATGCAGGTCAGGTGCATGCTTTGGCCATCATCATACCGCAATGCACTGCAATCTCAATACTGCAATTCAGCCGTGTAGTGCATGATATTGTATTTTTCATGATAACTACTTGCCTATATGCACAGTACACTTTATTTTGGCTTGTTTTTATTAAGTTACCTTGGCAATGTTTTAAGCTCAATATACTATGTAATAAAACTTATATTTTTATAAAAAATTTTATGCCAGTAAAGTCTGACTTTTTTTTTTATTAGTTGAAATTTTTTTAATATTTGGATGTGGCAATTGAGTGCTCTTTGTATAATTACATTTTAAAATAAAACATTTCCATTTTCATTACATGCTTTATTTTATATCCAGTTATCTTGTCACTGGAATTTTTTGATTCCCTATGCAATGCAGACAGATCGTGGCTGGTGAGAGGAGCAATGCTTTGTACATAGCTTCCTGAAAACATCACAGCAAGCAGTGGGCTGGCTCCTAGTCAGGTCTCAGCACCGTGGGGATGAATTAATCCAAAGTGCTTGCAGCTACAGAGGTCAGTGAAGGCTTGTTTTAGTTTGGGCAAAGAGGTGACCTATTGCAATTCCCTTTCAGGCCACTAGATGAGCCAGGAGTCAGAGAAGATACAAGACTCAGTAGGGTTAAAGTGGTTATAAACCCTCACATATACCTCAGATGATACACAGAGATTAAATAAATCCTCCTACATAAATTGTACCTGTTTTTCTGCAGTCTTCTCTTCTCTACACCTGTTTAAAGCGCTGGATTTTAACGCTTCTCTAAAAGTGCCGAAAAAAGGGGGGCAGATAACTGACATTACACTCTGCAGAGTTCAGTGAGGAGAGCTCTGAGAGCTGATTGGAGGGAAGGGACACCCCCCTCTCCACACACCACATGTGAACAGAGCTGAGGTTGTCAATCAGCTGTAGGTAACTCCCCTGTCACCATTTTTCCCTTGGTGTCAGGAAAACTTCTCAGAAGGGACTCATGCTGATAGCAGAGGAACCAAACAACAGACAAAATTAAGACACAGTACACACTATAGAGGGTTATACTTTGTTCCTATTTCATGTCTGAGGTTTACAACTATTTTCTGATTGCTTCAATGACTATGATGAGCAGGGCCGCTGATATAAATCATGGGGCCCTGTACAGCCTACCTGACGGGGCCCCCTTCAGCTGCACCCCTGGTCCCGCCCCTGGTCACTCCTTCAGCCCCACCCCTGGCTCCTCCCCAGACCCTGCCTTGAAACAAAGTGCAGGTTTGTCTACAAGTGATAGGCATAGTTGAGTCGGATACTGTCACGTACCTGGTGGTGCGAGCCCGAGATTGCAGGGAGAGGCCTCCCTTGCGTCTCCCACTCCTGGTCCCCTGGTGTGGGAACAGGAGAGCCAGGAGTGAGGAGGAGCACGGGTGCCTGGCAGGATCAACAGACCGGTGGGAAGGAAACAGGTTAGCTGAGCTGGCGGGATCTCTGGAAAGCAGGCTCACAGGTAAACGGGATAGCAGAGCTGGCAGGATCACTGGAAAGCAGGCTCACAGGTAAACTGGATCGCAGAGCTGGCAGGATCGCTGAAAAGCAGGCTCACAGGTAAACCGGATAGCAGAGCTGGCAGGATCACAGGAAAGCAGGCTCACAGGTAAACTGGATAGCAGAGCTGGCAGGATCACAGGAAAGCAGGCTCACAGGTAAACCGGATAGCAGAGCTGGCAGGATCACAGGAAAGCAGGCTCACAGGTAAACTGGATAGCAGAGCTGGCAGGATCACTGGAAAGCAGGCTCACAGGTAAACTGGATAGCAGAGCTGGCAGGATCACAGGAAAGCAGGCTCACAGGTAAACTGGATAGCAGAGCTGGCAGGATCACAGGAAAGCAGGCTCACAGGTAAACTGGATAGCAGAGCTGGCAGGATCACAGGAAAGCAGGCTCACAGGTAAACTGGATAGCAGAGCTGGCAGGATCACTGGAAAGCAGGCTCACAGGTAAACCGGATAGCAGAGCTGGCAGGATCACTGGAAAGCAGGCTCACAGGTAAACCGGATAGCAGAGCTGGCAGGATCACAGGAAAGCAGGCTCACAGGTAAACTGGATAGCAGAGCTGGCAGGATCACAGGAAAGCAGGCTCACAGGTAAACTGGATAGCAGAGCTGGCAGGATCACAGGAAAGCAGGCTCACAGGTAAACTGGATAGCAGAGCTGACAGGAACTGGACAACGGCTTGGCAAGCAGGTTCACAGGTACACTTGGATAGCAGAGCTGACAGGAACTGGACAGCGGCTTGGCAAGCAGGTTCACAGGTACACTTGGATAGCAGAGCTGACAGGAACTGGACAATGGCTTGGCGAACAGGTTCACAGGTAAGCTTGGATAGCAGAGCTGACAGGAACTGGACAATGGCTTGGCGAACAGGTTCACAGGTAAGCTTGGATAGCAGAGCTGACAGGAACTGGACACAGGAAACGGAACCACTGAATGGACTGGAACCAACAGGTGAACAGGATCGTTACAGAGGGCCAGACTGCAGACTGGACAAAGGCTAAACAAGGAACCAGAGTTCATCAAAGAAGTTAGGTAATGAATCTGAACTTAGAGCAAGGTACAATGGATCAGGCAGGAGGATGGTCACTGGAAGCCGGGGTCGGGTACAGGCAGAAAGCTGGATAGTCTTTATGGCAAGCCGGGTCAAAGGAACAGGTATCACAGGATCAGGTTTCTTTTACTACACCACAACGCTGTAGAGCAGACAGCAAAGACCGTCTGCTCAAGTCAGGCTTAAATAGGCCGGCTGGTGCTAACTAGGGCGCGCGCCCGTCTCCCTGTGCGCGGTTGTGCACGTGCCCGCGCCCGGGCGCGCATGCGCATGCGCAATGGAATCTGAGGGCCAGGACGGCCCGGGTTTAGATTTCTGGCAGGATCTTCATGACAGATACACTCTGATCGGCCATGTCTGGAGGATTTTTTTTTTTAACATTAATTATTTACCTGTTCAGCTTGCCCGGGCCCCCCTGCTGGCTGGGCCCAGTACAACAGGGCCAGTTGTACTGGCCTATCAGCGGCCCTGATGATGAGGGCTTGGGAGGCAGGACCAAACAGACTCAGTGCAACAGAAGGATGAAACAGACTACCATCCGACAAGATGCCCTTTAAAGTGTAACTAAAGGCAAAACTAGTTTTGGATAGAATGGTGAGGGACAAGAACACCTGTCAGGTTTTTATTGCTGTCTGTGTCCCCAATAAAAAAATCATCACATGCCTGACAATAGGGGCCCTGAGCAGCTCCGAAACTTTGCACTTTTCTCCGTGTAATGTCACGTGATCATTCTTCAATAAAAATAGCCTTTTCGGACGACATTGGGGATCCATGGTGTGCTGGCAAATATGAACGTTGATCTATGATTATTCCAGTTCCAGCTGGATGTTGCTGCAGCACCCACTACTTTTGAGCCTGATCCAGGAGCATGTGCGATGGGAACAATAACATTATCTTGTGACCGACTTCCATAATCTGCACCCCTGTGGCTCCCCAGACTGAGGGTCTTATAACCTGATCATGACCATGGAATCCGGGACACGACTTCCACTGAAACACATGCCTGAGGAAGGGGTCCTGCACAGCTCGGAAACATTGCACTTTTCTCCTTTGGTGATTTGTGATGTGCTGCTAAATATGAATGTTGACCAATAGAAGATTCACCCTCTCTATCTGTCCTGTTTACTGGTATCATCAAAAGTGAAGGTAAAGGAAAACCACAAATTTGGTGTTGACATCAGATCACTAATAGAGGGGAAATCTTCTGGTGAAGGGGTTTCTTCTCCCTTCCTGTTTTGGCTATGGGACAGAAAGCGAAGTAAAATCTCCACAGATGGCAAAAAAAAATGTAAAAAAATAACAGGGATTATAACCCTCCATTACTCTGTGCTAAATGAAAAAAAAAAGTTCTGCCTTTAGTTACACTCTAAAGTAAACTCTGCTCACACTAGGCAAAGTATTTTTCTTTATAAAAGGCATTGGCCCTGACAGAAGACTAGGAAGGTATTGTGCCTCCTTGTGTAACCATTTTAGCCTCTGAAGATTTGGCTGCTGAATGACCGGGCCATTTTTTGCGATTCAGCACTGCGTCGCTTTAACTGACAATTGCGCGGTCTTGCGATGCTGCACCCAAACAGAATTGACGTCCTTTTTTTCCCACAAATAGAGCATCCGGTGGTATTTGATTGCCTCTGCAGTTTTCATTTTTTGTGCTATTAACAAAAAAAGAGCGACACTTTTGAAAAAAACACAATATTTTGTACTTTTTGCTATAATAAATATCCCCATTTTATTTTTTAAAAAGCAATTTTTTTCTCAGTTTAGGCTGATATGTATTCTTCTACATATTTTTGGTAAAAAAAATCGCAATAAGCATATATTGATTGGTTTGCGCAAAAGTTATAGCGTCTACAAAATATCGATTTATAGCATTTTTATTATTATTATTTTTTTTTTACTAGTAATGGCGGCATTCTGCGATTTTTATCATGACTGCGACATTATGGCGGACACATCAGAAAATGTTTACACATTTTTGGGACCATTGGCATTTATACAGCGATCAATAAAAATGCATTGATTACTGTAAAAATGTCACTGGCAGTGAAGGGGTTAACACTGCGGGGCGATCAAGGGGTTAACTGTGTTCCCTGGGAGGTGATTTTAACTGAAGGGGGAGGGGACTGAATAGAGGAAGTGACGGATCGTGGTTCTTAGCTAATAAGAACACACGATCTGCCACTCCTCTCAGAACAGAACAGGGATTTGTGTGTTTACACACACAGTTCCGTGTTCTGTCCCTCGTGCTCGTGATCGCTCGTGGCCGGCGGTCATCGCGACCATTGGCCACAAGCATCGGCACCCCGCAGTGCAGCGCGCCTGCTATCCTGATCCCGCAAGCCGAAGTATAGCTACGACGGTTCGCAGGATCGTGCCGACCAGCTGCAGTAAAATGAGGGCGGCTGGTCGGCAACCTGTTAAAACTCTGTTAGCTTGAGTTGACACATCTGCCCTTGGTGCATCACAGCTGCTGTCACTTGGAAAATCCTGTTTGATGTATCTTTGGTCCATTTTCCAAAGTAAAAAAAAAAATGTTTAATAAAGATTATTGGTAAAACACACCTAAAACACATCTAAAATATACCAAACTCAACATAAACTGCATATAAAAGTGTAAAAGTAGCTTTGCTTTTCCATAAAGCAGAACTTCACCCAAAAGTTGAATTTCCACTCTTCATCCTCCTCCCCCCTTTCTCTACCATATTTGAAATATTTTTATTATGGGGGGGTGGAGGGGGCATCGGCTACCTAGTGGCAGGTACCCACTCCCACTTCCCTTCGCCCCCCACCCATCTCCACCCACAACCTTTTGGGACATGTCACTGGTCCCAAGAGCTGCAGGTCCATTCACAAGGCACATCGCGATGGGGAGCCGACTGTGAAGCCACAGGGAGTCAAATCTGGCTTCTCACAGTTAACTTTCTGGTGCTGGGGACCCAAAGACCTGGTCCGGATGGTGCTGGATACCTGAATAGGAGAGTTGTCAGTGAGGTCTGGAACGAAGAGAGAGAAAAGAAAAGTAGTGTAGGGCCGGGTATGACAGTGTGTCAAGTGTAGAGAGGCTCATGGCAGAGAGCTGAGGAAGTAAAAGGAGGAGGCAGTTTTTTCCCACTGCTCCTCCAACATGGCCTATATAGATGTGGAAATATGGTTAGAAAGTCCAGACCGTTATACAGCACCTCATCCCAGTTATTTAGAAGAAATGGTTTGGAATGGATTGAAGGGATTATGACGGTGCCAATTAATATATTTGCCAGAAACGTGTTTACATTAGAGAAAGAGTTTTTTTATTTAGTAAAACCAAAAAAGTTTTGATACAATTTCTTAAAAAGGGTAAGGGAAAACACACAACTTCAATATATTACAGTTGGTGTCAAGAAGCATTTACATAACAATAATTCACGAGACAACAGGCTTACTGATGATCAGTGCAGGCCAATGGTTGATGCAGGCAGTCACATTCCAACATGTTTCGCCATATCCGATGGCTTCCTCAGGGAAAAGACCAGCGCCTGTTCAAAATAGTGACTTTCTAAATATAGAAGACAGAATATGAGAACCATAGTATACATTTCAGAGTCATAGATTGATTTTAAATAGTTTGCGGTTGAATGCACGGACTGGTCTGGTGGTGCTACCCCTAGCTAAGATAACCCCAGTGTAAGCATATGGTAAATGGATCTACCTAAATGACCCCTGGATGGAAGTTCAGCTCAGCAGCATGGACGACCGGATCCCAGTTGGGGTCACCAAGAATCAGTGCCAAAGACTATTGGTAGCAGGGGACACACTAGACCTAGCGATCGTAAAATAAAGCAAGTTCAGGATTTGTGATTTTTTTTTTACACATATATATATATATATATATATATATATATAGTAGTGTCCCTTGTGAGGAGACTAACTCCCACACAGAATTAAGGGTACAGCTACCCTGGGAAACAGCCTCTAATGCTTACAGTTGTATAAAATCAAATGGAATGTGGAACGGATGATGTTAATGAGAGGGAGGGTGCCTGGAGTGGATTGACCGGTTCACAGTGGTATCATTTATGGGTTTATGAATGACACTAAGGAGAAAGAATGTATATACCAAAAGCTCGAATATATATATGGACAGGCCAAGACAACAGATATTCTTTTGAGAAACATGACTCAAAAGTATCCCAATTAAAATATATTCAGTCTGAACTTACCTAAAATAGTGTCATAAATCAAGAGCACTCAATCACAGGATAGTGAAGGGGATAGATGTGTTATCAGTATAGATCTGATCAATGCAGGAGATGTTGCCTCTGATCAGAATCATCCTAAGAGGTAATGATAAAGTAGAGTATGTTAAGGAGTATAGCGGCCACACATCATAAAAGAGTGTAGCTGTTTAGTCTGGAAACTTACTGTGAAGGCGATCCAGGCATTCCACATGCACCCCCAATGTCCGACAGAGTGATGTGCGGACAGCTGGCTTAAGTAGGCCCCCCCACAGCGAGCGGCGTGTGACGTCACCGCTCGCTGTGCAGACTGAATGGGCCAGTGCGCATGCGCATGTCTACAATGCCCATAATTATATATATGTAGAGGCGCGTTTTTCCCCTGGGCCTGCATCTAGGCTTGTGCGCCAGCCCAGGAGCCCGCTGGGGGACCGATCGGCGCCACCAGCAAAACAGAGCCAACAGCCAGCCGCAGCAGGGCCCGGGCGGACTACACGCCGCTGGCTTAGCTCGGTGGGCGGGGCCACGGTCCGTCATGCCGCTTCCCCGCCCGCGAATCGCGGGACTATGACACTTGTTCAGCCTGCCCACCGGTTACATCACACATATGTATTGTTTTAACATATGTTACAGCCCAATCATAAGACAATATTTTATTTCCAACTGTTAAGTGAAGGTATGGAAGGAATGGTTGTTTTTGGTGCAGGAAGCCAGGGTTGGCACAGATGGGTCGGAGGTAAGGTTGTTGGTTTTGTATTTTGTTTCCAGGAACATGGAAAGCGGGGGTCGGTGTCTGCCATCGAGCATAAGATGGCGGGTTTGTCATTCTTCCTTAAACTACTGGGGGGATTGGACAAAAGATTTCTGGGTTAGACAAGCAATAAAAGGTTACCGGAAAGTTCACAAGAAAAAAGATACGCGGCGGCCTGTCACTTTTGCTAATCTACTGTCCATCTGTGGGAAGTTGGGGTTGGTGTGTACCTCGAGTTACGAGGGTTTGCTTTTTTCAGCGGCTTTTTCGTTGGTATTTTATGGGACATTTCGCATTGGGGAATTGGTGAGCCCATCGCAGCATTTGGCGGGTGGGCTTTTGGAACAGGACGTGCGGGTGGAGGATGACAGGGATGTGTTTGCGGCTAAACAGGTCCAAAATGGACCAGAGGGGTAGAGGGGTGGATGTGTTGTTGTTCGCATTGCCGGGATCAAAGGTATGCCCTGTGGAAGCGGTAAGGGAATTTCTAAGGGTTAGACTTGCTGGGGGAGGGCCGTTCTTGAGGCATGAGGATGCGTCCTATTTGTCAAACTTCCAGTTTGTATCGGTGTTCCGAAAATGTCTTAAAGGGGCTGGGTTGGATTGGGTTGAATACACTTCACACTCCTTCCGCATCAGGGCAGCGACTGAAGCTGCCAGATGTGGGTTGGATAAAGCGGCTGTGCGGAGGATTGGTAGGTGGGAGTCGAGGAGATTCCGTACTTGCATAAGGCCTCAACTGGTGGTGGAATAATAAAAAAAAATAAAAACAAAACATGCATGCAGGGGTAGGCTGGACTCACATGCTGTGCTGTTGCTGTTTAGGGATTAGGTTGTTCTTGTTGATGCTACCTTTTGTTTTGTTCGTCTTTTCGTTTCAGATGGAGGGTCTGTACGCCTCGTCTGGATGCTTGGTCACTTGTTTGTTTGTTGGGGGGCCAGGAGAGGAGATGTGAGACTGGATGGCAGACAGTTGGGTATCTCAAGGAAAGAGGTGTATGTTCGCTGGCTAGGGATAGCAGGGATGATGTGGGGCAGGGTGGTAGCGGATGTGGAGCGCTATGCGTGGTTGGATAGACCGCCAGACGTTTTGGTTTTACATGCTGGGGGTAATGATTTGGGGGTCCGAACGGTCAGGGAGCTAATCTCAGACGTCAAGTCTGATTTCGTACAACTGCGCACGGCTTTTCCTGACACTTTGCTGCTGTGGTCTGACATTGTTGCAAGGACGACGTGGTGCAGAGCAAGGTCCGTGGCGCGAATTAACAAGGCCTGCATACGTTAATAAAGTGTTGGGGAGGTTTGTGGCTCAGAACGGGGGCATGGTGATCAGGCACATAGAATTGGAGACGAATGTGGGCCTCTATTGCCGGAAGGATGGAGTTCACCTCTCGGATGTGGGGATCGATCTCTGGCAAAGGGGCTGCAAGAGGGGATCCAGTGGGCCCTGCGGGTGTGGAGGGTCAGGTTTTATCCTTGCAGGCTGTGGCGGTGTTTTAGTTGGTCTTTGACGGTGGCAGTAAACATATGTGATGAAAAGGGGTGGGGGGCTCCTTGGTAGTATGTGCCCCTCCGGTGTATTCTAGCAGAAAGATTGATGGAATACTGTAATGGTTGCACTGCAGGAAGGGGGTTGCCTCCGAGCGGTTATACAGCTAGAGGCCTATCATGTTGGAAAAGATCCCGCAGTGTATTGGTGGTATATGTGTTGGAATTTGGGGCGCCGTCAAAGACCAACAGACTGGGGTTAAAACAAGTTGTTTTACTGATGTTATATTTTTGTTATATATATTTTTATATTGGAGTTATTTATTTAGATTGTGTTAATAAAAGGCTGTTATGGCCATTTATACTCTAAAATCAAGGTGTGGTCTCATCATTTGAGGAGGGTAAGAAAATGGGGTGTTGGAGTACAAGTGGTATAGCAGTAAGAGGTAAGCTGGGTACATCTGGACTACACTGGTCATGTTTATTAAAGGTCAGCAGATACAGTTTTTGTAGTGGCTGAGTTTTAACTTTTTTGGAACCTAGCTGAAGCTCCTCTTTAATATTGACAAATTACAGGTTGCCCTTTAGCTCAGTGGTCATCAACCCTGTCCTCAGGGCCCACTAACAGGCCAGGTTTGCAAGATAACTGAAATACATCACACAGGTGATGTCATTTGCTGCTCAGTGATTGCATCTCCCCATGGTAATACATAAAACCTGGCCTGTTAGTGGGCCCTGAGGACAGGGTTGATGACCACTGCTTTAGCTTACATTGGAGCAGAAGTATCCTATTTGAGCCACTAGGTGGCATCATTGCATCATAAATTTGGAGCATAGCGCTAACATTTAAAGACATGAAAACAAAATAACTAGGAACAGGTTTCAACTTTCGCTGACTAATCTTTATTCAAAGAAATAAATAAAGGAGAAATGTAATCTAACCTGTAGTCAGTAGCATTTAACAAAATATCACATAACATTTTTTATTGCTGTCTTAACCACTTAGACTGGAAGATTTCCCCCCTTAATGACCAGGCCATTTTTTAGAATACGGCATACAGCACTGCATTGCTTTAACTGACAATTGTGCGGTCGTGCATCGTTATACCCAAACAAAATTGACGTCCTTATTTTACCATAAATAGAGCTTTCTTTTGGTGGTATTTGATCACCTCTGCAGTTTTTATTGATTATAAACAAAAAAAGAGCGACAATTTTGAAGAAAAAAAAAAAAACAATATTGTTTACTTTTTGCTAGAATAAATATCCCAAAAAATGTATAAAATTTCTTCATCAGTTTAGGCCAATATGTATTCTTCTACATATGTTTGGTTAAAAAAAAAAAAAAAAATTGCAATAAGCGTTTATTGATTGGTTTGCACAAAAGTTATAGCGACTAAAAAATAGGGAATAGATTTATGGCATTTTTATTATTTATTTATTTTTTACTAGTAATGGCAGCGATCTGCGATTTTTAGTGGGACAGCAACATTACGGCGGACAGATCGGACACTTTTGACACTTTTTTGAGACCATTACTATATAAATGTCGCTGGCAGGAAAGAGGTTAACACTAGGAGGCGATCAAGGTATTAAATGTGTTCCCTGGGAGGTGTTTCTAACTGTGGGGGGATGGAACTGACTGGAGGAGAGAGATCACTGTTCCTAATTACTAGAAAACAGATGATCTCTCTCTCCTCCCCTGTCAGAACGGGGATCTGTCTGTTTACATTGACAGATCCCCATTCTGGCTCTCTTTCCCATGATCGCTGGCGGACATTGCGGCCGCCGGCCACGCGCATCGGGTCCTGTTATGGCTGTTTAAGGAGCCGACATACAGCTACGGTGATTTGCAGGAACGAGCCGACCTGCCGCCGTTATATGATGGCTGGTCGGCAAGTGGTTAATGCATATTACCGCAAGCATTTTGTGAGGCAAAATGGCCCATGTTCACTTAGCCTGGATATTAGGGTTCTGGGATGAGCACATTCAAATCTTTTAAGTGATAATCCTAAGGCCTGGTTCACACCTATGCATTTTTTAGTGCGTTTTCAGTTTTGCAAAAACACACTACAGTCCATTTAACATGGTTTCCTATGGCTGCAGTTCACATCTGTGCATTTTATGGAAAGGGCCAGGGACTTTTTTCTGGTTTTTGGTTCCATAGACTTCAATGGATCAAAAATGTGTATTGAAAAATGCAAAATGCACCTGAAATATGCAAACTGCAACCTGCATAGATGTGAACCAGGCCTAAATTACATATTTCAATAAACATTTGAAGGGATGCATTCATTTTTAATCTGGTGGTGAAGAATCCATTTTTACGCTTATATTATGCTTACATTCAGTATTGAACAGGGGACTTTGTAAAACGAATTCAGCATGTCAGTGTAAAGAGGGATGATGATGATGATGATGATGATGAAGATGATGCAGTTATCATTCAGGTTTTAGTTTTCAGATTAGCTGCTTTTTTTTCTTTTGTATTAGTTGCCATGAATTACTGTACATTATTTACCTTACTGAATAAGCCCATACCTAATAATTAGAATAATGAATCTATACTGTAAAATGGCAGGTTAGTACTGGGGACAGGAGCATTATCTAATGAAATAATGGAAAATTCTTGAAACCCGCAATCCATCCTGCAACAACTCGCCTCCATTCCCACACTAACAAAGCCATAGCAGCTCCTGTGGACAAAGGCAGAACGAATGCAGTGACACAAGTCCCACGGTGGCTCAGTGTGCAATGGATAAGGATGCAGGCCATGATCCAGAAGGGTCAGTAGCCATGTGACAAATGTGTGCCCTCTGTGACCTCCCAACAATTCCAATTTTAGAAAGATTGTGACAAATTTTTATTTTATTTTTTCATTTATCATCATCCTCTTTGTCATCTCCCCACGGAGATGCGGATATTTGCTGATGCTCCTAACTGAATGAAAATAATTTATCACAATGACCTTGGGAGAACTCATAACCCCTCATAACATTTGTACATATATTATATGTATTTCACAAAAGTGAGTACACCCCTCACATTTTTGTAAATATTTTATTATATCTTTTTATGTGACAACACTGAAGAAATAACACTTTTCTACAATGTAAAGTAGTGGATGCACTGCTTGTATAACAGTATAAATTAGCTGTCCCCTCAAAATAACTTAACACACAGCCATTAATGTCTAAACCGCTGGCAACAAAAGTGAGTACACCCTAAGTGAAAATGTCCAAATTGGGCCCAGTTAGCCATTTTCCCTCCCCGGTGTTATGTGACTCGCTAGTGTTACAAGGTCTCAGGTGTGAATGGGGAGCAGGTGTGTCAAATTTGGTGTTATCGCTCTCACTCTCTCATACTGGTCACTGGAAGTTCAACGTGGCACCTCATGGCAAAGAACTCTCTGAGGATCTGAAAAAAAGAATTGTTGCTCTACATAAAGAGGGCCTAGGCTATAAAAAGATTGCGAAGACCCTGAAACTGAGCTGCAGCACAGTGGCCAAGACCATACAGCGGTTTAACTGAACAGGCCATGGTCGGCCAAATAAGTTGAGTGCACGTGCTCAGCGTCATATCCAGAGGTTGTCTTTGGGAAATAGATGTATGAGTGCTGTCAGCGTTGCTGCAGAGGTTGAAGGGTTGGGGAGTCAGCCTGTCAGTGCTCAGGCCATACACCGCACACTGCATCAAATTAGCCTGCATGGCTGTCCTCCCAGAAGGAAGCCTCTTCTAAAGATGATGCACAAGAAAGCCTGCAAACAATTTGCTGAAGACAAGCAGACTAAGGACATGGATTACTAGAACCATGTCCTGTGGTCTGATGAGACCAAGATAAATTTATTTGGTTCAGATGGTGTCAAGCGTGTGTGGTGGCAACCAGGTGAGGAGTACAAAGACAAGTGAGTCTTGCCTACAGTCAAGCATGGTGGTGGGAGTGTCATGGTCTTTGGCTGCATGAGTGCTACCGGCACTGGAAAGCTACAGTTCATTGAGAGAACCAAGAATGCCAACATGTGCTGTGACATACTGAAGCTGAGCATGAACCCCTCCATTTGGAGAAGGGGCCGCAGGGCTGAATTCCAACATAATAACGACCCCAAACACAGCTCCAAGACAACCACTGCCTTGCTAAAGAAGCGGAGAGTAAAGGTGATGGACTGGCCAAGCATGTCTCCAGACCTAAACCCTACTGAGCATCTTGGGGGCATCCTCAAACGGAAGGTCTCTAACATCCACCAGCTCCCTGATGTCGTCATGGAGGAGTGGAAGAGGACTCCAGTGGCAACCTGTGAAGCTTTGGTGAACTCCATGCCCAAGATGGTTAAGGCAGTGCTGGAAAATAATGGTGACCACTGAAAATATTGGCACTTCGGGCGCAATTTGGGTGTACTCACTTTTGTTGCCAGCGGTTTAGACATTAATGGCTGTGTGTTGAGTTATTTTGAGGGGAAACAGCAAATTGCTGTACACTCACTACTTTACATTGTAGCAACGTGTAATTTCTTCAGTGTTGTCACATTTATTTATTTATATTTATTAAAATGCTTAACCTACGCAGTCTTACCTGAAGGCCTCGATGCGCAAAACAGAAGACATTGACATTAAAAAACCTTAGAAGAACCAAAATACCAGCATAAAAACATACAGAATAAAAACCTGGGGGTCTGTCCATCACACCCCATTAAAATTACGTGACTCCAAAAGCTTATACAAAAAGTACAGTTTTCAATTTCTTTCGGAATTTCAGAAAGTCATTCTCAAGTCTCAGTTTCAGAGGCAAGGAGTTCCACAATTCAGCTCCTTGTACTTCACTTGTTCTCCCTCCGCATGTTTTCTTTTTGAATTTTGAAATCTTCAATATGGCCAAGTTCGCTGATCTCAAGGATCAGGTAGGCACATACTTGATGAATTTTTCTTTCAGGTACTCTGGGCCACATCCATTTAATGCCTTTTGAACAGGACCCGTTCTTTCATGGGCAGCCAATGCTGGGCTCTAAGAGATGGAGTGATGTGGTCACGACGACCAGCACCCATCATTAACCTTGCTGTGGCATTCTGAATCAACTGGAGCTTGTAGATGGTACAAGCAGGCAAACCCAGGTACAGGGCATTGCAGTAGTCCAGTCGACTGCTGATAATGGCATTGACCATGGCGATATCAGAGTCTGCGATATAGCGAAAAGTCGACCTTAGGAGTCTCAGGTAGAACTGGCTCATCACCACCTGATTTACCTGTTTTTAAATAAATGGCGTGAAGTTCCCCCTAAAAATCAGTACCAGACCGATCTCGCAACCTGGCAGGCCCCAGGAAAAGAGGGGAACCATACCAGGCCACATGCCCTCAACATGGGGAGGATGCTTTGGGGGTCATGTTGATGGGGACAAGGGCCTCATCCCCACAACCCTTGCCCGGTGGTTGTGGGGGTCTGTGGGCGGGGGGCTTATCGGAATCTGAAAGACCCCTTTAACCAGTTCAATACCCGCCCATAGTCATATGACGCCCACAAGGTGGATCTACCATCCTGGGTGGGCGTCATATGACGTCCTCGGATTCCCGGCCGCCTGGGGGGCGCGCGCGCGCCGCCGGCGGCGCGCGTGCGCCCGCGGCATCGCTCGGGACCCGGTGCGAGTGCCCGGCGGCCGCGATGTCCGCCGGGCACCCGCGATTGCCCGTTAAAACAACGGGACCGGGCGGGACCGTGGAGCGGTGTGTGTAAACACAAAGCCCCACGTCCTGTCAGCGGGGAGGAGACCGATCATGTGATCCCAGTACAGAGGATCACATGATCGGTCTCCTCCCCTTAAGTCCCCTCCCCCTACAGTTAGAATCACTCCTATTAGGGACACACATTAACCCCTCCAGCGCCCTCTAGTGTTAACCCCTTCCCTGACAGTCACATTTACACAGTAATCATTGCAATTTTATAGCAACGATCGCTGTGTAAATGTGAATGGTTCCAAAAATGTGTCAAAAGTGTCCGAAGTGTCCGCCGCAATGTCGCAGTCACGAAAAAAAAATCGCAAATCGCCGCCATTACTAGTAAAAAAAAAAAAAAAAAAATTCAATAAATCTATCCCCTATTTTGTAGACGCTATAACTTTTGCGCAAACCGATCTATATACGCTTATTGCGATTTTTTTACCAAAAATATGTAGAAGAATACGTATCGGCCTAAACTGAGGAAAAAAATTGTTTTTTTTAAAAAAAATGGGATATTTATTATAGCAAAAAGTAAAAAATATTGTGTTTTTTTTCAAAATTGTCGCTCTTCTTTTGTTTATAGCGCAAAAAAATAAAAACCGCAGGGGCGATCAAATACCACCAAAAGAAAGCTCTATTTGTGGGAAAAAAAGGACGTCAATTTTGTTTGGGTGTAACGTCGCACGACCGCGCAATTGTTAGTTAAAGCGACGCAGTGCCGAATCGCAAAAAGTGCTCTGGTAAGGAAGGGTGTTTAAAAGCCCTGTATTGAAGCGGTTAACAAAGGGGACCCTGAGATCCCGGCCCCCCATGTGAATTGGTAAGGGGTTTCACAAAGAAAGTGTAAAAAATAAAAAAAAAAACACACAGACACAGTTGGGATAAGTCCTTTATTAAAAAAAAAAAAAAAAGATTCCAGCGGTGGTAATCCACTCTCGGTATCCTGCGATGGGTGATCTCCTCTCCAGGGTCCAGCGATGGATGATCTCTCCTCTCCAGGTCCAGGGTCCAACGATGATGTCCACCGCAGCGTATCCTGTCTCCACCGTAGACACAGCAGGAATCCCGGCACCCTGACAGGTCTCTTAGCTGAGGACGGGGCCACCTGTCACGTGACCCCATCTCTCTTTGACGCAAGGGGAAACACGGGCTTCCCCAGTGACATGGGGGTGACCCCACCCCCTCTGATGTAACGGAAACCTGCATTACATCAGAGGGGGCGGGGTCACACGCAAGTCACTGGGGAAGCCTGGGTTTCCCCTTGCGTCAGAGGGGGACGGGGTCACGTGATGGGTGGCCTTGTCCTCAGCTAAAAGACCTGTCAGGCTGCCTGGATTCCCGCGGTGTCTCCGGTGGAGACAGGATGCGCTGCGATGGACATCATCGTTAGACCCTGGACCTGGAGAGGAGAGATCATCCATCGCTGGACCCCGGAGAGGAGATCAACCATCGCAGGATACCAAGAGTGGATTACCACTGCTGGAATTTATTTTTTTTAAATGTATTTTTAATAAAGGACTTATCCCAACGGTGTCTGTGTGTATTTTTACAATTTTTTACACTTTCTTTGTGAAATGGTAGGAGTACAATGTACCCCTTACCAATTCACAAAGGGGTCTTCCAGATTCCAATAAGCCCCCTGCCCGCAGATCCCCACAACCACCGGGCAAGGGTTGTGGGGATGAGGCCCCAAACCCCCAGACCCCCAAAGCATCCTCCCCATGTTGGGGGCATGTGGCCTGGTACGGTTCATGGGGGGGCTGTGGCCTGGTACGGTTCAGACCTGAAGGGTCTGGTATGGATATTTGGGGAGAACTCTACGTCATTTTTTTTAAATTTGACGCAGGGTTCCCCTAATATCCATACCAGACCTGAAGGGCCTGGTAATTGAATTCGGGGGGACCCCCACGCATTTTTTTTTTTTTTTATCAATGACTTTTCTCTGTATTGCCGGCAGCCGACAATTCATTATAGCCGTGAGTGCTTTTAAATTACTTTTTTTCCTTCAGAAATTACACTTTGTGCAGGGACAGTTCTAAGCACAGGAAACAAGCGTTACTTTACAGGCATACTATACACACCCCCTAGGTATGAAATTTAAAGGAATATTTCACTTTTATTGTTTCACTTTAAGCATTATTAAAATCACTGCTCCCAAAAAAACGTCTGTTTTAAAAAAAAAAAAATTTGCATTGATACATGTCCCCTTGGGCAGGACCCAGTTCCCCAAACACTTTTAATGACAATAACTTGCATATAAGCCTTTAAAATTAGCACTTTAGATTTCTCCCATAGACTTTTACAGGCGAATGGGCGAACAGGCAATGTTCGAGTCGAACATGAGTTCGACTCGAACTCGAAGTTCATCCTTAAGCCCCATACACACGCTCGGATTATCCGAGGACCAGGTCCCTCGGATCATGTCCGTCATACTTTGTCCGATGTTGGTTTTGCGTACACACGGTCGGACAAAGTTGTCGGAAAATCCGATCATTCTGAACGTGGTGACGTTTGTTGCCTACGACGGGACTACGTAGAGGCTAGTAGCCAATAGCTTTGGTCTTGTAATGTGATCTGAGCATGCGTAGCACTTTGTCCGTCGGACAACGGTACACACGATCAGATTTGGTGTGATCGGACCGTGTTGTCGGAAAATCTATCCAGCAGGAGATAGGACTTTGTCCGTCGGACAATCCGACGTACACTGTCCGATGGTGCATACACACGGTCGGATTTTTCAACAACATTGTCCGATCGGACAGAATCCATGCGAAAATCCTACCGTGTGTATGGGGCTTTAGTTGGAATACACTTGGTTACTGAAGATGATGCATTCAGTTTTGGTGCCATCTAGTTTTAGATAATTGGCACTCATCCAGGATTGGATTTCCTCCAAGCAGGAGGCCAGCATGACCTGATCCTCCCCTTTTTTGGATAGTTTGAAGTAGATCTGGGTGTCGTCAGCATAGACATGGAACGGGAGGTTGTGACGATGAATGAAAAGTTGAAACATGAAAAGATATAATAAAATATTTACAAAAATGTGAGGGGTTTACTCACTTTTGTGAGATACTGTGTGTGTGCACATATATATATATATATATATATTTTTTTTTTTTATTAAACCGTGTCAGCCCAAGTCTTGGCCATTGAAGGACAGGCAGGCTAGTCTCCAAGCACATCCAGAAAACTGACCACACTGGGAAAGATGTGCTCTTGTGCCTAGCATAGTCAATTTGAAATAGGAAAGCAGATGGACTGGCAGGAAGGCCTGGGATTTCACACAAAGAAACAAATACAAAGAGAACAGGATACTTTTTAACCACTTCAGCCCCGGACCATTTGGCAGCCAAAGGACCAGAGGTCTTTTTTCAATTTCGCACTGCACTACTTTAACTGGTAATTGCGCGGTCATGCAATTTTGTAACCAAACGAAATTTGCGTCCTTTTCTTCCCACAAATAGAGCTTTCTTTTGATGGTATTTGATTGCCTCTGTGATTTTTATTTTTTGCGATATAAACGAAAAAAAAAGAGCGAAAATTTTGAAAAAAAAAAGAGATTTTCTACTTTTTGTTATAAAAAAAATCTAATAAACTCAATTTTAGTCAAACATTTGGGCCAAAATGTATTCAGCCACATGTCTTTAGTAAAAAAAAATGCCAATAAGCGTATATTTATTGGTTTGCGCAAAAGTTATAGCGTCTACAAACTAGAGTACATTTTCTGGAATTTACACCGCTTTTAATTTATGACTGCCTATTTCATTTCTTGAGGTGCTAAAATGGCAGAGAAGTACAAAACCCCCCCAAATGACCCCATTTTGGAAAGTAGACACCCCAAGCTATTTGCTGAGAGGCATGTTGAGCCCATTGAATATTTTTTTTTTTAGTCCCAAGTGATTGAATAAAGACAAAAATAAAAAAGATTTTTTTTTTTTTTTCAAAAAGTTGTCACTAAATGATATATTGCTCACACATGCCATAGTTATATGTGGAATTGCACCCCAAAATACATTTTGCTGCTTCTCCTGAGTATGGGGATACCACATGTGTGGGACTTTTTGGGAGCCTAGCCGCGTACGGGGCCCCGAAACCCAAGCACCGCCTTCAGGATTTCTAAGGGTGCAAATTTTTGATTTCACTCCTCACTACCTATCACCGTTTCGAAGGCCATAAAATGCCAAAATAGCACAAACCCCCCCCAAATGACCCCATTTTGGAAAGTAGACACCCCAAGCTATTTGTTGAGAGGCATGGTGAGTATTTTACAGCTCTCATTTGTTTTTGAAAATGAAGAAAGTAAAGAAAAAAAATTTTTTTTTTCTTTTTTTTCAATTTTCAAAACTTTGTGACAAAAAGCGAGATCTGCAAAATACTCACCATACCTCTCAGCAAATAGCTTGGGGTGTCTACTTTCCAAAATGGGGTCATTTTGGGGGGTTTTATGCCATCTGGGCATTCCATGGCCTCCGAAACTGTGATTGGCAGTGAGAAGTGAAATAAAAAAATTACACCCTTAGAAAGCCTGAAGGCGGTGATTGGTTTTTGGGGTTCCGTACGCAGCTAGGCTCCCAAAAAGTCCCACACATGTGGTATCCCCGTACTCAGGAGAAGCAACAGAATGTATTTTGGGGTGTATTTCCACATATGCCCATGACATGTTTGAGCAATATATCATTTAGTGACAACTTTTTGTAAAAAAAAATATATATATATTTTTTTTTTCATTATTCAATCTCTTGGGACAAAAAAAAAAAATATTTAATGGGCTCAACATTGCTCTCATCAAATAGCTTGGGGTGTCTACTTTCCAAAATGGGGTCATTTGGGGGGGGTTTGAACTGTCCTGGCATTTTATGCACAACATTTAGAAGCCTATGTCACACGTCACCCACTCTTCTAACCACTTGTAGACAAAGCCCTTTCTAACACTTTTTGTTTACATGAAAACATATTTTTTTTTTGCAAGAAAATTACGTTGAACCCCCAAACACTATATATAATGTTAAAGCAAAGGCCCTACAGATTAAAATGGTGGGTGTTGCATTTTTTTTTTCCACACAGTATTTGCGCAGCGATTTTTCAAACGCATTTTTTGTGGAAAAAATACACTTTTTTTTATTTTAATGCACTAAAACACACTATATTGCTCAAATTTTTGATGAAATAAAAAATATGATCTTAGGCCGAGTACATGGATACCAAACACGACATGCTTTAAAATTGCGCACAAACACGCAGTGGCGACAAACTACATACATTTTTAAAAGCCTTTAAAAGCCTTTACATGATACCACATTAGATTCACGGAGGAGGTCTACTGCTAAAATTACTGCCCTCGATCTGACCTTCGCGGTGATACCTCACATGCATGGTGCAATTGCTGTTTACATATGACGCCAGACCAACGCTTGTGTACGCCTTTGCGCAAGAGAAGGGGGGGCAGGGGTGCTTTTTTTTTTTTTTTTGGGTTTTTTTTTTATTTATTTAGCTTTTTTATTTTATTTTTAAACTGTTCCTTCCATTTTTTTTCTTTGTTATGATTTTTATTGTTATCTCAGGGAATGTAAATATCCCCTATGATAGCAATAGGCAGTGACAGGTACTCTTTTTTTGAAAAAATTGGGGTCTATTAGACCCTAGATCTTTCCTCTGCCCTCAAAGCATCTGACCACACCAAGATTGGTGTGATAAAATGCTTTCCCAATTTCCCAATGGCGCGGTTTATATCTGGGAGGGGGGACATTCCCTTCCACTGCTTGTAAAAGCAGTCTAGAGGCTAATTACCCGCTAGAATTGCTTTTACATGAAAGCCGATCACTGGCTGAAAAGAATGATACCAAGATGATACCTAAACCTGCAGGCATCATTCTGGTATAACCATTCAAAGTCCAGCAACATACTGGACATATATTGTAATCTTTTTTTTTTTCATGCAGCCTCTTGGCTGAACGAAAAAAAGAGATTGATTGGTGGGTATGCCCACCATTAGAATACCTCCCTTCATCCACCCACTTCTAATGATGGGCATACATGCACCATTTATATATGCCGATGCATGGGGGCATCCTCCCGCAAAAGTTATGCCGTGTACACACGGTCGGAATTTCGACCGTATGTACGTGGCATTAGGAGCCAATCGCTCCTCCCCCCCCCTGCTGCCCCCATGCTTCGGCATATATGCTCTTTTCTTTAACTGTGGTGGTGAAATCACCTCCTACAGCGTTGGAGTCGCGGCTTTATGTATCGTGGGAGCAAACGCTGTTGCTGTCAAGATAAATAAATCCGCGTTGCAACTGAATGGCGCACCTGAAAACAAAAAAATGCTTAACACTAAAACACAGTAAACAAAATTACATACCTGAAAAGCAAGCATGATAAAACATGATAAAACATAATAAAACATTGCAGAATAGAATGGAGTAAAAAAAGAGCAACAATAGAGAGAGAATAGAGTGAGAGAGAGAACAATAAAACGACAACTATTTTTATTTTTTTTATTTTTTTGAGATTCACAGGTAAAAAAGCTCCTGACTGAAGCGACTGAATCAAAACGCTACCACAAAAAAAATGTTAGCGATCGCAGGGATCAGGCCTGACTCTGCGAACGCTGCAGTTATGTGTGCTTAGTGTTTTGTAAGTGACAGTGATCGATCGATACTGCACTTGGGTGGGCTGGGCTGGGCGGAGAGGGAAAACGCAGGTGCTAGCAGGTATCTGGGCTGATCCCGCTAACAATGCGTTTTTTTTTGGAACCCTAAACTGCTGGGACGCTAGTATAGATCTGATCAGATCAGATATTGATCTGTTCAGATACTGTACCACTAAGGGAGGTGTATGCTTTGCGCGTGGGTGTTTGCGGTACTGGCACTAACCTGGGGCGACGCAGACCTTATTTGACCCTAAAACCTAATTGATATCACCCGCCGGGCGATCAGGGGGTTAAACCGTTATTGGGTAATAAATGGCGGGTGCCCTGACAGTATAAAAAATAAAGCTAACTAACCAGCGTCACCCGTAACAGTAATACAAAAAAAAACTGGTTACCTAGCGACACTAATGCAGCGATCAGAAAAACGATCGCTTAGTGACACTGGCAAAAGGGGTGAAAGGGTTAACTAGGGGCAATCAGGGGGTTAAAACCTTTATTAGGTAATATATGGGGGTACCTGACGCTATATAAAAACCTGACGGGGAACCTAAATAACGAAATAACTAACTGGCTAACCAGCGTCACCAGTGACAGTTATACAGTGATCACTGGTGAAAGGGTTAACTCTAGGGGCAATCAGGGGGTTAAAACCTTTATTTAGGTTGTAATATGGGGGTACCTGACCTATAAACCTATTTATGAACCTATATAAACATGGCGGTTACCTAAAAAAAAAAAATGGTTACCTAGCGACACTAATGCAGCGATCAGAAAAACGATCGCTTAGTGACACTGGCAAAAGGGGGTGAAAGGGTTAACTAGGGGCAATCAGGGGGTTAAAACCTTTATTAGGTAATATATGGGGGTACCTGACGCTATATAAAAACCTGACGGGGAACCTAAATAACGAAATAACTAACTGGCTAACCAGCGTCACCAGTGACAGTTATACAGTGATCACTGGTGAAAGGGTTAACTCTAGGGGCAATCAAGGGGTTAAAACCTTTATTTAGGTTGTAATATGGGGGTACCTGACCTATAAACCTATTTATGAACCTATATAAACATGGCGGTTACCTAAAAAAAAAAAAATGGTTACCTAGCGACAGCAGTGACACTAATACAGCGATCAGAAAAACGATCGCTTAGTGACACTGGCAAAAGGGGGTGAAAGGGTTACCTGGGGGGCAATCAAGGGGTTAAACCTTTATTAGGGGGGGGGGTAGGGGGCTACCTTGGACCTAAAACTAACTGCCCTGACAGTTATTACAGTCACACTGACACTAAATGCAGTGATCAGTAAAAAAATGATCACTGCAATTAGTGACACTGTGACTGGGGGGGGAGGGGGTGATCTGGGGGGTGATCTGGGGGTGACAGGGGGGTGTTTTGTGTGCCTATGTGTACTGGTGTCAGTGTACTGTTGGTGCACTAACCTTTAGACGTTCACAGCTCGGCGTTCCGGTCACATAGACCGGCGCACCGAGCGTGACATCACTTCCTCTGCCTGTGTTTTGATTGACACAGACAGAGGAAGCATCTGATTGGCCAGGAGCGATCGCGAGGGGGTGGCCAGAAACCACTGGCCGTCCCCTCATCCCGGATCGCTCCTGAAGCGATCCCGACCGTCCCCGCCGGCCGGGGGGGGTCCGATCGGACCCCCCACCCGCCGGAAGAATGGCACGTACAGGTACGTGGTTCTGCCTGTACGTGCCATTCTGCCGACGTATATATACAGGGGGCGGTCGGCAAGTGGTTAACACCTAAAGGTCTAGTATGGATATTGGGGGGGGGTGCCATTTTTTTCACATTTTTATATTGCCAGCAATGTTTTTTCTTCATTCAGCTGTTAGCGGAGAAACCTGCTGACAGCTGGTGACTCATCCATTGTTAAGGATGCGGCGGCCAGCTTCCCGGCCTGCTACTTAACAACCAGCTATTCCCTGTGCCCTGATTAGGCAAAGCACCACCGGTCAGGCGCATTTCTTCAAACAAACAAGGCTTAAGCCCCATACACACGGTCGGATTTTACGATGGATTCTGTCCTATCGGACAATGTTGTCGGAAATTCCGACCGTGTGTAGGCACCCTCGGACAGTTTCCATCGGATTGTCCGACGGACAAAGTCCTATCTCCTGCTGGATAGATTTTTTGACAACAAAGTCCGATCACACCAAATCCGATCGTGTGTAGCGAATTCCGACAGACAAAGTGCTACGCATGCTCAGATCACATTACAAGACCAAAGCTATTGGCTACTAGCCTCTACGTAGTCCCGTCGTAGGCAACAAACGTCACCACGTTCAGAATGCTCGGATTTTCCGACAACTTTGTCCGACCGTGTGTATGCAACACCAGTGTCGGACTAAATCCGTCGGACCAAATCCGATGGATTTGGTGGTCGGATTTTCCGACCGTGTGTATGGGGCTTTAGAATGCACTGTGCAGTGCATTATGAGGTGTTCAGCGGGCGTTTGGAGAACACCCAAACGAGCGCTTTTCAGGGCCGAACCAATGCTCGGTCCAAACTGTTCACCCATCACTAGTGATTGGTTGGCAGGACCGAGATGCCTCCTGCTCTCCACTCTGTTGTGAGGATGAGATCGGCAGAGGCTGGGGGGGAAGGGCCGGCGCTGTGCTGACACCTGCCTTTTTAGTGAACCCTGAACTAGAGGGTCGGCAAGGCAGGGATGTGTTTGTGATCTATCCGTCACCTGTTAGCGGTCAACAAGTAGATCATGATCAACGGGTTGTCAACCGGTTTTACAAGGTAAGGGTTCACACATACACTACTTTAACACACATTTTGGAGTTTTTCGCAAGCCTTTTTATAGTACATGCATTTTACTGGTATAGAAGTTTTTACTGCTATATAATATTTAATATACACAAAAAACAAGCAGAGAGGCACCATAAAATGTCCATAAAACTCATCCCAATGTGAAATGTGCATAATGCATAAAATGCAAACTTCAGTAAAACTCAAAAGCATGAGGTTTAATGTAGAAAAATTTAAAACAATGCATATGAGTGTCCAGAGAAGGGCAACAAAACTAATAAAGGGACTGGAGGACCTTAGTTATGAGGAAAGATTACGAGCATTGAACTTATTCTCTCTGGCGAAGAGACGCTTTAGAGGGGATATGATTTCAATGTACAAATATCGTACTGGTGACCAGGGGCGTTGCTAGGTGGCAAAAAGACCAGGGGCTTCAGCCCGAGGTTGAAGAACCGGGGGGGGGGGGGGGGGCGCGGGCGGTTTTGCGGCATTTATTTTTTATTTTTTGGCCTGGGTGGTGGGGATGTGTGGCTTACATACACTGACCTACATACAATGACCACTGACCTGCCTGACCTACACACACTGACCTGCCTGACCTACACACACTAACCTACACACACTGACCTGCCTGACCTACACACACTGACCTGCCTGACCTACACACACTGACCTGCATGACCTACACACACTGACCACTGACCTACACACACTGACCTGCCTGACCTACACACACTGACCACTGACCTACACACACTGACCTGCCTGACCTACACACACTGACCTGCATGACCTACACACACTGACCACTGACCTACACACACTGACCTGCCTGACCTACACACACTGACCACTGACCTACACACACTGACCTGCCTGACCTACACACACTGACCTGCCTGACCTACACACACTGACCACTGACCTACACACACTGACCTGCCTGACCTACACATACTGACCACTGACCTACACACACTGACCACTGACCTACACACACTGACCTACACACACAGACCACTGACCTACACACACTGGCCTACATGCACTGACCTACATGCACTGACCTACACACACACTAACCTACACACACACTGACCTACACACACTGACCACTGACCTACACACACTGACCTACATGCACTGATCACTGACCTACACGCACTGACCTACACGCACTGACCTACACACACACTGACCTACACACACTGACCTACATGCACTGACCTACATGCACTGACCTACACACACTGACCTACATGCACTGACCACTGACCTACACACACTGACCTACATGCACTGACCTACATGCACTGACCACTGACCTATACGCACTGACCTACATGCACTGACCACTGACCTACACACACTGACCTACATGCACTGACCTACATGCACTGACCACTGACCTACACACACTGACCTACATGCACTGACCTACACGCACTGACCACTGACCTACACACACTGACCTACATGCACTGACCACTGACCTACACACACTGACCTACATGCACTGACCACTGACCTACACACACTGACTTACATGCACTGACCACTGACCTACACACACTGACCTACACATACTGACCACTGACCTACACACACTGACCACTGACCTACACACACTGATCTACACACACTGACCTACACACACTGACCACTGACCTACATGCACTGACCACTGACCTACACACACTGACCTACACACACTGACCTACACACACTGACCACTGACCTACATGCACTGACCACTGACCTACACACACTGACCTACACACACTGACCTACACACACTGACCACTGACCTACATGCACTGACCTACATGCACTGACCTACACACACTGACCTACATGCACTGACCTACATGCACTGACCACTGACCTACATGCACTGACCTACACACACTGACCTACATGCACTGACCACTGACCTACATGCACTGACCTACATGCACTGACCACTGACCTACACACACTGACCTACATGCACTGACCTACACACACTGACCTACATGCACTGACCTACATGCACTGACCACTGACCTACACACACTGACCTACATGCACTGACCACTGACCTACACACACTGACCTACATGCACTGACCACTGACCTACATGCACTGACCACTGACCTACACACACTGACCTACATGCACTGACCACTGACCTACACACACTGACCTGCCTGACAATGACATACATTACATTGGTAGTCTCTGTCTGACCTACCTCAGCCCGGCCGTGATGTGCGGTCACAGCAGTCAGTCAGTCACTGGGGAGAGGAGAGGACCCAAGGAGGAGAGGAGAGCCGAGCCGCCCGCCCGAGCGGGGATGTAGCATTCCCGCCTTCTTGAGCCTGCAGACGTCACGTCACACGTCCCGCTCCAGAAGGCGGGACCAGCGGCACTCGCCACTTGGCCACCTTCATCTAATTTCGGCCGCTTTCGGCCGCTATGGCACTCGGCTAATTTCGGCTGCTGGGAACCGATGTGTTAGCGAGTGCAGCCGAAATTAGCCGACCGCACTCGGGGCTAGCAATGGAATGCAGGCATTCCGAGACTCGGGGCTTTGCAGGGACACATTCGGGGCTCCAGCCCCCCCTAGCCACCCCCTAACGACGCCCCTGCTGGTGACCCCACAATAGGGATAAAACTTTTCTGCAAAAGGGAAATTAAAAAGACACGCGGCCATTCACTAAAATTAGAAGAGAAGTGGTTTAACCTTAAACTGCATAGAGGTTTCTTTACTGTAAAGCCCCATACACACGGTCGGATTTTCCGATGGATTCTGTCCTATCGGACAATGTTGTCGGAAATTCCGACCGTGTGTAGGCACCATCGGACAGTTTCCATCGGATTGTCCGACGGACAAAGTTCTATCTCCTGCTGGATAGATTTTTCGACAACAAAGTCCGATCACACCAATTCCGATCGTGTGTATCGAATTCCGACGGACAAAGTGCCACGCATGCTCAGATCACATTACAAGACCAAAGAAATTGGCTACTAGCCTCTACGTAGTCCCGTCGTAGGCAACAAACGTCACCACGTTCAGAATGATCGGATTTTTCGACAACAAAGTCCGACCGTGTGTATGCAACACCAGTGTCGGACTAAATCCGTCGGACAAAATCCGATGGATTTTGTGGTCGGATTTTCCGACCGTGTGTATGGGGCATAAGAGCGGTAAGAATGTGGAATTCTCTTCAACAAGCAGTGGTCTCAGCGGGGAGCATCGATCATTTAAAAAAAACTATTAGATAGACACCTAAATGGCCACAACATACAGGGATATACAATGTAATACTGACATAAAATCACACAAATAGGGTTGGACTTGATGGACTTGTGTCTTTTTTCAACCTCTCCAACTATGTAATTATGTAACTATGAATGAGCTCTTTCTTCGAAATTCATGCTTTCTTTCAAATAAATAGGTATTGGCCCCAATCTACGAGTTCCATGATAATGGCGATCTCCATTTCCTGCACTAATATTCTTTATTATATTTTATATTATATTTTATTTTATTATATTTTAGATTGCACAGGTGCGTCACTACTTATCACCATTTATTCAATAAGCATATTTTTTTAGTCAATGATAAGCTAGGTAAGCAAACGAGTCTACAGTCAGTTTTTATCAAAGTGATTCATACAGTATGAGCAAGTGTACCTGGGCTAGTAATGTAACATCAGCTGTAAAATTCATAAACCTAGAGGTGTCTACAAAAACCTTTGTATTTCTTGTTGAATACTCTGTAAGCATTAAAATCTAGAAAGCTCAATTATTGCAATCTTGACTTTAGAAGCAAGATCAGATTTGACACCCCATCCCCCTACTTTTGCCTTTCTTACTTTGTTATTGGTCAGTAGTGGGCAGGCTACAACTGTAATCTTGGATTGCAGGGTGACCTTTGCATAGCTGGACACCTTGAGGGGAATTAACAAAAGGTAAATGTGTCAGTTTTGTGGTGTGTAAATATTGGTACAAGCTCCCCCTACAAAATGGACTTGCTAGGAACCTTACAAATAATTAATCATCACTCTCATTCTTAAGTCCTGGCTCACATATATGCGATGGGGAACCAGTTCCCCCATTGCATGTCACCTGCTGGCGGTTCACACTGACATCTGCAAACTGCTGCAGGCATCAATGCAAAGTTAATGACACCCCCAGATCGGTTCTCAGATCGCAGTGCGAACTGCCAAATGGTGCAGGAATTGGATCACACCCAATGCGATCCGATTCCAGTGCAGACCAAAAAAAGGGTTCTGCACCATTTTGGTGCGAATGCAATGCAAATTCAGCCATACAATCTGGCTATACAATTCTCGCACACTTCAACCTATGGCAAAGACAGGAGCTAACATACATCTAGTCGCAAAGTCCTTGCTATTTCATTGTTATAGGCTGGGCCCCTGGGATTAGCCCCATGCTGTGGCTGAGGACCAAATTACAGGCAGCTGCCCAGAGGTGTGGATCCTGGAAACCATGGAGACCCCACCACCATCGGGACCTTCCATTACCTGGCCACCACCATTGACATCTGCATTTGGCTGCTCTCATTCCTTCTCCACTTACTACTTTATCGGCTGTACCTGGCAAAAAAAGGGCCCCTGTCTATCTTCACACCACACTAATGACAGAGGGGGTGTCCAAATCAGGAGACAGTCCTCGAAATCAGGACAGTTGGGAGCTATGGCTCCAGCTTGTACTTACATGGTTGTCCTCTCTCTTCCTGGCTAGAAAGATTTCACACATATGCCCAGGAAATATCTAATTTCTGAGTTGTAGGTATGGGAATTGTAGTTTGCAGCATATTTGCATTTTACAGTGTTCCTTGGGACTAATGTTCCATAATCCACGTTTTAAGTGAATCATCAAAAATGGGAGGAATGACGGCTGACACATGAGTCCTCTAACTGCGAGTATTGATGAGCTCTGCCCTGTCACATGTTAGCATTATAGAATGCTTGCATTTTCTGATGATTGGAAAACTGATCTTGATTGGTCGAGTGGATTGGGAGGGGCGTGATGTTGTCATACTCTCCATCAACCTGTCAGGGATGCTGTGACAAACATACTGTATTATGTATAAAGGTACTCCACTGGAAAAAAAAGGGCCCTTGTCTATCTTCACACCACACTAATGTGTTGTTGAGTAAACATAACTCTTACATTTTATGTGTTGCAGCAGCCACGCCAAATCACATTAAGCCTGGGTTCACACTGAGGGCAGGTTTGAAATCGTACAAGTTCAGAGTTAGCATGATTTCAAACTGGCATTTCAGTCCTACTTTGGGGGCGATTTGTCCGTGTTCATGCACAGATGTCTATTGAAATCGCCCCTCGAAGTAGCCAAAAGTAGCGCAGAAACTACTTTTGGGAATCGGTGCGACGCCACAAAGTCGGCGTCCCACCGATTCGGACTGTGTCACTGCCGGCAATAGGCTCGGATTTGGTATGCGATTTGACATGTCAAATCGCATGCCAAATCGTCCCAATGTGAACGTGGGCTAAAAGTGCTATGCGGCAGTTTTTATAAATGTTCAATTGCGTGCACCAAAATAATGAAGCACTTGTACCAATGCTATCAATAAAAACAGTTCTAAAATACACACCGTCACCAGAGTTGTGTAAATACTGTAGTGAACATAACTTCAGCTATGTTCCAAAATGTTGGTGCACACGAAGCAAGCGCACTAGAAGCTGGCACACCGCCACCCATCAACAAATTATCCAACTAGCGTGCACCACTTTTAATAATTATTTTCAAGAAGTGTTATTTAAGCAAGCATATAGAAAATCGGTACATTTTTGGAATGTGCCAGTCTTTGTTAATCCCCCACCTTGGGTTTCAAGGCTACCAGATTACTTGGGAAGAAAGTAAAACATACAGGATATGGCAGTACTTACAGGGGTTGTATTTTTAGCCTGTTTCAGCTTCACAGCTCTATGTTTCACTCAGTACCTAATGTCTCGCAGTTATTTACAGTACCTTAAACCTCTCTGATACACTCTGTTTAATGCCTCTCTGTTACACATGCAGTGCTTCGCACTCCTCTGTTACACTTGGTGCCTAATGCAACCAGTAAACCCACGGGGTTCTTGTGCTATGCCAGGCAGTGTGGGTGGGGTCACTCACCCAGCATGCGGGGGTACCTTTCGCGTGGAGCATGCTCACCAATGCCTAGGACCAGGTAGAGACTGCAGCCATGTGAAGAATCTAACATTAAGGCAGTTCCCTGACTTAGAGACAAGGCATTCACTGCGCCCACTGCCCAAGTCCAATGTACCTCTGTCACTCCCAGTAACAGAATGGGGTCCCACTGGGCACATACTGTAGCGTGGACACTGAAATCTTCCACTTTACATACCTTGTAACCAGGCCATGGATCTCCAAAACACAGGTTCAGATCCAGTTGTTATTGGATACCAACTGCTAGGGATAGAGCCAGTACATTGACCCCCTCGCTACTGGAGGACCTGCCACCTTACCAGGTACCACGTCTAGTGACTGGTTGCTTTGTGTCTTGAACTTGCACTTGGCTTCCCTTAGCAACAGCTTTACTCTTCCTTGCCTTGCTGAGTTAACCCCATTGTTTAGTGGTGTAGCTTCATACCCCTTTGTGTTTTACTGACCCAAAGTATTGTGGTGTATTTGCCATAGGATACTCATACACCCCTTTAGTGACTTCTGACTAGGGTCAGGAAACAGTAAACAAAGTACAAACTTAAAGTTCTGCAGCATAACAGCAACTACAGTTCAATGCATCCATCCCTAACTAGCAACTCTAGTGTGTGACTGCCCAGGCATACCTTATGAAGTACGCGCTAAAATACTTATATCTATGTATTAATTTGTCTAGTCCCTATAATGTTATTAGTCTGTTAAACCTATGAGCGCATGCTACTGTTAATATCACAATAATACGAGGTTAGCTATGAAGCCAAACACACGGCTAGGAATAATCAAATATTATTTATTTCCCAATAATCAGGAACGCTAACATAAAGTATTAAAAGACATTACAATATCACAAAGCTTACAATCAAATCATATAATATAAGAATATCAAAGATACTTATCACAGGGCCCTCCTTGTAGTCTCGAAAGATGGCCGCCAGACCATGAGGTGACTAGAGACATCCTCTCATGACCCCATTCCCAGCAAAACAGACAGAAGAGCTCTCTGCGAATTCCTTTTACCAAGCTCACTCATTCAAGCTCCCCCCCTTGCCAATCCTAGCTGCCCCAATCATTGCTCCCATGACAATCCATGACTGTCCTGCTGCAGTCTGTGCCCCAGGCTATCTCCGTCCTCAATCTATTTGAAGCTTCATGCACACCAGGTGGGCTGAAGATAACTCCTTTTGCTATGCAGATCTTGTTTGGGGCCACATTTCTCAGAGGTGTAGAACTTTAGAAAAATAACATTCATGTTTGATTCCAACATATGCCGCTTTGCGACTGAAAATCGCATAAAAACCCTTCTTCAGACACGGCTCCTATTGAACAGTCCATAACTGTTTTGTCCCTGACATGCGTTTCCAAACCAGTATCCATAGAACAGTCCTTTAAACGTCTTAACGTGTTGTATTTTTACAACGTATCCCTGACGTGCGTTTCCAAACCAGTATCCATAGAACAGTCCTTTAAATGTCTTAACGTGTTGTATTTTTACAACGTGTGCAGAAACAGCTCCTATGGAACAGTCCATTGTGGTCTTACCATGTTATGCTTCCCAACACGTGCCGCTTTGCCACTGAGTAACACATCCTTCTTCAGCGACAGCTTCCATGTCACCAGTATGTATCTTTGGTATCTTCTCCTTTCCGGTGTCTTCAGGACGGATGCAGTACAGGCAAGGGGTGTCCATTCATTCACCATTCACCAGTACACATTCAGAGCACCATATCAAACAGCTCTCAAATACTGATCTATTATTTAGATAAGTCTCGAGGAGGGCCTTATTCACCCACATTAATAACCTACAATACTCATAGGTCACACTATACCATAATATAAATCGACTTATTACCATACTATATACATATATATGTGTCCCGTCCATTTACGCACCCCGCTCCCAACCCTATAACCCTTTACTGTACATATGGGTCGGGATTAGGCAGGCTTGCTCACAGCGGTATTGCAGGGCCCTGACTTGGCAGCAAGGTCTCTAATTTGAACACAGAGACCCTACCGTCAATTCGTCCCTCAACTTGCATAGACAAATGGGAGATCCTTCTATATAAATATCGAGTCTAATCACACATATAAATCTGCAAAAATGACACAAAAACACACAATTCCATCCCTGTGCCTGGATTTCAGTGACCATTCCCAGGGTATACCATGCACCTCTACCTATGGTTAGGTTCAAGGAACCTTCCAGTTTTATGACTAGCGTTACATCGGTATTCTTTAGGACAAAGAAATAAACTCGTCTATGCCCCAAATGACACCCAGGTGTTTCCTCCCCAGCAATGATCCCTGAAATAACTTCCCAACATTTTTACGTTCACCACCATGATGTATTGACCTGGCATACAAAGGACATCATGGTCAGGCTTCCGACCGAGGGAAGTATCAACCTGCTTCCATCTCCTCTGATCACATGTGGGTGATTTAGCCTCAAATGCGACAAGATAGAATCCCCAATCAGTAAGCCCATTGATGCCACCAAATATACAGACCAAGTCCGCACTTCTGTATATGGGATCATACAGCCTAACACCTTTCACCATCCAAACTGGTACAGCCCATCCAGGCATTCGACCACCATTTTGGATTAGTGTAAGCGACGTGTTGTGGCAGAGTCTTACTGAGCGGTGATGTTAACTCATCAGGCCACTGCCCTTTAAACAGAGATTGCCCAATCAGCTTGATGCTGGTTGACACTTCCGCCCGTCACTGCGTGTACGCTAGAGCCCATAACCGATTTCTATCCTGTACCCTCACACCCTCCACCAACCTCTCAATATGGTTCACCAAATCTGGAGCTAATTTACCCTGGGTATTTTGTGAATGTTATTAAGGATGCCACCAACCTCTCTGAGTGACAAAGTCCCGCTCAAGCTATGGCTGAGAGTTTGTTCCTCAGGATACCGATGTCTACTCCATTACCAACACCCATCCCAGCTCCTATTCCCCCAATATAGTGCTGAATACATGCCTCCTCTTGTGGTTACTCCTCAGAGATAAGCATCCTGCATGCACCTTATTCTGTGTCCGCACATCTCTGGGAGTAAGTCACTGGTACGATGACAGCACTTGATTCAGCATATACTCAGCACATATAGGGTAATAGGTTTATCAACCACTGTGAGATGTTGCAGTGCCATATGGTGAAGGCATACTGTACTCTGGTAGTCAGCGTTTGTTCCCTTTATCTATCGGAGCATGCTCCTGTGTGTATTCACTGGCATTCCCTGTGCAGGGTTTCAACTTCTCAGGTGAGACCTCAACCAGGCGCATCTCCCCCATACAAGGAAATGTTCACCCCATTGATGTGTCACCTGACACCCTCTAGTCCGGCCAACAGACACCTTATTATGCATAAGTGCCCGCCTCCTGGGTACCTGCACCATATAAATTCCATTACGTCAATACATGTCATACATTACACAACTTTTCTTATTTCAACTCCTCCCTCCAACAAAAACATATATATTTTACATTTTCATGTTCTGATGGATTGGATGTGTTATGCTCCTTCCCCCAACCTCCAACCCATTGTACGTATATTAATAACACGTTTGCATTCATCAGGAGAGAGTCCAGCAAAAAAATGTTTCAAGTCTTATTGATAGGCACAGTCTTTCAGATTCAGCACCAGATCGTCCATAGGAAAAGAAAAAGTGTTAAAGTGAATCTTTTTGTTTGTCCCATCTCTCCTGATATTTAGTAGAATAAATTTGGGGTGTGGTATGGCACAGACAAACTGCCAACCAGATGATCATCCGTCATCCATTTTCCAGAACCTTTCCAATCTCGCTCCACCAGGATTCTGGAATTGAAAAACAAGAGCAGAATCAAATTCTTATCCATAATATCTGCTTGCTTATTATATTTACTCCTATTTCCTTCCTTGGAACCCAGGAACTTAGTATTCCTGGCTTCTGCAATTTGACCAAACTATCAAAACAACCATGACCTCTTTAGGCAGAACCCACTCTAAAATGGATCCCCACGGTATGGTCAAAGCTTTAAAAAAACGAACGTCACTATTGTTTCTCAAAAATTCTCAATTTAAAAACGCAAAAAGAAAAACAACCAATGCATTTATCTTTATCTTACGATCTATGCACTAACTTTATCTTACGATCTATGCACTAATTCCCCTTTCAGGTGTATAAAGCCTAAACCTTTTGGAGCTTTTTACACCTGAACAAAACAACAATAAAATAGCTGATTAAGCCAATACCCAAAAACAAAAAAATATGTTTTTTTTTTTTCAAAAAAGAAAACAAAAATTTAAAAAAGAATAAACATTAAAAGTCTGGCCATTATCACCCAAGAACAACATGACAAGACAACCACCATACAACAATGACAAACACTCAACTTTTAATTAAAGACATCCATGGATTTTCTCCTGAGAAGAGTACATGTTTCTTTTTTTTATCTGAAAGACAATAAGTTAATGGGAAAAACAACACAAACAAAACATTTGTAACTTCATCACAACATTTGCTACCTCATTTGTAACTCTTTAGTTTTGTCAGATTATTGTTTAAATATTTTCATTGTTTGCAAACAATTACTAATTAATGAGCTCATGGTACCATGTGATAATCGATTATGCATTTACAATAACCTAACCCCCGTGTTGGTCTCACTTTGACGGACCTGCAAACAAAACACAAATGTTTAGTATCCCAAACCTGTTCTCTCCCTGGTCTCTGGAAAAGGAACACAAAGACAATGATTAAACACGATTATCATGACAATTGACTTTAAGTGCCCCAAGTCTCTTCTCATTAATTGTACTGCTAGGGGAACACCGAGTTGTAGTATAAACAACTAAACTAAAAAAATAAAAATTACAAACATTAAAACTAAAACAAAAATTAATAAAATAAAAAAAAATTGAAAAGTGAAAAAAAAAAAATTAATAATTAAAAAAAAACAAAATATGGAAAAAAATAATTCATAATAAAAAAAAAAATGAAAACATTAAAAATTAAAATAAAAAAAAACTACTAATAAAAAAAATTCATAAAAATTAATAAAACATTAAACCTTATATAAAAAAAATTACAAAAATACTTAAAACCTTATTCATAGGAAGGAAGCTTTGATCAGAGTATTTTTAACATACTTGCAGCTGACTAAGTGCTGCCAGCATTGCTTCCCCCAGTGCTATGTTTGAATAACCATTCGGCTACTTCCATTTTGATTTTATGCAACTGTCCTACATATTGCTTTTCAGTTTGTAGACTCCGTAATTGGGTCTTAACGGGGAATTGGGTTTGCTTACTATGGGCTCCATGCTTTGGATTGCTACCCCACCTGGCCGAATAACATTCATAATGCCTTGGGGTAGTTTTCAGGTATGATCTTTTTTTGATATCGTTACTCGCCCAACAATACTTTGCGATGTGACCTCCCCTTTTACACAAACAACATTTTAGCTCTGGTTTCTCTGCATAGGCCCTATTTTTAACATCTTGTGCTGGAAATTCACCTTGCTGGATAATATTACTGTGATTGGAATTAACAGACTTTACACTTTCATCGTCTGAGGAGTCATCAGAAGTTTCTATTTCAATTCCTGAATCAATTTCAAGCGCAGTTACCACGTTTGTATTTACGTCTCCAACATTGATTCCCATCATAGTAATATGATTTGCAGCAACAATAGTATATGGGTCCTCTTTATGTTCCACTTCTACTTCTGTACACTGAGCATGTGCGGAGGGTACCTCCACCATTGCATCTTCGGCTATTGTATGTTTGGAGGATAAATCCATTATGGCTGCCTGTGCACCCTGTAACTCCTCCTTAAGCATTGTGATAACCTGCAAATTCTCAGCCTCCCTTTGATTCAAAAAGACGATGCAACCTTCTCTTAACTCACACGTTTTTCCTAATTCCTCCAATCTCTGTTCTAATTCGCATTTTTCCGTCACTAATTGTTCAATCTGACTACGCGCTTGTGCATCTGCATTTTCAACCCTAATTAATATATCTTTTGTTATATTTTGTAGCTGCTGCATGAATTGCTTCCTTTCATCTATCCATTCTGATTCCTTCCGTTCAGAAATGTCTCTAATTTTTAAAAACATGCACATCAAATTTGCTAATCTCTGTTTCCTGCCTTTTTTTGAATTCTTTTTAAATGCTATGGTATCATTATGATTATTGCATTGTTCCAATAGGTTGATGAACTGGTATGTTAAAGGACCCTGAGATATACTGTCTAATTGAATAGACGCATGTTTCTTAAGAAACTCTTCAAGGATCTCCATTGATATGCTAAGCAAGCCCTCTATACTGGAGCTGTAAAACCTGTTTTGGTTACACTGAAATACAGATAAAAAGATAGGCTATTCAAAGGTTTCGCTTGCAAGCTAACTTGTAGTCCCACAACAGCCTACAACAAACAAAAACTACCCCTTGCTACCTGTAGTTCTACAGCCTACACAAGGCACATCCTAAGACACACGGCAGACTCTTAATCAATGCCTTCCTGTTAGTTTGCAGGCCACATTGAACTTCTATTGGATCAGAGAGTTATGTCACTCTCACGTGAGTAGAAATAATAAAAAAAAAAAAAAAAAAAAAAAAAAAAAAAAAAAAAAATGACAACAAAAAAAAAACTTCCAAAAATAAAACTTCCAAAAATAAACTAACAATATCTCTATCACTTTTTTTTTTTTCCTCAAAGATGTATGGTAATTCCTGTCAATTCCTAACCAAGGGTGATCAGCCCTTTACTCACCAGCCCTCTTGACCAGCTACAAGTATTCTAACACTTTGCATTAGCAATACAACATTTTAACATATATATACATATCTCGGATAATAAAAAAAAAAAAAAAAAAAAAAAGGTCTCACCAGATTTGTCGCGCGTCCGCTATCCGATGAAATATTTCACAAAATTTTTATGATCATCCAAGCGTGGTTTCAGAATTCGCGAGCCAGCGCCAATCTTGTCCATACGAGAGACGATTTTCAGTTCTGGGTGTCTTTGATTACCAGGACTCAAAACAAAAATACATTAGTTTGTGGATTCTGTGTAAAAATACATTCTACACGCCTTGTGGGGTGCCAAATGAAGTACGCGCTAAAATACTTATATCTATGTATTAATTTGTCTAGTCCCTATAATGTTATTAGTCTGTTAAACCTATGAGCGCATGCTACTGTTAATATCACAATAATACGAGGTTAGCTATGAAGCCAAACACACGGCTAGGAATAATCAAATATTATTTATTTCCCAATAATCAGGAACGCTAACATAAAGTATTAAAAGACATTACAATATCACAAAGCTTACAATCAAATCATATAATATAAGAATATCAAAGATACTTATCACAGGGCCCTCCTTGTAGTCTCGAAAGATGGCCGCCAGACCATGAGGTGACTAGAGACATCCTCTCATGACCCCATTCCCAGCAAAACAGACAGAAGAGCTCTCTGCGAATTCCTTTTACCAAGCTCACTCATTCAAGCTCCCCCCCTTGCCAATCCTAGCTGCCCCAATCATTGCTCCCATGACAATCCATGACTGTCCTGCTGCAGTCTGTGCCCCAGGCTATCTCCGTCCTCAATCTATTTGAAGCTTCATGCACACCAGGTGGGCTGAAGATAACTCCTTTTGCTATGCAGATCTTGTTTGGGGCCACATTTCTCAGAGGTGTAGAACTTTAGAAAAATAACATTCATGTTTGATTCCAACACCTTACAAAGGTGAAGTCCATGCTGTGGCAGGAGAGCCCCAGGGAACATCTGGGTGGCCACTGGCTGAAAAAGGGTTACATCTTCTTCTGTGAGTTTCTTACTTATTTTCCCATGTGTCTGGAGCTGGAGCAGATCCCTCTCTGTAAAGCAGCTGGAAATTACATCTTTAAGGATTGTCTCTGTCTTCTTCCCATGTTGACTCTCTATAACAGCACAGGGAGAGAAGCAGAGCCCAGAAAGAGCGGGAACTGCAAAATTAGCATTAACCCTTGTAGCCAAGTCCCGGTTCCCCTTTGGTCTAATGAGAACCTCCAGAGTTAGGGATAGCTGACATCCTTCTGTGTAGAGTGGGCTACAAGGCAGGGTGGGTGTCATGCAAGATAAATTCATGGGCGCCAGACACTTCTTGAATGCAAAGAGATTTATTATCTCTTAAACAGAACTGTGGGAGAGAGGGTTAGGGCCAGGACACCCTTTAGTAGTTGCAATGTTAATTGGCAGACTCTGAGACTTCTATAGGTAGACAGCGATGCAGGCAAAGGCACCCATCGGGACACCACATCAGCATGTGTAGACACGCTGTCTCCTATGGCAACAATCTTGAACAGTTCCTAACAAAGGTTATAATGTACTCTTGCGCTTCATCTACAATCTCCTCTTGTAGATCGTCACTCAAATGAGCTCCCAGTTTTTCTCACTAGACTTGTTGATCCACTGCCACTGGATCTCCTGAGCTCTTCCAATCTTCTCACAGAGTATCTTCCTCAAGCGTCACCCCCACTACTGGGTCCCTAGCTTGGCATTCAGGATACTCCTCAAGCATCACCCCACTGGCCTGTAGACATGGGCACCGTCAAAAAATGTGTTTCGTTCCGTTCTGCTGCGTATAAAAAAAAATTCTTTAAAATTATTTCGTAATTCATGTACGAAATTCAATTATTTTTTTTTGTTTTTTCGTTAGATTCGCAAACTTGTCGTTAAAATAACGAAAGTTCGTTTTGATGAATTTATCATTATGAGGGGTTCCCACCATACCTGTGCTGGCTTCCTGGGTTTTTAAACTTTAGTTTTGTTAACTTTTTGTTAAAATAACGAAAGTTTGTTATGATAAATTTATCATTATGATGGTTTCCCACCATCCCTGTGCTGTGCTGACTTCCTCTGAGTGATTGGTGAACAAAACACCAGTCACGTTTCTAATAATTTGTATCCAAAATTCTTAAACGAAATTTCGTATTTCGTACAGAATTCGTATGCATAAAAATTTGTCTTTTGGATTCGTACGAATGTACGAATTTCCGGAAATTCGTACAAATTTTTGATTTGTACGAAACTAATCGCACATGTCTACTGGCCTGCTTAGTCCCTGGCTTGGCATACGAGGCTTTTCTGCAAGTGTCACCTCCGCTGGCAGGGTCCCTGGCTTGACACCTGCTGAAGTTTCCCAATTCTTCACTGTCCCCGGTTGGTCAGAATACTGCTCTGGTACTTGCTTCAGCTACTCACTGTGGTCCCTAGTCAAATGCAGCCACTGTGCCTATCAAATGCAGCCATTGCGCCCATCAATTGCTGCGACTGTGCCATCAAACGCAGCCACTGTGCGCATCAATTGAAAAAGGAAGGGGTGTGGTTTACAGATGACAGGGCGTGTCTTAAATTGGAAGTGGTGTGGCCTTGACAGGAAGGGTGGGTCATATTTAAATTAGGGGGTGCATGAGTTTAGTCAGGCCTAGGGCAGCACAAAACCTAAATACATCACTGCACTTAATGCCCAATACCTGTCTGTTACATGCAGTGTCTCGCACTTCTCTGTTGCACTCTATGTCTGGTGGCTCTCTGTTACATGTAGTGCCTCCCTCTTCTATTAACATGTAGTGCCTCATTCCACTCCATTACACACAGTACCTTATGCTTTTGTTATATGTAGAGCCTCTCTGCTACACACAGTGCTTCATCCCTCTATTGCACATATGGCCTCAACTGGAGTGATATATACCCCCTTATAACATGCGACACCTCAGTGTATGAAGCAGGTATGTGCTAGAAACAATGCCTGATGCCTCTCTATAACATGCAATGTCTCTTTCCTCTGTTACACAGTGCTTCTGTATTACATGCAATTCCTTGTGTCGGCTTTTCATTACCCTTCCAAAGTAGGCATGGCGGTGACAATAAAAGGGTTAAAGCGTTTATACAGACTGATAAGATTACTTACATTAGGACCCAACTCCAGCCAAACATTTTAGAAGGACTTGAGAAGAATAAATACTTTTCTCAAGTTTTTATTTTTGTCTGTATCTCCATTGAACATCTTTCTTGTCAATTCCTCTCTCTTTGACAGCCGATGAGAACAGGACAAGCAAAGAGAGGAGTGATTGTTACCAGGTAGGAAGACACAAACAGCAATAAGAACCTGACAAAAGCTTTATTGTTTTGCATTTGAAGTAATAAAAATGGTTTAGTTGAAGTGTTTACCCACTGGAAATATTCTCAGTACTTTCTGTCTGTAAAGGGAGGGGCGATCTTCATAATTGGGGACACAGACTGTTAGCAAACACAGAACAGGGCTATAACCCCTTCCCACATTAATATTGTAACATATGATTTTTTTTTTTTTTTAATAATCCAGCGTCCTGAAGTTTATACATCTCTGGGAAAACGCCAAAAGGGGATATGCCCATGGGACTTTTGTGAGTGGTGCTGAATAAAATAATCCAACGAAATATTAGAAACGTACAAAATTTATTACAAGATACAAACAAACACACATAATTACATTTTTAGTTGTATAATCAGTAACAGAAAATCAGGCTTTTATATACAGCATATCACCCATGATTCTTAAAGCAGAGTTCTTTAATTAAAGAACAGCTACAAATACTTCACCTGCTGACTTTTAAAAATCAGAAACGAACCTGTCCCAGGGTCCAGCGATGCAGGGAAGCCCCGCTCATCTCCCCCTCCTCTCTGCGGTGCCGGCATTGTCACTGTGGGTTCACGTCTGTGGCTTCACAGCCGGGCACGCACTGCACATGCGTGAGCCGCGGTGCGTGCTGTGACTGGCCGGGCAGTCATCTGGGACCTGGGATGTGTCCCAGATGATTGTCGAGAGTGGGGGTGGAGAGGTGATCTTCCTTCCGGCGCTGCAGTGCCCCAGGAGGAAGTGGGAGCCGGAACCCTCTAAAAAGAGGGTTTCGCCCCCCCCCCCAAAAAAAGGACATGCCAAATGTGGCATGTCCGGTGGTCACATTCCTTTAAAGCGGAAGTCCTATTTTTGGGTAGAACTCCGCTTTAAGATATATGGTTATTCAATTCACATAGGCTATGGTCTCTACTCATTTCATGGGGCAACGCCCACTTCATCAGGAGACATCCAAGATCAGGATTTTCTGTATCCCTGGATCTCAATTCTGTGGGGAGACCACCACAGAAATGGTTCCACCCGGGAGCTGATGATGATGAATGGACCCAAGACTGGGCAAAAAAGGGGAGTTCAGAGTGGCACTTCCCCTGAATAGAATGTCTGCAGATCACAAGGAGCTGAGCAGTATGGTGGCTGCTCAACAACAGCCAACTGGAGTCCATATACATCTCTGGGACTCTTGCTTGTAGCACTATGTTTTCTGGAGAAAAAGGACGATAGAAAATATGTGCAGATTATACAGTAAGTAGGCTCAGATTCTATGTTAAAACAACATATTTGGGGGTTTCTACATGTAACTGATATTACTCACCTCTGATCATTGTACCGTTTTTTGTTTTTTTTTAACAGATGATCATTGGAGCATTTACCTGGTAGCCACAGTTTTTTTCTGTTTTTGTTCTTTGACAGTTTTTTAGGCATTTGCTGCATAAGAAGGAATAACACTTACAAAGGTTATGTAGTATATCATCCGAAAATCTGATCAGAAAGGAACAGATAATTACCAAGTAACAACTAAAAACCCTTTGTGTAGATTTCAGAACTTTTCTTACATATCTTCTGCCTAAAAACATCACTCGCCTCCCAAGTAAAGAATTTTCATCCACTCCAGCTGGTGTCCATGTGCTTTTCCTTTCTCTGCGATATCGAGGTGGTCTGCCAACATAAGGGGAAGAGGTACCTGCAGGGGCCTCTTGGCTGCTCTGCAGAATGTGAGCGTGTTCTACATGCACCACTGTAGAATGTATACAGTACAGAGCGATCTACATGGAATTTCACTTTTAGATATCTCATATTTACCATATACTGTAAAGGGAGGGACTCCATACTGACATGTAAGAAACCATGTCAATGGTTACAGTTTAACCACTTGACCTCCGGAAGATATACCCCCTCTTCATGACCAGGCCACTTTTTGCGATACGGCACTGTGTTACTTTAACTGACAATTGCACGGTCGTGCAACTATGTACCAAAATAAAATGTAAATATTTTTTCCCCCACAAATAGAGCTTTCTTTTGGTGGTATTTGATCATATGATATGATATATGTGATCCTGCGACCCGCTGCAGCCCTGTAGCAGTAAAACCGAAAAAAACAGATAAAATAACTGCGCACAAAAAGAAGACCATGTAGCCATAGACAAGTAGAGGGAAAAATATTTGCCTGTCCTTGAATGAGTTGCATAAACATTGGGAGCCAACTAACTAGTTGGAGGTGCTGATGTTTTTCTTGGGAGACACCGGAGGAAACGGAGGTATAGGAAACAGAAACAGGGTAAGAGAGCAGGTATAAGATTAAGACTGGAAGCTCGTCCATATAGACCTGTGTTGCCAAGTCTTTTTCTTAGTAATTGCCGATCTCTTTTATACAAGATGGATGAACTCCGGCTATGGTTTATTACACACAAACTAAATAGCTGTGTGATCTGCTGTAAAGAGTACTTGGAAAAAATTTTGTTGTATGTATACAATGACAATAAAGTATATCTATCTAGTCACCAATATCTTGTCACAAAGATGTCACCTAAATCACACAGGGCATACTCTACTGTACGCCAATGCAGGGCTGTGTTTATCCGTATGGGAATGCGCAGGTGCAGGCTGTCCCATTAATGTCAATATCAGCTGCACAGACACGGCCACTGTGTCCCAATCTGACGTCTGTGTGGGTGTGAGTGGGTGTGTGTCCCGGAATGCAGACTTTGTGAGTTCAGGTATATGCACTCACCTGCACTCACACAGATGTCATATTGGGACATCAGTTGACATCAATGAGGCTGCCTGCATGGGGATGCACGCACCTGTGCTTCCTTGTGTGGCTAAACACAGAGGTGTACGAGGTGTACGAGGTGTACGAGGTGTTACACTATGAAGATTCAGTGCAGATGCCCTATTGTGATAAGGCATGAATGAGGGGTTAGGACAGCCTTTCACAAACCTTTTAACACAGAGGAGCCCTTGAAATTACTTTCTATGAATGGGAACTCCTGCTAATAAATACCACATTTACAGCTATGTGCCTCTCACATTTGAGGTGGTCATTGGGAAGAATCCCACCTTACAGATAGCTTTTTGTCCATGGTTACTTACCTGAAAGGCTAGGTTTAGGGTAGGTTTTAGGAGCTGGTAATAACTATTACATAGCTCCCAACTGTCCCTGATTTCGAGGGACTGTCCCTGATTTCGAGTAATGTGCCTCTGTCCCTCATTCCTCCCCATTTGTCCCTCATTTTGGTCTGATCTATATAGATGTATATAAAATGCACTTTTTATCTATCAAAAAGTATTTCCCAGTGCTTAACCTTTTATCTGATTTCTAAATTGCTGCATTTGTAAATTCCAAAAGCCAATATAAAGGAATAGTAGTGGTAAAAAAAAGCACTTGTGTGTTTAACCAATCTTGTCTTTTTGTACAATTCTCCTTTAACCGCTTCCCGACCGCCTCCTGCACATATACGTTGGCAGAATGGCATGGCTAGGCAAAACCACGTACAGGTACGTGGCCCTTTAATTGCCTAGCCGTGGGGCGCGCTCGCGACCCGGTCGGGAGCTCCGTGACCACGGCCGCGGGACCAGTGGACCCGATCGCCGCTGGTGACCCGCGATCGGGTCACAGAGCTGAAGAACGGGGAGAGGTCTGTGTAAACAAACCTCTCCCCGCGCTTCCTACTCTGCCTATCATTGATCGGCTGTTCCCTGTCATTGGGAAAGCCGATCAATGACGTCAGACGTCAGCCCCGCCCCCTAATGTTAAAAAAAAACACACATGTCACAGCCCATAACCCCTCCCCCTAGTGGTTAACTCTTTCACTGCCACTGTCATTTATACAGGAATCAATGCATTTAAATAGCATTGATTGCTGTATAAATGACAATGGTCCCAAAAATGTGTCAAAAATGTCCGATGTGTCCGCCATAATGTCGCAGTCACAATAAAAATCGCTGATCGCCGCCATTACTAGTAAAAAAAAAGTATTAATAAAAATGCTATAAAACTATCCCCTATTTTGTAAACGCTATAACTTTTGCGCAAACCAATCAATAATCGCTAATTGCTATTTTTTTTACCAAAAATATGTAGAAGAATACGTATCGGCCTAAACTGAGGAAAAAATATGTTTTTTTATATATTTTTTGGGGATATTTATTATAGCAAAAAGCAAAAAATATTGCATTTTTTTCAAAATTGTCGCTCTATTTTTGTTTATAGTGCAAAAAATAAAAACTGCAGGGGCGATCAAATACCACCAAAAGAAAGCTCTATTTGTGGGAAAATAAGGACGCAAATTTTGTTTGGGAGCCACGTCGCACGACCGCGCAATTGTCAGTTAAAGCGACGCAGTGCCGAATCGCAAAAAGGGGCCTGGTCCTTTGGCTGCCAATTGGTCCGGGGCTGAAGTGGTAAAGGGGGCGTGGCAGGGGGTGTGTCCTATGTCTGCATACTTTTGCTGATAGGTGTCCCTTATTCCCATCTCAAAAAGTTGGGAGGTATGCTATTACAATAAGATTACAATTCGTCCTTGTTTTGCAAGAACAGCCCTCATTGTGAGGGTCTGTCCCAGGAAATGTGTTTCCCTGGATCTATCTCCAGGAGCTGGGCACAATAGGGCATTGCTCCAATTCACTGCGCATCAGTCCATCAGTCCAAAAGGCCTACAGGTAAGCCTGTACAGGCTTACCTGTAGGTACAGTGAATATCTCCTAAACTTGCAGTGTTTAGGAGATATTTACACTTGATGCAGCCAATGACGTCACCAGCGATGCACTTTGAAGCTCCAGCAAACCGTGATGGACATTCAGAGCTCTGTGCCGAAGCCGAGGGCTCCCGTGTACATGCAGTGGGAGTGACGTCATCATGGCCCCGGCCAATCATACAGCCAGAGTTCATGAACCCGGAAGGAAGACCAGGGGATGATGGAAGCCTTGTCAGCAGTGACAGTGCACCACTGGAGGGCTTCGTTCTAAGGTAAGTATTTCATAATGTGCTAGTAAGCGATACATACCAGCAAATTATGCCATTGTCTTTCAGGGGATCTTTTTTTGATTTTTAATGCTAAGGTTTACTACCAATTTAAACCTCACCCATTGGTACAGCCAGCACTCCCCTGTGCTTTAGCAGAGGACTGTCCTTTGCGTATGGACCCTTCATTGGACTTGATGTTGTCGGAGGACTTGCGAGCACCGAAGCATAGATGAGAAGAGACTTTGGGGGATAGTCTTGCAGATCAGAAAAGCCTGTGGGAGTGGAAGATCAGGTAAGTAAAACTGCTTTACTTGTTCCTCTAGACCAGGGGTGTCCAACCAGTGGCCCGCGGAGTCCTCTGATGTGGCCCTCAACCTCCTGCTCTGGGATGGCCAGTTGTCAAGTCCAGATCGCAGGTTGCCGATCCACCATCCCAGAGTATCAGTGTTGTGATTGAAGCCAGCAGTAGAGGTAAAGTTAAGGTATTAAAAGGTAAGTTTATTAGTAAAATCACAGTGTATATATGGGCATATCTGTTCTGCTGTGGTTACTGGGCTGCTTTTAAACTGGTTACCTGCACTGAGCCATAGACTTCTGTTATTACCTGTGGGTTTGGTGCGCTTTCAGAAAGTGCACCACACCTGCAGGATATAATAGAAGTCTATGGCAAAGTGCAAGTAACCCGCAGGAAAGCCACAGCTGCACTGCACTTGCAGTGTGGGTAAACCGCGGGATCAATCAAATTCGCCAAAAAAAAAAAAACTGAAGGGAATCGGTCTCTTCCATCTGGGCGAATTGGATTGGAGGGCACATAGAGTAGAGTGGGCTTTGTCCGTGTCTGCTCTGCATATGCAGAGTGGACACAGTCCTGTCATACGCCTGCTCTGCTCATTGTGGCCCACGACTGGTTACCAAATCGCTTAAGCGGCCCTCTCTCTTGAATAGGTTGGACACGCCTGCTCTAGACCAAAACAACAATTTAACCCTTGAAGTGTGGGGGCCCACTTCAAGAAAAACTTTTTATGCTCCCCGAAGTACAGCTTTAAGTGTTAGTGTTTTACTGTCCGGTTTGTGTTATTTTAGTGTTAAGCTGGCCATACATGGATCACAATGCTGAACCAACTGAATTTTGATCCATGTGTGGTTATATACCGATGGACTTCTGTTCAACCGCCCTGTCAGATAAAAGGCACTCGATCAGCTGCTGCGCTGATCTGTTTATTCTGACAGCAGAAGAGCCTCCCCACTGTCAGAATACAATAGTGCAGCGGGAACGATTTCCCCATCCACCTTGAATGTTTGGATGGGGGAATTCAACCATGCATGGCCAGCTTTAGCTGTTTTAGTTTCAGGGACAGTTGAGGAAGCGGCAACATTTTTACTTGTTCTCAGCACTGAAAGTTCATTGCCAAATAATAACAGTGCCAAGAATTTGGTAATGCGTTAAAGTTTATCTTTAGCCAAAACTTTCATTTTTGTTTTGGATATATTCGGGAAGCATGACCAGACAATTTTTTGCGATACGGCACTGCTTTATTTTAATTGACAATTGTGCGGTCGTACAACCCTGTTCCTAAATAAAATGTTTTCCCTTTTCTTCCAACAAATAGAGCTTTCTTTTGGGAGTGTTCGATCACCTCTGCGTTTTTTTTTTTTTTTTGCGCTATAAACAAAAAAAGACCAAAGAAAGAAAAACAATATTTTTTACTTTCTGCTATAAAACACACCCAATACAATCAAAATTTCTTCATCAATTTAGGCCAATTCTGCTACATACTGCTACTGTATTCTGCTACATACTTTGGGTAAAGAAATCCCAATAAGCATATATTGATTGGTTTGTGCAAAAGTTATAGCGTCTACTAACTATGGGATATATTCCTTTATTTTTTCTTTATTTATTTTTTAGTAGTAATGACGGCGATCAGCGACTTATAGCGGGACTGCGATATTGTGGCAGACAAATTGGACACCAAACTGACACTCAACACTTTTTGGGGACCAGTAAGACTAATACAATGATCAGCGCTAAAAAATATGCACTGTCGCTGTACTAATGATTCTGGCGGGGAAGAAGTTAACATCAGGGGCAATCAAAGGATTAAATGTGTTCCTAGGGAGTGCTTGCTAACTGTGGGGCAGGGTGCTTTGACTGGGAGAAAGTAAAGATCCGTGTTTCTGCTTAGCAGAAACACAGGATCAGTACATCCCCCTCTCACAAAATGGTGGTCTGCCATTCTGCCTGTCTCCCAAGCGATTGGCGGGTCCCGGTGGACAGCGCATCCGCCGGACCTGCTGATTGGCTCCCACTGTGTCCAATCAGTGCGGGAGCAGGTCGCCGGCGGCACGCGCTCGAGCCCCAGATCTAGAAATGTCAGATCACAAACTAGGTACGCGATCTGGCACAGAGAGGCCGTTCTGCCACAGTATATGTGCGTGGGGCGGTCGGCAAGCAGTTAATAAAGAAAAGTGGTTTTACATCTGTCTGTTTTTCTGTTGAGATTTCCCCTCACATTTCCGTCCCGACCAATGAAACCATTGTCACATTCACAGTAATCCTTCTAACGGAGCCCCAGATAGCAGTAAAAATCCACTAGTTTTTAAACTTCCCCACTCTATCCAAAACGGAAAAACTTTCGGCTAGATACTTTAATCATTGCATCTTACTCCGTAGAAGAAGAAAGGACTGAGCTGGCTTATTGGAAAATCTCCCTGTGTGATTAACATGTAACACTGATCACCAGAGTCACACTGTGATTCCCCAAGGGAAGTCAGAAAAAAGCCAATAATTGTTTGTGCTGCTAGAACAGGAGCATTACGTCTAATTATCAGGCTACTTATGGCCACCGGAGGCAATCAAGTATGGTCAGACATCAATATTGCCTATTATTTCAGACATGACAAATCACAGCAACATATACACTACCTGTAACATTTTCCAATATATTGATTACGGCAAGGGAAAACTGTTTCTGATTTATTTACATGCAATAAATAGCCAAAAAAAAAAAAACTATTTTATAAAGAAAACCCATACTACAGAAAAATCATCAACGCCATTACTTTGATTGGGTCTGAAACCCATTCCCATTCAGGTAAGAGATGCTAGAAGTTTAAATAATTTTCCTATAGTTGCCAATACATTAGTAAATAATATGTGTCTAACTGATTTTTTTTATAAGATGCTAATTAGGTTTATTGTTAACATCCTGGTGAATAAATAGTTAACCATATGCCATGACAGATGAGTTTTGGCCACGTGACAGACATGATTTTTTTTGTTCGTTAAGCCAACAACCAGTTCCACACCCCACTCTCAGCTGCTGCGTCACCGACCCAGCCTTAGTATTGATCTTGTACATTCATTAAGTTCAGGCAGTGCTTCTTCCTAGAAATATTTGAACATGCATAAATAGAGTACATGTAAATGTACTGCGTTTTAGGCCAGCCATGCACAGTGTGAATTTATTTCCTGCAGCAATTTGCATGATTTGCCATCAACAAAGAGATTACTGACAGGGGAATTAGGAATTTCTTCTCCCAGCAGGAGGTGAAGCGGGGAAAGCCAATTATTACCGCTAGCATCTACAGCAGCAGCCGCTAGCGATAATCGCAAGAAAATCCAGCAGGCTAATTGTATACAAGTTGATTGATCAATTAACTTGGTACATTCAGCCTGTCCAGTAACGGTTCGAATTCGATTCATAGTTACTTAGTAGGTGAGGCTGAAAAAAGATACAAGTCCATCAAGTCCAACCTATTCAAACCATTTATGGCCGGTCTAAGACCCCGTAAACACGGTCTGACTTTCCGACGGAAAATGTGCGATCGGAGCTTGTTGTCGGAAATTCCAACCGTGTGTAGGCTCCATCAGAGTTTCCGTCGCACAAAATTTGAGCTCTGGTTCTCAAATTTTCCAACAACAAAATCCGTTTGCGCAAATTTCGATCGTGTGTACACACTTCTGACGCACGAAGTTCCACGCATGCTCAGAATCAAGCAGAAGAGCAGCACTGGCTATTGAACTTCATTTTTCTCGGCTCGTTGTATGCGTTGTACGTCACCGCACTCTTGACGTTCTGAATTTCCGACCAACTTTGTGTGACCGTGTGTATGCAAGACAAGTTTGAGCCAACATCCGTCGAAAAAAAAACATGGGATTTTGTTGTCGGAATGTCCTATCGTGTGTACAGGGCATTAGACCCCTTTCACACTGGGTGGTTTTCAGGCGCTTTAGCGCTGGAAATAGCCTCTGCTAAGCGCTTGAAAACCACCTCCCATTCATTCAAGTGTGACTTTTCACACTCGGGCGGGTGCCCTTGCGGGACGTTCCGAAAAGTCCTGCTAGCAGCATCTTTGGGGTGGGTTGGGAGCGCTGTATTTTGTGCTCTCAAAACACCCCGCCCATTGGAATGAATGGGCAGCGTTTCCAAAGTGCCTGAAAAGCGTTTCCGAAGCGCCTGAAAAGCAAAACAAAAGGACCGTAACACGGGAGTTTTTAACCCCTTCTTCGGTGTTGAAAGTGCCCCGCTAGTGGCTGAAACATCAAACGCAGCCGAAGTGTGAAAGGAGTCTAATGCCGTGTACACACGGTCGGAATTTCCGATGGAAACAGTCCGATGGGAGATTTTCATTGAATTTTCCGACCATGTGTATGCAATTCCGACACGCAAAATTCCCACGCATGCTCGGAAACAATTTGACGCATGCTCGGAAGCATTCAATTTCCCTTTATAGTGCCGTCAAACGTGTTGTATGCCGCGGTGTTATTGACGGTCGGAATTTGGTGTGACCGTGTGTAGGCAAGACCGTTTGAGCGAAATTCCGACCGGAAAACCATCAGAGATTTTTCCGACGAGAATTCCGACCGCATAAGAGTGGGCAAGTGCATTCCCAGTATTTAGGCTTTGAAAAAAATTAAAGTAACTGTATCTCATAGTTACATTGGTCCAGCTTGGAATAATGTAAGTATGCATATCTCGCACCTGATGGGCCACCGGGGAAGCTGGAAATCACTGTAGTAGTTGGCACTGCTACAGTGATAGTCTTGATCTTCTCTGTCCTGCTCAGGTACTATGTGAGCGGCTGCCCCACTTCACATTATCCACAGGGGGTCACTGGCGCAACACTGCCACCATTCATGATGCCTTTCTCTTCACCTGGCCCAATCAGAGAACGCCTTGTATTGAAAAAAATACAAGGTGTTCTATGAGCGGTGGTGGTGCCGAGCCAGCCACCCCCTGTGGTCAGTGAGCAGTGGGGCAGCCACTTGCATAGAGTACGAGGATGACCTGAAATATTGCAGCTATCACTGTAGTAGCGCCGTTCACTACAGTTTTTTCCAACGTCCTCATCGATCCATCAGGTAAAACGACTTACCCGGTAAAACTACTTAATTTACCAAAATTTTATCAGGTGTCAAATATATAAGCTGCCATATTTTCTGGGTAGTCTTAAGAAATGCTGTTTTTTACTTAAAGTTTTTAGCTCCTTTAAACAAGTTCCTGAAAATGGGTTCTAGTAGAAAGCAAAGTAAATTGTGTATTTTACTATTGTGAAATCGATGTTAGTTGTAGGATTACATTACTAAAGCTATCAGCTAGACATCAGATGGCATTGAGCCATACAGGTATGATCTTAAAGATGAAGAAATACAGAAGACCTTTCCATAAACAGGCATGCCCTGATTGCCCAAGTGTGTATGTTTATGTATGTATGTCATAACAGCTTTTCTTGAGGGGAAATAATAGCATGAGCCAGAAGAATTTCAATTTGGTAAATGTAATCTTTCCTGAAGGACAATGTGCTACTTGATGTTTGCAGAATTTGCCCTGTACCCATAAATAAATGATCTAATGTCCCAAAAACAGGTGATAATTAGGTCTATAACTTTATTCTTTCTTTTGATGTCATTGCCATGGTTGCATGTGGTCTTGGTTGCAAACAAGTCCCTCAATGGCAGTTTCTGTCCAGAACTGTTTCACTCCAAGTTAGTCTCTGTCCAAGGCAGTCATTCTACTTTAAAGCCCAAGTTTAGTTAAAATGAAAAAAAAAATCAGCACAAGGGACAGTACTTACTTTCAATGTAGAAATCTTAGTTAAATTTTTCAGTACTCTGCCCCCTTCCACCTCATACACCCACAGCAGTAATCTTCTGCTGTTGCAGGGGTTAATACAGCCACTGGACCTTTCATAAGCACTCATCAAGAGTGCCAACTTGACCTTGCTAGTCTGCTCTCCTCCTCAATTCATAGAAGCTGTACTACAGCTTCCATTAATGAAAACCACTCTATGAATGGGAGACGGGCAGATGAATGAACGTTTTGCCACCTCCATTCATAGATTCATTGATTCTTAGTGGAACCCCACTCATCTTGAAGGCACTTTTCTCATACATAGGGCAGCCCATTGAAATTAAAGCATACCTCCCAACTTTTTGAGATGGAAATGAGGGACACCTATCACCAAAAGTATCCAGGCATAGGACACACCCCTTGCCCCGCCCCTTAAAGGAGAATTGTATAAACAAAAAAAAAAGATTGCCTAAACCCACAAGTACTTTTTTTTACCACTACTATTCCTTTATATTGGCTTTTGGAGTTTACAAATGCAGCAATTTAGATGAATCAGATGAAAGGTTTAGTGCTGAAAACACTTTTTAATAGATAAAAAGTGAATTTTATATACATCTATAGAGATCAGACCGAAATGAGGGACAAATAAGGAGGAAATGAGGGACAGAGGGACATTGCTCAAAATCAGGGACAGTCCCTCGAAATCAGGGACAGGGTTTCCTAAACGACGAAATGTGGCATGTGGAAACGCTCAAAAAATTATACATGCTCAGTTGCACCTCTGTGGTGTGAACGGAGCCTTTTACAGTAGCCACCAGCACAAATACAACTTTTAATTGAATTTATTTGTAAGTACCATCCATTGTGCTGTTTTTTTTAATTTATTTTTTATTTTAACTATACTTAGGGTGGTATTAGACCAAAAATCAGACATTAAGGCTATGTTCACATTAGTGCGAATTGGATGTGTATTTCCCCACATCCAATTCGCATGTCAGGAGATCACAGATCACAGTGATCGGCTCTCAATGGAACCAGTTCACACAGCTCCGGGACGGCTGCGGAACGGTTTACAGAAGAGTCCTGTGCGTCTTCTGGTCCATTTTAGGTCTGAATCCAGCCAAAAATTTGTGCCTGATTCGTCCCTGAAATGGAGAATAGGGATGCACCAGACCCCTGCTGTGAGCAGCTCCGCACAGTAGTGTGAAACACAGCCTTAGGGCTAATTCTCACAGAGTACAGTGACAGGCGTTTTACTGCATTGTGAAACAACTGTCACGGCAAGGACACACAGAAAACTATTGTTTCCTGTGTGTGTATCACAGCATGCTGTACAGGATCGCAGGACACAGCAGTGCAGCGCAATCGGCTTCAATTTGTTAGTGAATCTAAATCTACTAATACATCTAGCACTCCCCTCCCCCAGATTACCAATGCTGCTGTCCAAAAGGTGTCTCTGATGCTCCCTAAGGCTCGATTCACATCTATGCGTGTTGCTTTTGAGCATTTCTGCAGTGCTTTTTGCGGTGCTTGCCGCGTTTTTTGGACACACGTTTTTACCGTGATTTTGCCACGATTTAGCTTTCTTTTTTAAACTGTATATACCCTGTTTCCCCAAAAATAAGACCTAGCGTGATTGTCGGTGATGGCTGCAATATAAGCCCTACCCCTCAAATAAGCCCTACCCTGTTTCCCCAAAAATAAGCCCTACCCTGAAAATAAGACCTACAAGGACTTTAACTAGGGCTTATTTGGGGAGTAGGGCTTATATTGCAGCCATCACCGACAATCACGCTAGGTCTTATTTTCGGGGAAACAGGGTAGCTGGTTGCTAAGGAGGGGGCTGGGAAGCCATCCGCCGTGTCCTTAACAACCGATGAGTCATCAGCTGTCAGCAGGCTTCCCCGCTGAACGTAAAAATAAAATTGCCGGCTAAAAAAAAAAAATTGTGAAAAAAAAACAGCATGGGGTCCCCCCAGATCCATACCAGGCCCTTGGGTCTAGTATGGATTCGGAGGGGACCCCCCATGCCAATTTTTTTTTTTTTTAAATGGCGTGGAGTTCCCCCCAAAATCCATACTAGACCCTTATGCGAGCATGCAGCCTGGCAGGTCAGGAAAGGGAGGGGACGAGCGAGCAGCCCCCCCCCCCCCCCGAACCATACCAGGCCGCATGCCCTCAACATGGGGAGATGGGTGCTTTGGGGCAGGAGGGGCTCTGCGCCCCCCCATCCCAAAGCACCTTGCCCCATGTTGATGGGGACAAGGGCATCTTCCCAACAACCCTTGCCCGGTGGTTGTTGGGGTTTGTGGGAGGGGGGCTTATCGTAATCTGCAAGCCCCCTTTAACAAGGGGGCCCCCAGATCCCACCCACCCCCCATGTGTATGAGTATCGGGTACATTGTATCCCTACCCATTCACCAAAAAGAAAATGTAGTGTAGTGTTAAAAAATACAGTAGAAAGTCTTTTATTAAAAATATCTTCTTCTTCCCCACTTTTTCCACCGATCTTCCTCCATCTTCTCCCGCATTTTCATCTTCCGGGTATTCTCCTTCTGCTTCTTCTTTCGCTCCTCTTCTTTCTTCTGTCTTGTTTGTCCGGTGTTCTTCCGTCTCTGCCGCTGACGACCCTCCTCCGATGCTGCGTCTCGCTGATCTGTCCGCGCCTAGGTCAAGTATTTCTCAAATAACGATGGGGCGTGACCATCTGATTACATCATCTGGAGGCCCCAGCCCTGTGACATCACAGACCAATCATGCCCCGGGTGGTGATGTCACAATGTCCCCCCATGTTGAGGGCATGTGGCCTGGTATGGTTCAGGAGGGGGGGGGGTGCGTTCGCTCATCCCCTCCCTTTCCTGACCTGCTGGGGACAGCATGCTCGGATAAGGGTCTGGTATGGATTTTGGAGGGGGTCCCACTCCATTTTTTTTTAATTATGGCGGCGGGGGGGTCCCCTACAAATCCATACTAGACCCAAGGACCTGGGGGGGGGGGACCCCATGCTGGGTTTTTTTCACAATTTGTTTTTTAGCTGGCAAGTCTTTTTTTTACATTCAGCTGGAAGCCCGCTGACAGCTGATGACTCATCAGTTGTTAAGGACACAGTGGCCGGCTTCCTGGTGCCCTCCTTAGCAACCAGCTATATACACTGTAAAAAATTGTGGCAAAATTGCGGTAAAAACGCTGTACTTGTGTTTTGGATGGCGGTCCATTGAAGTCTATTACATGCAAAACGCTGCATTTTGCAGGAAAAAGAGGCCCAGACCCTTTCCAAAAATGCAGGGGCACAAAAATGCATTGATGTGAACATGTTCCATAGGAACCCATGTTAAAAAATTTCCCTGCATTTCTGCAAAATGCAAAATGCATCAAAAAACGCATTAGTGTGAATAGAGCCTAATACAGGGAGGCCAGATCATCAGGTGGAATAAAGAAGAAGAAAAAGCCCAATAAAGAAATCTAATGCAGCCACCACATCTAATGATTGGTAAGCTTCAATTATTGCATTTGTTTTTATTTTAATACCTCTTTAATTTGCACTCAGCTTGAGAAATATATTTAGCTTGGTGGTGATGGTTACGACAGTTGTGGTCCGGGGTTCTCCAGGGTTTAGCAGGCAGTACCACAATAGAAAAAAAGTTTGAGAAACCCTGCCTGTGATCTGGGGGATTGTTAGCTTGTGTGGTAAGATGCATTTTTTTTTATAGCGTGACATACAGGGGCGTTGCTAGGTGGCAAAAAGACCAGGGGCTTCACCAGGAAGTCAGAGCCTGGCACCGGGGGGGGGGGGGGGCAAGCGGTGGGGTTGTGTGGAGGGGGGTGGTTACCTACCTGACACGCACTGACCTGCCTGACATACACTGACCTACCTGACATACACTGACCTATCTGACATACACTGACCTACCTGACACACACTGACCTACATGACATACACTGACCTACATGACATACACTGACCTATCTGACATACACTGACCTACCTGACACACACTGACCTACCTGGCTGACATACACTGACCTACCTGGCTGACATACACTGACCTACCTGACACACACTGACCTACCTATCTGACATACACTGACCTACATGACATAAACTGTCCTACCTGACACGCACTGACCTACCTTGCTGACATACACTGACCTACCTGGCTGACATACACTGACCTACCTGACACACACTGACCTACCTATCTGACATACACTGACCTACATGACATAAACTGTCCTACCTGACACGCACTGACCTATCTGACACACACTGACCTATCTGACACACACTGACCTACCCATCTGACATACATGGCATACACTGACCTACCTGACACGCACTGACCTACCTGGCTAACATACATTGACCTACCTGGCTGACATACACTGACCTACCTGGCTGACATACATTGACCTACATGACATACACTGACCTACCTGACATACATTGACCTACCTACCTGACATTCACTGACCTACCTGACATACAATGACCTACCTGACATACAGTGACCTACCTGACATACACTGACCTATCTGACACGCAGTGACCTACCTGGGTCACATACACTGACCTGCCTGACATACACTGACCTATCTGACACGCACTGACCTACCTGACATGCACTGACCTACCTGGCTCACATACACTGACCTGCCTGACATAAACTGACCTACCTGGCTGACATACACTGACCTACCTGACATACACTGACCTACCTGACACACACTGACCTACCTATCTGAAATACACTGACCCACACTGACCTACCTGACCAGACTTCAGGTGATGTGACCTCCTCCTGCAGCTCAGCCGTAGTGTGCAGCGCGCCCATCACAGTAAAGTAGACAGCAGCAGGCACTCCAGGCAACCAGAGTCAGAGCCATGATAGGAGAGGAGAGCCGCCCGCCAGAGCGCTGAGCAGGGATCTTTTCCCAGTGACGCAGTGCGGCGGCCGCATTGTAATTCCTGCCTTCTGGAGCGCCTATGATGGATGTCACGTGTCGCGCTGTCCTGCGGGACCTGCTATGTCACTCGGCCGCGCTCGTGGTCAGATCGGTCCCCGATTGGGCTTGGGGCTAATAATAGAGTTGTGAATGCCCAAGACTCGGGCACTCCGGGCTCCAGCCCCCCCCCCCTCTCCCAACGCTACTGGTGAAATGTCAGTCTGAACTTTAAGGGCCTGGCAGCCCACTTTAATTAGGCAAAGGAAAAGGTCCAACAAAGATGCAAGGGATTTTCCAGCTTCAGCAAAAACACAATCACTAAAACTACAGAGTCACCTGGCTCTCTTGTCAGCAGTACTGCTGCTCTATAGATAGCGGCCACACCCTATTCAGGCGCCCAGCCCCTTTTAGGATGCCGGGTGCCTGAATTACAGCGGCTGGGTTTTATTTTTAAGCACCTGATTAGAGCCATAGGCTCTAATAGGCTTTAAAATAGGGTGGACTTGGAGCGTAGAGCATTGCACTCACCCACCAATTAGGGTCTGTTACCGTCACCTGATTGGCTAAAAGGACAGACGATCCTATTGGACGCCTAGCAAAAAGAAAGAAGAGACGCACGGCGGAAGCATAGAGGACACAGGAGCTGCCGCAAATCCCACAGCTCACCGCTGCCTGACCCGCTGCCCATCCCACAGCTTGCCACTGTCACCCGCTGTATGACCCGCCACCAAGATGGGTACAGTGGCTGCAATGTATGGGCACAGTGGCTGCTATTGATAGGCACAGTGGCTGAAATGGATGGACACAGTGAGGTTGCAATTGATGGGCACAGTGGTTGCAATTGATGGGCACAGTGGTTGCAATTTATGGATACAGTGAGGTTGCAATTGATGGGCACAGTGGTTGCAATTGATGGGCACAGTGGCTGCAATTGATGGACACAGTGAGGTTGCAATTGACTTCCAGACTCTCTCCATCCCCCTGGACTCACTAGCCATTTCAGTTTTCTCAGTCTCCCAGACCCTCCGTCTGTCTCCCAGACTCTCATAGCTGTCCCGAATTTTCCAATCTTTGGCCAAGGAATCCCCCCCACAAGGGATGCAGTCTCCGGCAGGTACACACAGCTCTCTTGACAGGGCTTTGTCTGCAAATGGCAGCTCTGAGATAGTCTCCGACTTGGTTTATAATGACCCTACACACTAGTGTACTCACAAAGGGAGCAGAAGTCCAGTAAAATCTAGACATAGGATTGAAGGTTCCATTCCACCCAAGACTCTTTGAAACCTTCAAGATCCAGGCCCCAATAACAAAACCCAAGGAAAGCTTAAAACGCAGCTTTCTCTGCTCAGAAACAATTACCTGGAACTTCACATTAAGCCTAAAGCTTAGTACACACAAGCCAAATGTCGGGCGGCATTGAATAAAATTCAATAAAAAATGGCCAACATTCGGCCCGTGTGTACTGCAGTTGGTCCAACAGAAACTGGCTGTTTGGCCGGCTTCTTTCAATGACTGATAATTAAAGGTCTGCCGATCAGCTACCGTTCAGTGCTCTCAGCCAATCACCAAAGTGTTCTGGCGTGGGCCGACCCTTGTCAGAACACAATAGCACAGCAGGGGAGATCAATGTACTCCCCAATGTACTCCGCTGAAAAAATGCATCAAAAACGCATATGCTTTTTGATGTGTTTCCAGTGAGTTTTCTGTTTGGCTATTACCCAGCAAGCATCTGTGAAACTTGGACATGTGACTCAAAAAATGCACCAAAAACTTAACCCAGGTGCATTTTTGATGCTTTCTTGTTGCATTTTCTATTCATTTCAATGGGAACCTGCATTTTTGGCGAAAATACTGAAAAAAAGCATTGGTGTGAAAGACCCTTTAATGCGAATCCTGTGTAATTTTTACCTTCATTTCCCAAACTCATCGTGTCAGGGACTTGCACTGTCATAATGCCCTACACATGTGTAGCACTGTCCTAAACAGGGCTGCTAGTAAATTTAGCTGAGCTAGGTGGTAGCTAGCCTGGACTTATTTGTAGTCTATTGATCAAATGGGTTTCTCCTAAGCCTGGCATTAACTGTGATTTCTCCCTTTTGTCAATAGGTGGCAGTGTTACCTTTAGCATCAGTGTGATGAATTACAGTGGATTCAGGTTATGAGTGTATATACTTCTCTCAGCCAATTAGCAGGAGTTTCTTTGGCTGCAGAGGATGCTGGAAGAAGGTATTTATTCTGAAAAGGTCATGTGAGTTCTTTCCACCCGGACTGCGGTCTGGGTGGGTGCGTGAGGAGCAGCAGTTTTGGTGTAGGCCTGAAGCCCAAGGCCTAACCACGTGTTAAGTGGCTTGGCCTGAGGGGAGCCTAAACGATACCGTGAGGCATGAGAGAAGAAATTGCCAGAGGGTCAACACCTCTTGTTGCCGGTGGCAGGTTGAGGGAGTGGTGTTTTAAAGCGGTTGTATACTCATTTTTAGGCGGGTTTTTTTTCAAACTACCTGCAAGACAAAGTCATAATGAGCTAGTATGACTAGCATACTAGCTCATTATGCATCACTTACCTTAGATCGGGGCCCCCGACGCCGTCCTCTTCTCCCTCTCCGGCCGCATCCATCTCTCCACAGATACCCTTCCGGGTATCGCTGCTCCGGCCAATCACAGCGCCGCTGCGGCGCTGTGATTGGCCAGAGCGGCGAGGACATCGCTCCGCGCATGCGCGCGGGACACTTCAACTGCGGTGAGCCGCAGTTGTGAATGGGGATTAACCCTGTAAATGCACCGTTGTCTACGGCGCGCATGCGCCATAGACAACGTTGTAAAACGTTCTTTGCAAATAAATGCCTTAATCTAGGCTTACCTGTAGGTGCAAGTTGAATTTAAGGGTATACAACCGCTTTAAAGGAGTACCAAAGGACTATGAAGTGGCTGGGAAAGCTTCAAGAAAGAACTCATCAGCGGAACTACAGTGGGATACTGCGGTTGTATACCCTTTTTTTTTATTTTTACATATAGGTAAGCCTATAATAAGGCTTACCTGTAGGTAAAATTATTTTAATTAGTTTATTTTTACCTGTAGGTAAAATTATTATCTCCTAAACCTGTACGGTTTAGGAGATATTCACTTTGCATGCAGCCGCTGACGTCAGCGGCGCATGCGCTGTGAAGGCCCTTGCCGGGAAGAAGACTCCTGCGCGCAATTGCGGGAGTGACGTAATCGCAGCTCCGGACACTTACAGCGCTAGAGCCGCGAACCTGGAAGCAATGCCGAGGGCAAAATGTCAGCTCCCTCGGCGTGGACTGGGATCAGATGCCGGCGCTTCATTCTAAGGTGAGTATTTCATAATAAACTACTATGCTCTGCATACTAGCTCATTATGCCTTTGCCTTACAGGTTTTTTTGTTTTAAAAAATAAAAATAATTTGTGTGGGTATACAACTGCTTTAAGTTGTTGCTACAGGAGACAGCTGTTGCTATATGTAGAATACAGATTGCTGAATTCAGCTTAAAGTGGTTATAAACCCTTTTAAAAATTTGGAAAAAAAAACCCCTGCAAGACAAAGGCATAATGAGCTAGTTTGCATAGCATACTAGCTCATTATGAATTACTTACCTAAGATCAAAGCCCCCACAGCGGTCCTTGTTCACTGCTCCAGTTGCCGACATGTCCCTGGGGGGTTATTTCCGGGCATCGCGGCTCCGGCGCTGTGATTGGCCGGAGACGCGATGACGTCACTCGTGCGCATGCGTGACTGAGCCGCCGGTAACGGCACAGTACAACTGAAGCAACGGCACGTATGTTAAGTGCGTATATTTTCTTAAGTGCACATGTGCTGATGACATTGGTGCATGCAAATACAGGAAATATCTCCTAAACCGTGCAGGTGGTGGTGTATCTGGTGTATGTACTTCCAAAAGAGGAATGCTACAGTAATTTGCTACAGTAAAAGTGCCTGTCTTGCAGAGAGAATAGCTGCCAACTGGGCCAGAGCTCAAGAGCATGCATGTTCTATGAAGACCCAGCCACCATGGAAAGTTGCTTCCAGAGTACTGCACTTCAAGTTGGGTGGCCCTGTTTCTCTAGCTGCTCACCTTTGGTACCAGCACTGGGGCACTTCCAGCCATTTGACGGTGTTACCAGCTCTGAAATCCCTGTGTACCTAAACCTACTCTAGACTTTACTGTGAGAGACACTGATGCAGAGGCTACGTGCAAGTAGCTGTTTGTGTACTGTACTGTTCACTGGAGTAGAGGACGTTCTCTTTGGATCAAGAGACTGTGCTGTACTGCAACCTAGAGTCTCCAGCAAGACCTGGACCTTGGGTTGGATACATCTTTGCCGTGCTGTTGCTTCAGTTTGCTTGAGTGCACATGTGCCGATTAGGGATGGGCCGGTGTTCGATTCGAACCCATGTTCGAATCGAACATCGGCCGTTCATCCGCTCGTCGAGGGCAGAACTCTGAGGGCCGTTTGCATCAAATTCGTGTGATGCGAACGGTCCACAATGCACTGCGCCAGTCGCAGTGCATTGCTGGCTGATGATTGGCGGGGTCGCAAGGGAATTGCTGGCTGATGATTGGCGGGGTCACAGTGCATGCTTGGCCAATCATAGAGCCAGCGGCGAGGAGAGCAATGTGGCCAATTATAGCTCAGGGGGTTTAGTACACGACCCACACTATATCATGTAGTGTGTTCTGGCTTGAGGAACAGTGACAGTGTACTGTACATGTACACACTATATGTGAATCATTTCTGTGTGGGGAAAGTGTAGGGAAAGAGGAAAATTAGGCAGGGATAGTGTATTCTTCTCAGCCTTTGCTTGTGGGGAAAGTGTAGGGATAGAGGAAAAATAGGCAGGGATAGTGTGTTCTTCTCAGTGCTGTTCTCTACCAATCCAGCCATCTGCAGGAGTTAGTGTGTGTGTGCTGTGTGAGTATAGCACAGCAGTAGCACACTAAACCACCTTACACTGTATCTGCCCTGTTGTCACCTAAGACAGCCATCTGCAGGAGTTAGTGTGTTTTGTGTGCTCCAGCACAGCACAGTATACACCAACAGTCCATACATACATACATACATACAGTATATACCTACAGTCCCTGTCTTGTTTGCACCGCCTGTATACTGCTGTTCAGAGTATATAGGGTTTCAGGTATAGGGTTTTATTTTGGGTGCAGGGTTCCCCTTAATATCCATACAAGACCCAAAGGGGCTGGTAATGGGCTGGGGTGGGGTGGGCTGAGGTGGGGGGGGGGGGGGGGTGGGGTTGCCATGCCATTTTTCTCAAAGATTTTCATCCATATTGCCAGGACAAGACATGACATTAAAGCCGCAAGCAGTTTTAAATGGCTTTTTTTTTTGCAGTTTGGCCCACAATAGCGACTCTGACACTCCCTGGGGGGACTGTATGAAATCAACATATGGCGAGCACTACAATTACAACATTTTTTGAGATCACTGGACCGGCGGTAAAGATATGATAGACATAAGTAACCAAATTTGACACCAATATAGTAATGAGAGAAAAGAACCTCCCCCCGGCTGATCTAAAGATGTATGGTTGTTAAGTGACCTACCCCAAGATTGGGGTACTACCAGACATAGCCAAATGGAAAGAGATCTGAACAGGACATTCTCCTCGGACGAACATAGGAAGATTATTATTTACCCTAGCCTTGAATACATCAAGATCGCACTCGAATTCAAGAGTTTTAAACTATAAAAGTATTGACCCAATGGTACTATCAACCCCGATGAGGCTACGGAGAATCTAGCCAGAGGCCTCGGATCTTTGTTGGCGAGAGTGGGGAGGAAAAAAGGAACCTTAATACATATACTTTGGTCATGTACCAAAATGAAGCAGTACTGGGAGAGGTAACAGAGAATTGCACAGAAATTGTGGAATTTTTAATACCAATGACCCCCCGCGTTTTTCCTGCTCCATTGCTCCAAATACGATAAAGAAATACAGAAAATCAATAGTGTGCATATGTTGAACGCCGCGAAGGCGACTAATTGTAATGCATTGGAAAGACAGGGCCCGCCCCATCAGTAGCAAGGTGGCTCACTAGGGTAAGACATATAGAGCCATGGAAGAGCTAGTGCTCACAGGTCAGGATGAAGAGAGAGAAGTACAATGAGACATGGGGGCACTGTGATATGAATTTATGCAAACGGGAGGAAGGGAAGTATTTGATAGCGAGTGGGAAGAGAGGAGTATGAATAGAAGAAAAAGGAAAAAAAAAAACGCAAATACTGCACCTTGCTTGGGTCTCATCCTCCATCTCGCGGGGAAGAGCACAGGGGGGGAAGGGGGGAGGGGGTGATAAGAGAACAGTGGGTTCCCACTTTTTTTTTTTTTTCCTTTACAAATGTAATTTTTTGCCTCCTAATAGAGAGATTGTAATCTTGCCAGTATTAGTAAACCATGTATTCTTATTTGTTTATGCATTCTGTACCACCCTTAATCATAATAAAAAATTTAAATATGAAAAAAAAAGAAACACGTGCCACTTTACAAATGTAATTTTTTGCAAGGACAGTTCTAAACACCGGAAACACGTGCCACTTCACAGGCATACTTTAGACACCCCCCAGGTACCATATTTAAAGGAATGTTTCACTTTTTTTTTCACTTCATGCATCATTAAAATCACTGCTCCAAAAAAAACGTCCGTTTTTAAAACTTCTTTTTGCATTGATACATGTCCCCTGGGGCAGGACCCGGGTCCCCAAACCTTTTTTTATAACAATAACATGCATATTGGCCTTTATAATTAGCACTTTAGATTTTGAACGTTCGCGTCCATTGTAACTAATAGGGTTCTAACGTTCGTGCAAACTTTCGGTCCGTTCGCAGGTTCTGGTGCAAACCGAACCCGGGGGTGTTCGGCTCATCCCTAGTGCCGATGACATTGGCAAATACAGAGATATCTCCTAAACAGGTTTAGGAGATATCCAGTGTAGCTACAGGTAAGCCTAATTATAGGCTTACCTGTAGCAAAAAGTGGTTGTAAAGGGTTTACAAACACTTCAAGCAACCTGTCAAGTTTTTAAATAAAATGTTCCTCTGTTTATCCCCTTATTAACCCTTAATTTACTCTAATCAGCCTTAATTAACTCCTTATTCTCCTTCTCTATTTAATTATTATTTTCCTGCTGACTTTTTTTTGTTCACTTCTTTTTTTATAAACTATTAATAATTAAACCTTTTTTTTTTTTTGTTTGCTTTGTTCTTTAATATTTTTACACATTTCACACTGAAAAAAAGCGCAAAATTAAAAAAATAATTTAATTTGTAAATAACTTTTCAATGCTTTGTACCATTGCTGACTGCTGAAGTGTAAATAAAACAGTTGCGGTAGGTATTTATAATTGGTATCAGTGATTGCTTAAAAAAAAAAAAAGGATCGGTACTCGTTGCATCGCTAGTAAAGATTAATATACTAATCTAATATACTAATCTAGCAATATAGTATTAATATACTATATACTATTAGTCCATATTTTACACTATTAAACATTGATGTGAGGATTTTTTCCTCTTAGTATACATTATTATACAGTGATATCAGAATTTTTCCTCATAGCATACAATATAATGCTCCCTAAGTGCCGGTTCACACAGGGGCGACACGACTTGCAGGCCGACTCTGTGAGGAAACCTGCACACGACTTCAGCGGCGACTTGCAAAAAGACTTCTATATAGAAGTCAATGCAAGTCGCTGCAAGTCGCCCCCAAAATAGTACAGGAACCTTTTTCTAAGTCGGAGCGACTTGAGTCGCTCCTATTAGAACGGTTTCATTGTACAGAACGGAGCGCGAATTGTCAGGCGGCTAAGTTGCCTGACAAGTCGCCCCTATGTGAACCGGCTCTAAGGGTCTGGTATGGACTTGGGGGGGAGGGGCCCAGAGCTTACACACTAGGCTAACCGATGGCAAAAAAAACGCTAAAACATTAGCGTTTTTTTTTTTTTTTGTCTGGCATTTTTACAGCAGTTTATACAGTGATGCGAAAATTGTTCCTCATGGTATATACTATTATACAGCAGTGTGACGATTTTTCTCATGGTATACACTATTATAGAGCGATGTAAGGATTTCTCCTCATGGTATACACTATTATAGAGTGATGTAAGGATTTCTCCTCATGGTATACACTATTATAGAGCGATGTAAGGATTTTTCTCATCGTATACACTATTATACAGTGATGTAAGGATTTCTCCTCATGGTATATACACTATTATACAGTGATGTAAGGATTTCTCCTCATGGTATACACTATTATAGAGTGATGTAAGGATTTCTCCTCATGGTATACACTATTATAGAGCGATGTAAGGATTTCTCCTCATGGTATACACTATTATAGAGCGATGTAAGGATTTTTCTCATCGTATACACTATTATACAGTGATGTGAGGATTTCTCCTCATGGTATATACACTATTATACAGTGATGTAAGGATTTCTCCTCATGGTATACACTATTATAGAGTGATGTAAGGATTTCTCCTCATGGTATACACTATTATAGAGTGATGTAAGGATTTCTCCTCATGGTATACACTATTATAGAGCGATGTAAGGATTTCTCCTCATGGTATACACTATTATAGAGCGATGTAAGGATTTTTCTCATCGTATACACTATTATACAGTGATGTGAGGATTTCTCCTCATGGTATATACACTATTATACAGTGATGTAAGGATTTCTCCTCATGGTATACACTATTATAGAGTAATGTAAGGATTTATCCTCATGGTAAACACTATTATAGAGTGATGTAAGGATTTCTCCTCATGGTATATACACTATTAAAGAGTGATGTGAGGATTTCTCCTCATGGTATACACTATTACACAGTGATGTAAGGATTTCTCCTCATGGTATATACACTATTATAGAGTGATGTAAGGATTTCTCCTCATGGTATACACTATTATAGAGTGATGTAAGGATTTCTCCTCATGGTATACACTATTATAGAGTAATGTAAGGATTTCTCCTCATGGTAAACACTATTATAGAGTGATGTAAGGATTTCTCCTCATGGTATACACTATTATACAGTGATGTAAGGATTTCTCCTCATGGTATACACTATTACACAGTGATGTAATTATTTCTCTTCATGGTATACACTATTTTACAGCAAGGTGGGGCTTTGTTTCTTATGTAGTATGTACTTTTATACAGTGTATCATTGTGTCGTTACATTCTTGTCATTTTCCTGGTACAAGCTCCCCTCCTACATGAGAATACATTCCTACAGTGTCCTGTGCTGTGCTGCTCCTTCCTGACTAGATGAGCCGCCTTCCCTCACTCCCTCCCCAAGTTCCTCCCTCCATTCACATCTTCTGGGGTGCCCTCCTAGCAACATACTTGTCACGGTAGTGTGTGTGTGCGGGTGTGGTAGTTCAGGGGCGGGTGTCATTAGTAGGTAGTGTCAGTGCAGTCTCAGTCCGGGGGTGGATTGTCAGTACAGATCACGGAGAGGACTCGGGACAGGAGAGGACATGGAAGGAGTGGGGGTGTCTGAAGAAGGGGCACCCCTGCTGGCTCTGTGGCACCTGGTCACCACCCTTCCTACAGAGCAGGTGTGTATACATATGTGTGTGTGTGCTGGGGAGGGGAGGGGGTGATGGATAGGCTGCCTGTAAACGACTTCTAATACTATCCATGGCACAGCACGACTCAGCCATCCCTGCAGGGAAGTAGTTACACTTCTCTGAAGTTGTGCTTCTGCTAAAGAAGAGAGTTTTCTGGACTGCAGGAGAAGCAGGGGAGCAGGGAGTTCTAGAATTACTCCATGGGCTGTGATAATAGAGAGTGTGAGGGGATGACAGCACGTAGTGACGTCACTGGCGATGGAGGAAACGTCTGAGCAGAGCGGTCCATGTGCTTTCTTTTATGTTCTGGAGTAGTGAGCAGGCAGGGTGCTAAGAACACCACTGATATCAAATGAAGAACAATAGTACACAGCCACACCAGCACAAATTATACACCTTTCCAGTCCCCAAGGGCAGTATTGTATCATATATGACCGTGCCCACAGCTGCATTGCGCTCTTGCGTTCAGCAGCGTAAAATGAACGTAGAAAGCACTGCGTCCGCACTCTGTATTTCTATACAATGTACATGTGTAGGTATGGAAACGTAGGCACATGTCTACATGCTGGGATCAAAAACTGAGCTACTTCACCTCCAGGAGATTTATATTGTAAAGCACTGCGTAAACTGTTGGCACTATATAAATCCTGTATAATAATAATAATAATTTACCCCCTTCCAGGCCATCATTTTTTTTTTTTTTTTTTTTTGCGATACGGCACTACTTTAGTTCTGATTAAAAAAAACAATATTTTTTTTTACTTTCTGCTATAAAACATATCCAATAAAGGAATGTAAAAAATCAAATTTCTTCCTAGATTTCGGCCAATATGTATTCTGCTACATGTTTTTGGTAAAAAAAAAAATCCCAATAAGGGAATATTGATTGGTTTACGCAAACGTTATAGTGTCTACAAACTATGGGATATATATATATATATATTTTTTTTTTATACTAGTGATGGCGGTGATCAGCAACTTATATTGGGGCTGCGATATTGCAGTGGTCACCCGGACACTAACTAACACTTTGCGGGAACCAGTGATGCTAATACAGTTACCAGTGCTAAAAATATGCTGCTAATGACACTAATGTGCTAATGACACTGGCTGGGAAGGGGTTAAACATCTAGGGCAATTTAAGGGTTAACTGTGTGCTCACAGTGTACTGCTTTCACTAGGGAAAGAGATCGATTGTAGTCCCTGCTATGCAGGAACACAGAATCCATCCCCTCCACCCCTGTCAGGACTGAGATATGCCTTATTTACATAGGCATATCTCAGTTCTCTTTATTGTTGGTTGATGATTGGTGGGTGCCGGAGGACATTGAGTGCCCGGCACCCGCAGATTGGCTTTTGCTGTGAATTATCACAGAATAAGCAACATGCCGGTGACCCTCGGGCACCCACTGAAGCAGAAGTGCAGGGTCACGTATATATATGCTATAGGGTGGCCAGCAAGTGGCTAGACCAGTTGTTCAGGAGCTACAATTCCCATAATGTCTAGTCATGTCTGTGAATTTCAGGGTTTTACAATGCCTCATGGGGCGTGTAGTTCCACAGCAGCTTGAGGGCCGTACTTTGGAGATCCCTGATCTCCTGAATGACAGAAGAATTTTACAGATGGGGGGGGGGGGGGGGGTTATGGACATTTTGGGTAAACCACTTCCAGTCCAGGCCAAGTCTGGCATTCCTATATATATATTTTTATCAGAGGCCCTAGAGAATAAAATGGTGGGCGTTGCATATTTTTATGTCACACAATATTTGCGCAGCGGTTTCTGGGGGCCCTGATGTAAGGAGGGGGCTCTCTGGGGACCCTGATGCAAGGGGGGCTCTGGGGACTCTGATGCAAGGGGAGGCTCTCTGGGGACCCTGGTGTATGGGTGGCTCTCTGGGGACCCTGATGTAAGGGGGGCTCCCTGGGGACCCTGATGTAAGGGGTGGCTCTCTGGGGACCCTGATGTAAGGGGGGGGCCCCTGGGGACCCTGATGTAAGGGTGGGCTCTCTGGGGACCCTGATGCAAGGGGGGCTCTGGGGACCCTGATGCAAGGGGGGTTCTCTGGGGACCCTGATGTAAGGGGGGGGTCTTTGGGGGCTCTCTGGGGACCCTGATGTAAGGGGGGGCTCCCTGGGGACCCTGATGTAAGGGGGGGGGGGGGGGGGGTCTTTGGGGGCCCTGATGTAAGGGGGGGGGTCTTTGGGGGCTCTCTGGGGACCCTGATGTAAGGGGGGTTCTCTGGGGACCCTGATGTAAGGGGGGGGGGGGTCTTTGGGGGCCCTGATGTAAGGAGGGGGCTCTCTGGGGACCCTGATGCAAGGGGGGCTCTGGGGACCCTGATGCAAGGGGAGGCCCTCTGGGGACCCTGATGTAAGGGGTGGCTCTCTGAAGACCCTGATGTAAGGGGGGGGCTCCCTGGGGACCCTGATGTAAGGGTGGGCTCTCTGGGGACCCAGATGCAAGGGGGGCTCTAGGGACCCTGATGCAAGGGGGGTTCTCTGGGGACCCTGATGTAAGGGGGGGCTCTCTGGGGATAAATAAATACACACACACACGTATATTACTGTATAAACATGTGTATGCCCACATGCAAGCGTATGACTTTCTTTACTACACTGCTATGGGCTCTAGCCCCAGATCTTTGTAGACCTAGCAACGCCCCTGGAAACTAGTAACTGTTTCAAATACACCTGCATCTTAATTGGAATTGTTACACAAACAAAATGCCCTGAGCAGGACTGTGGTTGATGCATGCAGGTTTTCTGTCCAATGTAAAATCACGCCCTATGCAATTTGAAAAGGGAAAAGCAAAATGTGGTAGTTATGTGATTAAGTCGTAGAACTGGAACTGCCCATGTGTAGCAGGCTTAATACCTGGAAGCATGTAAACGGAATACCGGTAGGTCCTGCCTGCTTATCTTCTAATCATGGTCTTAAACAAAGAGACTGCCTTCATTTGAAGCTTGTAATTGTACAATTATTTTGTAATTTAAAGTACAACTAAATGCAAAACGTTCTTTTTAGCTTTGCATAGAGTGGACAGAGATTAGAACTCCTATCAGTTTTTATGGCTGTCTGTTCCCTGGTTAGGGAGATCCCCCCTCTCTATTTGTCCTGTTTAGATATTGAAAGTGAAAGTAAAAGAGAATCCCAAATTTTGGGTTATCGCTAGAAAATATAGGGGGACACTAGTTCTGGTGATCTGGGGGTCCCCAAAGAATTCCCTTGATTTGCAGGGATTTCCCGTACTTCACGTTTGGCTATGGGAGTGGGACAGAAAGTGAAGGGAAATCACCCCAATGGGGCACAGATGGCATAAAAAAAAAAAATCTGACAGGGGTTATAACCATCCATTGCTCTATCCAAAAAATTGCATATAGTTCTATATTAAGCCTGAGCTCACAGGCATGCTTTAGTAGCTGCTATTGGCTGTGATAATTCACTAATATTGCCCATACGTGCATTGATTTTTCAAGCAATCAATGATTCTGTTTTTATATTGATTGGCTAAATGTCTAAAATGATTGTTTAGACACAGATAGCTAATCTGTCAGCCTCAATCCTATCACTTTTGGCATCAAACACTTACAGAAATCAATGAGTGAAAATCAGAACTGATTGTTTAGGAATTGATTGATTGCTCCTTTTCCACCGCAAAAATGAATTGGTTTGAAGGTGATCACAGTTTTTCCAGGAGGCCACATATTCTCGGGTTATCCCTGCGGTTCGTGTTCTCTGCATCCTCCAGTTTGTCATGTAGAAGCCTCATGGACACAGCCACATGTCCAAATATGACAGCTGTACCTACATGCAGCTCAGGGAGGATGCCAGCGTGAAAACACCGCAGCACCCATCTGAATGAAGCCTTTTTTAATCCATTCAGGGATCAGTAATGTCTATTAAACATTTGATTTCAGTTGTTGTGTGTTCTTTTCTATATGATTTCACCCAGAAGCATACGATCTTCACATAATTCAATATACAAACTAGCAGGTGTAAGATTGACATTTTCTTTTTCTTATAAAAAGATGTTTATCAGTGCTGCATATACAGTATATGTCACATTTGTATGGGAATGGTCAATAAATGCAGCAACATTCCAGTTACGCTAGACATAGTTTTATGGCTTTCTACTCTGCCATCTGGATGACCTTTGTGTAGTGTGACAATAGCTGATTCTGCTTTCCATACTTGTATATACTAATATAACAATCTAACAGTAACAGTCATGGTCATAGAACCCTTTCAGCTGTTTACATATCCCTTTTTGTCTTCTTCTTTAGCGCATTTTCCTTGTAGGGCAATTCTCTGCGTTGATCCTGGCCTTCTTGTTCCGATATTACCTACCTCCCTCTCAGTATGGACCAAGAATCAGACATGGCGTGGCCTCCTTGCTGGGAATCTGCTTGTCAGTCTACTGTTTTGGATGGTGAGAGACCCTTTTTTTCTTTATTACCAAGAGATACTACAAATTAAAAATGATATTACTAAAGAGACCTGACTTGATTGCCTTAGTTTCTCTATTGGAATATTTTTTTGCCTTTAATTTGCAGTAAATACTAGCCCCTTATGTTTTTGTTGGGATAGTAGCAAAGGGTTAGAACTTATCTAGTTTTTTTTTTAATTGCGCTCTTGTTGGGGAGATTTACCCTCATTTCCTGTGGTGGACCCAGGGATCACTGGAACAGGAAGTGATTAGAAATCTCTCCAAATCAATCCAAAAAAAGTTAAATAGTTGTGGGTTAAAGCTAGCCATATGCTATTAGATTTTTTTTTATTCAGCCTGTATGCTAAATTTAGAAAATCAGATTGCTTCAGTCGTGCTATACAGCACAGATGGACTGATCGGATGCAGTTGTTGTTGTGACTGGCCCTATTGATTTTTCAATCATAAATTTCAAATGGACACATTTTTTTTATTTTGTTATGTCTTTTTGTTTGTAGATTGCACAAAAAATAAAGCAATAAAATGAAATAAAGCAATTTTAGTAGAGCATAAAGTGGCATACTTTATGCATTACTTCATCACTCCTGTGACCTGTTTTCAGCAGACAGCGGGCTTAAGCCTGCTGTCGGCTGACGTCACAGAGCTGGTCCAGGCTTGGGCAAGTTTGCAACAACAAAGTCGGTATCCACCCACATGCCTGGACCGGCAGCCGGCTCAGCCTAAGAGGGCCCTGCTCAGAAGATCTTACAATCAACACAGAGAACTGAACAATATTGCTCAGTTCTCGATCTTCACTGAGCAGAGAGCCATGACTGTCAGTCAGCGCCCCTCTGCTCTGCCCCTCCAGTGCTCAATGGGGCGCTGGGCTGTGGAGGGGGCGGGAGCAGCTGTCTCAGGCTCTGAGCGGTGCACTGAGAGGCTGAGCCAGCTGCCGGGTCATTCTGGATGGATCCTGACATTAAAGTTGGGATCTTTCCAGAGTCTAGACTGGCTGAGTGACATCAGTCAACAGTGGGCTTTAGCCCTCTGTCAGCTGAATACAGGTCACAGGAGATGTAGGGCCAAAAGAGCTTTGGCCCTACTTCTCCTTTAACCTCCCTGGCGGTATGATTATGTCTGGAATTTTGTACCAAAAGCGGTACAATTATTTTGCATGGAAATTTGGCATTTTATATTGTAGGCAATCAATTCTTATGAATAACTCACTTAAGTCTAGTAGACATCCCGGGTATGATAAAGTTTGAAACACAAAATCATAAATTATAATATAATAAATAACTATAAAAATGATTCAATAATGTAATCAAATAAATTACTAAATAAAAAAAAACACTGAAATTTGCTCAGTTGCAGAATTGTCGCTGTCATTAAATTTAGTGTTTGATGATGAATTGTGATTCTAATTTATTATCGCTGTTTTCTAGCTGGTCTAAAACCACTTTTGACATAAAGGGACACCTTTGGTTGCTATGGACAATCTCCAGTTTCCAGGCAGAAAAAAAATGTATTTATTATATGAAACGACATGTAGGGCACTGGACAGACCACTAGGGACAAAGGGGATGTGTATTTTTTTTATACAGTACTGTAATCTGTAAGATTACAGTACTGTATGTGTATTGTGTGTTTTAACTTTTTGGAATTTGGCGCCGATCTCCGCTCCCGTGCGTCGTAACGTCGCAGGGAACAGAGATCAGCGGCACTCGGCACTGTGTGAATCGAGCGGAGGAGCTCGCACACACAGCGGGGAGACATCGCAGGATCCAGGGGACAAGGTAAGTAACTTCCCCTGTATGTTGCAATGCGAGCCCGAGTCTGGCTCGGGGTTACCGCTTATGGTACTGAAGTTTCACACACCGAGCCAGACTCGGGATTACCCGAGGGGGGTTAAATAATGACAACATTATTAGTGATCCAATAGGTCCATACAAGAAATGTAAAAATTACTTTGGTCAATAGGTGGTATACAGGTGCAAGAGCTGAAGTGGTTAAAAATGTATTTCAGTAAAGATTGGAAGGGTTAGAACCTCAGTCAGGTCTTTATTGTTAAAAAAAACCAGTGTGGGTAGATTGTCGAGCCCCAATATAAAAGTCTGTATTGGAGAGCAAAGTCAGCTTTCTAGAGACCAACATGCTCAAATAGGTCCCTGAGATGAAAGCTATGTACAGTATCTCACAAAAGTGAGTACACCCCTCACATTTTTGTAAATATTTTATTATATCTTTTCATGTGACAACACTGAAGAAATTACACTTTGCTACAATGTAAAGTAGTGAGTGTACAGCTTGTATAACAGTGTACATTTGCTGTTCCCTCAAAATAACTCGACACACAGCCATTAATGTCTAAACCGCTGGCAACAAAAGTGCATACACCCCTAAGTGAAAATGTCAGAATTGGGCCCAAAGTGTCAATATTTTGTGTGGCCACCATTATTTTCCAGCACTACCTTAACCCTCTTGGGCATGGAGTTCAGCAGAGCTTCACAGATTACCACAGGAGTCCTCTTCCACTCCTCCATGATGATATCACAGAGCTGGTGGATGTTAGAGACCTTGCGCTCCTCCACCTTCCGTTTGAGGATGCCCCACAGATGCTCAATAGGGTTTAGGTCTGGAGACATGCTTGGCCAGTCCATCACCTTTAGCCTCAGCTTCTTTAGCAAGGCAGTGGTCATCTTGGAGTTGTGTTTGGAGTTGTTATTATGTTGGAATACTGTCCTGCGGCCCAGTCTCCAAAGGGAGGGGATCATGCTCTGCTTCAGTATGTCACAGTACATGTTGGCATTCATGGTTCCCTCAATGAACTGTAGCTCCCTAGTGCCGGCAGCACTTGCACCACCATGCTTGTGGGCCCTTTCCACTATGAAGGAAGTGGAAAATTCCGCTCGGCCAAATGTGTTGATGAGCAACTTTTCCAGGAATGATGGAGGGTCTGACAAAACTTGCAGCGTCTGAGACGATTTTCCATGTCGTCCTGCTTTGCCATCACCATGGAGAGTTGGTATTGCAAACGTTTTGTGGCAATTTGTAATGGCGGCACCTCATCCTCCACGTGGCTAATGCGAGTCTCCATCCATGTCACTCTTTCCCGGAGTTTCTACAAGTCCTGGCGGAGTAAAGAGATGTCTATTTTTACCTCCTCGATCTTGCCCATTAGCGTGCTTTTACAATCTGAGATGGCCTCAAGCACTCTGGCATCTGGGTCTGTGGAGGAAGTGGAGCCCTGTCGCCATTTTCCTCCTCCAGCATGACGGTATTTCGCCAGTTTTGCAGCGGCGTCCGGCTTCGATTTTGGCGGCGACATGTCCCCGTCTGATGTAGGTCGGTTTGTGTGCAGGGGACATGGTTATTCTCGGGTGTTAGTAGCCCCAGGATGTGTGGATTCGGATGTTAGGCAAGCGGAGCTCCCCTTCAACACTCCTCACACCATGCCGGCCAGGCCACACCGCACCACCATGCTTAACTGTACACAAGACGCACATGTCTTTGTACTCCTAACCTGGTTGCCGCCACACACGCTTGACACCATCTGAACCAAATAAGACAATTTATCTTAGTCTCAGCAGACCACAGGACATGGTTCCAGTAATCCATGTCCTTATTCTGCTTGTCTTCAGCAAACTGTTTACAGGCTTTCTTGTGCATCATCTTTAGAAGAGGCTTCCTTCTGGGATGACAGCCATGCAGACCAATTTGTCTGAGCACTGACAGGCTAACCCCCCACCCCTTCAACCTCTGCAGCAATGCTGGTAGCCCTCATACATCTATTTCCCAAAGACAACCTCTGGATATAACGCTCAGCACTTCTTTGATCAACCATGGAAAGGCCTGTTCTAAGTGGAACCTGTCCTGTTAAACCACTGTATGGTCTTGGCCACCATGCTGCAGCTCAGTTTTAGGGTCTTGGCAATCTTCTTATAGCCGAGGCCATCTTTATGTAGAGCAACAATTTTTTTTTTCAGATCCTCAGAGAGTTCTTTGCTATGAGGTGCCATGTTGAACTTCCAGTGACCAGTATGAAAAGTGAGAGCGATAACACCAAATTTAACACACCTGCTCCCCATTCACACATGAGACCTTGTAAAACTAACGAGTCACATGACATCGGGGAGGGAAAATGGCTAATTGGGCCCAATTTGGACATTTTTACGTAGGGGTGTACTCACTTTTGTAGCCAGCGGTTTAGACATCAATGGCTGTGTGTTGAGTTATTTTGAGGGGGCAGCAGATTTACACTGTTATACAAGCTGTACACTCACTACTTTACATTGTAGCAAAGTGTAATTTCAGTGTTGTCACAATAAAAGATATAATAAAATATTTACAAAAATGTGAGGTGTGTATTCACTTTGTGAGATACTGTACGTAGTAAAGGCAATAGAGAAAATAGCCAGGTTAATTCAGGGACTTCTGCACCTCAGTGCTGTTAGATCAGCTACCCTAATAAGGAACTGCATGATAAGCACACATAGCCTGATAGCTGCACACATGCTGGTGAAGGAGGACTGCTGAAGCACCTGAAACATGTTGGTTGTTTGCTCTGTTTGCTGTCACCTTGAATATTATTAAATACTTTGTCTATGTGTAGATTGGGAGGATTTCTCCTCACAGGAAGTGAGGAGAAATCCTCCCAATCTACACATAGACAAAGTGCTGGTGACAGGTGATCATAGGACAGGAAGTACAGGGAAATATCCCTATAAGGGGCGAACAGAACAATAAAAAGTGGTTTAAATTCATATTGAAGATTCTGCAGAGTGACTTCAAGTGATAGCTAGCTGCTGACTTTGAAACAGCTCTAGTGAGTTTAGAAGAAATAATGTTTCTCATATGCTTCTAATTACTATGTGTACAACCTTGGGATCTCCCTTGCAAATAAGTACTGTTCTGCCTTAGATTTTAACCTATTTATTGCCAAACTTTTTCCTAAGACAGAGGGATTTATGTGTCCAACAGAGTTGCTGTGGTTTCCAGCTATGCTCTGACTAATGGAAAGCTGGTACTTGTCATCATGACTTTGCTACGCTGTCTGGATTTATTTATAGTAGTACACTAGGTAATGCTTTGCTCTTTTGTACTTTTAAAACAAAGCAGTTAAGACATCTGTATAGAGCACAGTACCACTAAGGGCATACGTTAAAATGGTTCTAAAGGCAGTTCTTTTTTCCTGAAATAAAAAGAGGTTAATACTTGCCTGCTCTGTGCAGCGATTTTGCACAGAGATATCCATTTCCTCTTCTTTAACAGTCCCTCGCCAGAACTGTCCACATCTTCTTCCTGCGAGTACCCCCATAGCAAGCTGTGTGCTGAGGGGGCACTCATGTGGTCACGCTCCCAAGCTGGGTTGTGAGCATCTGTAAACACACACAAAGTGGCTCAGTCGTACCCCCTGCTTCCTTCTCACAGGATTTGACTGACAGCAGCAGGAGCTACTGGCTGCCACTGCTGCATGTGAAGCCTGTGAGAGTGGGAAGAGAGGAGAGTGGGGCTGCCAGCAGGGACAGCGTTGGATTGTGAGAGGGGTGTCAAGTAAATGTTTGGTGGGTGGCAGCCGGGAAAAAGTAGTAGGAAATGTTTTACCTTAATGCAAGGAATGCATTAAGTTAAAAAAGAATTTGACTTTAGAACCACTTTACCAAACTTCCCCCTTTAAAGAACAAAACAAAAAAACACAGTGGCTGAGAAATTGGTGCAGGAAGGAGGGTTTCCGGTTCCCATATACGGGTGGGCTGCAACTAAATGGGGAGGGTGCAACTCTGTTGGGGGAGAGGATGGCTAAAAAGTTGAAGGGGCTTTTAAACTAGATGGTGGGTGGGAGGGGGATGAGAGAAAGTGATAGCCAGCAGTGCGCGAAGGTCACAGGGTGCTAATGGAGGCATTAGTGATAATATAACCATAACACCTAAACCCTGGGTAAGTGGATTGACAAAACATAATCACAGCCACAGATAATCTGAGGAGTAAAAAATATGCGCCCGTATAAAACTGAGAGGCATGTTCACAAATGCCAGGAACCTAGCCAACAAAATGGAAGAACTGGAGCTGCTGATACACGAGGAGGATTAAGAATTCATGGGAATATCAGAAACTTGGTTTGACAGCTCACATGGTTGGTCAGCATCTATCCAGGGGTATTCCTTGTATTAAAGGGACAGTGAAGCTAGAAGAGGGGGAGAAGTGTGCCTATATATTAAGAATGATTTATGGGTGGACGTGAGGGATGACATTGCAAATGGGGCAAGGAGGGAGGTGGAATTTGTGTGGGTGGAACTTCAAAGGGAAGAGAGAAGCAGGAAATAAATAGTGGGGGTATGCTACAGGCCCCCTAGCCTGAAGGATGAGGAGGAGTTGGATGTCCTGTCACAGGTAGCAAAGGCAGCAAAGGCAGGGAAACATAATGGGGGACATCAATTATCCAGATATTGACTGGGCAGAATAACCAGCTCACTCATCTAGGGTCTGTCATTCCATAAATGTCTTATAGGACAACTTCATGTCTCAATTAGTGGTTGCCCCAACTAGAAAGAATACATTGCTGGATCTATTAAATACAAATAACTCAGATCTGGTCGCAGATGTGGAAATATGGGACAACTTGGGAGCCAGCGATCACAGGATAATTACATTCAGCATAAATCATAGGAAAAGGAGGCACGAAGGTAGTACAACAACACAAAATTTCAAAGGAGCCAACTTTTCAAACTGCGCTCAATACTACAAGATATCATATGGGACCAAATCCTAGAAACAGTGAACACTGAGAAAAAATGGGAGTACTTTAGGATCACATTAAATAACGGTATTATCCAGTGCATTCTAATGGGCAATACAAATAAAAGAGCTAAGATTAAACCTGGGTGGCTAAACTTATAATGTAAAAAAGACAAATTTATGGAGAAAAAAATTATAAAAATATAAAGCCGAGGGGTCATTGTCAACATTCCAACACTACAAGGAATGCAAGTGTAAGAACGCAATCAGGGAACCTAAAATAGACCAGGAGAGACACATAGTAGAGAGGAGTGAAAAAAAATACCAAGACATTTTTTGTAATATATTAACAGTAAAAAAGCAAGGTCAGAGCATATTGGCCACATAAAGGATGACAGGAAGTTGGTTACAAATGACAAGGAAAAGGCAACTGTACTAAATGCATTAGTCTCCTCAGTTTTAACAAAGGAAAAGGAGGGGTATAAAAACCATGAGTATATTGTTAGTAACGCACTGGGCCGCTGATAAGGCATTACAGATGGTCCTCCTGTACTGGGCCCGGCCCCATCAGTGCAAAAGTGGGGCCCGGGCACCTGTCGAGCAGGAGGGACGGATGTACTGATTGTATGCTCCTCTTGTGGCTCTTCCCGCAGTGCTGATGGTTCTTCTCCTCTCCCTCAATCCCTCGAGCAGCGCTGCAGGGCGATCTATTCAAGTATCTGTGCTGGCCAGGCACCATTCAGAAGCAATGTTTGTTTTTTCACACTGCAGCCAGTGAAGATCCCTGTCTTCAGAGCATGTCTGAGCTCCTTGCTTCTCCCTCTTCCTGTTCTATGCAGTCATCGGCTGCTAGGTGTCCTCGCAAACAATGGCAGTGGACACAGCTTCACCTCTCAACTCTGCCCCCTCAACTCCGGCTCCCGCTATTTGGTTCCCAGCAGCTCCTGCTCTGAGGTGAGGGGACTTACAGCGTTCAGACGGGGAGGGAGGTTGGGCAGGAGGGGCATAAATGTTACTATCGGGAGAGGTAGGGGGACCCAGTCTGCTTTGCTTACCACCACCGCCACGCCCAACACAGCACACCACAGGGTCATTTCATATAGGAGACAGGTAGCAGCTGAACTCCTGCATGTTGGGCAGGATTACACACAGCAGACCCGCCCCTGCTTCATAGTGCACAGTACTGTGCTCTGAATAAAGATGCTGTACTGTTAGCCCAGGGGCATGATGTGGGTGTCAGCAGTCTGAGAGACATTGCTACAATTCACATAACATTGCCTGCCCCTCTGCATGTGTGGACAGTGCCTTCTGCCTTTGTGAACTGACCTCTGCTTCCTGCTCCTCTATAAAATTGCAAAGAAAGGAGGTACCGGCGCCAACTCTTATTTTAATTTAACGTGTATGAAGGCCGCACAAAGTAAAAGGACTAAATGTACAATTACTAGTTATGATAGTAGTAGTTAGGGGAGCTGCGCCAATCAAAAAAAATTCTTGTGTATCCTTTAGACACTATGTCTAAAGAGCTTGTTGTATAACACTAATGACTGAGGATCCCTTTTGGGGATTTGGCCAATCCTATGGTGGGCGGAGCAAAATAAAAATGAATAAGAATATAATATAAAATAAAATGATGTAAAATGATGTGAACAATAGGTAATGTGCCTCTAATTGCTGTGCGATTACTACACCTTACTGTGTAGAGGGTGAATAATTTTATACAATCCTGTAAGAAAAAAGTTCTGCAGGCAAAGTGCTACAACAGACTCCCAATCCTGTGAAGAAAAACAAACCTCCCAATCATACAATCCCTATCCTGCAAAGGAAAAACTGCAAAATAATTTTCAAGGAATATTTGCAAACAATATATATACACATGTGTATCTGTGATCCTGTAAAAGAAGTTTCTATGTTGCAAAGCCACAAATTCTATAAGAAACAAACCAGCGAAACCACAAGTCTGTGAAATCAAAACCCCCCCTTTTTTTGTGATCCAAATCCTGCAAGGGACTTCAAAAATAAGTGTGTTCTCAAATTCTATGTGCCACAAAAATCATAAAGAACATATATGAAACATATATAAAACATAAAAAAGTCCATGTGCTGACAACGCTTTCATTCAAATCAATCCGTGACGGGTATAGTCCTCTCGGTTACGCCACTAGTGTTAGATACATTCAAAGCTTGTGTACATCACCATGTGAATCCACCACCATAAAAAAAAATGGCCACTCACCAGATTTAGGTGAGTTTTAGGCGTTTGGTTAATTAGCCGGATAACCACTCCTTTTCTCTGGTTACTCTTCAATACAAGGGGTAATCTCCATGCTCAGGGGAAATAATAAAAAATGCTCCCATAGCGTAATACGTCCAAAAATGTTTTATTTATTTTAACAGATAAAAACAATAAACGACAAGAGAACTTTTGCACTCACATTTGCCTGTGCCCTCAAAGCCGGCACTGAGCCTCTCCAGCCGTATACAGGGGGACCTCAAATCACAAAAAGCCACTGTGCTGTATTGCCTATCCCCTCATAGGTTTGCCAGCTGACCAGTTTAAAGTTGTCAATATTACCCAGCAGCCTCTACGCGTTTCGCAAGTCTGTCTGCGTCATCAGGAAGCTGTTTTATATATGTTTCATATATGTTCTTTATGATTTTTGTGGCACATAGAATTTGAGAACACACTTATTTTTGAAGTCCCTTGCAGGATTTGGATCACAAAAAAAGGGGGGGTTTTGATTTCACAGACTTGTGGTTTCGCTGGTTTGTTTCTTATAGAATTTGTGGCTTTGCAACATAGAAACTTCTTTTACAGGATCACAGATACACATGTGTATATATATTGTTTGCAAATATTCCTTGAAAATTCATCCTGCTCCTCTAACCAGCCTGACAGCCTGAACAAAAAGATTAGTCTCTCTGCCCTGCCCAAATTCCAGCCCACCATTATCCCCTAGCCTGCATAACACTGCTAATCTTTCTTCTACCCCTACCTCCCAACTGATCCAGAATGGGCCAAACTGTCCTGGGATTTCATTGAAAATCCAGCTTCCCACCAATCCAGGTTAAATCCCAGAGCCTATTGCCAGTTTTAACACCTGGCTCAATTAATCCCCCTGCTCCGATCCTGGGATCCGATCCTCCTGCAGCACAGAAGGCTTCTCCTCCTCTCTCTCCCACTAGGTGCACTGCAGGTGTTCCAGTATCTGCACCCAGCTCCCCCACTGACTTTATATATACTACCCCCCCCCCCCCCCCCCCACTGCTCCTATCCCCTCTGTATGCCCTCTTCCCCACTTACACCATTGCCAGCTCCCCTCCTCTCCCTTCTGCTGGCTGCAGCTGCTGCAGGGAGAGCCAAATCAGGGAATCGGTTCCAGTTGTGCCACCCCTCTTCACTTTCTGATCCACCCCCTCTGTGCAGGCTGCAGCTCTCCCCCTGTGTGCCCCCCCCCCCCCACATACACAGTGCTGCCAGCTCCCCCTGTGCTTTTCCACCTGCTGCTGCAGGGTACACAAGGGGATCTTCTCAGGATAGAGAGCTGGAGCTGCCTGTTACTCTATGAGGATGCAGCGGCTGTACAAATATAACCACAGGTCCTAATTTGACAGGTGTGCAGATGTGGGCATGAATACACACATTCCTTATTCGGGGCCATACACCTGCATCCAGGTGCCTGTCAAATTAGGACCTGGGGCCTGTGGTGTTCATACAGTCAACAGCATCTTTATAGCATATCGGCATAAAGCTGACTGCACACAGCTCCAACCACATAAACAAACTGCTGATTCACACTCTATGGGCCACAGCACCCACTCGAATGAGCCCTAGGACCTCATCCACATACAGAGCTTTATTTGTTAACTCAATACCGTTATATATATATGTAATATTTAGCAGGAATTTTGTATGTTATGTAGTGTTTTTTATGTAGTGTTTGTGTTTGCTAGTAATGATTTTATTGTATTTTTAGTGAGAATGTAATTTTTTTTTATTTTTTGGGGGGGGGGGGGGTGCAGGTAGGCTGGGGGGTGGGGCAGGTAGGCTGTACGGGGGCCCTGTAATTTCTAACAGCAGCCCTGGTAACACATCACAGAATAAACCCTTGTGGATAACAGAAGCTGGTGTCCGAAATAGACTTGAAAATCTTAACACAAATATATCACCAGGACCAGATGGAGGGGATGATTAGGGGACTATATCCAAGTTTGCTGGAAAAAAACATATCTGTAGTAGTCAGTATTGATTTATGAAAGATCATTCTTGCCAGACCAATCTGTTAACATTCTATGAGGAAGTGAGCTGCCATCTAGATAGGGGGAGGCCTGTGGATGTGGTGTATCTGGATTTTGCAAAAGCATTCAATATAGTTCCACATAAAAGCTTAATTTACAAACTGAGGTCTGTAAGCATAGAGTGTTTTCATTGATAGAAAACTGGTTACAGGAGCATGCCCAAAGGGTGGTGATAAATAGCATGTACTCAGACTTCTCTGGAGTGGTAAGTGGGGTACCCCAAGACTCTATCCTGGAACCATTTTTCTTTAATTTATTCATAAATGACATTGAGGTTGCTATAAATTGTTCAATCTCAGTGTTTGCTGATGATACAAAGCTAAGTAGAGCAATAACTTCACAGCATAGAAACCTTACAAGGAGACTTCAATAAAATAATCATCCTGCCATTTTATAAAACTTCGGCCACATCTGGAATATGCCATCCAGTTCTGGTCACCAATCCTCAGGAAGGAGGTGTGGGAACTGGAGAGAGTCCAGAGAAGGGCAACAAAGTTAACAAGGGGACTAGAGGACCTCATTTACGAGGAACGACTACAAACACTAAACTTAGCCACTCTGAAGAAGAGACGTTTGAGAGGAGATATGATAGCAATATACAAATATCTCAATTGTGATTCTAAGATAGGGAATAAACGATTCAGTCTCATGGAATGTAAGAAGATACGGATACTTTTAATCTTAAACTGCGTAGGGTTTTTTTTCCACTGTCAGGGCAGTAAGAATGTAATCGTTTTAAAAACTCTTGGAGGAGTATCTTATCAAACACAGTATACAGGGATACGGGAAATTATTTTTGCCATGAACACACATACACTAAGTACACAGGTTGAACTGAATGGACTGGTGTCTTTATCCAACCTTACCAACCTATGTAATTATGTATTACCTGGTTTTGTCTAGCTCAAAACACATGAAAAGCTGCAAGATATTAACCTTTATATGCTTTTTTCTGTTTATATTGCAGGCTCACCCTGTTCCTGATAGGAGAAGTTTTCTTATGCTACCTCATGCTTCTTTTTATTGATCCCAGGAAAGTACATGTGTAAGTTTTATGTGATTGGTGCTTAAAACATATCTAAACCCAGGAACAGAAATGTATTATATGAGGGTTCTTCAAAAAGTTTCTGCATATTTTTTAACTCTATTATATTATAAAAGTGTGGACACTTTTTGAAGACCCCTCGTATATTGCAGCTTACCAGTCCTTAGATGTGATGGCTGCATTAGTATTATTTGTTAAGCATTTTTATCCTTATTTTAACCTGACAATCCTGCCAGTAACACACTTCATATCCTAGGGTGACACAGATCTACCTATCTGTGGAGAAGATCTCTTATATCTGTGGAGGAGCAGCGTTGTCACTCTAGGACAGTGATGGCGAAACTTTTTGAGCCAGAGTGCCCAAACTGAAATAAATACATTGGTTTTGTGTTTCAAAGTGCCAACACGGCAATTCGCGCACGAGAGAGAGAGAGAGAGAGCGAGGGGGCAGAGAGAGAGGGGGGCAGAGAGAGAGGGGAGCAGAGATATGCTGAAAGGGAGAGGGAACAGAGAGAGGGAGAGGGGCTGAGAGAGAGGGAGGGGGGGCAGAGAGAGGGGTGTGAGAGATATGCTGAGAGAGAGGGGGAACAGAGAGAGGCAGGGGGCTGAGAGAGAGGGAGGGGAACAGAGAGAGAGAGAGGGCTGTGAGAGAGATGCTGAGAGAGGGGGAACAGAGAGAGGGAGGGGGGCTGAGAGAGATGCTGAGAGGGGGCAGAGAGAGAGAGAGAGAAGGGTGTGAGAGATATGCTGAAAGAGAGAGGGAACAGAGAGAGGGAGGGGGGATGAGCGAGAGGGAGGGAGGGGGTGTGAGAGAGATGCTGAGAGAGAGGGGCAACAGAGAGAAGGAGAGGGGCTGAGAGAGAGCGGTGTGAGAGAAATGCTGAGAGAGAGGTGAGCTGAGAGAGAGAAGGAACAGAGAGAGGGAGGGGGAACAGAAAGAGAAGGGGGACATAGAGAGAGAAGGGGGACAGAGAGAGAGAAGGGGGAAAGAGAGAGAGAAGGGGGACAGAGAGGGACAGAGAGAGAGAGAGAAGAGGGACAGAGAGAGAGTGGTGCGAGAGGGGTGACCTTAGAGAGAGGGGGAACAGAGAGAGGAGGACACAAAGAGGGGGGGCTGAAAGAGAGGGATGGGGGGCTGAGAGGAGAGAGAGACCTCTAGCTCTGTCCTGGACCCTCTTGTGTGCCCACAGAAATGGCTCTGCGTGCCAGCTGTGGCACGCGTGCCATAGGTTCGCCATCACTGCTCTAGGACGTGACCATAGAACACCTCCCTCTTTTTATCTACATAATATACGGGGAGGTGTTCTGTCATCCGCAGAGAGAGCTGGAAGAAATGCTAACTAATAAGAGTTCAGTACAAGCAGAGATCTCAGGAAGGTATAAGCTTACAAGATTTCTGGCAGGATCAACAGGTTCTTTTGTAGTCATTGAGCGGATATAACAAATGACATAGTTTACAAATCAAAGCAAGTTAATTGTTAAGGTTCAAATACACTTTGAAGAGGTAGTAAACTCTACTGATTTTCTTTAAATGGGCCCCTGCAGATTTATGCAATAATGTGCTAGTATTAGGGAAAACTGGGGAAAAAATCGATTTGAATCTTGAATCGAGTTGAGAGGTCAATAGATTTTTTTTTAAATTACACCGCACCGGTCCTGAGGAGCTGCGGGCAGGAGTTTTTAGGTGAGGCCGTGGCTTCGGCCTAGTCCGCGAGGCTGGACGCCGTGGACTAGGACGAAGCTGCGGCCTCGCCTAAAAACTCCTGCCTGCAGCTCCTCAGGACCGGCGCGGTGTCCATCAAAAAAAAAAAAAAAACTTGATTCAAATCGTGAATCGAGTTATTTTTTTAAAGATCGTAGATTTTTTTTTTTTTTGGAGAAAATCGCTCAGCTCTAGCTAGTATGCACATTTAATGCATCAGTGTGCTCTGAATGCAGAGCGCACTGTGCATGCGCAGTGATGTCATCAGCTGAATGTGAATATTTCCAGTGCAAGTTTAATAGATATTCACCATACCTACAGATAAGACTTATTATAAGCTTACCTTTAGGTACAACTTTAAACTAAGAGTTTGCTACCACTTTAAGTCTGACTTTTTTTTAATTGTGCGCTGTTATAGTTTTCCATTGTTCCACATTTAATGCATTATTATGGCTGTATGGTGGATCCTGGGGCTCATAAACTACTTTCACATAAATGCCATATATTGTGCAGTGCAACATGCATTGACAAATGAGAATGCATTTTGTTTTTGTAGATTTCCCACTATCACACTATTCACACTACATTACAATGCATTGTGAAAGAGCCCTTCATGCTGCATTCTAGCATGGTCCAATTGAAGTTTGTTCATGAACAAATTGCACAGTTTTATACTTTTCTATGTGTGTAAGGCTTGATTCACACTAATGCGTTTTTTGATGCATTTTGCAGAAATGCAGGGAATTTTTTTTAACATGGGTTCCTATGGAACATGTTCACATCAATGCATTTTTGTGCCTCTGCGTTTTTGGAAAGGGTCGGGAACTTTTTTTCATGCAAAATGCAGCGTTTTGCATGTAATAGAAGTCAATGGACCCGCATCCAAAACGCAAGTACCGCGTTTTTATCGAGTTTTTGACGAGATTTTGCGTTTTTATTTTTAATTTTTTTTAAAACGCATGTCCAAAAACGCGGCAAGCACCGCAAAAAAGCACTGCAAAAACTCTCAAAAGCAACATGCATAGATGTAAATCGAGCCTTATTGTGTGAATGAGCCCAGTAGTTCTTACCAGAACACAACATTACCAGTATGAATGGGCATCTTGCTTCAGATGAGTCAAAACATATCTTTCTGCATTATCCTTGTGATGATGAACCCCAGGCAGTCTATGATTTGCTGCTGGCCAGTTTGTTGGCATCCACTATACACTGGACAAATTGCACAGTTTTATACTTTTCTATGACGTGCAATGACTGTCTCAGACACAAAGGGCCAAGTAACAAATTGTCATATGTCAGTTTCAAAATATCTACAGATAACAGACCCATTGTTGAGAAATCATTTATCCGGAAAGCTTCAATAATGTATAAAGACAAAAAACAAGCTGTTTGCCTCATATAAGAATGTCATGCATACCAGAATTTTTAAAAAAAATTTGCACACATCACCACTAACAGCTTTAATCAAGTATATAAATGGTAAGAGAAGACATTTCTCCACATTATCTTACTTTTTAGTTTGCATTTTTTCAGATTTTGAAAATCCATGGCACTGTTCACACCAAAATGTGTGTTTCCTACACCATGCTCAAAATGCACTGGGTGTGTGATCTGCTGCAGGTATCAATGTATTCCTAACGATACCCCAAACACAGATCACAAACACAGTTTGTCTGCACCAGATTGCATAGTACTGCAGTACCATGTGATCCGGTTGCAGTGCATTTTTTGGGACCAGTGACATTCATACAGTGATTAGAGCTAAAAATAGCTATTGATTACTGTATAAATGTCACTAGAAGGGAAGGGGTTAACACTAGGGGGCGATCAAAGGGTTAACTGTGTTCCCTAGGTATGTTCTAACGTTAGGGGGGATGGGACTGACTAGGGGATTTTTTAATTTTCTTTTTTATTTAGTTCAGTAGTTTTTCATATAATTTATCTGATGTTGCAATCTGTTATATATGTTGGAATTTTTGTATCCTTAAATGAGGGCGGGTTTTTCACACAGATTTCTCTAATCACAAGTGACATCACAAATATGTACTGTATATCTCTGTATGAAGCATTTGCATGTGAGCTATGACTAAGCACTAAGTAAGTGTGAAACGCGTTAGCTGGTTGTGCTTTTCTTCTCTATTTGTGTTTTTGGAATTTTTTTTATGGACTTGCTGAAATATAGGTGATTTTACTGGATGTGTGGCCAACCAGGTCTCTTTTTGCTTACAACCATAGTGTGGTACTGAAAAGCAGGATGCAGAGCCTATGTAACATGAATAAATATGTCTGTCCCCAAGTGTGACCAATATATACAAAGGCTCTTAGTGCTAGTTTAAGACAAGAAGCAGCAGGGTAATGGGAAATAGTTAGAGGTTAGCATAGATTTCATGTGTACTTTATGGGACAGGTTTAGGGTAAGATTTATAGTTGAGTTTACATAGGCCTTATGAACACTGAACGTTTTTTTTCCTTCCCTGGACACCTACTCCAGATGAGTAAAAAGCATGGTTAAAAATGCCTAAAACATGCATTAGTGTTAAAGCATTCTATTGGTCAGAATATTCATTTATTCTGGCTATTAGAATGCATTAACGCATGAACGTGCCAAACGCATTTCACTCAAACACTTCTCTTCTGAGCATGTTTTTTTCTTCTACCTCTCAATACCCCAACCTCTGTAAAAGCCTATGTGTGCATGGACACATAGGCTAACATGGAGAGGTGTCTAGAGGCAGAAAAAAAAAGCCAAACTCCCTTAAAAGCAGTGTTTTTGATGCCCAGTAAGCTTGAGGCCTTAGAGGCATGTTTAGGATTAGAGTTAAAGTGATTGTAAACGATCACCTTGTAAAACAGCTCATTCAGTTTAAAATAGAAATGAAAGGCAAACCATTGGTGTATAGATATAAAAAGAACATAGGGAGGGCGCATGCGCGCGAGCACCGGAGATGGCAGCCTGATCTACTAGCTCGGAACAAACCCACTCGCATAGCACAGCCCACATCCTGGCACTTCTCTCTTACCTCCCGTGGCTCTGGAACACCCCAGGCACCCGGCGGTTATGTACCGCTCGTCCAAGCAGCTCTAAGGCCACCCCAGCAGCACACAAGGGCAAAGACAAGATTGTGCCTGATCCTCCGGAGCCTGATGACTCCACACAGCTCTCCGCAGCAGCTCCAGCTTCCCCCACTGACAGCTTCCACCAGTTCCCTACGGACTTGGTAAGTCCAATAACAAGAGATAGGCCACCACACAAATCAGTTAGAACACTGCATGGACCTGGCTACTACTGTGCTAGAGGGCCATGAGGAGGAAGTAGATAAAATGTCAGCAGAACTGGAAGCCATGCAAGATAAACTTGAAGATGTAGAGAATAGGGCCCACAGGGATAACCTCCTCATTCGGGGTATCCCTGAAGCTGTCATTGACCTACAGGGCGCAGCAACTGCTTTCTTCCAGTAATTGGTGCCCGAGATTCCTCTGGAAACATTGGAGTTTGACCGTATTCACCGATCCCTCGCCCCCAAACCATCGGAGGGCCCGCCCCAGGACAAAATTATCAAATTTCACTATTACCGCACTAAGGAGAGACTCCTGCAGTCTGCTTGGGAACTGCAAGACCTTTCCTTCCAAGGCAACCCTCTCCAGCTGTTTGCGGACCTTTCACCAGTTACCATCGCAAGGCGCCGGAGCTAGAAGCCTTATCTCCGAGTCCTGCAGACACAAGAGATCAAATACAGATGGGTTCCCCCTTTAAACTCTCGCTCTCATATCAGGGCCGACAGTTCCATGCCTCCTCTTCATCTGATCTGCGACGCCATTTTCAGGAGCTACAGTACGACTTGCCTTCATTCCAAGAGGAAACAACATCCACATCCTCTCGGCCAAGATCTTCTCAGCCTTCTCGCCCACTTTCTCAACCTTCACAAAAGTCTCAACCCAACTCTCAGACACTGTGAGATCTGCAGGCCCAGCGTTTTACAAAGGTCCCTATGGGCTGATAGTGGTGGCCTCATCTTCCTGACTGCCATACATTACTATTACCCCAGTAACCAAGAGTGCAGTCATCCCAACACACAGGCACCGATGGAGATTTACTAAAACAGGAGCACTTAGAATCCGGTGCAGCTGTACATTGTTGTCAATCATCTTCTAACTTCGGCTTGTTCAATTAAGCTTTGACATAAAAACCTGGAAGTTGATTAGTTCCTGTTACCATTACACCCCGGCATTCCTGTGCACATCCCATGCAATGTGCAGTGCGATTTCAGTTATACATTTTGTACGGCTGAAATCACATTGCATCTGCACCTAAATGGTGCAGGACCCTTTTTTTCCCCACACCTGAATCACATTGCATGGGTGTTCACACCCAATGCGATGTGATTCTGGCAATCTGGCGTTTTTTGCAATCTGTTTCAGGGTGTTGTTAAGATAACATTGACACCCACAGCAAATCGCATTGGATGTAATGCGGTGCGGGAATGGACAGGATTCGCTATGTTGCCCACATCGCATAAGTGTAAACCAAGGCTAAAGCTCGAATTAAAGTGGTTGTAAACCCTTACAAACCACTTTGACCTACAGGTAAGCCTAGATTAAAGCTGGCCATACACTATACAAAAAATCGGCCGAACCCATTTTCAAAAAACGAACTTTCGGCCGCGAGCGCAAATGATGGTGCCATCATATAATGGCCGATAAATCGTTCAGTGAACATAAAAAAAAAAAATTATGTTTGTTTTTTTACATATACCTAGTGTAGACAGGTCGGACGGGAAACACATTAACCTTTCAATTTTATCGTTCGTTCGGCAGAAAAATTCCAAACTTGTCCTACGTTTTTTCGGCTCAAAAACGTCCAAACGATTATCGATTTTGGGTCCATTAACTGGCCGAAAAATCGAAAGAATGTTCTTTGACCGATTTTTCGGCCGATTTTTTGTATAGTGTATGGCCAGCTTAATGCCGCGTACACACGTGCGGACTTTTGCCGGCGGACCTAGTCCAGCGGACAATCCCGCGGGACTTTCCAGCTGGGTCCGCTGGACTTTCCGAGCGTGTGGACTTGCCCACACACGCACGGACTTCTCCAGCGGATAATCCGCCGGCCAAAAGTCCGCGGGACTTTTGAAAATGAACGGACTTGCCCACACACGGAGCAGTCCGTTCATTTCGAACGTAACTTCAGGTTACGTAGCTAGCGTAGGCAGTAAATGCCGCCGTGCTAGCTCCGCAAGCTGGCATGGATTTAAAAGGGAATCCCCACGCCGAAAAAACGGCGTGGGGGTTCCCCCCAATTCCAAGTCAGACCCTCATCCGAGCACGCAGCCTGGCAGGCCAGGAAAGGGGTGGGGACGAACGAGCGCCCCCCCCCCTCCTGAGCCGTACCAGGCCGCGTGCCCTCAACATGGGGGGTGCCCTGGGGAAAGGGGGGCCGTGCGGCCCCCCCCACCCCCAAAGCACCTTGTCCCCATGTTGATGAGGACAAGGGCCTCTTCCCGACAACCCTGGCCGTTGGTTGTCGGGGTCTGCGGGCGGGGGCTTATCGGAATCTGGGAGCCCCCTTTAATAAGGGGGCCCCCAGATACCGGCCCCCCACCCTATGTGAATGAGTATGGGGTACGATGTACCCCTACCCATTCACCTAAGGTGTAAAATGTAAAAGTACAAAAACACACACACTTTGAAAAAATATTTTATTGCACTGCTCCGGGGGTCTTCTTCCGTCTTGGGGGTCTTCTCGCCGGACTCCTCCGCTCTCTTCTGCTCTTTTACCTAGCTCTTTCACGAGCGGGGGAGTCCGGCTACCTTCTTCGTCATCGCCGCCGTCGTCTGGGGGTCTCGATCCGCCTTCGGGGGTCTTCCGGGGGTCTCTTCTGTTCTTGCGGCGGTCGTCGTCTTCCGCGCCGCCGGCGCCGCCTTCTTCTTGTCCTTCTTCTTGTTCTTCTTCTTCCGATGTTGACCCGACGCTCTCTCTGCCCGGAATGCTTGTGCCGCGCTGCGCTTGGACTTATATAGGGGCATGGGGACAGGGTCACATGCACATGTCACATGGTGACCCCGCCCCCTTGTGTTGTCACAGTCCCGGAGGATGCTGGGACTGTGACATCGCAAGGGGGCGGGGTCACCATGTGACATGAACATGTGACCCTGTCCCCCATGTCCCTATATAAGTCCGAGCGCAGAGCGGCACAGGCATTCCGGGCAGAGACAGCGACGGGTCAACATCGGAAGAAGAAGAAGAACAAGAAGGACAAGAAGAAGAAGAAGGTGGCGCCGGCGGCGCGGAAGACGACGACCGCCGCAAGAACAGAAGAGACCCCCGGAAGACCCCCGAAGGCGGATCGAGACCCCCAGACGACGGCGGCGACGACGAAGAAGGTAGCCGGACTCCCCCGCTCGTGAAAGAGCTAGGTAAAAGAGCAGAAGAGAGCGGAGGAGTGCGGCGAGAAGACCCCCAAGACGGAAGAAGACCCCCGGAGCAGTGCAATAAAATATTTTTTCAAAAGTGTGTGTGTTTTTGTACTTTACATTTTACACCTTAGGTGAATGGGTAGGGGTACATCGTACCCCATACTCATTCACATAGGGTGGGGGGCCGGTATCTGGGGGCCCCCTTATTAAAGGGGGCTCCCAGATTCCGATAAGCCCCCGCCCGCAGACCCCGACAACCAACGGCCAGGGTTGTCGGGAAGAGGCCCTTGTCCTCATCAACATGGGGACAAGGTGCTTTGGGTGGGGGGGGCCGCACGGCCCCCCTTTCCCCAGGGCACCCCCCATGTTGAGGGCACGCGGCCTGGTACGGCTCAGGAGGGGGGGGGCGCTCGTTCGTCCCCACCCCTTTCCTGGCCTGCCAGGCTGCGTGCTCGATGAGGGTCTGACATGGATTTGGGGGGAACCCCCACGCCGTTTTTTTCGGCGTGGGGATTCCCTTTAAATCCATGCCAGGTCACGGAGCTAGCGCGGCGGCAGTAACTGCCTACGCTAGCTACGTAACCTGAAGTCACGTGCTAAATGAACGGACTTGCCGATGAGCGGCAAGTCCGTTCATTTCAAAAGTCCCGCGGACTTGCCCACTAACGGCGGGATTGTCCGCTGGACTGCTAAGTCCAGCGGATAATTTTAAAACAAAACTTAAAACTTTGGTCCGCCGGACTTTGGCGCCAAAAAGTCCGCCGGCGCCCACACACGAGGGGATTATCCGCTGGACTTCAGTCCAGAGGATAATCCCGCGGGATTGTCCCTTCGTGTGTACGCGGCATAAGGCTTACCTGTAGGTCCAATAAATATCTCCTAAACCTACATGGTTTAGGAGATATTAGAAAAGAAAAGGCACCGCTATCTACGGCGCATACGCCGTAGACAGCAGCGCGCAGGCACACTGAGCATGCCAAGATCACAGTGATATGCCGCTCTCGTGCACGGGAGTGACGTCATCGCCACTGCAACGAATGACACTGCTGGAGCGGCGAGACCCGGAAGTCACTCCGGGTTTGATGGCGACGGCGGAGGTCGTGGACGAGGGTCGCTTCGGGGGCTTCGTTCTCAGGTAAGTTATTCATAATGAGCTAGTATGCTATGCATACTAGCTCATTATGCCTTTGCCTTGCAGGTTCCGTTTTTTTTTTTTTTTTTTAAATAGGGTTTACTTCCTCTTTAACTTTCAGTTTAAATTATCTATCTGATCCAGGTGCAGCAAAACAAACGTTGTTCAGAAGTCTTTCCATTTTCTTTAGAAAACACATGTTCCATGCTGTAGACAAAAAGATGCTGCTCTCATTGTGAAAACAGTGGCCTGTCTGCAGAGGTCTGGCATGTCCCTGCAGAATCAGTCCTGTAGCTTTTCAGTTAGCAATGCTTATGCTCCCTGTTGATTGTAGAGCTGTAACCTTGACTCAGCATGGGGAGAAATGCCAGATCTCTGCAGAGAGGCCACTGCTTTCACACATAGAGCAAGACAACCTTTTCTACCTTGGAAGTAGCTGCTTTCTAGAATAAATGAATTATAATACTTTGCACACCTTTTTGTTTTGATGCACCTTGAATATATTTAGCTAATTTAACCCCATCCCGCTGAGCGTACGCAGATGTGCGTACTTGGCTTTCGGGGTTTATACCGGGATGATGCCCGCAGCTGCAGGCATCATCCCGGTACCGTTGTTTAGAGCGGGCAATTGGCTTTCCGGGGATAACAACCGATGTGGCTAAAAGCCGCTCGATTGTTATCCCGGAGCAGCGGGAGGGGACGTCCCCCCTCCCGCCTGATCGAAGATCTGCCGCTTCTGGCGGCTAGTGACAGACTGGAATGAAGCCGGAAATGGCTTTGTTCCAGTCTCCTGGATTTAAACACGGAAGCGACGTCAAAATATACAGTATTCAGATACACCGTTTTCGGTGATCTGAATACTTTGATGTGCAAAGGAGGGATTGGTGGTCTTTTAAACCCCCCCCCCCCCCCCCGATCCCTCCATAAAGAGTACCTGTAACCACCTATTGCTGTCACAAGGGATGTTTACATTCCTTTTCACAGCAATAAAAGTGATCAAATTATTATTCACCGTGAGCTTGTGCAGCAAAGAAAACGCATATGGTGTTCAAATCACACATGTGAGGTATCGTCGCGATTGTCAGAGTGAGAGCAATAATTCTAGCATTAGACCTCCTCTGTAACTCTAACCTGGTAACAGTAAAAAAAAATTAAAGCACGCCTATGGAGATTTTTAGGTACCAAAGCTTGTCGCCATTCCACAAGGGCATGCAATTATAAAGTGTGACATGTTTGGTATCTATTTACTCGGCGTAACATCATCTTTCACATTATGCAAAAAAATTGTGATAACTATACCGTTTTGTTGTTTTTTTTAAATTCATGAAAGTGTCCCTTTTCCCAAAAAGTTGCATTTAAAACACTGCTGCACAAATACCGTGTGACATAAAATATTGCAACAATCGCCATTTTATTCTCTAGATTCTCTGCTAAAAAAAATATATTATATATAATGTTTGGGGGTTCTAAGTAATTTTCTAGCAAAAAATAGGGATTTTAACTTGTAAACACCAAATGTCAGAAATAGGCTTAGTCATGAAAGGGTTAAACTAAAAGTTCCCATAGAGTTTAAGGTTTTATTGCTTTTGTTTGTGATATTTATTTCTGATTTCTTCAAATACAGTATAGTTGGTTGCCTTTTGTGTGTGAAAGTCGCCAGTACTGGCTCCCAAGCCATAACTCTTACATTTCAAAATAATGTACCACTTAAAATCATAGCTTTACATCTGACATAAAAAGGAAGTGCTGACCTAAACCCAAAACTCCCTAGAGGATTGTAAGTGTCCCATCCTTTGCTGGTTAATCGCTGTGTTGAAGTGACAGTACTACATTGAAAATAGAAGTCTTCTGTTTTAAACAACTGTTTGCCAGATTCTATTTTTATAAAGCTATTGTGCACAGTTTATCGTGTTACCATGGAGCTCTGTAAACACTTGTAAATTATTGTAGATGACACCCTATGCGACAACGGGAAGTTGATGATGTTACTGACAGTTGTCTGCTTCAGCTGATCTTTAGCATGACCGAGACCACATGAATAGAAGCAGGGAAAATATTTATTTTTTCTGAAAAAGATTAGTACAAGTACATTTTCCACTTCCACTTACATTATTATCTTTACATGTCTGATAAAGTTGTTTACTTATCATTGCTAACAAGCTAGATCTTACCTGATCTGTTTCGTAGAATGAAACACTGGTTCGATGAGTTTTTTCATATCTGATATTTCAGTGCATTGAGTAAAACAATTACCTGTGCAGCAGTGATCTGACAACTGTAAGACCCCTTTCACGCTGGGGTGTTTTGCAGGCACTATAGCGTTAAAAATAGCACCTGCAAACTGCCCTAAGACAGCTTTTACATTGGAGCATTGCGCTGGCAGGGCGTCAGAAAAAGTCCTTCCAGCAGCTTCTTTTGAGCGGTGAACTCACCACTCCTCCACCGTTCCTTCCTATTGAAATCAATGGGGCAGCGCTGTCATACCGCCGGCAAAACGCAGCTGCGGCAGCGTTTTGCGGGCGGATTTAACCTCTTTTCAGCTGAATGTGAAAACTAAACTGAAGAAATATCCAAACGAGCCTGCGTATGAAAGACATGATTTGCAGAGAACACGACCTACCCTTGTTAATGATCTCGGAAATTGCCTGATTGTCCGTGCAGAACACCACAGTGTTGCCCGTCCACAAGTGACCCCACACCTGAGCTGCAGCCACTATGGGGTAGACATCGAACAAGGCAGACGTCTGTGTGAACCCGGGAATTGCCCGACACTCGTCTGGCCATGGTTCTGCCAGCCAGTGTGTGCCAAAAATAGCCGCATAGCCTCTAGTGGCTGCAGCATCAGTGATGACCTGGAAAGATGACAACGAAACGGCACTGATGAACATGGAAATGCCGTTCCAGTGCTGGAGAAACTCATCCCACATGCGCAGGTCAGACAAGGCTGCTGCGTCTAACTTGACCCTGGAATTGGAGTCAGAGGATGAGAAATCCCCCGTATTTTTGCCCCAACTCCACTACAGCATAAAGGTAGAGATCAAGCTCCTCCCTCCTTTGAGGACTAACCGAGCAAATGACATCCCTAAAAATGCTAAAAGCTAGAACAAAGTCTGGAATGAAGAGTTTGCGATTAAGCCTATGGTCCCTGGTCTTGACTACCACGAGACCTCACCACAAGCATATGACTTATTGTCAGCAATGTCAGGAGCCGCCATCAACAGGGAAGCTAAATTGACATCTTTGCCATCCAAAATGTCCTTTTTGATATTAGCCGGGATAAAATAAGCAGCTGACAGCGAACTGGTGGTTTTACCTGCGGCTAACAGACCGATCAAGGGTGACACGGAAACTGCTGACATGCTGGGGACAACAGGTACCTCCGGGGCCGGGCATGGAGGGTTTTCTAAGTCATTAACCCTGGCCCGTAACACTTGAAAGGACGTTGCCAATAAACTTAGAGTGGAGTGGATTTGCATGAGGGATGACCCGACTGAACGAAGGGTGACTTGTTCAGGAACGGGGCCTGGTGCACTAGGGAACAAAAGTCTAAAAAGTTCTGCTTTGCGAGCTGACACTGGGTAAGAGATACCCCTGCGCTGTAGTTCGGCCATCCTCTCATTAAGATAGCCCTGGTTCCCCCTCGTTCCCGCTGAAAAAAAGCCCTGGTCTGATAAACTATATATAAAACAACCTACACACTTTCTATTCTATGGCCAATAGCTATATAAATAGCTCACATCTTTTAGCACTGAGTGACACTATCACTGCTTACACTTAAAAAAAAACATAAGTAGTGTGATGCTTAATAAGTATGTGTGAAATAACACTATATAATCTTCCAAAATAATGCCCAATCTGACTTGTTAAATCAAGAATACAATTATATAAAAAATATATCTAATTGTATTTAACTTTATATACCATATATACTCGAGTATAAGCCGAGTTTTTCAGCAAATTTTTTTGTGCCGCATATGCCCCCCTTGGCTTATACTCGAGTCAAGCATTTTTCTGCTGCAGAAAATGACATTTTCCGAACCGAATTTGGGGCACCGTATCTCGGGGCCACTTGGTGCTAGGAACCTCAAATTTGGTGTGCAAACCCAGTGGAACTATCACTACAACATATCCAAGCTGTGTGTGTGTGTACATGTCTGTGTGTGTGTACCTGCCCGTGTGTGTATATGCATGTGTGTGTGTGTGTACATGCCTGTGTGTGAGTACATGTATGTGTGTGTGTATACATGCCTATTTGTGTGTATGTGTGTGTCATATATACACGTGAGGGGGGCTGAGAGCTAACAGGTGTGAGGGGGGCTGAGGCACTGAAGGACTTGGTGGGATGGCTACTGGGTGGATTCGGTGGGACGGCCAGTGGGCGGTCCCTGGGGAATGTTGGTGGTCAGGCTGGGGGGGGGGGGCAGGCCTAAAGCTGTGTAAGGGGACCCACAATTTCTGATGGCAGCCGATCCGACAGAATCCGGCCAAACGTCCGGCTTCTGTTAAAGGGACATGGCTGAAAAAGGTCTGCCGATCAGAAATCTTAGCCAATGGCTGAGAGCACTGACCAGTGTGTTCTGGTGGGGGGCCGTCTCCCTGTCAGAACACAATAGCTCAGCGGGGAGATCATTGAATAGTTAGTACATCGGCTCCTCCTTCCGTTTTTTTGTTCAGCCTGTTGGGTTGAGCAAAAAGAAAAAACTGCTAGTGTGTACTTGTACTAGGCTATAGAGACGTTATCATATTTCTCTACCTGGATAAATAATGCAGTTATTACCTGCCAACAATTGGCCCATTGATTTCTAAATCCTCCTTTTATGTTATACTGTAATATATTGTTATACTTGTCATGTCACTACATGTAACTAAGGTGCAACGTATACTGTTTGCATACTGCAGGCTACAAAAGTACTATGGAGAGCAGGTAGGGCAATATTTTATAATAAGTACAGATAGATCAATTATAGTGTTGCATGAAATAAAATAAATGTTTTGTTTCTGTATGCACACTGGACAGTAAAATAAAGTTATAAAAACGCCAGTAGCTTTGCAGTGAGTTTTGTCAACGTTTTTTAAAGTTTTTGCAATAGTGTTTTTCCGCATTAGCGTTTTTTTGCGTTTTTTTTTTCAATGGACCGAAAACATTAAAGCGGAAGTAAACCCATCGATTTAACAGATTAAAAAAAAAAGGCATGCCGTGAATGCTAACTGCACATTGGCTGTGCTCTCAACCAAACAGTCAAACCATCCAATGGCTGGTGTCATAACGGATCACATATGCAGCACTGTGGCAGTTGAAGATTAAACAGAGGCAAAGATGGCAGCTTCCTTGGCTGAAAACGATAGGGGGGTTTACTTCCACTTTAAAAACCACTGGTGAGCGAAGTTTTTGAGCGTTTATCAGCGTTTATCAGCATTTCTTTAAGTTGAAGCCACAAACAGCTGCTGTAAAATTGTCCAAAAACATCCAGTGTGCATGAGGCCTAATGGTTCACATTAACCCCTTCCCGACCAGCCGCTGTAGTTATACTGTGGAAGGTTGGCTCCCCTGCGCGAGCCATCATAGCTATACGTTGGCTCTTTAAGACGCTGTAGCAGGCACGTGTGCGTGCCCGCAACGTGTCCCCGAAGCCGATGCTCGTGCCCGGAAGGTGCGATGACCGCCGGGCACCCTCGATCACTCGTGACGGAGCGAACACACAAATCCCGGTTCTGTCAGGGGAGAGGAGACAGATTGTGTGTTCCTAAGTAGGAACAACGATCTCTCTCCTCCTCTAGTCAGCCACATTTCCCCCACAGTTAGAAACACACCTAGGGAACACATTTAACCCCTTGATCCCTGCCTAGTGGTAACCCCTTCCCTGCCAGTGACATTTATACAGTAATCAGTGGCTATTTTTAGCTCTGATCACTGTATAAATGTCACTGGTCCCAAACAAGTGTCCGATGTGTCTGTCGCAATGTTGCAGATCGCTGCCATTACTAGTAAAGAAATTAAAATAATAATAATAATGCCATAAAGCTATCCCCTACTTTGTAGACGCTATAATTTTAGCTCAAACCAATCAAAATACGCTTATTGCGTTTTTTTTTTACCAAAAATATGTAGAAAAATACATATCGGCCTAAACTAATGAAGACATTTTATTTATTTATTTTTTATTTGAGATATTTATTATAGCAAAATGTACAAAATATTGTATTTTTTTGAAAATTTTCACTCTTTTTTTGTTCATAGCGCAAAAAAATAAAAACTGCAGAGGTTATCAAATACTACCAAAGAAAGCTCTATTTTTGGAGAAAAAGGACATAAATTTTGTTTGGATACAACATCACACGACCACGCAATTGTCAGTTAAAGCGACACAGTGCCGTATCACAAAAAATTACCTGGTCAGGAAGGGGGCTAATCCTTCCGGGGCTGAAGTGGTTAAACATGGTTCATGTTTAAAATATGGCCTTAAAGTATAACTAGAAGCAAAACTTTTTTTTTTGTTTTTATACAGAGTGGAGAAGGATTAGAACACTTGTTAGGTTTTTACTGCTACCTCTGCCCCCGGAGATTCATCCTTTATATTTGTCCTGTTTATCATTATCATTGAAAGTGAAAGTAAAAGAAAATCCAATTTTTTGGGTTGTCCCCAGAACAGTAATAGAGGGGAAATATTCCAATGGGGACACTAGTTCTGGTGTCCTGTGGGGCCCCAATGGATTCCCTTAATTTGCAAGGATTTTCTCTAACTTCCTGTTTTGGCTATGGGACAGGAAGTGAAGGTAAATCTCCCCAAAGGGACACAGTTGGTATAAATGAAACTGACAGGGGCTTTAACCCTCCCTTGCTCTATCCTATAGTTCTACTTTAACCCCTTCCGGCTGACTGCACACATATATAAGCGGCCTCACGGAAGTAGGCTTTTTTCCATAGGGCTGCATATATGTGTATCTCCCTTTGTGCTGGGAGAACACCCCACAACACACTCCCAGCACAGAGACCTGGCTCTCACCGAGAGCTCTGGGTCTCATACTAACGATCGGAAACCCGGGACTGTCGGTTCTGTGTCACTTGATCTCTGTGATATCCTCTGATTGGCTATCACAGTGATCAGTCACTGTGAGCCCGCCCCGTGTTTATTTGCTTCTCTGAATGAAGCGAAAGATACATTGGGGTTGATTTACTAAAGGGAAAAAGACTGTGCACATTGCAAAGTGCAGTTGCTCCAGAGCTTAATAAGTTAGCAGAAACTCTGCTGACTTCCATCATCCAATCATATGCAAGCAAAAATGCTGTTTTTTTTTAATTTTCCTTGCATGTGATTGGGTATTCTTTGCAAAGTGAAGCCTTACCTCATTTACTAAGCTCTGGAGAAACTGTACTAGTCTATTTGCCTTCCGTAATTCAACCCCATTGTATCTTCCTTTTCATGCAGGAGAGGAAATGTACACAATCCAAGGTGTGTAAAAAAAAAAAATGTCAAAAAAAAATTACAAATAAAGATAACAATAACAAGATCGGGTCAAAGGTCAAGTTCGGGGTCAAAGGTCACGATCGGCATATTTTGGGTAGAATTTAAAAAAAAAATTGTCAGTTAGTGTCAGTGTGTTTTAGGTAGGATTTAAAAAAATGCAAAATGCACACCATTGTTTGTGGGCTGTACTACAGGTACAGGTACAAACAACTACAGGTACAAACAACTAACATACTCATATGTTGTGTCGCTGCAATTGTCAGAAGCATGAGAATTTATTTTGGGTTGTTCTTTGGTGGAAAATTACGATAATAGCAAGAAATATAAAGCTAAATTGTAATTACTATTTTGGACCAGTTTTCCTTTGATAATAATAAAAAAAAATCAGGAGATATCCATTAAAATTTACATTTACCACCAAAAGAAAGCCAATTTGTCCTGAAAAAAACAAGGTATAATCCACCTTGATACACTAAGTAGTTGTGAAGAGATGTACAGCTTTACTAACACATGTCAACATTGCAAAATTGTGCTTAGGCATTTAGGTTTGTTTTACCCTTAGGTGTGAAGGGGTTAAGGCAAAAAAAGATAATTTGTACTGTGATTTAAAAGAACATAACAGCACATATTGCTGCTTTTTTCAGGTATACTTTGTTCCTAACCATGGCATATCTCACATTCTTCCACATACGACGATATGCAAACCCATTTGTAGATGAACTGGACTTCACTGTGTAAGTATTTTGTCAAAAGTGGACCCAATATCTTCCACATTATATTCACATCACTGTGTTGTTTATTTAAATCAATGCATGTGTCTTTCTTCCAGGACTTTAATGACACTGACCCAAAAATTAAGCAGGGCGGCTTTTGAATACCATGATGGTAAGCTAACAAGCATTCTTCTTAATTATGGAAAATGAAGCCTGACTGAGAACAGGAACTCTTCGCTTCCATGCTAATAATAACAGTGTTCCTGTTCACGCTAACACTTGCAGGTCTATGCATTGACTTCCTATATGTAGTGAATGGTTTTCCTTTCTGGACAACAGTATGTGAGAAATTATGTAAAGGATACAAGGGGTGGAGGCTGATCAGCAGTAGTGAGGACATATACGTGCCCAGCCCAGTTACAATTGAGGATATCAGTCTATTTTTAATTAAAGCTGACCATGCACTAAAAATGTAGGTTCCATTTTTTACCCAGGGCCTCCTTCCCCATGCCAAAACACTGCACTAAAAAAAGAAAAAGGAAAAAAAAAAAAACAGGTTAAAAAAGTTAGTATATACTAACTACGAATATACTTACCTAACATCCAGCTTTTGTTCTCTGCACCTAGTCGAGGGTGATGTGACTATCCATCCTTCAGATGATATATCACGGAAGGTTGAATAGTCCAAATCTCGCAAGTTAAGCCCCATACACACGGTCGGACAATCCGCGGACCAGGTCGGTCGGATCCTGTCCGTCATACTTTGTCTGATGTTGGTTTTGCGTACACACGGTCGGACAAAGTTGTCGGAAAATCCGATCATTCTGAACGTGGTGACGTTTGTTGCCTACGACGGGACTACGTAGAGGCTAGTAGCCAATAGCTTTGGTCTTGTAATGTGATCTGAGCATGCGTAGCACTTTGTCCGGTCGGACAACCGTACACACGATCGGATTTGGTGTGATCGGACCGTGTTGTCGGCAAATCTTTCCAGCAGGAGATAAGACTTTGTCCGTCGGACAATCAGACCTACACTGTCCGATGGTGCATACACACGGTCTGATTTTTCAACAACATTGTCCGATCGGACAGAATCCATGAAAAAGTCCGACCGTGTGTATGGGGCTTAAGATGTTAGTCTTCTGTGCAGGAGCATCATCTTGCAAGATTTGGACTACTTGTCATTGACTATTACCTCACCGCAAGGATGGTGATGTAACCTCCGGCAGTTCCAAAGGCTGATGTCAGGTCAATATATTTCAGCTTTTTTTTATGTATGCTGTATTTTGGCATGGTGGAGGGGGTACTGAGTATAAAAGTTGACCATGCTTGTAATGCAAGCTCTGCTTTACTACAGTATGTATATTCGCTATTGTGGCGCTGATTCTCCTCCCAGCCAATGAGGAAGTGGGTCGTGAGACCCGTCACCCGATTGGCTGCAAGGACAGTCGGTCCTATTGGACGCCTAGGAGGAGGAGGGAGGAGACGCGATGGAAGCTGCCTCCCATAGGAACGCTGACTGACCGTGACATAGATGGCATAAGTGGGGGGCTGGATGACAGACTGCGCGCGGGGGGGTTGCCGGCCGACTGGGGGGTTGATTGTTTTCCGTCCCTCCATCAAAAAAAAACATCAGCCTCCACTGACTCATTAGGTTCCACAGTGAGTATAACAAGCATGCTTAACTGCATATACAGACTGATTTTTACTGTTGTGGGTTTAGTACCGTTTTAATTACTGTAAAATGATTTCCTTTGAGAAATGCCACAAAACACCACAAAAGACAATGACTTAACTGTGACGATGTATGAAATATGATCTTATAGTGGGCTTTTCTTGATAAAGCTGAATTACAAGCTACTATCTCCCTCTGTGCACATTGTGAGGACTAATGTAATGGTAATGCTCCGTACACACAGTCGGACATTTCGACCACAAAATCCGTCTGATTTTTTCCAACGGATTTTGTCCGAAACTTGTGTTGCCCACACACGGTCGGACAAAGTTGTCAGAAAATCCGATCGTTCCGGTGAGGTACAACACGTATGATGGAACTACCTAGAGCAGGGGTGGCCAACCAGTGGCCCGGGGGCCAAATGTGGCCCGCGGAGCCCTCCCATGTGGCCCGCGACCTCCTGCACTGGAATGGCGGGTTAACAAGCCCAGATCGCAGGTTGCAGACCCATCATACCACAGCATCGGTGTTGTGAATGAAGCTGGTGGTAGAGAAAGAAAGCGGCTGCAGAGCAGAGCCCCATAAGCCGATGCATCCTGTACAGCGCCGGCTTTTGCCACAGGCAGAGTCTATGTCAAAGTTCAGTTAACCCGCAGGATAGATACAGGCACACTATACTGCACCCGCAGTGTGGGTAAACCACAGCACATCAGTGTGAAAGCAGTCTTAAGCCCCATACACACGCTCGGATTATCCGAGGACCAGGTCCGTCGGATCATGTCCGTCGTACTTTGTCCGATGTTGGTTTTGCGTACACACACGGTCGGACAAAGTTGTCGGAAAATCCGATCATTCTGAACGTGGTGACGTTCGTTGCGTACGACGGGACTACGTAGAGGCTAGTAGCCAATAGCTTTGGTCTTGTAATGTGAACTGAGCATGCGTAGCACTTTGTCCGTCGGACAACCGTACACACGATCGGATTTGGTGTGATCGGACCGTGTTGTCGGCAAATCTATCCAGCAGGAGATAGGACTTTGTCCGTCGGACAATTCGACGTACACTGTCCGATGGTGCATACACACGGTCTGATTTTTCAACAACATTGTCCGATCGGACAGAATCCATGCAAAAATCCGACCGTGTGTATGGGGCTTTAGGCCCTTTTCACATGATCGGCCCTACCCAATCGGACCAATAAATTCACTTCTACAGAGCGGCAGATGTAAACAGACTTTTGTCCGTTTACTCCCACCTGCCTCCAATCCGATCCTCTAAAAAAAATAGAAGGGAGTTTGTCCCCTTCCATCTGGGTGGATCGGATCAGAGGTCCTATAGAGTAGCCGTGACCTGTCATGCGCCCGCTCCGCTCATTGTGGCCCGTGACTGGTTACCAAGTTGCTTAAGTGGCCCTCACTCTTAAAAAGGTTGGGCACCCCTGACCTAGAGGCCAGTAGCCAATAGCTTTCGTCTCCAAATTTCTTCTGAGCATGCGTGGCACTTTCTGCGTCGGAATTCACACGATCGGAAAAAGTCTGATCGGATTTTGTTGTCGGAAAATTTTAGATCCAGCTCTCAAATTTTTTCCGTCGGAATTTTTGACGGATTTTCCGACAACATAATCCGATCTGACTTTTTCCATCGGAATATCCAACCGTGTGTACGGGGCATTAGGTTGACATACACTTTTTTCTCCATCACTGTGCAAATACTACAGAAGGAGAAGGTTTCCTCCGACCTTTGTCAGGTCCTGGTTTGTAAGATACAGTACAATTGTAATCAGGTTCTACCTGTAGTAGTAACAACTGAGGAACTGGTTTGGAAGTATTTGTTGTTTTTTCTGTTGATTAGCAATGTTTCCATACAGTATATCTCAGATATTATATACCGTATTACAGGTGCTATCCACAATGATCAATCCCTAAGCCCCTCACAGAGACGCCTTGCGATCCGGTATGGTTTTGTCCTTGCTTTGTCTTCCTTTATCTTCTTTCCCTGTCATGCCCTTCTTATCTACATGATCTATATTATTTACATTTTATAGCTTTCTCATGATAAGCAGTGAGGAAAGATGTGTAAAGGTTTTCAAGGTCAAGCGTTTGTCCCACAGAAAATTGCATTTTTTTTGGGCTGAAGGAAGTGCAGCGTATTCATATTATCCTCAATGCATATTCAAAATTAAGCTGGCACTAGGCAGATGTGGCTCCTCTCTAATGTTGAACAAGGAATAACTTACCCAACCCATTTACTTTTTTTTTTTTTTTTAATTGTTCTGATGGTATTGCCTGCCAAAATCCATGTTTATACATTGGCATAATAATCAAATTTTTTGGATACCTTAACATGAGAAAGGTAATCTTTCTTGTCTTCATATATTGGTCATTTACTTATTTAGCACAATTACGCCACTTCTTTTGAGAAATACCTCTATATTTTGTAATTAGAGCCTTGGAGGGTTGATTTACTGAAGACAACTAGATTGTTCACTTTGCAAAGTGAATTTTCACTGTGAGATGTCATTTTTTTTCATAATCGCTTGAAATCCCTCCCGCAGAGCCATTGTGTTTTGCCCGCAGGAGGGCGAGAGAAGCCGTTCCTGACGAGAGAACAGAGTGATTATTGCTAGCAGCTATAGCTGCTGATAGTAATCGCATTAAAAAATTTGCAAGGCTGGTTGTGCACAAGTTGATTGATCAATCAACTTGGGTACAATTAGCCTGCCCATGCATGGTTCGACTCTCAGCCAGTCCCTGCTGAACCAGCCGAGATGCAAATTCTCTATGGCCAGCTTTAGATTTACCAAAATCATATAATAAGAGGTCAAACCTAAACACTTTCAATTTGTATGCAATCAGGCAGGCCCTTGCACTACATAGTTGAAAGTAAATCTAAAGGAAATGGAATAAGAAAATTGTATAATATATGGCCAGCCTTAGGTGCTTAGCAGTATATCTCATTTTGCCAGGTCTGCCCATCTACTGCCACCTTTGGGTGGCTGCACAAGATTAAACATTGCTGTTTATTGTAAAATAGCTGTGTAGTGAGTTTACAGGTAAAAGTTGTAGAAGCTCCACTCTACAGAGAAAAATGAAGAGTCAGCCAGTCTGGAATTGTTGTGATTCTTCTAAAGTGTAAGTGCTACTTGGTCCCAGAGGAAAATCCGAGGCATAGCCCACGTTTTAGATGTTCTTGTGCAGTGTGGACTAAACAGCATGTGTTCTAGACATTTAAAGTTGAAATGTAGGCTAACCACTACGGTATATTCACCGTCCTGACACACAACTATGAACAGTTGTAGCTGCCAAAAAATATGTCATTCTGTTCTGCCACTTCTATTTCTAATCCAGAAAATCCTGTCAGACAGCAAAGACCAGTTCTGACCTCACTTTTTCTTTACACTTGGTTAATGACTGCCTAAGCCTGTGATTGAAGGATAAATTTCTCATTTTGTTACTACTCACTGATAAGTTCATACTTGTTCTCCCTCCTCTTATCAGCCTGCTATCTATGCAATGTAGTAAAACATGAGAGGCTTAAAGTGCTTTCCTACTATGAATTCTACTCTGCTTGTAGTGTAGCAAAGTTTTGTATCTGCACAGGTGACAACCCTACTGGCATTTTTAGTGCCAAAGTATGAGGCTGGGTTCACACCTAATACAGATGCGGCTCACAGCAGGGGTCCGTTGCGTGGTTCTCTGTTTCAGGGACAAATCAGGCACAATTTTTTTCTTGAAGCCAAAGTCGCACAGGACCCCTGTGCAATGCGCTCTGCAGCTGCCCCGGGTTGGTCATAATCTCCTGTCAAGCGAATTGGATGCGGGGAAATCCGCATCGAATTCTCATAGGTGTGAACCCAGCCTGAGGGTTGTCACCCAACGGTCTTTGGTGTTTGTATCTTATACTCATATACTCATACAAATTATTGTTTTTTGTTTGTTTTTGGACCACTAATATAAAAATACTATGTTAATAGTATATGCATACTTTTGTTGTATGTCTGCTTTCTGCACAATGAAGTACCACATACAGTACTGTGCAAAAGTCTTAAGCAGGTGTGGGGGAAAAAATGCTGTAAATGAAGAATGCTTCCAGCAATAGAAGTGTTAAAAGTTAGTTTTTATCAATGAACAGAATGGAAAGTTAATGAACAGAGTTCAAATTAAATCAATATTTGCATCAGTTCTTCAATTCTTCTATCTAACTTGCACTCTGTGGGGGCAAAGACATGTTTTCCTGCATAGTTGAATCACTTAGCCCTTTTTCCATGTCCTGTGCACGAAAAAGTAGGAACCGGGGTACAGAAAAATGGCAGCAGGTGCTTTGGAATGATGAGTCAAAATTTTAAATATTTGACTGTAGCAGGAGGCAGTTTGTTCACCAAAGGGCTGGAGAACGGTACAGTAATGAGTGTCTGCAGGCAACCTTGAAGCATGGTAGAGGATGAAAAACTTAATTACACAGAGATATTGATAAAGTAGAACAGGTCCAGAGACGGGTAACAAAAATGGTAAAGGGTCTGGGGGATAAAACATATTGAAAGCGTCTTCAGGAACTTAATATGTACAGACGTGGCCAAAAGTTTTGAGAATTAATCAGTTTTTATGATGGCAATTTGCATATACTTGAATATATAATATAGAATGTTATGAAGAGTGATCAGATGAATTGCAATTAACTGCAAAGTCCCTCTTTGCCATTAAAATGAATTCTATCCCATAAAAAACTTTTCCTTTACATTTGTTAAAAAGGCTTCAGGGCGCCCAAGAAAGTCCAGCAAGCCCCAGGACCGTCTCATACAGTTGATTCAGCTGCAGGATCGGGGCATCACCAGTGCAGAGCTTGCACAGAAATAGCAGTAGGCAGGCGGGAGTGCATCTGCACGCACAGCGAGGTGTAGACTTTAGGAGGATGGCCTGGTGTCAAGAAGGGCAGCAAACCACACACTTCTCTCCAGGAAAAACATCAGGGACCGACTGATATTCTGTAAAAGGTACAGGGATTGGACTGCTGAGGACTGGGGTAAAGTAATTTTTTTTGATGAATCTCCTTTCCGAGTGTTTGGGCATCTGGCAAAAAACCTTGCCTGGAGAAGAAAAGGTGAGCGCTACCATCAGTCCCGTGTCATGTCAACAGTAAAGCATCCTGAGACCATTCATGTGTGGAGTTGATCTCAGCCAAGGGAGTGGGCTCAGTCTCAATTTTGCCTAAGAACACAGCCAACATTCTCCGAGAGCAACTTCTCCCAACCATCCAAGAACAGTTTGGTGATGAAAAAAATGCCTTTTCCTGTATGATGGAGCACCTTGCCATAATGCAAAAGTGAGAAATAAGTAGCTTGGGGAACAAAACATCTACATTTTGGGTCCATGGCCAGGAAACTCCCCAGACCTTAATTCCATTGAGAACATGTGGTCAATCCTCAAGAGGTGGGTGAACAAAAAAAAAAAAAAACACGAATATTGACAAACTCTAAGCATTGATTATTCAAGAATGGGTTGGCATCAGTCAGGATGTGGCCCAGAAGTTGATTGACAGTTTGCCAGCGAGAATTGTAGAGGTCTTGAAAAAGGAGGGTCAACACTGCAAATACTGACTCTTTGCATTAACCTAATGTACAGTAATTGTCAATAAAAGCCTTTGACACGTATGCAATGCTTGGAATTATACTTCAGTATACCATAGTAACATCTGACAAAAATATATAAAAACACTGAAGCAGCAGACTTTGTGAAAAATAATATGTGTCATTCCCAAAACTTTTGAATACATGAAGGAAGTGAAAAAGTCCAAGAAGGCAGTTTATTTCAATATGAAACTAAAATCAAGGACCTCAAACTAACTGGAGGAAAGTTCAAAAAAAATCATAGAAAGTCTTATTTTACTGAAAGGGTCATTGATGATTGGAATAAACTCCCAGCAGAGGTAGTGAGACAGTCAACAGTAAATGGCTTCAAATACGCTTGGGACAAAAATAGATCTATACTCAATAAAGTTAACGAAAAAAAAAAATTGGCAGACTCGATGGACTACTTGGTCTTTTTCTGCCATCCCTTTTCTATGTTTCTGTGATTTGAGGCAGCCTACTGTACATCCACAGAAGATCTGTGGTTACTTCTCTAAGATGTTTGGAACAACCTACCTGCCGAGTACCTTCAAAAGTGTACCTAAGATAATTGATGCTGTTTTTAAGGCAAAGGGTGGTTGATTTGGATTTCTCTTCTGTCCAGTTACTATCCATTTTGTTAATTGATAAAAATAAACAACACTTTTCTAAACACTATTTCTGAAAGCATACTTAAGTCCCGTACACACGGGTCGAATGCTAGGCGACATCGGCCAGTTCAATAAAAAACAAGCTAACATTCGGCCCGTGTGTATGGCAGTCGGTCCCACAGAACCTGTCCGTTTGGCTGGCTTCTGTCAGGCGAGCATGCTGGAAAACCAGCAACCGAATGGCTCCCGATCAGCACTCTCAGCCAATGACAAAGAAAAATTGCAGCGCTCAGCACAATATCAAAAAGCCTAAAACACCTGAAGTGTTATAATAGTGAGTCCAATCATTGAAAATATACAAAAGAATCAGGCCGGGTTTACACTGGTGCCACAAACGCCAAAATGGTCACATTACACTGGTGCCAAAAATGTCACATTACGTGTGAAAATCCATGTTTCCCTATGGGAGGCATCTTAACTGGTCCGACACAAGTCGGTCCGACTTTGAAAATGCTCATATTGACGAGGACAAGGGCCTCTTCCCGACAACCCTGGCGTACAGCGGGAGAGAGAGTCGTGTCAACATCGGAAGAAGACCGGAGGGAAGAAGACGACAGAGAAGACCGGGCCAACGCTAGCAAAAGAGTGGGCAAAAGAGCAGAAGATAGCGAAGGAGCCCGGCAGAAGACCCTGGAGAGCTGAAGAAGAACCGGAGACCGGGAGAAGAGGCCAGAGAGAGGGAGAAGCGGCCGGAGAGAGCAGAGAAGTCGGAAGACACACCCGGAGCTGCCTAATAAATTACTTTAAAAACCTGTCTAGTGTGTTTTTTTTTTATTGACACTTTTTCCCCCCAGGTGAATGGGTAGGGGTACGATGTACCCCATACTCATTCACATAGGGCGGGCGGGGGGCCGGGACCTGGGGGTCCCCTTATTAAAGGGGGCTCCCAGATTCCGATAAGCTCGGAAGAGGCCCTTGTCCTCATCAACATACGGACAAGGTGCTTTGGGGTGGGGGGGCCGCAGTGCACCCCCCTGCCCCAAAGCACCCACCCCCGTGTTGAGGGCATGCGGCCTGGTATGGTTCAGGCGGGGGCGCTCGCTCGTCCCCACCCCCTTTCCTGAGCGGCCAGGCTGCATACTCGGATAAGGGTCTGGTATGGATTTTGGGGGTACCCCCATGCTGTTTTTTCTGTGTAGGGAGTTCCCCTTAAAATCCATATCAGACTGAACGGCTCTGGTATGCCGTTTTTTTTTTTTTTTATTTGGCGTGGAGTTCCCCCTCAAGATTCATACCAGACAGTGCCTGGTATTGGCGGGATCCAAGTCGGATCCCCGTTCATTGAAGTCAGACGCGTCTCTGACTTCAAGTCGCAGGGCAAAGTCGGATCCAAAGTAGGACGAGTGTCGTGTCGCACCAGTGTGAACCCGGCCTCAATCATAGAATAGTTCTTATGAAGAAGTATCAAGTGATATGATTCAGGTGATCTCTCTCCTCTAATGCTTCAATCACCCAGTGCGACCTCCACCAATGTCAGAAAAACGCTCTCACCAGATATAGTTGCTGTCTAATGAATAGAACAGCAAAAATTGCATATGGTAAGATCCAGGTCATCAGAGGTATATTGTCATCATTGGCTCGCACTTATTCCCTCTATCCGAATCACAGGACCCTCTTCAGAGTGTATCCAAGTGCATGGATCATGACCAGGAAGTTTTATTTCTCATGGTAAAAACAACTCTGCGTATCCCATCTGTAGTAATAAGTCACCAATGGCAAAGAAGAAAAAAATTTCACGGTGCAGTATTTATATTGGTGAACCAGCATAAAAAAAAAACATATAAAACAATTGTGCCTATAGCCAATCCAACCAGGGATAATGGGGGCAGGACCTCAACTGCAAAACATCATGCGTGAAATAGTAAACTTGCACTTACATGAAGCACGCCAATCTGAAACAGAGTGGCGGCCAGGCGTTGTATAGTAATAAACCTCTATAGCTGTTTTGCGCACACACACAAAATATTTTTTATACTTTTTTTGTATGTGCTATAGGCACAATTGTTTTATGTTTGTTTTTATGCTGGTTCACCAATATAAATACTGCACCATGAGATTTTTTATTCTTTGTCATTGGTGGCTTATTACTACAGATGGGATACGCTGAGTTGTTTTTACCATTGAGAGCAGACCATTGGTTGAGCTCGCTGATTGGAGCGTTATGGTGGGGGGTGTCCCCCTGTTAGAACACAACAGCTCAGCAGGGGGAGATCGGTGCACTAACATCGGATCGTTAGTACATCGGCTCTGGACGGAGCTGAACGTTTTTTTTCATTCAACCCCCCTGGGTTGAACTGAAAAAAACTCATAGTGTTTATTAGGCTTTACTTTACAACCTTTTTTCACACCTGCCTAAAACATTTGCACAATACTATATAACTAATATCCCAGGCATTTTCTGTCTAAAGCCAGTACTTTTTTGTTGTTTTGGGTGGAGTGGTGAGGGGTTAGAAACCCTGTCTGGTTGCTATTGCTCCTCATTAGGGAAATTTACTCTTTCTATTTATTCTGGTGACCACTGTTACCATGACTGAAAGCGATGGAAAATTATGTTTGAGTTGTCATCAGAACAGGAGTAGATTGGAAATCTTCCCATGAGGACACTTGTTTCTGTGAGAATTAGCTAAGAGGTGATTTCTTTTACTTTGAAGAAATCTCCTCTCACTTCCTGTTGTGACTACAGGGCAGGAAGTGAATGAAAACAGATGACAAAAATTAGAAGGGGGTTTTATCATTCTCTACTATACTTACCTGTCCTGGAATCCAGCGATGATGGATTTCAGCTTTCAGCTTCGCAGCCAGTTCCCTACTACGCATGCGTGCTGCGATTTCTGAATGGGCCAGCTGCGAGATCTCTCGGAAGTGGGGACAGGTACCGGTCAAAAACAGGTACCCCCCCCGAAAGGCTCCAAATGTAGCACTGCAGGGGGGAGGAGGCAGACAAGCGGAGCTTTCACTTTTGGGTGGAACTCCACTTTAAGCTTTCTGCTCTTAGTTTGCTCAACCTCACTACCTCTGATGAAAATTTTTGGGTCTTCCTGTAGTTTGGCTTCCTCCTGTAGTAGCACAGATAATACTGTATGTGCATCCTAGCTACATGCTTGGTAAACATTTATGTAGTCAGGTAAGCAGTTTGCACTGCAGCGCTGTCCAGACAGGTTCTTGGTTTGCTCTGCTTTCCTAAACGCATTGAATGTGTACCGATTATACAGTACATTTCCACTAAAGCTAATTAGGGGCTTTAAAAATTAACTAGATATGGTCTATGTGCTGTAAACACACCGTATCTGCAACACAGGGTCAGTCCGCGTGGAGTAGGCAGAAGAGGCAGTTGCCTTGGGTGTTTTAGCAGGAGATGAGGACACAAATAGGGCAGGACCTGCAATCTATGCTGCTGACTTGAGCATTAAAAGATCTTGTCTCAGCACTGGGCACACAAGTGTATGTACACCCTGAGTTTGCGTCTCTAATCTCTCTGTCCTCTGCTTTGTTTTCTGACTTTCTGTGCTAAGTTGAGCAAAAGACTAGCTGCATTCTGTATAATAAACTCCAGTACTGAAAAAGCAATTATTTACAAAACTAGAGATATCATATATATATTGTATTCATAATACCTGTTCTTAAATACTCCTTTTCTCTCCCATATTCTGCCCTTGCCCCTAGGTCTCCACCTGGACTCCTCCCATACTTCAGTTACACTGTGGGGTTTTTAGGACTTCTTGCTGGTCCTCTTTGTTCCTTCAATGACTACCAAATTTTTATACATGGTAATGAGAAGATAGGAAACCCAAATGTGAGTAACACAAGGTAGAGAAATACTGCTCATTTTAAAGTGTCAAATAAAATGACTGATGATACGAAAAAGCACTTTGTTTACGTTTAATACAGGGACTCTTTGGATGAAGCATTTCTATATATTTATATCATGGACTCTCCATTTATTTAATGACATTTTAAGCATTTACCATACTATATACCAGCAAAAGTGTGCCTGTGTGAGCACATGGGATATTGTGGAGTGCTACAATCATCAAATATTTTTTTAAACTAGACCATTTATCCAAAATACACCAGTGAAAGCCTTGTTTCCTAATAAGCTCTGTAAAAAGCAAGACTAAAACCAAGAACAGATTTCAGAATATTTCAGATTACCAGTCCTTAGATATGGTAAGTGCATTTGTTTCCTTTTCAGGCTATGGATGTTTTCGTCCCTTTTAATTGTTCCACAAATGCTCCTCTGAAGTGAGCTGGAAGGAAAAACAATATTATCTTCTAATGTAATCACATCACCTCCATATAATGTAGATGAACAAAGGCAAATATTGATGGCTGGGCAGGAAGCATGTTATTCACAGGATAACCAGGAATAAAGCAGGCCATTGATGGATTAAAAATTCAGCTGATTCAGCAGGAACTGTCCGAATTTTGATCCTTTTATGGGCAGGCTGGTTGTACTGTAGTCAATCTATCGATTGACTTTAGTACAACCAGCCTCCCGTTTTGTTTTTTTTTGCCCAATTACTGTCAGCGGCTATAGCCGCCAGCAGTGATTATTGTATTTTGCCAGTAGGGAAGGCTTCCCGTTCTCCCCTCTGGCAAAACACAATAGTGCTGTGGGAGGGACTTACCCAACTACACTGAGTGTGCCTCATGGGGGGATCGAGCAATGTTCTTTTTTTCAATCCATGGTTCAATTTTAAAAAAATTCATAATGTATGGCGTGCCTAAAAAAAGAGAAAAAGCCTGAGAAAACCAATACAGTTACCTCATTCGAATACATGTAATCTGCAATATATAACATTTTAGTTTTTGGATTCGGAAATGAAGCAGCCATTGCTCCTGCTGTCTTTGAAAGATCTGAAAAGGCATACCCTTACCTAAAAAAGACCCTTCTATTTACTGGGGAGAGCCATAGCTAATAAGGCAGCCCCAAACTGTGCTTGTATATAGTTAGGGTTATGCTTGCAGACACAGTAGAAAAGAGGCGAGGAGAGGTTGTCAAGGTTTAGCCACACATAACAGGGGAGCCAGAGAAAGGCTACAGTGAATATGAGCATTGGGATGATGCACAGACACAGGGATGCAGAAGAGGGATGGGAGAGCATGCTGCAAAAACAGGGCCTAATAGGAGAATGCAATAGAGGCTGCAGAGACAAAGCCACAAGAAAAGAAGATGGGAGAGTGGTTGCAGAGATTCAAGAGCCCAGAGGAGAAGAGAGGGTAAAAGGATGTAGAGATACATCTTCCAAGGAGAGAGGAACCACACAAGATACAGCTGCACAGGAGAGAGGAAGGATGAGAAGCTGCGGAGAATGAATTTCACAACATGAATGCTGCTCTTGTGGATATGACAGATGAGTCCACACTTCCTACGAGAAGTTTTTCTGTTGAGGAAGTGACAATTTCTACCCCATAGAAAAAACGATGTTCCTTCAGAGTTTCTTGCAATTCTTTTTAAACCAGTGGTCTGATATGTTTGGAATTTAGCATATGATATAGAGATTATTGATATATTATAGTGGGGCAATAATGCCCAAACAGATTTTGTTTTTGATAGAGTGAAAAGGGTTTGTTGTCTGTGTCCTCATGGTGGAGATTTCCCCTCACCTCCTCCTGCCCCAGTGACAAAAGGCTAGGGGTACAGGAAATGGCAGAAAATCTCTCTAAAGTGTTGCAAAAAACAGGTTTTCTTTTAGAATGGGGAAAAGTTTTTACTTTTTTGTGTGTCTTTTTTTTTTTCATTTGGAGCCTTCATGATCCAGTGTCTCCCTCTTTTCTGGTCTTGGTGTCACAAGAATAAAAGTGAGGGGAAATCGCCTGAATGGGGACAGAGACAGCAATACAAAACTTGGAAGTTCTAATACAGGCTATTCAAAACTAAGAAACTGAGAAAATAAATGTTGCCTAGACTTGGGCTTCAACCCTGACCATTATATAGTATATGTGTAAATATATATATATATATAAATATATATATATATGTGTGTATGTATGTATATATATATATATATATTATATATATATATATATACACACATACAGTATATATATTCCATGGATCTGTGTAATTTCTTGTAAATGCTGAACAATGTTTATCCAGTGGATTTATGAGTATATTACTTTAAAAAAAACCTGTACAGAAAGAAATGTAAATGCTGCCATTGCTGACCTACATCTAAAAATGCTATTTGTCTGACCGTCTCTGGCTTCACTACATCTTGAATCGCTGGACTGGAACATAAAAGCAAGTTGGGTTAGAATAAAATCAGGGCTCTTAACTCAGAATACTTTTTTGGGGCCAGAAACGCAGAATGTACTGAAGCCAATGAGTCAGCTTGACAACCAGGCAAGTAGCATTTTCTGAAGTGGTAAAAAAAGATACAGGCTCCATTTTTCTATTGGGACACATTTCCTTTAATCTTAAAGTCAATATTTGGTGGTAGATCAGAATATATATCAACAGTATGTGACGTAATGTATACAATATAAAGAAATGCTGGCAGAGGTTGAGTATTTACACAAAGAGTGATTTTAACATACTGATATATTTTCTGGCACTAGGTGGCAGTATGCAAGAAGTTGACCCTATTCTGTGTTCTGCTGGGTATCCATGTTTCAGTGTCGGATCAGTTCTCTATATCTAGTGATCCAGAACGCTCATTATTTGGTCAGTTCTCAGATCTCTATCTGACAGCAGCCTCAAGAAGACCCAAGTACTATATTGCCTGGACTCTAGGTGAGAAATTGAAGACTTAATAATATATGTCAGTTTTAGGTTGGCACAAGTGGGATGAATCACCTGCCACTTTTATGTTTCTGCGGGAGTTCAGCGTTGACATTTTCCTGCTAAAGTTTTAGGGAGTGCCATAATGTCATAGCAGAATCATTACTGTGTTATATGGCTTTAGACCAAGTAAGACTGCAGTCTCCCCTTTATTGGAACACATTGAAAATACAACAATAGAAGACTGGCACTATTCAGCAGCAACAAGCCACCTTTGTTGCTCTAGCAATGGTCTGATGTTATCATTTTCCAATTTACAAGTCGACCTCAATGCACTGTTTAATTGGGCGACTATGTGGCAGATAAGGTTTAATGTTGATGAATGTAAAGTTATGCACTTAGGGGCTAAGAATATGCATGCATCATACATGCTGGGGGAGTCCATAGTGGAGAAGGATCTGGGGGTTTTGGTAATCACATGCAATGCCAAGTTGCAATGGCATTGCAATGGCATTGCATGTGATTATTATCCTTAATAATCACATGCAATGCCAAGCTGCGGTTTCCAAAGCGAGCAAAGTCCCTTCTTGTATTAAGAGAGGTATGGACTCCAGAGAGAGAGATATCATTTTGCCCCTGTTCAAATCATTAGTAAGACCTCATCTGGAATATGCAGTTCAGTTTTGGGCACCAGTTCTCAAAAAGGATATTGGGGAACTGGAGAAAGTGCAGAGAAGGGCAACCAAACTGATAAGAGGCATGGAGGAGCTCAGCTATGAGGAAAGATTAGAGGAACTGAATTTATTCTCTTGAGAAGAGGAGAATAAGGGGGGATATGATCAGCATGTATAAATATATAAGGGGTCCATATAGTGAACTTGGTGTTGAGTTATTCACTTTAAAGTCATCACAGAGGACTAGGGGGCACTCTTTACGCCTAGAGGAAAAGCGATTTCATTGCCAAATTCGGAAAGGTTTCTTCACAGTAAGAGTTGTGAAAATGTGGAATAGACTCCCTCAATCCAGAGCTGGTTCTGGCCAGCTTAGTAGCCTGCTTTAAAATAGGCCTGTATTATTTCCTAAATGTACATAATTTAACTGGGTACTAACATTTATAGGTAAAGTTGATCCGCGAGAAAATCCAATTGCCTCTCGGGGGTCAGGAAGGATTTTTTTCCCTTGCTGTAGCAAATTGGATCATGCTTTTCTGGGGTTTTTCGCCTTCCTCTGAATGAACTATGGGTAAAGGAGTGTGTATACAGTATGGGATTGTATGATATTATTTTTTATTTATTTATTTTTTATGGTTGAACTGGATGGACCTTTCTTAACCTGACTAACTATGTAACTGTGTAAAACAATGCTTGGTCTCACTTCTTTTATTTTCTACAATATTAGAAATAAAATCTATAAATATAATGTGTGTGTATATATATCATAAATGTATAATTTTTTTTTTTTTTGCCTTTAGCGGATGCCATAAACAATGCAGCTGGCTTTGGGTTTAATGGAATCTCTGACGATGGAAAAGAGAGATGGGATATGTTGACCAACCTAAATATATTAAGAATTGAGGTGAGAATATCCCAAATAGGTACACTAGGGAAAGAATTACAACATAAACTGCTTAAATAAATTATGTCTCTTTAATATTTATTTATTGACAATTTCTCTTCTATCAATAACATACCTTTCTATATGTTATTGATAGTCTTCTTGGAGATTAGACTATTCATAAGTAGCTAGAAAGTCAAGATGGTTGTGCAATAGGATGCTTTTGCAATTTGCCAAAAAAGCTTTATTCTTTATTGTTTTTCTGAAAGTAGGAAATCTCTTTCATGTAAGAAAACTGTAACTTTGATGTATGTTTGTAAAGTAAATCTTTCACAAAACTAAGCATCTGATAAGACAAATGCATAAGCAGAGCTTATCTTTAGTGTAATCCACCAACTTCTATGCAAATGTGGAGTTTTCCTATAAAAGTCACATTGGCCCTGCCCTTTGCCTATTGGTCCTTTAGCCCCGTTTACACCTGTGCGACTTGTTATTTGATTGGACAGGTCCAAATCGCATGACAAGTCACACACTATTGTCTGCGATGAAACTGTTCAAATCAGTACGATGACGACTTTTTTGGTGCCGCACTGATTTGAAAAAGAAGTTTGTGCACTATTTTAGGCGCAACTTGCATAGACATTTGCGCATGAAGTCGCACAGATGTGAGCCAATTCGCACCTGAAGTCGCACTGACATGCGGCTTTGAAATCTGAGCCGAGTGGAAGTGAGAGTGGGTACCTGATAGAAATAGGTATTCGCTCCCTAAAATAAAAAACTCCAATACAGGGAAAGGAGGAGAGGAGGAGGACAGTCAGCAGAACTTCCTTTTGTAAGTGAACTTCTGCTTTAAGGTAAGAGTTGTGAAAAAACGTCCACAGGACCTAGTTCTAGCCAACTTAATTAATAACGGTAGATGTGTTTCTAAATGAACATAGAATAACTGACTATTAATATTTATAAATCAAATAACATTGTAGAACTTACATTCACATTGTATTTGTTTGCTTCTGGAGATCAGGAAGGTTTTTTTTTTCCTGTAAGAGCATCAAATCAGACCATGTTTTATGAAGGTTTTACCTCCCTCTGAATCAACCGTGGGATTATGGTTCTAAGGATAAAGGGTTTTGGTTGTCATTTTGTTGAACTTGATGGATATATGTATTTTTTTATATTTTTTTATACAACTACCGTATTTATCGGCGTATAACACGCACCCCAAGTTTAGGAGAGCATTTTGAAGAAAAAAAAGTTTTAGGAGGGAAGTTTAGGGAAAAAAAAAACTTACATTTAATCGTCATTTGAGCTTGCCCAGCGCCATTTACAGCCTTGCCCAGTGTAATTTGCAGCCTTGCCCAGCGTCATTTGCAGCCTTGCCCAGCGTCATTTGCAGCCTGCCCAGCGTCATTGCAGCTTGCCCAGTGTCATTGCAGCTTGCCCAGCGTCATTTGCAGCCTCGCCCAGCGTCATTTGCAGCCTTGCCCAGTGTCATTGTAGCTTGCTCAGCGTCATTGTAGCTTGCCCAGCGTCATGTCAGCCTTGCCCAGCGTCATTGCAGCCTTGCCCAGCGCCATTGCAGCCTTGCCCAGCGTCATTTGCAGCCTTGCCCAGCGTCATTTGCAGCCTTGCCCAGCGTCATTTGCAGCCTGCCCAGCGTCATTGCAGCTTGCCCAGTGTCATTGCAGCTTGCCCAGCGTCATTTGCAGCCTCGCCCAGCGTCATTTGCAGCCTTGCCCAGTGTCATTGTAGCTTGCTCAGCGTCATTGTAGCTTGCCCAGCGTCATGTCAGCCTTGCCCAGCGTCATTGCAGCCTTGCCCAGCGTCATTGCAGCCTTGCCCAGTGTCATTGTAGCTTGCCAGCGTCATTTTCAGTCTTTTCCGGGTTTAAATTTCCCGCAGCGAGACGCTCTGTCGCGTGCGCCGCCGAAAAAGACCGAAGCGCGGCCGAAAAAAACGAAAGCGGGGCCGGAAAAAGCCGAGCCGACTGTTCGGCTCCGCTCACGGTCCCGCCTCCCTGCTGTTTCTGGAGCGAGCGCAGGGAGGCGGGACCACGAGCAGAGCCGAACAGTCTGCTCGGTCTCTTCCGGCCCCGCTTCTTTTTTTTCAGGCCGCGGTTCGCTTTTTTTCGGCAGCGCTCGCTATTTTTCGGCGGCGCTTACCATTTTTGTCATTTATTTGGGGGGTATCGGCGTATAACATGCACCCACGACTTTCCCCCAATTTTAAGGGGGAAAAAGTGTGTGTTATACGCCGATAAATACGGTATGTAATTATGGAACCATGTAACTTATCATTCTTACATGCCATGTTCCCTTAAAGGATTGGTTCACCTTTAACAAAACACTTTCTATGCAGATAAGGGATGTCTGTAGATGAAAACAAACTGTGCAGCTCTAACCAAAGTTGAATAATGCCCATTATTTATGTGTAGGCCATTTACATACCTCATGAAGCCTGACTAGAAAACCCCTAGACTGTTGCTAAGATAAGCCTAAGATAAGCCTACCTTTCCTGCTCATCTCCACCATCACAGGGGTGAGCTCTGAAACCCTGAGCTTAGAGCTACTGGATCTACAGACCCCCATATCTGCTGCACTTTTTTGGTAAAGGTGATCCATGCCTTTAAGATTGGGATTACATGTGTTTTCATTGTATGCTCAATTGAACACCCCCCCCCCCCCCCTATCTCACTGGCAATTTTTTTTAAATCACATACATAACTTTTTCCTGCTGTCTTCTAGCCAGTTCACTAAACCTAATAGCTCTACCCCACCTTGTGTCTATATGCCCCATGTTGGCATGGTGTCCACTGTAGCATTTGCAGTGGCAGAGCAAAGTAGGACTGGCTATAAGAGGGATTATATTGATGCAGTTGGCCAGTTTCAACATGTATTGCAATATGTGTGAACTAAAAATCCCTGTTTTTCATAGTTTGCTGGAAAGGGTGTATAGCAGTGTGCAGAGGGTTCATACAGAATTTCTAGTCAGTCCCGTGACATCACCACAGCATTTTCTTCTTTGTCAGTAGAGGAAGTGGGCATTCTGAGCATCATGTAATAGCGCAAGCCAAGTCTGCGTGATGTTGCACCCCCAAGCAGCATGTAAATGACAGACTGAGCTCACAGAAAATTAGTAGAATGAAATGAGTGTCATTCTGCCCCAAGAAGACCACTGACACTGTTCCAAGGAGGTAGACAGGGACAGTGCTTGGAGTGTGGAGAGGCTCAGTAGAACTTTGCAATATTTTTTTTAATACAGGAGAGGGGAAGGGGTACTGTAAAAATAGTTCTACTTTAAATTGTCTGGGATTGTGATGGGTTTACATTAAAGCGGAGGTCCGCCCACCGCTGCAAAAATTAAAAGCCAGCAGCTACACATACTGCAGCTGCTGACTTTTAATAATAGGACACTTACCTGTCCTGGACTCCAGCGATGTCAACACCGCGCTGATTTTTCCATCAACTGTTGGGTGCTGCCACCGCCGTCATAGTCAGTAAGTGAACCCAGTAGTGAAGCATTACGGCTTCACGCCGGGTCCCTACTGCTCATGTGCGAGGCACCTGCTGTGCTCTCCTACTGGCCCGGCGGCGGGCGAAGGACGAGGGAGCTGAGTGGTGACGTCAACACCGCGACTCCCGGAAGTGGGGACAGAATACCTGTCAAAGACAGGTATCCGCTCCTCCCTCCCCCCTGAAAGGTACCAAATGTGGCACCAGAGGGGGGAAGGAGACAAATGGGTGGAACTCCGCTTTAAATGCCTAGTTTATTCCTTATATTTTATTTTTGTTTAACTAGTGTTTGGGTTTAGTAGCTAGTCACTAGGCACGAACACTGTCACATGTCAGATGTCACATGTCAGAGGGGTGACTAGGAGCTGACACCAGGTGATTTGGTGCCATCTACAATGGAGGAAGGAGTGGGGGTGTTAGCAGAGACAATCAGTAGGTTAGGTGTCTTTTCAGAGGCACATGCACCTGCATAGTGATAGTGTCACTTTAAATAAATATGTTATGTCTACAGTGTATGTATAATTACGTTTTGCTAAGGACATCAAGTACTGTTTTGCAAACATATATACTGTGCTTATAGTTACTGTATACATTACATCCTATTGTGTTCTTTGTATGTTTTTCATTGTAGACATCTACTAGCTTCAAGATGTTTATTGACAACTGGAACATTCAAACAGCAGTGTGGTTAAAAGAGTTAAGTATTGAATTCTATTGATAGTCACTGTGGAAACAAAGCTCTAATAAATCAGCGGGTTATTCTACGACTCACAGTTCCTACAGAGTAATACCTCCCTCATTTAGCATCAGGGTGGATTTGATTTAAATCAAGTCGATTTATATCACTAGTAAAAAGGCTTGATTTAAATCAACATTTTTAAAGAGTAACTGTCTTTTCTGTCCTGCAACGGCTTCTCCTCTGACCCGCTGTTGACTCACCGACAGCCCCATTCACATTAATGTGATGGCTGGTGATGCGGCAGTGACACAACAAGGTGAGGGATGTGGCGGCAGCAGGTGAGTGGATGCTCGCTAACAGGCACTGCCATGATGGATCTGAAATGACAGGTTCTCTTTAAATGTAAGGACTTTTTTCTTGCTGGTAGTTAGAATCTTTAATATTTGCAAACAAAATGAAGGTTTCCTATTTAAAATAAAAAGGCTGTCAGGTTAGTAAAACAGTGATATCAGAACCGATTCAATCATACAATTTGTAGTGTACATAGATTTGCAAAACAATGGGATAAAGAAATATTCCTGAACTTTGGTTTATCTTTCATAACTAAGCTCCATTTCATGCTGAATAAGCTAAATTATTAATATATCCTAAATAGAAAACTATCTTTAGATAGATTTTTACTAAAAACGCATTTTATTAAAATAAATTTGATAAAAATTTAAAAAAAATTGATTTAAATAAAAAAAATCTGATTTTTTTTTTAAAAAAAAATCATTGATTTATATCCACCCTGTTTAGAATTACATGAACTTAGTTCAGTCGATCAGCTGCGAAACTTTGGCTTGCATCAGAAAAATAATACTCTTTGGTTCCAAGTGTCATTTTACATATATAGCTAAATGGTGACTGATTCCTGGGGCATATTTTTAAAAGCCCTAAAAAAAAAAAACATATTCACCAGTCTGGATCTGCCTGCAGCATTGATCACATTTGTAATTGGCAAACATGATTCTAGGGACTGCTCAACCTAGCAAAAAAAGTACACCTGTAAAAATGTAAAAATACCCTTGGAAGGTATTGGCGCCTGATGCTGAGGAAAATTGGGCAGCCCTAGTTTTAGGAGGGGTATTAAAGTGGTATTAAACCCAAAAGCAAACGTTTAGTATATTGCAGCTAGCTTAGCAATTCTTAGATGTGATGGCTGCATTAGCTTTTTTCCTTTGCCTTTCAACAGGACAAGCTGCTCTGCAGATGCAGCACTTAGAGGGGTGAGTCAACCCATTTAACACCAACAGGGGTGCTTATAATAGCCAGTTTTTATACAGTGGTGTGAAAAAGTGTTTGCCCCCTTCCTCATTTCCTGTTACTTGCATGTTTGTCACACTTAAGTGTTTCAGAACATCAAACCAATTTAAACAATAGTCAAGGACAACACAAGTAAACACAAAATGCAATTTGTAAATGAAGGTGTTTATTATTAAAGGTGAAAAAAAATCCAAACCATCATGGCCCTGTGTGAAAAAGTGATTGCCCCCTAAACCTAATAACTGGTTGGGCCACCCTTAGCAGCAACAACTGCAACCAAGCGTTTGCGATAACGTGCAATGAGGCTTTTACAGCGTCCTGGAGGAATTTTGGCCCACTCATCTTTGCAGAATTGTCCTAATTCAGTTACATTAGAGGGTTTTCGAGCAAGAACGGCCTTTTTAAGGTCATACCACAACATCTCAATAGGATTCAGGTCAGGACTTTGGCTAGGCCACTCCAAAGTCTTCATTTTGTTTTTCTTCAGCCATTCGGTGGTGGACTTGCTGGTGTGTTTAGGATCATTGTCCTGCTGCAGAACCCAAGTTCGTTTCAGCTTGAGTACACGAACAGATGGTCGGACATTCTCCTTCAGGATCTCTTGGTAGACAGCAGAATTCATAGTTCCTTTTATCACGGCAAGTCTTCCAGGTCCTGAAGCAGCAAAACAGCCCCAGACCATCACACTACCACCACCATATTTTACTGTTGGTATAATGTTCTTTTTCTGAAATGCAGTGTTCCTTCTACGCCAGATATACTTGGACACACACCTTCCAAAGAGTTCCACTTTTGTCTCATCGGTCCACAGAATGTTGTCCCAAAAGTCTTGGGGATCATCAAGATGTGTTGTGGAGAAATTGAGACGAGCTTTGATGTTCTTTTTGCTCAGCAGTGGTTTTCTCCTTGGAACGCTGCCATGCAGGCCATTTTTGCCCAGTCTTTTCCTGATGGTGGAGGCATGAACGCTGACCTTAACTGAGGCAAGTGAGGCCTGCAGTTCCTTGGACGTTGTTGTGGGGTCTTTTGTGACCTCTTGGATGAGTCGTCGCTGCGCTCTTGGGGTAATTTTGGGCGGCCGGCCACTCCTGGGAAGGTTCACCACTGTTCCATGTCTTCGCCATTTGTGGATAATGGCTCTCACTGTGGTTCGCTGGATTCCCAAAGCTTTGGAAATGGCTTTATAACCCTTTCCAGACTGATAGATCTCAATTACTTTCTTTCTCAATTGTTCCTGAATTTCTTTGGGTCTCGGCATGATGTGTAGCTTTTAAGGATCTTCTGGTGGACCTTACTGTGTCAAGCAGCTCCTATTTAAGTGATGCCTTGATTGTGAACAGGTGTGGCAATAATCAGGCCTGGGTGTGGCTAGAGAAATTGAACTCAGGTGTGGACAACCACAGTTATAGTATGTTTTAACAAGGGGGGCAATCACTTTTTCCAACAGGGCCATGATGGTTTGGATTTTTTTTCACCTTTAATAATAAACACCTTCATTTACAAATTGCATTTTGTGTTTACTTGTGTTGTCCTTGACTATTGTTTAAATTGGTTTGATGTTCCGAAACACTTAAGTGTGACAAACATGCAAAGGAACAGGAAATGAGGAAGGGGGCAAACACTTTTTCACACCACTGTATATGAATATATATATATATATTTTATTATATCTTTTCATGTGACAACACTGAAGAAATGACACTTTGCTACAATGAAAAGTAATGTAATCAATGAATGAATGAATAACTTGTATAGCGCTACAATGCGAACTGAATCGCCTCAAGAATCGCCTCTGTAAAGAAAAGAGTGTAGAGCTTGTATAACAGTGTAAATTTGCTGTCCCCTCAAAATAACTCAACACACAGCCAAATATGTCTAAACCGCTGGCAAACAAAAGTGAGTACACCCCTAAGTGAAAATGTTCAAATTGGGCCAAAAGTGTCAATATTTTGTGTGGCCACCACTATTTTCCAGCACTGTCTTAACCCTCTTGGGCATTGAGTTCACCAGAGCTTCACAGGTTGCCACTGGAGTCCTCTTCCACTCCTCCATGACAACATCACGGAGCTGGTGGATGTTAGAGACCTTGCGCTCCTTCACCTTCCGTTTGAGGATGCCCCACAGATGCTCAATAGGGTTTAATTCTGGAGACATGCTTGGCCAGTCCATCACCTTTACCCTCAGCTTCTTTAGCAAGGCAGTGGTCGTCTTGGAGGTGTGTTTGGGGTCGTTATTATGTTGGAATACTGCCCTGCGGCCCAGTCTCCGAAGGGAGGGGATCATGCTCTGCTTCAGTATGTCACAGTCAGTGTTGGTCATCTTACTTTAAAAAAGTAATTAGTTAAGTTACAAATTACTTCCCCCAAAAAAGTAATTGAGTTAGTAACTCAGTTACTACATTGAAAAGTAATTAGTTACTCAGCAAAGAAACTGTGACTTTTTTTTTTTATATTCTTAGGGGCGGGTCTAGTATTACTGTAAGCAAGGGGCGCGTTCCCCCCTGCACGTCTATTTCCCCTCCCCCCACACACATATATCTGTTCCCCCTCTGTACCCCACTACACGTCTGTCCCCCCCCCCCACACAAACACATATATCTTTTCCCCCTCTGTACATCTGTCCCCCCAAACTCACGGATCGGATTGTTGCTCGGATCAGAGTCACGGATCGGATAATTTTTCGGATCAGCAAATAATAATTGAATTTGCAAAAACCTGTGAAAATTCCACCACCATAAAGCCCCCGCTGTAATATCCACAATCTCCCCCACTGTAATATCCACGTCATCTCCCCAACTGTAATATTGGCTGAGCATGGCTGGGTACGACTGGGTATCGCCGAGTATGGCTGGGTATTACTGAGTATTGCAGAGTATGGCTAGGTATTACCGAGTATTGCAGAGTATGGCTGGGTATTACCGAGTATTGCAGAGTATGGCAGAGTATGGCTGGGTATTACCGAGTATTGCAGAGTATGGCAAAGTATGGCTGGGTATGGCAGAGTATTGGCAGGGTATTGCAGAGTATTGACAGGGTGTTGCAGAGTATTGGCAGGGTGTTTCAGAGTATTGGCAGGGTGTTGCAGAGTATTGTCAGGGTATTGTAGGGTATTGCAGAGTATTGGCATGGTGTTGCTGAGTATTGGCATGGTGTTGCAGAGTATTGGCATGGTGTTGCAGAGTATTGTCAGGGTATTGCAGAGTATTGTCAGGGTAATGCAGGGTAGTGCAGAGTATTGGCAGGGTGTTGCAGAGTATTGGCAGGGTGTTGCAGAGTATTGGCAGGGTGTTGCAGAGTATTGGCAGGGTATTGCAGAGTATTGGCAGGGTATTGCAGAGTATGGCTGGGTATTACCGAGTATTGCAGAGAATTGCAGAGTATGGCTGGGTATTACGGGGTATTGCAGAGTATGGCAGAGTATGGCTGGGTATTACCGAGTATGGCAGAGTATTGCAGAGTATTGGCAAGGTGTTGTAGAGTATTGGTAGGGTGTTGCAGAGTATTGGCAGGGTATTGCAGAGTATTGGCATGGTGTTGCAGAGTATTGTCAGGGTATTGTAGGGTGTTGCAGAGTATTGGCAGCATATTGCAGAGTATTGGCAGTGTATTGCAGAGTATTGGCAGGATGTTGCAGAGTATTGGCAGGATATTGCAGAGTATTGGCAAGGTATTGCAGAGTATTAGCAGGGTATTGGCTGGGTATTGCAGAGTATTGGCAGGGTATTACAGTGCTGCCATCCGATCTCTCCCCTCCACTGTACAGATCTGTACACAGAGGGGAGAGAGGAACCGGCGTCATCTTGACGCTGGTTTGTTTACAAGTGATCGCTCCGCCATTTGACGGAGCAATCACATTGTAAACGGCCAACGGGTGCACCAAGATGGCCGCCGCTCCGGAGCTAGGCTGGAGCCACGGCCGACGGGTGCACCAAGATGGCTGCCGCTCCGGAGCTAGGCCGAAGCCGCGGCCTTTTCTAAGGCCGAGGCCGCGGACGGCTCCGCGGATGGCGGCGGGTAATTGGGGTAACGCCGCCCAAGTAATGGGAACGGCGTTACCGCGAGGGGAAGAGTAATCAGTTAGATTACTCGTTACCCTCTAAAGTAACGCCGTTTACTTTAATTACGTTAGTTACATCACTGGTCACAGTACATGTTGCCATTCATGGTTCCCTCAATGAACTGTAGCTCCTCAGTGCCAGCAGCACTCATGCAGCCTCAGACCATGACACTCCCACTACCATGCTTGACTGTAGGCAAGACACACTTGTCTTTGTACTCCATCTGAACCAAATAAGTTTATCTTGGTCTCATCAGACAACAGGACATGGTTTCAGTAATCCATGTCCTTAGTCTGCTTGTCTTCATCAAACTGTTTGCGGGCCTTCTTGTGCATCATCTGTTGAAGAGGCTTCCTTCTGGGACAACAGCCATGCTGACCAATTTGATACAGTGTGCAGCGTATGGTCTGAGCACTGACAGGCTGACCCCCCACCCCGTCAACCTCTGCAGCAATGCTGGCAGCACTCATACATCTATTTCCCAAAGACAACCTCGGGATATGACGCTGAGCACGTGCACTCAACTTCTTTGGTTGATCATGGCGAGGCCTGTTCTGAGTGGAACCTGTCCTGTTAAACTGCTGTATGGTGTTGGCCACCGTGCTGCAGCTCAGTTTCAGGATCTTGGCAATCTTCTTATAGCCTAGGCCATCTTTATGTAGAGCAACAATTATTTTTTTCAGATCCTCAGAGAGTTCTTTGCCATATTGAACTTCCAGTGACCAGTACGAGAGCGTGAGAGCGACAACACCAAATTTAACACACCTGCTCCCCATTCACACCTGAGACACTAACGAGTCACATGGCATCGGGGAGGGAAAATGGCTAATTGGGAAAATTTGGACATTTTCACTTAGGGGCGTACTCACTTTTGTTGCCAGCGGTTTAAACATTAATGGCTTTGTGTTGAGTTATTTTGAGGGGACAGCTAATTTACACTGTTATACAAGCTGTACACTCACTACTTTACATTGTAGCAAAGTATCATTTCTTCAGTGTTGTCACATGAAACAATATAATAAAATATTTACAAAAATGTGACCTTTGTGAGATACTGTTAGTGTACCTAATTCTGCTAGTATATCTTATGCCGCGTACACACGAAGGGACAATCCCGCGGGATTATCCTCTGGACTCAAGTCCAGCGGACAATCCCCTCGTGTGTGGGCGTCGGCTGACTTTTTGGCGCCAAAGTCCGGTGGACCAAAGTTTTAAGTTTGGTTTTAAAATTATCCGCTGGACTTGGCAGTCCGGCGAACAATCCCGCCGTTAGTAAGCTAGTCCGCCGGACTTTTTAAATGAACGGACTTGCCGCTCATCCGTTCATTTAGCACGTGACTTCAGGTTACGTAGTTAGCGTAGGCAGTAAATGCCGCCGCGCTAGCTCCGTCACCTGGCATGGATTTAAAGGGACTCCCCACGCCGAAAAAACGGCGTGGGGGTTCCCCCCAAATCCATCTCAGACCCTTATCCGAGCACGCAGCCTGGCCGGCCAGGAAAGGGGTGGGGACGAACGAGCGCCCCCCCTCCTGAGCCGTACCAGGCCGCGTGCCCTCAACATGGGGGGTGCCCTGGGGAAAGGGGGGCCGTGCGGCCCCCCCACCCCAAAGCACCTTGTCCCCATGTTGATGAGGACAAGGGCCTCTTCCCGACAACCCTGGCCGTTGGTTGTCGGGGTCTGCGGGTGGGGGCTTATCGGAATCTGGGAGCCCCCTTTTATAAGGGGGCCCTCAGATCCCGGCCCCCCACCCTATGTTAATGAGTATGGGGTACAATGTACCCCTACCCATTCACCTAAGGTGTAAAATGTAAAGTAAAAAAAACACACACACTTTTGAAAAAATATTTTATTGCACTGTCCCGGAGGATGCTGGGATTGTGACATCACAGGGGGCGGGGTCACCATGTGACATGAGCATGTGACCCTGTCCCCTTGTCCCTATATAAGTCCCAGCATAGCGCGGCTCTGCCATTCCGGCCAGAGAGAGCGACGTGTCAACATCGGAAGAAGAAGAAGAAGAAGGCGGAAGAAGAAGAAGAAGGCGGCGCAGAAAGCGACGACAGCGGCAAGAACAGAAGAGACCCCGGAAGACCCCCGAAGGTGGATCGAGACCCCCAGACGACGGCGGCGACGACGAAGAAGGTAGCCGGACGTCTCCGCTCGGTAAAAGAGCTAGGTAAATGGCGGAGGAGTCCGGCGAGAAGACCCCAAGACGGAAGAAGACTCCCGGAGCAGTGCAATAAAATATTTTTTCAAAAGTGTGTTTTTTTTACTTTACATTTTACACCTTAGGTGAATGGGTAGGGGTACATCGTACCCCATACTCATTCACATAGGGTGGGGGGGGCCGGGATCTGGGGGCCCCCTTATAAAAGGGGGCTCCCAGATTCCGATAAGCCCCCGCCTGCAGACCCCGACAACCAACGGCCAGGGTTGTCGGGAAGAGGCCCTTGTCCTCATCAACATGGGGACAAGGTGCTTTGGGGTGGGGGGGCCGCACGGGTGACGGAGCTAGCGCGCCGGCATTTACTGCCTACGCTAGCTACGTACCTGAAGTTACGTTCTAAATGAACGGACTGCTCCGTGTGTGGGCAAGTCCGTTCATTTTCAAAAGTCCCGCGGACTTTGTCCAGCGGATTGTCCGCCGGAGAAGTCCGGGCGTGTGTGGGCAAGTCCACACGCTCGGAAAGTCCGGCGAAGCCAGCTGGAAAGTCCGGCGGATTGTCCGCTGGACTAGGTCCGCCGGGAAAAGTCCCTTCGTGTGTATGCGGCATTACACTCCCCTTCCCCAATATTAACAATGCTGCTGTCAAAAGCTGTCCCTGTGCTATTTCATCCAGAGTGTAGGCACTCTAATACAAGAGGTATGCTACTTGGCAGATCACCAGGGGGAAACAGAGGGGAAAAAGCCTAAGAAAAGAAAGCTAAGGCATCCACCACATCTAAGGATTTGTAGGCTGCTATATATTACATGGGGGTTTGGGTTTAATACGGCTTTAATATAAGAGGTTATTTATTCACATCTGTGGGATGCAAGTAGGTTTCTAACTCCTCATGGTCAGCTGAGCTGACATTCTTAGGACCTCCAGCCATTCAATAGTTAAAAAAATATATAAACATTAGTTTAAAAATGTTATTCTTAATTTTTGCAGCATTGTTTTCAGCTATGTGCAGACCCACACACACTGGTGAACAGGTAAGGAGTCCAAAGAACCAGTTCACCAGATATAGAGTGCCAGCCTGGTGTCCATATCTTGTACTTATGCTCCTTTTGCTGACTTTTTCTTCATAGTTGCTAGGGTTGCCAAATGTTTAACTATTTTATGTACTAGGCTGGTAATATTGGGGGAGGGGGTTATATTTGGGCATGTTTCATCCAACCCTATCCAGTCTATGGGGTTAACATGTGTAAGTTGGTCTAAACCTTACACCATTCCACAAGTCACGACCTTTGACAGGTTTTACCCCACCCACCGAGGCTTAGTCATATGACCTCTATGACTAAGCCCTGGTGGGTGGAGCGATACATGTTAGAGGGCGTAGCTTGCGGAGTGGTGCAGGGCTAAGGCCAACTTACACATGTTAACCACTTAGACTGGATAGGGTTGAGCGGCGATTTTCTAAAACAAATGAGGATTTTTTTTCAAAAGGTTATTCCTATGCTTTTAAGTGAATCTATATGAGAGAACCATCTCAGGCTGATTTGATATCTAAAGCCTAGTTTACACATGCGGTTGGAGAGTGGTAAAAATGCGCGAGTGAGATGCATTTTTACTGCCTCCAACCACTCCCTCGTAAGCTGCAAAGGCATATACATATGCCATGGCCGTAATGCTTTGCAACATGGCATAGCAAAAATTAACCCTGCTATCAAGCTCAGTGGGCAGTACCGCCCATCAAACATGACCTTTTCAACTGCATGGGGGTGCTCCGCAGCCCTGTGCAATGTGTGTGCTGGTGTGAGGGTTTAGGGGTTAAAACAGGCAGTGATAAGGCAAAATTATGCCTTCTCCTCGCCTGTTAAATGCTCTTCGTCCAATGTTGATCGATTTTCAGAGTTCAACACAAGTATAAACAAGACCTTGAGAATTTCAGGCCAGACCGAGGGGCGTCATTGAGTAATTTTCTCATTTAGGTATAATAAAAAACAAAAAAACCTAGCCTGCTCCCCATTGATGGGCACTCTAGGCATATGGGCTGGTATCCACTTAGATGCAGGGCAAGGAATATGTTTGACCCCTATAGGTACTAGCTCATGTATTCCATAATATCAGGTACTGTAAATGCTTTAAACAGAATCTCAAAAAATAATGGACCCCCTGTCAAAAAAAGATAAATTGTAAGCACTAATGAGAACTTGCTTGTATGGGATGATTGGTTTTCTCTCTTGAAATGAGAATACATTGATGCAAGTTGCAGTGGTTACTTGCAAGGTTCATAGAAGATCTACTGTGGCTCATGTTTGGCTGTCCTAACCATCCACATTTTTTACTTGATTTTCTCATTTAGGGTGTGTTATGACCGAAGTCCATACAACCCACTGTTGTCCACTTTTGTGCTGTCAGCAGCTTGGCATGGTGTACATCCAGGATATTACTGCACATTTCTCACTGCTGTGCCCATCACGTTAGCAGCCCGTAGGGTAAGTCATATAATAGCTTGATAGATTTTGCAGTTACAGAGTACATAAAAAACCCAAACTAAATGACATTTGTCTTGAGAAAGCACTCTGTATTATGAATAATTGCCATTTTTAATAGATAACTTTTTTTTACCAATTCTTCATCCTTTGTTGCATCTTATTTACTGCAGCCACTTTCTGTCCACATACATGCACTCCATTAATGGCTGGATGGCATTTCTCAGAGCAGTTCTTATGACGGTAACAATAGTTGACCATGCCATGCAGTTAGGGTTAAAAATTTAGAATTCACTGAGTATGCACTGAACATAGTCCATTTTTAGTAAAAATTGTGTACAATTGAACTTTTACCAGGTTTTTAGAAGTAGCTTCTCTCCACCCCCATTTTTTAGGTTGCTTCAGGGTTTCAGTGTAATTTTAAGGCCCCTTGCACACGGGCGCCTCCGTGGAATGAGTTCCGCTTGCTCAGTGGGGGATCTCTCCGTTAATCCCTGCTTAGCAGGTGGATGAAAGGTCCTGTCCGCTCCGCTGTGCAGCGCAGACGCGGACCCAGTTTCGCTCTCCTCTGTGGGAAAATCAGATGAAAACGGACCGCCTGTTTGTTTCCATCCGATCCGATCCGCCAGATGGATGGAAAATAGGACTACCAATCTGTCTGGATTTTGCGGGCAGGATCGATTAGCGCCAGATGTCAGCGGTGATATGTCTGCTGACATCCAGCGCTCATAGAGGAGACTGCAAGGTCTATCAGGTCCGCCTGAAAAATTGACAGGCGGACCTGACTGGACAGCCCGTGTGAAAGGTCCCTAATTGTCCTCTGTTGCACAGCATTGATGCAGTCGTTTTTCAGAACAGAAAAGTATCAGTAATCAGCATTATATATATGGGCCTGTTTTTGCATTATACTGGATCATTTATACAAAATCAAGGATTGCCGAAAGGAACCAACATATTATATTATATTTGAAAAAAAGAAAGGAGCAAGATTGACATTTGAGGTGCCAACATTACACTGCAGCATAAAGAATTCCAAGAAAAGAGTAAAGAAAAAAATGTTTAAAAGCACAGGAAAGGCCCCTTATATACTTCCACTTCATAAGATCGATCTGTACAAAGAAAGTGGGGAATGGTAACTTGATGCTTCTACATAATATACAAAAGTGTACATAATATCTAAAAGTTTACAGGCATATAACTTAAAATGGGAAATTATGTGCATGCTAGTTTCACCTAGATTTCAAGCCTTTGCCACCTGTAAATAAAAGATGAAGAGATAGCATGCCATATAGTGAGTGCAAACAACATACTAAGATAACTGCATATAGTGAGCACAAAGCCAAGCTGAGAGGAAGTCACAAGGTTTCTAGATAGTATGGCCTGATACCGTGTAATCAGAGGTTGGAGGGAAGGATACATTACAGACAGGAAAAAAGCATTTAAAGGTAACGTTTTGTGGAATTCACATAAAGAAAACTCACTGTAGCTGCAGTGCAGAACAGGAACCCTCCAGTACAACATAGTGGCTTTACACTCCTGCCTACCACCTTGATCGCTACAGCCTCCAAATTCGCTAAGTGCATAATGGCTTTCCTGAAAGTCATTATCTGCATGGCACAATAAACATGCTTTCCTTGTGTAATAGTACTCAGGTCTGGTGATACGATGGTCATTAAGCAAGTAGAACTCTATGGCAAATGTGTCAAACACAAGGCCCGGAAAACGAATCCAGCCCTCACGGCCATTTCATATGGCCCTCGCACCTCTACTGCAGCTGTGACAACCCCCTCATTGTTGCCCTTAGCTTGCCTCAGCAGTCAGCAGCAGAGAGGAGGACATAACTCCTCCACCAGATCTTGCACTTCTCCATGCAGCCACAGAAAAGCTGGTATCTGCCCCTCCTTCCCCATCCCAGCAGTCGGCAGCACAGAGGAAGACAGAACTCCTCCTACAGATCTTGCACCTCTCTGTGCAGCCAAAGCACCCCCTCCTCTCCACCTCCCCTGGTCTCAGCATTTACCACTCTGGTCCTCCTTCAGACCCTGCACTTTCTGCATTCCAACTCCACCTCCAGCATGGTGGTGCATACCTCCCAACTTTCTGAGATGGGAATGAGGGACAACTATTAGCAAAAGTACATAGGCATAAGAAACACCCCCCAGCCACGCCCCCCTAAAGGAGAATTGTACAAAAGAAATAGATTGTTTAAACCCACAAGCTTTTTTTACCACTACTAATTCCCGTTATATTGGTTTTTGGAATTTACAAATGCAGCAATTTAGGTTTAGCACTGCATAACACTTTTTGATAGATAAATAGTGCATTTTATATACAACGATATAGATCAGACCGAAGTGAGGGACAAATGAGGAGCTATGAGGGACAGAAGGACTTTGTTTCAAATCAGAGACAGTCCCTCGAAATCAGGGACAGTTGGGAGCTATGGTGGTTCATGTAAGGGAGGGTGAGGGAATCTTGACTTCTGATGGTGGGGGATGGGGCTCTTGACATCTGTTGTAAGGGGGGTGAGGTGCTCTGGACATGTAGTCTTACAGATGCAAACGGCCCATTGAGGGCAACCATAATGCTTATGCAGCCCGTGATGAAATTGAGTTTGACATACCTGCTCTATGGGATGGGGAGTGAGCATGCTTGTTTGCTCTATACCTAGACACTTAGATTTCCGAACAGAGCTTGTATAGAGGATTGCGGAGGTGGCAGGAGCGATAAAAGTACTGTGTGGTGTACAGGGGAGGGCTGGCAGCCTTAGGCCTGGGGGGGGGAGTCCAGTCAAGTGGCCCATTGAACCACAGAATCAGCTCACCATCCATGCCCAGCTGTTTTTTCAATGCAGCCTCACCAGTGCCTCTCAATGCAGCCTGATCAGTGCCCATCAATGTCGCCTCATCAGTGCCCATCAATGCAGCCTCACCAGTGTCTATAAATGCAGTCTCACCAGTGCCCATCCAATGCAGCCTGATCACTGGGGCAAAGTAAATGGGGTGTATGGGGGGGGGGGTGGGATGTGGGGGTCAGCTGGGGGTGTCAGGGTCTCTTACCTGGCAGCTCAGGTTGCACGCCACGGCCAGCGCAAGCCAGCACCCAGCCCCACAGCCCGAGCCAGTCACGGGCACCCTGCCTACAAGACTCTGATTCTCTGGGCATTGTAGTTTCCTCTGCGCTGCTTGGGAGCTTGAATGTGGACTACAACTCCGGGAATGCAACAGTGGCCGACCGCTGCAGCCATAAAAATAGCAGCGGGCAGCAGGGGCCGGCCGTTTTCAGCATAAGTTAGGGCAGCCTGGGGGGCAAATGCCACTCTGCCCCCCAGCCCAGCCCTCCCCTGGTGGTGTAGAAGGGTGGTGTTGTAGGAGCTTACCTTGCTCTGTGTGACCACCAGACAGGTAAAATATTAGGGGTTTGTCAGTAATCTTGCTAGTTGATAGTTGTCCTTTAATGGTCCATAGTGTAGAACAGTGGGTGGAAACAGATAGTTCAGGTATCTGCTGTGGTTCTCTATGACATCACATGAAGGAAAAGAATATGTCTCCCTGCTGCATGTAGTTTAGACAAAAAAAGATCATAGTGAGGTCACTTCATCATCCATAACAAGCTGTTGGTAATGTCTGCAGGCTCATATAGACCAAAACATTAATTGCAGTAACAAACCAGTATTCACTGAACTAAAAAGGCCAAAATTAAAATAATTTCTGTGTTGTTGTTGCTCTGATTATTGCATTTTCCACATAATGCTTTGCTCAGTGCAATATTATTTTAAAAATACCAAAAAAAGAGGGGAATTGACTAAGACTGGAGCAGCCAATATCTGGAGCAGCTGTGCATGGAAACGGGACAGCTTTTAGTTTTCATTTTCAAAGATTTAAAGAGGAACTTCATTGGTTTCTAAAAAATAAATAAATAAATAAAAAAGTCAGCAGATACAAATACTGTAGCTGCTGACTTTTAATAAACAGACTGTCAACTGTGCAGGAGTCCAGTGTTGCCCTTACTTGGGCCAGTTCTTCATCGGTCTTCAGGTTCCCGATGCCGCCATCTTGTATGTGGGAAGAAGGCAGCTGTGACTTTCTGCTGTTTGACAGCTGGCTTTCCACTGCACATCTGCCCATTTAGAATGGTCCTGCAGTCTCCTGGGACGTGTGGGGAAGGAGGGGGGGGGGACTTCCACTCTGCTCACCTAGGCAAGCAGAGCAGAAGTGAGAGTGGATACCTGTCAGAAAAGTGTACCAGCTCCCAGAGGAATAAATGTTCACTATAATGGCAGACTGTGGGTGGGGAGGAGAATGAGTAGAACTCCACATTTTAGGGGAAGTTTCGCTTTACCTGAACAAGCTGAAGGTAAAAGCTGATTGGTTACTAAGCACGGCTGCTACAGATTCTGTATAATCCAATTTTAGCTACATTCCCCCAATTTATAAAAGTTGCCCTTTCATGCTGCTAATTAAAAGTACATTTTGTCTGTTTTGAGAGAATAAAAACTTTGCAAGGCTTTTATGCATTCTTTAAGGATATGTAATATTGATACAGCATGCAATTATTAATATTTCACAAACAGTTTCTGGGTTTAAACTTAAGGGGGTACTCTACTACTCAAACCTTTTTTTCTTTGAATGGATTGGGGGAGGGTTAAAACCTCTGTTCAGTTTTTATTGACCTGACAGTGGGCCTAACTATTCTCCACTCCATCCAAAGCTCAAAGGAGAAGTATAGCCAAAGCTTTTTTGGCTGTACTTCTCCTGTGGATCACAGTAGTGCAGTTTGTTCTGCATTCCTGTGACCTGTTTTTAGCCGGTGATGTCACTCAGCTGGTCCAGGCTTTCGAAAGACCATATGGTCAGGATCCACCCAGATACCTGCACCAGTACCTGGCTTATGCCGCTTACACGCGGTCGGAATTTCCGAAGGAACAGTCCGATGGGAGCTTTTCATCGGATTTTCCGACCGTGTGTATGCCCATCAGTCTTTTTCTGACGGCATTTCCGACGGACTTTGGATTGAGAGCCTGTTCTTAATTTTTTCGACGGAAAACCTTTCTATCAGATTTTCCGATCGTGTGTATGCAATTCCGACACCTAAAATTCTGACGCATGCTCGGAAACAATTCGACGCATGCTCGGAAGCATTAAACTTCCCTTTTATAGTGCCGTCTAACGTGGTGTATGTCGTGGTGTTATTGACCGTCGGAATTTGGTATGACCGTTTGTAGGCAAGACAGTTTGAGCGAAATTCCATCTGAGCTTTTCCGACGAAAATTCCAATTGTGTGTACATGGCATTAGCCTCTCAGAGATCCGCTGGGAGCCTGAGCCAGCTCCTCCCATCCCCTCCACAGCCCAGTGCTCCAGTGAGCACTGGAAGGAAGAGCAGAGAGCCACTGACTGACAGCCACAGCTCTCTGCTCAGAGTGGAGTGGAGAACTGAGCGATCAGCGGTGTATGATTGCTAAGTTCTCACTACAGAGCCAGCAGGGGACAGATGCAGCATCAAATCAATGCTGCATCCACCTAGGTGAGTATAGATGTTTGTTTGTTTTTAAACCCTGAACTTCTCTTTTTAAAAAAAAAAAAAACATTTTAAACAGGGATTCCAAATGTTCCAAGCAGAATTATAATTAATCTACAAATGTGTCATATATGTAAAAAATCTGTGAAAAATGCATATGCTATTTCTTTCCCACCACCAGGTGAGGCAAACCATACGTCCATTGTTTCAACATACAGCATTACACAGATTTGTTTATGATGTAATCACTTGGGTTTCTACACAAATAACAATGTGTTACACTGTGGCTCCCTTCATAATACTAGAGCTTGGACCATCACTGCAGCTATACAGGTAATAATAGATCAGGTGTGGAAAAAGTGGATTGGATAATCAATGTGGAAATCTGGAAGTTCACTATTAGATCTGTTTATAAAGGTTAAAGCCAACCTGTGCCTCATTCTAGGTAATGCATCATGTTTGCTTTAAAGCCCCAAGGAGAATAAACTTGCATTTTCTTTGCTCTCTCACTGCTTTGTTCATCTGCCAAGATCATTGGAAATATTTGTTACATCTGGGTAAGTATAGGCAAGGGTATGGTCCAAACTTAGGTTTAGGGCCAAAATCTGTAAGTAAGCTCAAATCAGCACCCAATCATCCATGACCAGAGCATTTCTCTGCACAGCAGTCACATGTAATAAAGGGGCAGGGATGCTTATGACATCATTGACCTAAAATGGCCCTTTGTTACGCGTGGCTGCTGGGTAGGGAGCGCCTATACCATGGCTGCACTGATTTAGTGGGAGTAACAGCTTTCCTCTGTTCTCCCTGCTCATGTGTACTTCTGGGCATGTTAAGGCATGTGAGTCACTGCCCTTCATCTTATGTAACAGTGTTGCTGAATGGCTCAGCTCTGTCACATAAGTACAAGGAGACAGTTAGCCATGTAAGCTCTGACTAGAGGTACAACTAGGACTTCATTTCCTCACTCCTGGGGGCTGAACAGAGTAAAAGGAAGTGAAGGAGAGGTGAGTATAGACTGCTGGGAGTCTAAGTTTGATAGTGGCCAGCAGTTGCCTTGTAAAAGCAAAGCTTGAGTTCCCTTTAGCCCTGGTTCATATTGATGCATTGCATTGATTGGCATGCGATTCGACATGTCAAATCGGCAGCAATTGCAGCGTCCGAATCGGTGCTACGCATTTGCGGCACCACACCAATACCCAAAAGTGTTTTCTGTACTCCTTTTGCCGATTTCGGAGTTCGATTTCCATTGACATCTTTGCAGAAACCCACACAGATGTCTCTGAAATCACCCTCGAATTTGGGACTGACATGCAGGAATCGTGCAAGTTCAGTTGAATTCGCACAATTTCATTCAGTCAGTGTAAACCTAGGCTCAAAGTGGTTGTAATACCTTACATATACACAGTGAAGTGACTGGCCTCAGGCAATACATGGGGATAAAACAAATTATCCTACATAAGTTGTACCTGTTTATCTGCAGTCTTCTCTTCTCTACATATATTCAAAGTCCAGAATTTATAAAGCTTTCTGAGCTGTCAGAAAACAGGGGGCAGGAAGCTGAAATTTCACTCTGCAGAGCTCAGTAAAGAGAGCTCTGAGAGCTAATTGGACAGAAGGGACACACCCACTTTACACGGCACACAGGAACAGAGCTGAGGCTGTCAATCACAGGCTGTGTGCTGGAGTTCCCTCCCCTGTCACCTTTTTTCTCTTAATGTCAGGAAAACCTGTCAGAAGTTGTCAGACATTACAATGGATTGAGATAAATGCACACTATAGAGGGATATGCTTTGCTCATATTTCATGTTTGAGGTTTACAACCACTTTAACTGCTTGCTGCCCGCCCACCGTCAAATGACGGCGGAGTGGTGCAACTCTTGTTCTGGGACGCCGTCAGAACGGGCCAGAACAGGCCAGAACGGCCGCCCTCTCGCGCAGCGGGGGTGCGGCGATCGTGCCGTGTTGCTAGGACACGGCGCGACCCCGATCTGTGTAAAGAGCTGTGTCCACGGCTCTTTAACCATGTGATCGGCTGTGTCCAATCACAGCCGGTCACATGTAAACATGGAAGTGCCGGTAATCGGCTCTCCTCGCCTCACACTGACAGAGTGTGTGGCGAGGAGAGCCGATCAGCGGCATCTCCTCACAGGGGGACATGTAGGAATGTAATCAGGACACTGATCATCAGTGCCCTGATTACAATAAAGAAATATAGTGTCACAATACAGTGCCCACCAGTGGCAGCAATCAGTGCCCACCACTGCCCACAAGTGCCACCAATCAGTGCCCATTAGTCATGCCAGTCAGTGCTGGTAATCAGTACCGCCTATCAGTGCTGCCCATTAATGCCCATCGCTGCTGTCCATCAATGCCCATCAGTGTTGCCCATCAGTGCCACCCATCAGTGCCCATATGTACCGCCTATGCATGCCCACCTGTGCTGCCTATCAGTGCCCGCCACTGCCGCCTATCAGTGGCCACCAGTGCTGCCTATTAGTGCCCATCAGTGCCACCTAACAGTGCCCATCAGTACCGCCTATCAGTGCTCATCAGTGCCACCTATCAGTGCCCATAAGTGCGGCATATTAGTACCACCTCATCATTGCCCATAAGTGCCGCCTCATCAGTGCCTATAAGTGCCACCTCATCAATGCCCACCAGTTCAGCCTATCAGTGCCCATCGGTGCCGCGTCATCAGCGCATATCAGTGAAGGTGAAAAATTACAAAATTTCATGACAGAAAAAAAATAAAAAACATTTATTTTTCAAAATTTTGGTTCTTTTTTTTTTTGTAAAAACAAAAAAAAAAAAAAAAAAAAAAATAAAAAATCCAGCAGCGATTAAATACCACCAAAAGAAAGTGCTATTTGTGTGAAGAAAATTATAAAAAATTAGTTTGGGTACAGTGTAGCATGACCGCGCAATTATCATTCAAAGTGCGACAGCGCTGAAAGCTGAAAAATGGTCTGGGCAGGAAGGGGGTGTAAGTGCCTGGTAAGGCAAGTGGTTAAAGATGGTTAGTTTGCTTGTTTTTACTTCCATTTTTTTCTGTTTAATGGCAAGCTTATTCCTTACTACCATTCATTAGTTTTAGACTCCAAAATTTTCCAACCACTTTTCTAGTATTTTATTGTTTTATTTACATTCACCTAAAATGACAATATTGCTGTACTGAAATTTGAAAAAGAAAAAGAAACAATTGCAGCTTTGGGACATCAGTAGAACAGTGGCCTAAATAATGTATTGTAATACAAGGTGTTCCCATTTCCTGTGGACATTGTCCTGTTTAGTTCTAGTTTGCCAGCTTTTCCAGAAATTTGGCACTTTGGCGTTTAACTTTCAAACGCCACTTCATTTCATTTTATTTTGCTGACCTAAAGATCGCTGGTTTATAAACACCTGGGAAAAGGGTAGATTATTTTGAAACCAATCAAACAATTAAACAAAGCTACTGCAGACTTGATTCATTATAAACGTTCTTTATAAATCTACAAATCTCTCCTCTATATTTATTTATTTTGGTTTCTGTTATGGAAGTATTCAGTCTGTTTTATGTCCCTTGCTGTTCATTTTCTCTCACTTTGTCCTATAGTAATAAGCTACAGAGAACCTGTTAATAACATAATTTCACTGCCCTCCACTAAATCATGGTAAAGAGAGATAATGCATTCTTGAGGACCTGCTTGCATTTCTGTGTTTATGTTATAATGAGTAGACTTATGGCTCTCTCTCCTTACAGGTCTTTGTTCTTCTGCTTGCACATTCTTCCTGTCTTGCTGCTCATGGTTTTACCTAAGAAAAAAAGATCTGTCTCTGTAAAAGAAAGCTCTGCAGAGACACCTTGTGACCGTAACTACAACCACCTGAAGAAGGAAAAGTAGTGAGCACTTTCTTCACACCAGACCCAGAATGTTATACAAATAGGATATGAGCGTTACTTAAAGTGACTGTAATTTTTTATTATTTTTTTAAACAACAAACAGGCTTATATTTACCTGCTTGGGTCCCCGCTGGTGCTTCCAGTCTCCTTTTCTCTGGCGAGTTCCCCCCATAGAAATTTGATTTCTATGGAGGCACTCGTGCAGGCTCACTTCTGCATGTATAGACACAGACAAGGGGTCTCAGCCCCGCCCCTGCTCCCTCGTCACTGGCTTTAATGACAGCAGCAGGAGCTAATGCCAACCGCTACCTCAGCAAAGCCTTTGAGACCAGGAAATGAGGGGAGAAAAGAACTGCAGATTGGCACAGCACTGGATTGAATGAGGGCTCAGGAAAGTAAAAGGGGGAGGTGATGGGGGGGATACTAAGGCCTAAGCATTTTTAAATTTAATGTGGTTGTAATGTCAGAAGGTTTTTAATCTTAACGCATTCTATGCTTTAATATAAAAAAAAAATCTTCTGTGTGCAGCAGCCCCCTCAGCCCCTCTAATACTTACCTGAGCCCCATCTCTATCCAGCCATGTCCACGATTGCCTCAGCTGTCCGGGACTCTCCTGATTGGCTGAGACACAGAAGCGGCGCCATTGGCTCCCACTGGTGTCAATCAAAGTCAGCTAGTCAGTTAGCCAATCAGGAGAGAAATCGGTTTGGGCTGAATCGGGGCTCTGTGTCTGAATGGAGACAGGAAGCTGGGACTCGGCTCGCTTGCTGTGGGGGCACTCGACAGGACCTGAGAAGATGAGGATCTGGGCTGCCCTGTGCAAAACCACTGCACAGAGGAGGTAAGTATAACATGTTTCTTATTTTTACAGAAACAAAAATTTAACTTTACAATCACTTCAATGCAGGGAATGCATTAAGGTAAAACATGTTCAGGCTTTATTACCACTTTAAGATGCCTTACAGGCATACATTTTTTTGTTCAGCCTGTGGGCAGAACAAAAAAAAAAAACAGATTCTTCCACCCATGCCAAACAGCACAGATGGACAAATCTTCCCTGACAGCTATTGTATTCTGACAGCCAGCACTTGAATCTGTCAGCATGCCTGAACAGTGCCTGCATCTGATTGGATGCAGTCTCTGTTTAGTCAAAACTTTTCACACAGCTTCTAAAGCACAAGTTGATAGAACAATCAACTTCTGTCGATCTAGGTGGTGTGTGACAGGGCCGCTACAGTTTGAATTTTTGCTGATTCCGCATGAATCAGCATAAGTTTGAGTTGTTTATAGTAGCCTTTAGGGTGTTAGTTTTATTTTTATTTTTTTGTTGATTTTGCCAAAATGAATAGACATCTAGGAAAAAGGACACTTCTTCATAGCAAACAATCACATTCATGGACTTGATAGTATAAAATGAAAGGAGACATTTGACAGGCTGCTATGGACAAGGTGTCCAATATCCCTTGCACCGTTTTTATGATTTAGGAATGTGCCACTTGCTGAAGGTACAGAATAGGTTTTATGCATTAGTCAATTTGTTTCTGCCATAAGGGCCCCAAACTTTGAATATTAATCAGGAAAACAAGAACTGAACGTAGTTATTGTGCTTTAATTATAGAAATAAGCCAACAAATTCAACATTCCCTGAGACAAATTTTTTAAAAGCATAAGTTTGCACTATAAGGTTAGTGTGTGAATAATGGTGAAAGCAGCACAAACAACTTAATACAAGTATACTGTGTTATAATGGTTACTTTTTAATGACAAGACCTTTGTTAAGAAAATTAAAAATAGTGCTTGTCAAATTGGACAAAGTAAAAGAGCAAAAATTTTATATACTGCAGTTTACAAGTCCTTAGATGTGGTGGCTGCATTAGTTTTCTTATTTAGGCTAGGTACCCCCCAACACACACACACACCAAACCCCGTAATGAAGATTAAGAGAGGGGGAGGTGTTTGTAGTCCAAGTAGACCAGGAGATCAGCTTAGTATGACAACACTGCTCTTTTGTAGATACAGTCCAGTAAATAATAGTTGTCATTGTCGGACAGGGAGTATGTTACTAGCAAGATCCCTGGGTGAAAATAAATAAAAAAGCATGATAAAAGAAAACAAATCCAGTCACTACATCTAAGGACTGGTAATCTGCAATATATTAAACTTTTAAATAGGAAGGTTGTATACCAATACCACTATAATTTGGGTTTATTCCACAAACACAACACTTCTTTATCTAGGTTTAATATCAACTGGCATTTTTCACCAGCTTACAAAACAAACATTTATTGATAGTAATGGTCTTTTTCATACAAGAAATTGTCATCAAGAAGATTCATCTAAAGGGATCTGTATGTCTGGAGTATATTACTACGCACCACTTTATGTCTTATGGACACAACCTCAGTTCTAAAGATTTTGTACTGTAAAACCATTGTGATTCCTGTATTTTTTTTTCTACAGTAAAGCTGTCATAAACCTAAGAGGGACAGTTAGACATGCAGGCATGATCTGACTGCCTAGAGGTTTGTCTGTTGGCCAACTGGTCATAGCAAACATGTAAATGGGGTAGTAAGGAAACAGCATGGCTGATCAGTGTGTCCCTCTGTAAACATTGCTTAAGAGAGTGTGTTATGGTCCCCCTGTCAGAACAGAAAAGCACAGCAGGGAGATCGCCGCACTAACATTGCATGTGTTAGAACAGCGATCTGTCAATTTTTTATTTTTTTTTGTTTAGCCCATTGGGTTGAACGATAAAAAACTTTACGTGTGTACCAGGCTTTAGATTTAGTAATATACACAGAATAATGTATAAAGTATGGCCAAACATCAGGACAACTGGTCTGCAGCTGCGGTTCAGCCGTACAGTCTTATCTCAGCGTCCACAGTCACCTTACCCTTGGCACTTCAGTCACATTCAGTCACATGCTGATCACTGTAACAACAAACACTCTAAATGCCATCTGCTTTGGCCATTTACTATTATTTGTGTCACCAGCATAGAGACGCAGTGTAGAGATAAACATAAATATATACATCACAAACTAGCAAAGCCAGTTGGTCATGTGCCAATATAGTGTTTGGTGTTTACTGTGCATACTTTACAAAATGCCTAGCACCAGTCTTACAGGTCTTGCAATGTAGGGGAGAAAATAATAAATTACCACGTCCCCCCCTTTAGGATGCTTTCATCTGTTTTTAAAACAGAGTAGTAACTTTATTCATCTCCCTGAAAGAAACGAAAATATTTATATACAGTACAATGTCATATTTCTTTGTTATTGTGCCAAATTTGCTGGCTCATAAGCCTTTGTTAATAATTTAGAATATTAGGTGAAACACTAAATTATTGAGCATGTCTTAAGAATTACGTTGTGACCTTTGAAAATGTTTTATATTTGCAATATATTTTATACATGTTCGTAAATAAAGCAAAATTTATGAAAATCTGTGTACGTACTTTTATAAACATGTTAAGGAGTAGATGCTGGTAGGCTGAAACAACCACTTCTTATAGCTCTCCACTGTTTCTTATCTTCCCAGTGACTGCCATGACCATTAATTGGAGGTCTCAACCTCACTTCTATTTCACATTATGGAAAATACATTATTATTATAATACAGCATTTCTATAA